>CM057095.1:10339830-10994830 GCA_029959045.1 Taenioides sp. WSHXM2023 | reverse complement strand
AAATCCACCTTCTGCCACTTTTCCAGTGTCCATCCTTTTAGCAGGCTGTGGGCCTTGGCAAATGCCACACGGTTTTTTAATTGCCTTTTGTTTAGTGCTGGTTTCTGTGCACTGATTCGACCATGGAGGCCATTTCGAGACAGAATTCTACAAACTGTTCTGGTTGACACAGGGACTTGAGGTGACCAGGCCTGGTGGAGCTCTGCTGCAGTGGAAAAGGGGCTGGCCTTGGATTTTTGAATCAACAAACGGTCCTCCTGAGCAGTTGTCTTGCGGGGTCTGCCGGACTTGGGCTTGTCAAAAACATCTCCAGTCTTTTCAGATCTTTTTCTTATTCTTTGTACTTGACGCTGAGACACATTGAAGGTGTCAGCCACCTCAGCAGTGGATCTGGTCTTCAGCCTCTTGATAATTAACGCTTTGGTCTCAGGGTGGATCTTAGGCATGTTGTCAGAGGTCAAGTTGCAGTTGATGTGAAGGTCTGGTGTGCTAGGGTTCTTTTTATACACACCCACTAATTGATTGATCAGTAACTGATCACAGGTGAGGCTGTAATCTAGGATTGGGTGCATCATATGACAAGGCGACAAGACTTTTGTCTTGCCAAAATCTGACCTTTCTGTGTTCATTAAATGATCAATCTTTCTTCAGTGTAGCAAATTTATTTTAGTATATTGAGCATAATTTGGGAGGGTTTTAGCTTTCATATGAGACATTTCTAAAACCAATCGATTGATTTAAAGTCAGGTTATAAGCTTTTGTTTCTACAAAATGGATAAGCGACAAGACTTTTGTCAGGGACTGTATATTACCACATTTTCTTATATCTGTGTACTCCCTCAGTGGTCCAGGAAGGTTCCACAGTGGTCCATGGGCATATTCTAGTCTCTGTGCTCTGGACTATTCAGGAAAGGTTCATTTCTGTTCTGTGAATGTGACTTTTTAGTATTGATACCAGCTCAAGTGAGTATCTAGTTTAGATACTAGTTTTAGTATTGGTTAGTTTGTGATTTTTTATATTTTTGAGGATCCTTCAGGGCTCTGGGGGGTGACACTGGGAGAAGTGCTCTCCTCTCCATGCTCTCCTCTCATATTTTGTGTCATATTTGTCTTTTCTCCAATGAAAGATAGAAAAAAAAGAAGAAAAGAATAATTTTGCTTGTCTCATGACCAGTGTATTCTGTTTGATGAAGGATAAACATGCAGCTATCACCACGGAAACCACAAAATGTCTCCTCTGATTGACAGGTGATTTGAGAAGCCCCGAACGCAACAGTGACTAAAGAGATGTGCATTTTCACACCACAGATGGAGGCAAGTCTAAAAAAACAGACAGGAATAAAAAAAAACGGTGATATATTGCAAATAAAGTGCTATAAAAGAGTGAGCGACAGAGTTAAGCAAAAACAACTTTGGCGCTTTGAGACCAGTGAGTAAAAACGCAAACGGACGAGGGGGAAATAAAGGGATGTTTATGTTTTGAAGAGTTGGCGGTGAGGGGCACAAACTGTACAGCAAATGGGTCACTAACTTTACAGTGTACAACTTATAAATCTCCAGTGTAAACCCAGGCCAGAATAAAACTCAAACAAAAATAAAACAGGACAAAAAATTGATCTAAAAGTAACCTTGAGCCCGCTGTCACAAAGGTGAAGCGCCCAAACGAACAAGAAAAAACTCAAATAGTCCCGTTAGTCTTAACCAGGAGTCATTTCGGACTCTGGGTGTCAGGATTATTGGGTTTAACAGTATTTACTTTATTTTATACTACTACTACGACTACTACTACTACTAATACAACTTCTACTCCTGCTCATAGTAGTGTTGTTTTTGTCTAATTGGGGACAGTTGTGCGTAGCTGTGGAGTCGCACTTGTGTTTAAATGTGATCGAGTGTGTGTGACGTCTTATTTAAGCTGTTCAGGTGACGTCTGGCTCTAAAGCGGTTTAATAATGCAGCAGGTTCTATTCAGCTTCGCTCCGTCATGTATTATTCATTCACTTCTATAGAGACTGTTATGAAACCACAACAAAACAGAACCAGGACTAAACCGGGACTAAAGCAAGACTCAATCAGGACTAAAGCAGGACGAAACCAGGACTAAAGCAAGACTCAATCAGGACTAAAGCAGGACTAAACCGGGACTAAAGCAAGACTCAATCAGGACTAAACCAGGACGAAACCAGGACTAAAGCAAGACTCAATCAGGACTAAAGCAGGACGAAACCAGGACTAAAGCAAGACTCAATCAGGACTAAAGCAGGACTAAACCGGGACTAAAGCAAGACTCAATCAGGACTAAAGCAGGACTAAACCGGGACTAAAGCAAGACTCAATCAGGACTAAAGCAGGACGAAACCAGGACTAACGCAAGACTCAATCAGGACTAAACCAGGATTAAAGCAAGACTCAATCAGGACTAAACCAGGACTAAAGCAAGACTCAATCAGGACTAAAGCAGGACTAAACCGGGACTAAAGCAAGACTCAATCAGGACTAAAACAGGACTAAAGCAGGACTAAAGCAGGACTAAATCAAGGCTTAATCAGGTTAAAGCAAGACTTAATCAGGACGAAATCAGGACTAAAACAGGATGAAACCAGGACTAAAGCAAGACTCAGTCAGGACGAAACCAGGAATAAAGCAGGACGAAACCAGGACTAAAGCAAGACTCAATCAGGATGAAACCAGGACTAAAGCAAGACTCAGTCAGGACTAAACCAGGAATAAACCAGGACTAAAGCAAGACTCAATCAGGACGAAACCAGGACTAAAGCAAGACTGAATCAGGACTAAACCACGACTAAATCAAGACTTAATCAGGACTAAAGCAGGACTAAACCAGGACTAAAGCAAGACTCAATCAGGACTAAAACAGGACGAAACCAGGACTAAAGCAAGACTCAGTCAGGACTAAACTAGGACTAAAGCAAGACTTAATCAGGACTACATCAGGACTAAATCAAGACTCAATCAGGGCTAAAACAAGACTAAAGCAGGACTAAAGCAAGACTCAATCAGGAATAAATCAGGGTTAAATAAAGACTCAATCAGGACTTAATCAGGACAAAATCAAGACAGACAATCAATCAGAACTATACCAGGACTAAATTGTGACTTAACCAGAACTAAACCAGGACTAAATCAGGACTAAACAGGACCAAATCAATACTAAACCAGAACTAAACCAGGACTACACTAGTGCTAGACAGACTAAACCAGGACTAAATCAAAACTAAACCAGAACAAAACCAGGACAAGGACCAGGACTATGTTTGGACAAAGTCAGGACTACACCAATACTAGCAGAACTAAAGCAGAACTAAAACAGGAGTAAATAGGGACTAACCTGGACTAAACCAGGACTATACCAGAACAAAACCAAAGTTAAAACAGGACTAAACCAGGACTAAATTAGGACAAAACCGGGACGACACCAGTACTAGCAGGACTTAATATAAACATCACATAGCCATTATACACAACTACATACAAACTTGGTGCATACAAACCATACCCATAAGAAAGTATAATAGTATTTCTTTCAGTTTGGGGTAAAAATGGTGGATGTGAGTATCACTTATGATTCTCACTTTGGGTTCATGAGCTCATGGGTTCAAATCCCTGAACCAGGCACCTCAGCAGGATGTGTTGTTTGGTAATAGCTGTTGGTCAAATCCCAGAGGAGCCCACTGGGATTATGACTCAAATCATTTAGAATCCTGCTTTCCAGTGTGTGACCTTCCATGACCGGGGATTCGGGAAAACCCAGTCCAGCCCATGTTTGCGCACAGTAAATTTCAGCTCTACAGTCGCAGTACCGTAGCCTGTGAGGTCTATCTGAGGTGTGAGTATTGATGGATGGAAACTTAAACCCCGCCTGAACGATTTATAAATGAGTCAGCTATGGCAATTTGATATTGAATTTGAATTTGACAGTCTCTGAGGAAACTTGTATTTTAACAAGACTAAAACAGGACTATACCTAGACTAAAAAAGAACTAACCCAGGACTGAATATCGAAAACCAGGACACACTAGGACTGACATGTGAACACTTTTGACATGTGCCAGAAAGCCCTTAGATCCTTTTAGTCCAGCTTTAGTCTTTTTTGGTCTAGACTAAAATATATACATACTAAAACCGATACTGAACCAGGTCTAAACTGAGACTAAATCAGGTTCAAACCAAGACTAAACCAGGTCTAAACCGAGATTAAACCAGGGCTAAACCAGGTCTAAACCAAATCTAAACCGCATTTTAACAACAACTAAGACTATACTTAGCAAAAATCAGGACTAAACCTAGACTAAAAAGGACTAACCCAGGTCTCAATCTCAAAAACGAGGATACACTAGACACCTGGCACATCTGAACCCTTTTGACATGTGCCAGAAGCCCTCAGATCCTTTTAGTCTGGCTTTAGTCCTCTTTGGTCTGGACTAAATCCTTAAATCCACACTTGGACTGAGAGCGGTGTTCCAGCTCCCGTGTCCTCATGGAAAGGAGCTGTACCGCTGCATATTTAATGTTCAAATCTGGGACACTGCACCGCAAAGCCTCATGGGAAAAAGAGCACAGGCGATTCATCACTGGCTCTGACCCGGACTTCAAAATAAAAGCTTGGGATTGTTCTAATTCCTGTGTTGGTTTGAGAGCAGCGGGATCTTGGAGGAGTGAAGAGGTCGATGAGCACGGCCGTGCATTGTCCTGTGTCCATGGGGTGAAGAGGACTCTAACGATGGAAGGGTCGAGATTGGGAGTTTAAAGAGGGGTTATTCTGCAAAATCAACTTTTTGGAGCTTTCTACTAGGACTGGGAATTACAGGATTCCTCGCGATTCAATATGATACACGATACTTGGCTCACAATACAAGATTATCACGATATGGCGCATATTACACTATTTTCTGATCTGTATTATGTTGTTTCCTCATCACAAACCGACATGGAGTTGTGTTTTGTTTCATTCACGCACGTTTAACACACAAACCCTGCAGATTGAGGCTGAGTCCACCTTGTGATGTCATGTGGTAATACAGGATGTGCTTCACTGTGTTTTTAAACTCCATACATCTTCACTAGAATCGTTTGGATCATTGAAAATTTCCGATCTCTACTGAACTAGAGGTAGGTAGAAGGTAGCTGTTAACTACCACTTCATGACATCACAAGATGGAACAGAGCATTTTGAGCTTTGGAGATGTAGACAGACTATTAATAAAGGATTACTCAAACATGTGTGAATGAAACAAAACACAACTCCAGGTCTGTTTTTGAGGAGGTAACAACATTCTATGGCTTAAAGATCACAAGAATGTAAAATGCATAATTTAGGACCTTTAAGAACTAATCTGAGTGTCAAAAATGAAAGTGAAACTTATAAAATGTTTATAATATGTTGCTTTCGGTGAGTATCGCATTTTCAAAACAATAAAAGGTAACATAGTGATCGAAATATGTTTTGTGTTAGCAGTTAACACCCCATAGAAGTGTAATAGCCCCTAAATTATGAAAGTGTTTTATCTGGATTAGGAAGTCGATTTCGATACTAATTAATAGCGTCGATACCAATTCCAATACGGATACTGATAATAAAAACACTCTTTGGACAATAGAATGTGATTTTGAACATTAAATGGTAATACTTTCTTTTTTATTCCCATGTGATCTTAATATCTGTGTAATCCCTCAGCGGTCCAGGTAGGTTCCATAGTGGTCCAGGTCTAAACCAGGTCTAAACAAGGTCTAAACCAGGTCCATGTTCGTAACTAGTCTATGTGCTCTTATACTTGTTCTGATACAGCTCAAGATCATTCTAAAACAATTCAGGAAAGCTTCATTTTTGTCCTGTTAATGGGACTTTTTTTAGTATCGATACCTGCTCAAATGAGGATCTAGTTTTGATACTAAATTTAGTATTGATTAGTATCTGCTTTTTGGATACTTTTGAGAACCCTGGACTGGATTCATGTAGGAAGTGTAGGGATTAGGGGTGGGACTTGATTAAAAAAAAAAAAAAATAAATAATAATAATAATGATCAAATTAATTACAGGCTTTATAATGAATTAATCGCATAACAACATTTGCCCCAAAAGCAACATGTATTTTAGGTAAATGAATTTTAGTGGACGACTTCATCAAATTTCATTTCATTTCAAAATAGCAGACAAAGGTAAAGTCCCTGTCCAAAATTGAAGAGACTAAAGTTAAAAGGCCATTTTAATTTAAGTTGTTACCGTCTGAACGTCGTGTTTCTTTGCTCGCTGTGACGTGTTTTACATTTAAATGGTGTCGTAGGGTTGAGGTGCTTCTGTGATACGCAAACTCTTTTCTGCACAGTTTGCGATAAACGACGCCTTTGTCAATACTTCCATCGGCAAGTTTTTTGAATAGAAATTTACCGACCAGCAGACCCAAAGTGCTTTCATGCTCCATTGTTCGGAACTGTGTGCGTCAGTATAATTGGCGTACCACGACATGGTGCACTGACAAACATTCTGCTTTGTCGAGCATGCAAACTGCCATAAAATGTGTTAATATTTTTAATGCATTATTTTCTTTGTAATTAATTAATCGTAATTAACGTGTTAATGACCCACACCTATTAGACATTCACTTCAGAAGTTTAAAAGTACATAGACAACAAAACTAGTATCAGATATCGCCTCCAGTTCTAGAGCGCAAGTTACATACAGTTTATTTAAGTACAGACAATGCCATTTCCAAAACTAAACCTGGATTAAACCAAAACTGGACCAAGACTAAACCAGGACTAACCCAGGACTATAACTAGACTAGACTAAACCACGGTTTAGACAAAACTAAACCAAGACTACATCTAGACTAAACCAGGACCAAACTCGGATGAAACCAAGACTAAACCAGGACTAAACCAAGACTAGACGAGAATTAAACCAAGACTATAATAAGACTAGACCACTAAACCAGTTTATCCAAGACTAAACCAAGTATAATCCTAGATTAAACCAGGCCTAAACCAGCTTCCTTAAAGTCTACACGACACGTTTTAAATGACCATTACCTGCGCTCCCCTCTTCCACACGCAGAACCATTCTTTCTATATTGACTTTCCCTTCTGCCCCAAACGTCCCAAAGATAAATGTGAATAAACCATGATTAATTGGCTGCTATCTTCCATCCAACACCTTTACAGCATCCAACAGCATCTCCCCCTGAACGATAGCACGCTAAATTAAAGCTACCCTCTGATAAATGAAGCGTTTGCGGTGGTGAAAATGCTCGCTCCTATTTCAGACGCGCCGCACTAGCTTGCTTAGCCCGCACCGCCTTATCAAGAGCAACACGTTTTGTTTTAATGAAAATGTAGCGGCGCACCACAGCCATCAATCACCTCAATTAGCCACCGGGGGCAGCGGCGAGCGGGCACATCCTTTACGGCGCTGTGAGTCTGTGTGGCCAATGAGAGAAGACGGATTAAAGAGCGAGTTCATGAGGAAAAGTGTGGAGCGGTGTGCGGCGGAGGAGAGGAAATCAAAAGAGAATAAACGGACAGATATGCGTGTGTGTGTGTGTGTGTGTGTGCGCGTGTGTGTGTGTGTGTGTGTGTGTGTGTGTGTGCGTGTGCGTGTGCGTGCGTGTGCGTGTGGTTTCATTAAAGGCCCTGTACTATATTTGTCCTGTTCTCAGACTGCAGCCGAGTAAATTGGATGTAATCTGTTAAATGTGGCCCAAATAGTTTATATGGAGCTCAATAGACCCTTTTCGAAGTCCGCTCTGGTTCTGGAAGTACATTTTTTCCATTCCGGGGTTTGTTTTATTTATTTATAGTTTAGTTCCTTTAATAAAACACAACACACTCAAGGTACTTTAAATATATTTTGTTTGGTTGAATCTAGTGATGTGACGTTCCGTATCGAGGCTTCGAAGCGTGTGCCGAGTACGGGAGGGGGCTTTCCGTATCGAGGCTCACTTCATTTAGGGGAGGAGCTGAAAATTATGACGTTCGAAGCCTCGCGGCCCGGCTGGACCACGTGACTGAATCAGGAAGTGGTTTGGATTTTGCCAATTTGCATTTTGGCATAATTTCCATCATTTTCCATACTGCCAGTATATACACAGTACACTGCCGTCACTACAATACACATGTTTTGCATACTTCTTTGTTTTGATGACAGTTTTATTCACAGGCTTTCTGCAAAATCCCACACACTTTAAATTCATGCCAACTGATATTTTTTGTATCCAGTAGATGTCCTACTAGAGCAAATGAAGCTTCAAGGTTTGCACTGGAGTTAACCAACTGGATGAAAGGCTTGAATGCTTCACGAAGCTTCATCTGCCCATCACTAGTTAAATCTATTCAGTTAGTTAAACATTTCAGACACTAGGGATGGCCGTCTTGAACCAGGCGATTTGGCACTGTGTCAAAGCCCCAAAGCACATGCGCTTCAAAACACTGTTTCAAAACACGATTTGAGACCCCCATGTCACGTGACTAGTGTTTCATGAACCCTCGTTGTTTCGCAAGTGCTTCACCAGGGACCGACCGTGTCGAAGTTGAGTTTGATTGACAGAGGTTTCAACGAACCACTGAACTGCGCACCTTTCGCAACCTAACTCCCTCTAAATTTAAAAGCAAAAAAGAGTTTCGAACTGTGTTTCAGCGCTCCGGCACAATTGCTTCAACTGCTTCAGTGTTTCATGAAGCCTCACTTTGCCCATCCCTATCAGACACTTATCTACTTACTTGTTACTCCACCTGGTCTGGAGACAAAAGAGGACGTGCCCTGAGACGGACATATTTAAAGTCTCTGGGGGGGAGGTTTTGGGCCAGACCATGTGGAGGAGAATTGGTTTCAGCACTTTAACTTAAAGTGGACTTAGGCCTTTGTAGTAAATCGAGGGGGGTAACTTTAGATTAAAGTGAAGTTGCCTTATATCCAACCTGATAAGAGATCAGGAACTTTCCTGGAGGGAGGAGCTTCCTGTGGGGGAAATATAAAACCAGTTCAGCTCAGCCTCTCAGGGTCACATCAGTGTAGCCGGGTACATGTGGGTTTTTTAGTTTCATTAATTTCTGTTGCTTATGCCTAATTTTCAGCACAGTTATTTGGATGGATGGAAATGGAATATTTTCAGAGTCTGCCTCCTGCTTAAGACCACATTGACCAGCTTCCCCACAGTAGACCTTATTTGAAAAAATCTAGGAAACTGATTACCTTGAAAAATCAGCCTGAAGTGGACTGTGAATCTAAAGCTGAGTTTACAAGTGATTCCTCAGTGTTTTGAGCAGTAAATTCCTCTTTCATCTAACGAGGCAAAGCAAGTTAAGTGTACTTTACTAAAGAATCAGTCACTTCCTCAAATCTGAAATATGTAGTAACCTTTACTTTAAGAGTAATTTCATCTTACTTGGTAAAACCGTGGAAACCAATTGCCTTGAATTGAGCAAGTAAATGTTACTTATAAACACAAATTGCATCAGGTACACAAGGATTTTAATATTTATTAGTCTCTGAAAAAAACATAGCAAAGCTTTTGTTTACTTTTGTGTGCACTGGTGTATGAATGTGTGTATGAAAGGGTGAGTGGTTCCTTGATGTAAAGCGCTTTGAGTGCCTTGAATAATGTGACCGTTTACCATTTATGCATTTTTACACTGATTAAAGGCCCTGTATTACACAAATGTGACTCCGTGAGCTTTAAACCATGTTATACTTCATATACTTCATCAAAAACATGAATGCCTCATGTTTGTGTCGCATTTTGTTTTATTGTTTTAATATTATTGTCATTAGAATTGTCTTTGTGCGTTTACAAAGAGCTCGACTCTCAGCTGGTCTCCCTGTTGAAGTAAACGTTCATAATTTTCCACCAGAACATCCCTCTGAATGTTACACTTTGTGGAGTTGTACTTTTTACACCGCACTAACCACAGCAGCCACATGTGTCGTCTTAACAATAGCGTTTGAACGGTGTGTGTAATCTGCTTGTGTAAATACAGTTGTGAGCTTGTTTTTGTGCGGCTCTCGAGTGCTGAGTTAATCTATCGGCGTGTTTACAGCGTACACAGCGGGCCGGATTAGACAGGCACAGGTTTATTTAGCACGCCGCGCACTGACACGCCGCTCACCTCTGAGGCTGGACCTGCACTATCTGCACTCACCGTTTACTCACAGTTTAGACGGAGCACAGGTGAAAGTGAAACAAAAACTGATAAATAAACACGTAAATATGACGTGTTATATTCAGGGCTTTGGAAACTTGCTGATGTGATAAATTATTGTACAAATATCAAAATATGGGAAAAATATCACAACAAAAATATTACTAAAAGGTGCATTATGTAACTTTTTGGTTATGGGTTTCTGTGGATATGTCATTGCTCTGCTTGGAATATTCCACAGTGTGACATTAAACAGCTCTACTTTACATTTATTCAATTACAGGTGGTTTTACAGCTCAAAAATACCTAGAAAAACAGACATTCTGACTGTGAGCGGGGTCGCTAAAACTACTACTACCACAACAACTACTAAAACTACTACTACCACAACAACTATAACTTTTATTAAAACTACTACTACCACAACTACTACTACTACTACTACTACTACCACAACAACTACTAAAACTACTACTAAAATTGGCAAAAAGAGAAATTTAATTTGTCAACTGGACAGAGTTTATTTGGTTGAATACGTTTCGCAGCTCATCCAAGCTGCTTCTTCAGTTCTGGTCAGATGCTGGTGGACACTGCTTTATATCTGCCTGAAGGGAGGAGCTAATTACAATGAAATTACTCTAAAACTACCACACCTATTTGTTTACAGTTTCTGTCAGTCAGGTGGGTCTATTCAATATGGAGTGGGAGTGGGGGAGTAGTTAGCATATCCATTCAGGGCCATGATGGTGTTTTCACACCTCTGGACATGTCCTGGCTAGTCCCATTGTTTTCTCTGTTTGTTTTGATTTAGGTTTGAGGATAGAGTTATAGATGGGAGACAAATGATGTCTGAGACCCCCATTTCTGTTCAAGGAAGGATTCTCTTTCTTGACAAAAATAGCTTCTTTAACTCCTCCTCTCAAACCAGTTCTTTTCTCTGGCCAAGATCTGGACCTCGCTGTCCTCAAAGGAGTGGCCTGTGGCTTTTAGGTGGAGATGTACGGCAGATTGCGGCCCACCCTGGTTTTCCCGTCTGTGTTGATACATTCGTTTGAACAGTGGCTGTTTTGTTTCTCCAGTGTAGCGCCCCCTGCAGTCTTCACTACACTGAATGGAGTAGACCACATTGCTTTGTTTGTGGCTCGGTGTTTTGTCCTTAGGATGGACCAGTTTTTGACTTAAAGTGTTTGTGGGTTTGAAATAGACTGGGATTTCATGTTGTCTGAAGATCCTCTGTAGTTTTTTGGAAACGCCAGCCAGGTAAGGAATAGTTACACCCTTTCTCCTGGGCTCTGGTTCTCTGTTGTCCTGTTTCTTTGCTCTCTTTGTTTTATTGAAAGCCCATTTAGGATATCCACAAACGGAGAGGGCTTTCTCCACGTGTTGTTCTTCTTTCTCCTTTCCCTCTGCGCTTGTAGGAACCACTAACAGGACAACAGAGAACCAGAACCCAGAACCCTGCTACTTGGAAGTGTTTATCCCGTCTTGTCTCAGTAAGGAGGTTGCGGGTTAGACTCCTGCTCTGTGAGTATATCTTTAAAGAAAAATAGAAAATACATTTACTTTTGCAAACACATTTTTCAAAAATCTTCCAAAATTCAGAATTCTGTCAAAATTCCAGCTGCGTTCTTGTGAATCTCGGAGTGATTTCACAGCCCAGTCGTAATAAATGCTAAATAAATCTGAATCCTGCCAATCATGGAGAATATATTCTGGGAACCGATCCTGATCAAAAGGTGGAAAACTGTGGAAATGCCGAGTCCAAGTAAAAATATCTCCATGAAGGCAGCGCGCCGTGTACTTTCAAAGAGAATCCGTAATCTCAAATCAAACCCGATCACACGGCGCTAAAATGCTACGCTAACAGTCAAAACATGCATTATTAATACGGTTTAATATATGCAGGGTTTAGCTAAAAGCAGAATTCACAGAGGGGGCTGGAGAGAGATGAGTCAGATGCCCTCCCGTGTGCGTGTATCCTTGTGTGTGTCAGATGCCCTCCCGTTTGCGTGTATTCCTGTGTGTATAACTACATATGTGTCAGATGCCCTGCCATATAAGCATATATCCCTGTGAGTCAGATATTCTGCAGTGTATACATGAATCCTGTGTGTCAGATGCCCTCCCATTCTCCTGTATCCCTGTGAGTCAGATGCCCTCCCATCCTCCTGTATCCCTGTGTGTCAGATGCCTTCCCATCCTCCTGTATCCCTGTGAGTCAGATGCCCTCCCATCCTCCTGTATCCCTGTGAGTCAGATGCCCTCCCACCCTCCTCTATCCCTGTGTGTCAGATGCCTTCCCATCCTCCTGTATCCCTGTGAGTCAGATGCCCTCCCATCCTCCTGTATCCCTGTGAGTCAGATGCCCTCCCACCCTCCTCTATCCCTGTGTGTCAGATGTCCTCTGCATTTGACCCATCTCACCAGTGCCTGTGGGGCTCCTCATCAGGAGCAGATCTGGAGCTGGTCTTGGGCAGGACTACTTTAGCTGGAGATGGCCTATTTTGAAACTCACACAGCCACAGGGAGAACATGCAAACTCCACACAGAGAGGCTTGGGTAACCCAGGATCATACCTGGATCCTTCTTACTGTGAAAACTAAGTGCTAACCACTCAGCCACTGCAGTGTAACCCTGTGTGTCAGATGCCCTGTGATCCTCCTACATCCCTTTGTGTCAGATGCCCTCCCATCTGTCCTTCTTCTTTTGGAGAGGACCCTGATGTTTTATGTGGCATTAATATGATTAACTTCAGGAGCTGGACCACATCTCAACCTGCTCGCCCCCAACCACAGCTCATCTCGACCACGCCTTCAATTACCCAGAAGCCCTATTTATACAGCCTATCCCGACAACACCGTCTGTGGCAGCTCTCTCGACCCCCTCCCTCGTCCATCCTTCAGCCTAAAGACATCATATTTAAGGAGGGGGGGTTCCGAATCAGCTGGTGACCATTTTGGATTGGAGACGGAGCCCTCACCCTGAGTCTCCCCCCAGCCATCACATCTGTTCACCGTCAATAAACATGTAAGTGGTCCTTACTAGTGAAGTAAGTAAGTAAGTAAGTCAAACTCCACCACAGACGTCAGACTCCACCACAGACGTCAAACTTGTCTCAGCTCAGTTGAAGTTCTTTGGGAGACTTGAAAAGCGTTATGTAAGTGGAAGGTATTATTATTTAAACTACAGAAATTGTAGAATGCTGCGAAGTCATGTGAACACATCCTATTCCTCAATACTACAATAAGCACAGGATCACAGCACTGGGAGCGGGTAGGGCATCTGGGGAAATCTGCGCTCTCCAAAACTCTAATTACGTCTTTGTTCACATTAATTAATTTGAGCCAAATGGAACGTCTGCTCCGGAGATAAACCATGTTCAGTACAATACGCTGTATGGTGGATGTGGTGTAAGTATCTTTTTAATTAATATTACACAGACAAAAGAGTGAGCCCCGTCCTCTGGGGCCACTCAGGGGTCAGGATTACACCGCGCTGTGGCAGAGTGGTTAGCACTTCAGCCTCACATACAGATCATGTACAGGTCTGTGTGTGGGGAGGGACTGAACAATGTGCAAATTTAATTTAATTTATACCATTGCTATAGTGCTAAAATGTGCACGTAGGAGTGTAGCATAATTAATGAAGCAAAAATCATTTTATTTATTTATTTGTACAATTGCGTCAACTTTTATAATGAAGCTAATGTTTTAACGTGTTTAAATATCAGTCCTATTGACTCAGTATCACTAACCTACTACTACTAACTATTTGTCCCGCTACTACTACTACTACTACTACTACTACTACTACTACTACTACTACCACTAATAGTAGTAATCCTCCTCATGCTACTGCAAATCTTCACAGTTAAACAGTTAAAGGAATTATATAGAGGAATTTAATTTACAAATTTGAACAATGTCGAGTTCGAGTTTGACAATTTTGCCGATTTTGATCATTTCACACGGGCAGCAGGTTTAACATAAGTAGGCCATAGAGGTAAATTCCTTAACTGTTACCTAGCAACCGCAGTGTAATAAGGGCAAAGGCTCGTCAAGTTCTGATTTGACAAATAAGAATAGTGTTTTGTTAAATGAAAGGTTTAAACTGTCAGAAAAAGTCATTTGTTTTGGATGGAGTTTTCCTGTTGATGACAAAGAACGAGGGATGCTGTTTTAGAATTGAGAGCTGCTTCCTGTATTTTTCAACGTGTTGTTTTAACTTTTCCTCACAAACAAACTGCCACTTAACTGATATAAAACTATCAAAAAATAGAAAAACGTGAAAATCTGTCATATATACTTTAATCAAAGGTGTTCTCATCGTCATGGAAACCAAAGTGAAAGGAGAGAAAGAGAGAGAGAATTCATAAACTCATATCTTTGTCTATTCTCTCTCTCATCTTTCTCTCCCTTCTTCCTTCCTCCCTCCCTCTCTCTATCTTCTTTGTCTCTCTTCCTCCTCCTCTCTCTCTCCCTCTCTCTTTCTCTCATTTCTGGTCATTCACATAATTCTCTCTCTCTCCTCATTTCTCATTTCTTTCTCCTCTCTCTTGTTCTTGTTCTTTCCTTCTTTTGTTTTTTCCCTCTTTCTTTCTCCCCCTCTCTCTCCCTCCCTGTTTGTATTTTTTTCCCCTCTCTCTCTCTCCCTCTCTCTTTCTCTCATTTCTGGTTTTGACAGTCTTTCATGTAATCTCTCTCTCTCCTCCTTTTTTCCTCCCTCTCTGGTCTCCCCTCTCTCCCTCCCTTTCTCCTTTCTTTTTCCTCTCTCTTGTGCTTTCCTTCCTTTGTTTTTTCCTTTCTTTCTTTCTCCCCCTCTCTCCCTCTCTTTGTTTTTTCTCCTTCTCTGTCACTGTCTCTCTCTCTCTCCCCGGTGTGAGTGAGTTTATTCTAATATTGCTCCAGTTTTCATAGAAGAGAGAGAGTAAAAGAGGAGTGTGAAGTGTAAAAACAGTGTGAGTGTTTTGTTCCAGTCTGCGGATCTGTCTCTCTGTTCTTTTTTTAACATCAGAGCGAGAGAGTTTCATTTGGACTGTCCCTCTCTCTCTCTCTTTCTCTCTCTCTCTCTCTCTCTGAGATGGACAGAGCAGGAGACACTATTCCTCTTTTTTTCCTCTTGTATTCCTCTCGTTTTCTTTGTTTTTCTGATAATTTCTACTCATGACAATTATTATTCTCAGATCAGGACCTGTGGATTTAGTTGACAGATTTTAAAGCTGCATTGCGTAACTTTTCTGGTTTTCTCCATGTCTGGAATGTTTCACAGTATGGCATTAAACCCTTCTATCTTCATGGAGTCCAAACCAGACCAAGTTACAGGTCAGATCTGTGGAGAGGCGACCCCGCTCACAGTCAGAACGTCTGTTTTTCTAGGTATTTTTGAGCTATAAAATATGGAAGCCCATTTCTGCCAGTAAATAAAAAATAAAAGCCTCGCAGGAAGTCATAATTATGAGTTTTAAAGTCATAAATACGAGTTGTAAAGTCGTAATTGGACGTGTTCTAAACATTGGGAAGTTTGTAAGTATTTGTAAGGATTTATCTTCTCACAGGCACTTTGACTGAGGTCACAAATATTTTTTATTTAAACATGTAAAACGTGAGCTTGTGGTTGATTCAGGGAGATAATTACTACTGCCTTATTACGTGTGTATAAGCTAGCTACTTGTATTTTGCACACCAATGTACAATGTTCCCTTTTTCTGTACGTTTCAGTTAGTAATTTGCAAGACACCTCCATAAAGCAAGAAAAGTATGCCTTGTTTCTTTATTCTTTTTGTTTCTTTTTTAGTTGGCTGCCCAGCTTCACATATTGACATCTCGTGAGGACGGCACATCCACACAAATCCCATATGAATGACTGCGTGTCCAAAGTGTCCAAAGTGTCCATCTATGTTCCTCTGTCCGTGGGAGTTGGTTTAGTCCAAACGGGGAATGAAGCACCTTTGGCTCTATGGTGCCCCCGGTCTCTTGGCCCCGGCCGGGAACTGATGAGCTTTGCTGTGCACTTGGCACAGGCCACTTCAGGTCGCTCAGTGATGAAAACAGGGGCTCGTAGCAAATCATTTTGATACAGCATGAAGTGAATTAGTAAAATAGTGACTAATTTTTCTCTCTAATGGGTTTATACACAGCTTCTCCAAAAAAATGGTCACACCAGCCCATCTGCTGACATGGCGAGAGCAGGTTCAGAGTCAGCTTTGAAAACCCCTAATTATGACTTCTAAACTCATAATTATGACTTTGAAAACCCCTAAAACTCATAATTATGACTTTTAAACCCCTAATTATGACTTTGAAACTCATAATTATGACTTTGAAAACCCGTAATTATGATTTCTGAACTCATAATTATGATTTTTAAACTCATAATTATGACTTTGAAATTCATAATTATGACTTCAAAACCTTTCCTTTGAGGCTTTTATTTTTATTATATATATATATATATATATATATATATATATATATATATATATATATATATATATATATATATATATATATATATATATGTATATTTTTTTTTTTTTTTTTTTTTAATGGGCTTTGATAATAAAACCACCTGTAACTGAATAAATGTAAGGTAGAGCTGTTTAATGTCATACTGTGGAACATTCCAGTCAGAGCAGTGATATCTCCATAGAAACAAGGTGATGGACCCCCAACCAAAAAGTTACACAGTGCACCTTGAAACTAAACAATCGTCACTGATTCACTCCACACTCGGTGGTGGCCACAGCTGCCCCGGGACAGACTGAAGGAATCGAGTGAATCTGTGCCGTCCGCCCCTCCCACCAACGACACACACTCGCACACACCACATACTCACACGTACGCACACACGGAGAGGAAGAAAGGGTCGTAGAGGAGAGGAGAGGAATGGAAAGGGAGAGAGAGGGGAGAAAGGGGGATGCAGGAATGGAGGAGAGAATATCATAAAGCAATGTTATAAACTCCTAAATGCCAGAAGTAAAAGTCAGAACAGTGAGAATAGTTTAGTTTGTTGAACAGTCTGTATTTTTACTGTAACCTCTGTACTCCATACCCCCTTCACATGAGGAGAGGAGGAGAGGAGAGGAGAGGAGAAAGAGAGGAGAAGAGGAGAGTGGAGAGTCCTGGTCTCTGGTCTAATCCTCTTCACCTGCTCTCAGCTCTCATCTGAAGTACCAGCGTCCACAGTGAGGAGGAGCTGTGTGGACCTTGTTCAAGTATATATTCAATTTCAGAAATTTTCCTTTTTTTAAGGATGACTTTTGGACCCAAGGTAATGGAGTAGTTGGCTGCTCTTGTGGCTACCTGGCTCACACACTGAGCAGTCGTTGAAATGTGTTTTTTGAGCTCAGTTTTTAACATAATATCATGGGATTTTAACCAACTAAGAAGTGCAGCATGTGCAGTTCAAAAGACACAAGTAAAGGGCTTTTGGATTGTGTGAAATGAGCTGTTTGTTTGTCCAAGAGCAAACTAAGAAGGTAGCTGGACATTTGAGATGCTACAGGCTTTTTACACCATATGTGGCAGCAAATGTGGCAGAAGACCTTCCAGAGGAAATACTAGATGGACCATTTCATGAGTGAGGCTTAGAAGAGGCCTTTCCTGTTGTGTTCACCTGGACACTGCTGTGATACTGTAGGACACAGAGGGAAACTTTTGGCTCTTCCTCTCCGCAAACTGCCCTGACACAGATTTGCTGACCCCACCTGTCCAGCCCTGACCTGTCCAGTCCTCCTGTTAAATCTACATATGTAGTTACCTAGCAACCATAATGTTAATGAGGGTCAAAAGTGGGTTAATTTACATAACAGTTATATTAGGATTAGACTAATACGAATAGATGACAACACCTTTATTTTGTTAAATGAAGGAAACAGTCAGAAAAAGTCCTTGTGCATAAACAGTCTGGTTTTCTGTGTTGGCGACAGAGGCAGATGGATTTTAAAGCTGTATTTTTCTTCTTTACTATTCAGCTTTTCTTCCACAAACTGCCATTTCACTGACACCGGTACTATCTCACCAAACCAAATCAGAATTAGAACAACATGAAAACGTGTCATAAGCACTTTAAGCACTTTAAGCAGAATGTGTTAGTCCTTAAAAGAGGAAATAAAGAGTGTAATTAATGTTAAATCTCATTATGAAGCTCTGGTGTAATCTGATGAGTTTTGCAGATGGAGCCAACGCAGTGTGTTTGTGAATGAGACGCCCCAGGGCACGTCTGCACTCATCTGTGTGAATGTGTGAGAAGAAGAGAAGAGGAGAGGAATCAAAGAGCTGTCAGAGGGAGAGAGGGAGGAGGAGAGAAAGAGAGGAGGAAGAGAGGGGGAAATGGGCAAGGAAGGAGGTGGAGAGACAGGTGAGAGGGAGGGAGAGAGCGGAGAGGAGAGGAGAAGGACAGGGTAAAAGAAAGAGAGAGGAGAGGAAAGAAAGGAGAGAGAAAGAAAGAGAGGGGGAGAGAGCACAAAAGAAGAGGATGGGGTTGGAAAGCAAGAGAGAGAAAGAAAGAGAAGAGGAAGAGAGGGGTAAATGGGCAAGGAAGGAGGGAGCACTTCCTGTATCACCATTTATAGGGCCAATATTACACTTTTTTCTGATCTATGTTCTAATGTTGTTTCCTTGTCACAAAAAGACCTGGGGTTGTGTTTTGTTTCATTCACACATGTTTAACACACACCTGTAGATTAAACAAAAAACACTGTTCCACCTTGTGATGTCATGTGGTAATACAGGAAGTGCTCCACTGTGTTTTTAAACTTCATATGCCTTCATTAGAATCATTTGGATAATTTCAGCCCTGGAATTGCCGATCTCCGCTGAACTAAAGGTAAAAGGAAAACTACCGTTATATGACATCACCAAATGGAACAGAGCGTTTTGAGCTTCAGATAAAGGATTAACACAAACATGAATGAAACAAAACACAACTCCACGTCTGTTTGTGATAAGAAAACATTACAACAAAGATCAGAAAACAGCGTAATATGGGCCCTTTAAGATTTCGTAGATGACAAATGTGCAGAACGTTTGTGATTCATGTGATTTTAATGAAACCGAACCTCCCACTGAGATTCTAATGAAACGCAGCAGAGAAAGACAGTGTGTGGCAGAGTGGTTAGCCTATTTCCTCGTCTCTGTAAGGCGGTTGTGGGTTAGCTCTAGTGTAATGTGCGTCCCTGCGTTATCGTGGCAGAGTGGTTAGCCCTGTGTCCTCCTCTCGGGGAAGGTGAAGCGTCTCTAAACTATTGTGTCTTTACTGTAATCGATTTTGGAGAATATTTCAGTTTAAATGGCGCTGTTTGTCTGAAAAGCGGACTTCGATAAGAAAAGCTCGGCCTCTCTCCCCACGACGGAAATCAATGAGTTTATGGAGCGGAGAGACTGGAGTCAATGTCAAAGTTTTGCTGTAAGCTACGGTTGCATCGCACACAGAAACAGGCTTTGTGAGAAAATAATGACAATTTCAGGTCCATTTGATGCATATTGTGGTATGTTGTGTTCCGGACTGATAATGATTTCGTATCTGAGGCCGTACAGTGACACAAAGCCAAACGTATGGACATAGAAGAAATAATCGATTGTGTGGGTAATTGGATTTCATTACCGGCAATATAAATACAGATGAAGCTCCCTCAGACACACTCAGAACAGGAAAAAAACCTCATGTCTGTACCACATTCCCACATAAGTGAAGTGAAGTGTCTTGCCCGAGGATTGGTAGACAATAGCAGTGCAGTGGTTGCAGCTGGGATTGAACCGTTGACCGCGTTTACCGTTTTAAGGCACACAGACTAACCTGACCAGACAGAACCACACACTTTGACAAAGCTTTACAAAAACGAGGCTCTGGAGCTGTGTCCTGTCTGATTTCAGAGGGCGTGATTGACAGGCGGGTGAACCAATCAGAGAGATGCATGGTCTGTTCATGTCAAAAACAAACATGGAGGTTTACATGGAATAAACAGAACTATAATCAAATCTGGAAGGTGAACCCAAGATGGCGTCGTGTTGTTTTCAAGTTGTTGTCTGAGTGGGATTCCTCCATCAACCCAAAACATGCAAAACGGGTCAAATCCTCCAGCCCAGGCAGTCCTGACCAAGACTAGCTCAAGATCTGGAGATGGGCCCACTGCTCCTGACAGGTACATTAACCCAGAGACACTGAAGCATGGGTCAAATGCAGGTTTAACCAGAGACGCTGAAGGATGGAACAAACGCAGCTTTAACCCAGAGACACTGATGGATGGGTCAAATGTAGGTTTAACCCAGAGACACTGAAGCATGGTTCAAATGCAGGTTTAATCCAGAGGTAGTGAAAGATGGGTCAAATGCAGAGGAAAAATTCCCTACTGGGACAACAGAGGCTAACCCTTCCTTAACCTTATCTCAATACCGAATAGTCAGTATTGAAATTATTATTTAAAACAGTTGCTCAGTTTTATTTATTAATTCTTTTCAGATTCTTGGTTTAACTAAAAAAATATATATATACATTTAAATAAATAATTACAAACTACAAACTTTCTATTTCCTGGTAACTTCTTGTCATATTGTGCAAAAATCAGGAGCCATTTCATACCAGGCCTGGTTGTGATTTAGATTTTCCTAAGAGCAGGTTGGGTTTAGTCTTGTGTGTAAATTTGGATAAACAAGACAACGCTGCCCTCTACTGTTCAACCACACAACTGCAGGCTGTCTTATATACTACAGTAATCCCTCGTTTACTCTAAGGTTCTCAAACATAATGTCACGGAGATATTAAATGTTCTTCAGATATTGGATAAAAGGATCAATCCTAGAGTTTACTAGAGTATATTGTTGTTGTTGTTTCCTTGGGCAAGACACTTCCCCCTCTCTGCCTGAGGATGTAGTGTGTGGGTTACAGGTGTTTTGTGGTTTCATGGCATCTACAATCAAACTTTTAACTAGGATATAACAAATTAATTGATGGTTTTTGTGTAAATATACAGTCAGCTCTTTAGCTCCATTACTCCTTGTTTCTTTTACAGTTAGAAAAACAGACATTCATTACAGCCAATTAGACTATATTGGACCGTTGTGGTGAAGAGGGAGCTGAGCCTCGGGGTCCCCTCAGAAGAGCTGGAGGAAGTGTCCGGGGTGAAGGAAGTCTGGGTCTCCCTGCTCAGACTGCTGCCCCCGCAACCCGGCCCTGGATAAAGCGGAAGAAAATGGATGGATGGATAGTTTTTCCAAAGAGGCAGTTTAAGTACATTGAGCAGTAAAATACAAGAATAAAAGAAAAGCTCAAACAAAAGGAGAGTAACAGCCTTCAGGACAAAAGTGTCCCTCCTCTGTGTCCTGTAGCATTACAGCAGCCTCCAGGGGGAGCCATATTTGTGTAGAAAGTCTGAAGCATTGGTGTGAAAAGTCTATAGCATTTCTGAGCAAACTGGCTAACATAGATCCCAGCAGGGTCGCCATGGATACAGGAAATACAAACTGCTCAAATCACACAGTCCAATAGTCCTTAACTTCACATAAAAATGTAAGCCAACCACGACCAGTCCAGTAACAGCTCCTTTAAAATAGCAGATTGAGTAAAATAATCTTGCTAATAATGTTAAATACATGTCAAAACTGCTGCTCATTTGAATTGTGTTCCTTCCTGCTCAGCGGAGGACATTTTCATTTAGAGATATCATTTTCTCCTGTGGTCAGTGAATCATCAAAAAGTGCCCAATTTACTGAAAATAATTTCTTTAAAAAAAATAAATAAAAAAATCAGAACATTAATTTTGTGATTACAGTTGGTCTAATCAGAGAGTGGAAATGGTCCAATCTACAAATGTGGACCTTTCTACAAGTAAAAGCAGCAGAAGCAGAAGTAGTGCTAATAACAGTAGAAGTGCAGTAGTATCAACAGTGGAGATACACGGGGATAGAGGAGGATGGAAAGTTAAAAAAGAAACTAGTAGTTAAGTAGTAGACCTAGTAGTAGTAGTAGTAGTAGTAGTAGTAGTAGTCCTTTAATTTGTGCTGTGGAAGGAAAGGGTCGGTCAAATGCAGGTTTAACACAGAGACACTGAAGCATGGGTCAAATACAGGTTTAATCCAAAGACACTGAAGCATGGGTCAAATGCAGGTTTAATCTAGGGACTCTGAAGGATGGGTCAAATGCAGGTTTAACACAGAAACACTGAAGGATGGGACAAATGTAGGTTTAACCCAGAGACACTGAAGCATGGGTCAAATATGGATGGAAAGGCAGTCAGTAGCATTTAGCAGTAGTTGTAATGTCGTTGTAGTAGTAAATACATGGGGAAAATCAGGTACAGACCCTGAAATTGTGTTTTGTCCCACCCTTTCTTATTCTGTCCTCTTAAAGAAGACATACTGTGCTGCTCTGTAGTAATAATCTATGACACCCGTGGATCACCATGTTAGAATTTGGACAGTTTAAATCACAATGTTCAAAAAACTGCAATGTCCAATGGGAGGTGACGTCTTGTTCACGAGTGAGGGGAGGATGGAGCGTGAGATTGACAGGTGGATCAGTGCAGCGTCGGCAGTGATGTGGTCGCTGTATCGGACCGTTGTGGTGAAGAGGGAGCTGAGCCGAAAGGCAAAGCTCTGGATTTACTGTCAGTCTACGTTCCTCCCCTCACCTATGGTCATGAGCTTTGGGAAATGACCGAAAGGACAAGATCACGGAAACAAGCGGCCGAAATGACTTTCCTCCGCAGAGTGGCTGGGCGCTCCCTTAGAGATAGAGTGAGGAGCTCAGTCACACGAGAGGAGCTCGGAGTAGAGCCGCTGCTCCTTCACATTGAGAGGAGCAGCTGAGGTGGCTCGGGCATCTGTTCCGGATGCCTCCTGGATGCCTCCCTCGGGAGGTGTTCCGGGCATGTCCCACCGGGAGAAGGCCCCGGGGAAGACCCAGGACACGCTGGAGGGACTATGTCTCTCGGCTGGCCTGGGAACGCCTTGGGGTCCCCCCAGAGGAGCTGGAGGAAGTGTCCGGGGTGAAGGAAGTCTCTGCTTAGACTGTTGTCCCCGCGACCCGGCCCCGGATAAGTGGAGGAAAATGGATGGATTCAAAAGTAGGCTAAAGGCTAAATCAAACTCAATTACAAATGGCACTAGTGACCTCTCGTATCTCAGTTACACGGTTACATACGCAATGTCAGATTCAAGGTGACACAAATTAAAGCGAGCTGTTCACAGTGATCCAGGCGTGGACTGGCAGGTACATGGCACTTTTGTCACGGGTAGGTGGAAACCGTGGATTGGTGGCGCGGGAGACCAGTACACCAACCACCAGACAGGGTACCGGAGCCAACCCAAGCAAGGCGAGGAAAAGAGTCCGCCAATCAGGAGTTGGGGTCACAGCTCACAGATTTGCATTCATGGAACGAAGGCACAAAATGAGTGAACACCAAAGAAGGGCAGGGCGAGGTGGGCCCAGGCCAAGCGCCATAACAGGACCCAAAAGCAGACAGAGACAATTGCACAATTCAAGGTTTTATTTAAATATTTTGCTGGAGGGAAACCACAGTAGCTGACCAGAAACCTTCAAACAAGAACAAAACAAGGGGGAAAACAGGTGCCAAAACCAGCACTGGACTATGGCACTAAATACACCTTCAGATAGTAAATGGTGAGGGTAAACTTTAACACGGTTGCAAGAAAAGCTCTGAAAAGTTCATTGCAGAACAGGTCTGCTTTAAAACTTCCTCTGTCTGTTTTCATAGACTCCCTCCATCATTCTCTCCCTTCTGTAGTGCTGTTGTTTAGTTTGTTCTCAGTGATTTTCTGCCTCATTTCCCCCTAAACTCCACGCCTCCGCTGTTGTTTTTCCCATCGTCCTTTGCTGCTGCTGTGGCTGTGATGGCGGCTTGTGTCTGGACCTGCTGTGACCACCTGATCTCATCACAGACATATCAGGCTGGGTTTATTTTCGTTATAATCTTAAGTAAATACTGGAGGAAGTGGGTGGGGATAGGGGGTAGGGGAAAACAGACTTTTTCTGAGCACTTAAACACAACACTTGGACAGTACAGGAAATATGCATGAATCTGTCGAAATATAACTTTTGAGTTTTTAACTGCAGTAGTACCTTTACATGGCAAATGCATTGAATTGCAACTACTACGTCTAGCGCTGTTGCCAAATTTGTACCGTAAATAAATAAAATAATTAATAAAATATGGAAGCAGCATTTACTGAGAATGAGACAAATTTGGATGTGTCTCTCTCTGCAGGTGAAGGCTCTGGAGACAAAGGTTCAGTTGTGATTGTGGTAACATATCAGCATGAAATAAAAACAAAGTACTTTTAGATTTTTTTTTTTTATTTTTTTTTGCATAAAACTTAATCAATAATAGTTCAAGCTTTAGTCAGTCTCTCCTCTCTCTTTACAGAGAAAAGAGAGAACAGAGAGACAGAAGGGAGTGGAGGAGATAGAGGAGAGGAGAAGAGCGAGGAGAGAGGAAGGAGAGGAGGGAGAGGTGAGAGGAGGAGAGGAGAGAGAAAAGGAGAAAAAGGAGCAAGGAGAGAGAGGAGAGAGTGAGATTTTTAACAGACCTTTATTGTGTCCGTCAAAAACATCTGGCATTGAATTTTATCCACACCCCTATGTGCTATTTACATAAAAAGTATTTACATTACAAATACACACTATATACAGTACATATATGAGGAGAAAGCTTCCCACAATGTGCTGGGGCTATGAATGGCACCCACGTTGGCATTTTAGCCAAGGGGAACTACTACAACCACAAAGGATTGTATTCTGTCATCCTGCAGGGAGAGGTAGACCATCGCCTTCAATTTTGGGATATCACTGTGGGTTGGCGAGGACGAGCGCATGATGCCAGGAGTTCTTGTTGCTGTCTTCTTTGCTCTTCTGTAAAGACCTTAATGGCTCCCCCAGTATCATCAGATTTCCATTTTTTCCCACAGATGGTGTTGTGCCGCTGTCACTGGTAGAAGACTCCTCATCCATCTCCTCCACACTGTCTGATGTATCTATTAAAATACAGTTAATTAAAAATCAACAATAATTGACTGTTTAAATATTTTAAATCCTAAAAAATCCTGCGCACATTTGCTTGTTGAGATTTTAAATGAAGTTTGTAACAATACACAATACACTAATCACAACAGCTTGCTCCTTTGTTTTCATTTAGTCCAATGTTTTTGGTATTTTTCATTTTATTTTTCCTTATTTTCATTTCCTATTAAAAGCTACATCTTTGTATTACTAAACAAAAATCCATAAAAACTGCTACATCGCATTTCTCTTTCGCTGACAGCAGATGTCGCTCTCTCACGCTGTTCTACTTCCGCTTGTGTTTCCGGCGCAGATCGGGCAGGCTTCACCGCTCCACGCCGCGGACGTAAACAGAGGATTAAACGCGTGGAAAAGTGAGCTCCCGCGCCCGACATCACTGCTTCTGCTCTCTGCCCTGCCGCTAAACTAACCGCATGTTTCATCTCCGGCATAACTTCCACTATTTTGTATCCTTCTATTGCTTTTGGTCGATGTTTGCCCGGATCGGAGCGGCTTGGAGCGGCTGTAGCAGAAGGTCATTCCCGCCGCCCGCTTCACCACACCGGTCTGATGATCGCACGTTTTATCGCTCTCATTACCAAATAAATCATCGCCTCACAATAATCCAGTTACATTTGTTAGTTATATTTCAAATTTAGATAATGAATCACCTCGGATTTTGTGCGTAATTAAGCTAGGTTTGTTGTCACTTGTGTTATCTAATGTTCATTACTGTCACTTAACTACTCTTTCTGCATGTTACGTGTTATTAACTGTCAAAATCTCAATCTTGGTCAATAAACTTGGTCATAGTAGGGAGAGAATAGCTAAAAAGTTAATCAAATGCGAGTGTTATTGTAAAAATGCCCTTTAAAAGTACAATTTCATAACTCCAGGTTCAGAAGTCAGTCTAGAAGATAAGATTATTAACACGATATGTTTATCAATAACACAAGTTTACTGTATTTTATTAGAGTTCAGCAGCCAGTGGATTTTAAACACAGCTAGGAGCATTAATATTTGAGACGACTGAAATATGAACAGTTAAACGATTTGAAGAATGACTGTATACATGGTTAGATTTTCTTCAGGCTCTCTGCGTTTCCCTTTTCAACCTAAAACATGTACAGTTGGCAAAATAACAGGCAAAAATCCTCCAGATAAGTAGTAGGTAGTCCCAGCTAAGTCTAGAGACGGGTCGTCCACTTCTCTTGACCCATAGCGTTCGGCTGCAGCTCACGAGGCTTGCGGTTATAGGGGCAAATTTGGAGCGGAATTCCATATTAGGAATAGGAGTTTATTTTACGAACATAATAACAAAATAAAAACACCAGGATCATGTAGAGTGGGGTAATACAAATATTTTAAAACCAAAATGACGAGGCAAACAGCAGCAGTAACGGAGAGCGCTGACTATTTTTCAACGCAATTTCAACTGGGGCCAGAGTTGATGGAACTGGAAACACCCCCATGGTCTCTTCCTGTTTGGAACGCAGCGGATAGAAGGTTAGCTGTGTCCATTTGTGCATAGTCTGGTTGGGATCAGCAGTCTGTTTATCTCCATGGAGATGCCTTTGCTTTGTCTGGATGTTCCACAGCATGTCTTTAAACATTTCTACTTGACATTTATTACATTTGACATGTAGAGCGCAAAAATACCTTAGAAAAGCCTTACTATAAGGTTCTCCACAGATCTGACTTGTAACTTGGTCTGGTGATGTCACCTGCTTGTTTCCATGTTTTGATTTATGGGTTTCAGGCAGACAATTCCTTGCTGATTTGAAGGATTTTGCTTATGTTTAGGTTTGAGTTGCACTATTGCGATTAGGCCCGTCATGATAACACATTTTATAGTGCGAGATATTGCTGAAGTAAATAAAGATGATAAACGATAATATTGAAACCAAACCATAAAGCAGAATCCAATCCCCTAAAAAACTATTGTAAATGTACAGTATCGTGGTTAAAAACATGAGCTGGAATAAATAAACATTAGAATGCAACACCTAAGTCTAGTGCAAAGAAAAAGTACTCAGAATACCTAATTACAGGTCTAATCACAACGAAGGACAGTTGCCAAGTTAAATATTTCAAATCAAGAAGGAATCCTTATGTCTGGAACTGCTGAATAGATAAGTGAAATGCCACACTGTGTAACATTCACCGAAAAAGATGTGGCGGCATGTCACCTGCATGATTCCATGGAAATAGAAACAATGGAACATTCTTCATGGAGATAGCTGTTTTATGCCGTATTGTGGAATAAAATTATAGCCAGAGGAACAACTTTTCCATGGAAACGAGCAGATGGAGGCCAAATAAGAGTCAGGTTTGTGAAGATGCAAGCCTGCTCACAGTAAGGATGGATGTTTTTCAGTCCAGTAAATACAGCCAAAATGAAAAACGCATGCTTTTATTTTTGTCTTATTGGCTAAAAAAGTCACAAACTGTTATATCAAATCTGTTTTCCATATTGATTGTTAGTATTTTTGGCTGCAAACTACAATAATTTCAACCCATTGGAGATTGAATTGTTCGTTCAAAGCGTGGCTAGGCTCTCCTCTTTATACTATCACCTCCTCTTTGGGTGCGCTTGTAATTCGTGTGAGTTAATCCAGGATTAGTGTTTCTTTGAGCAACCCTCTCGTCTCCACTACTGCACTCTACGACTATATATTTAATATGGATCCAAAAATGGCCTTCTCAAATGGAGTCTTTGTTTTGCAGATCTTTTTGACCTTGTTCGTCTGCATTGCCTCTTGTGAAGTCTTCGCATTTCTAAGGTTAATGCATGATGTCCATAGACTGTCATTGATTGTGTAGTGTGGTGGGGGCAGCTTCATTGGTTCACACTGGTCTAATAAAAGCTGTTGAATTGTGTTTTTCAGAATGGGGAACTTTACTTCTACATCTACAACCGGGTCCACCACTGCATGTGTGAACTACGTCCAGGTAAGAAAATGCACTGATGTTCTAGGGTTTAATTGTGATCAAATTCCTATCTTATTTTGACAAAATTCACAAACTTTCTCTTGAATGCAGTTCTATTCAGTTTAGGGCTGCAATGATTAATCGACTAAATGTGGCTAGTCGACTAAAAAAATAATATTGTATCTTGATTATCTTGTTGTTATCTAATTGTTACATGTACAGACTCTAAAGCACATACAAAATGACCTTTTATAACAATAACAGAGGCATAATTAGATCAAATTCAGTTTCTTCACACTTAATTTGTAAATTTTAAAAGCCTTCAGTCTCATATTTCAACCTTTATTTGGTTAAAAATGTATTTAAAAATCCTGAGTGTACAAGAGAACAAATATTTACACTCGTCGACTAATCAGAATGTTAATCACTGACTACTTGACTACTGTTATTATTTTACTACGACTAAAATCATTTAAGCCCTGCTTCAGCTGAATATATTTTTGTAAAGCCCAAAGTTGCAGCAGCAGTCTCCTCACAAGGCTTAACAAGATCCTCGATTTAGCCACAGAAAGTCTGAAAATCAAACAGTCAAACAAAGACTCACCCACTTAATAATAATATTACACAGGTTTTACATTCGTAATGCACTTTACAGTCTTTTCAAAGCCTGTCAACGTGCTCCACTGTCATTATTCACTCTTTCCACACTCGGTCGTGGTAACAAAAAAAAAAAGTCTTTTCAGGTGCCTTGAAAAAAAATCCATTATGAGTTAACTGAGTCACACAGGCTGTTAAATGAATAATGTATGTGTTTGGAGTGTCCTGAGCAATCCACAAAACGCTGAAAATAGTTATTGTCAAATTCAGTGAGTTCACCAGATGCAGCAGCTCAGACAATATTTACACCACGTTTTCAAAATTCATCTGGCCCATCGTCTGTTCTCACTCTTATTGTTCATTGGTGTTTGGTGTCCGTTTCTCCAGGACGTGGTGTCTCAGAACTGTGTGGTGATCTTCTCAAAGACCACGTGCCCTTACTGTAAAATGGCCAAAAACGTGTTTAACGAGATCGGAGCGAGCTACAAAGTCATCGAGCTGGACGAGCACGACGACGGGAGGAGACTGCAGGACGCTCTGGCCCAGATGACCGGAGCTCGCACTGTAAGACTTAGACTTAAACTTTATTGATCCACAAGGGAATTGATTTGGACACAGTCGCTCAAACATCACAATATAATACAATAACAGAGAGTAACAAAAATAGATGGTGTAGCAAAAAGAGCAAGAGACACGTGTCAAATGAGACATAATTATAAAAATAAATATAAATGTACAAGTCAAAATAAAATAGAAAAATAAGTAATAAAATAAACTATAAAATCACAGCTATAAACAAGAGACAAGAACGACAGTGCAAATAATATGCTAAGGAAGCCTGTTATAGTTTAATAAAGGTGCACTGTGGAACTTGGATCTCAAAATCATCAAAAAAAAAAGATCTCCATGGTGACAACAAGGCAGCTGACCCTCCACCAGATGGTACGCCTAGTACCATCTAAACTTGGGACTATAAAAGGACTAAACCAGGTCTAAAATACCACTAAAACAGGACTTGCCCTGGCAACTCCAGACATCTGAGGTTGGGAGAGAAGACATAAAATATAGGGGGTCAAATTTAAGGTAGAATTGTATAGAATATAAGTTTAACTCAGTAGGCAGCTATATAATTCGTCTATATCCACGAAAGTAGTTCTACCGATATGCTGTTCATTTGGAAAACAAGTCTCTCACACTGTCGTTCTTGCAGCACCAGTAACTTGTTTATAAAATAACAGCAACGTTCCAGCCACTGGCCTTCATCGTGAAACATTTACCAAGGCGGCGTGTGTGCTCTTTCTTGTACATCCGTCCGAGAGTCGGATGTGCAAAGTTTCCTTTTTGTAAAAACCTTTCCATTTCTTTCACATCAGGGGAGAGAATGAAGTGTAGTGGAACAGTGGGCAAACATTCAAACACGGGTTTAACAAGCCAGATATCTTTGCACCATTTGGCACTTTTTAGTAGCCGCAGTGTTACTTTAAATAGATTCATGTCAAAGTTTGACACTTTTATTGTGAGTTTATTCTTAGAAATAGAAACAAACCCTAAAGTTAATTGTTTTACTTAATTCTGTTCTGCTCGGGTGATGTTTATTAACACTTTAAATACATTTTTTACAGACTTTGAGCAATAATCAGTAAAAGTTTAGCGGTCAAAGTGTTTTTAGGAGGGTTAATGAATGTAAATTGTCTGCAGTGAATCCTTCGTTCTTCTCCTCTTCCTCTCAGGTCCCCAGAGTGTTCATCAACGGGAACTGCATTGGGGGTGGCTCTGACACTAAGCAGCTCCATCAACAGGGCAAACTCCTGCCTCTGATCGAGCAGTGCGCCCCCTGCTGTTCCTCCGAGGGCTCGGGCAGTGGGCAGCCTGAACCGGTCCAATGACTAACCGTTCTACTGCTAGTTTTAAACCCACTTTTTATAACACCTGTCCTCCAGGTGCTTTTACTGTTGTTTTATTACTTAAGGACACTTTTGCCTTTTGTTCGGCCAAGCACTGCCGTTTCTTGATATAAATACAGTTATTAAAATGAATTAGAATATGTGAAGAGTGTTTTGATACAGGTCAAATAGGATCTAATGCAGTTTTTTATCAACACAATCTGTTTTACATGTGGTCAGTAGGTCAAAGTTCATATCTTTTGTATTTTGATTTATTTAATGTTTATGCTTCTTACGGCAGAAGTGATGTACTTAAATAAATAAATATGGTGATATAATTTATTTTGTAATTTGCATGTTGTACACAGGTGGCAGGACTGTGAACATCTGAATGTAAACGGGCATGTTTTTTGTCGAGTACACTTCTGAAAGCCTCATCTGAAGTTCTGTGAATATGGTTGTTTGCATGTTGGTTCAAATGTTAATTTATTGCTAATAAATAAATTCTTTACTCAGTGGGTCCAGTGTTTTTACATTTTAATGACTTTAGCGTCTGTTTATGTTTGAGTAAATCTTGGAATTAATGTGAAGATTATTAATAGAGATCGACTCATATGAGGATTTTCATGGACGATACCAATTGTTTAGAATCCAGAGACAAAACGACAGCCCATCAGCTCTGCACATCTTTTAAGGCTGAAATGTGAGGCCGGTTTTTATTATTTTCCCCAAATTATTTACTACAAACCTCTAACAGAGTAATCACGTTTTAGTCTTAACCAAATACATTGTAATTCGACTTTTATCTCATTTTAGGCACTTGGAGGTTACTGCAAGGAAATATAAGGTTGTATAGAACAACAATATATTTAAAATGTTAAAAGTAGAAAAAAAAAAGTTTATTTGTGTATGCAAGTAATGTAATTTAATTTTCCTTGCGTTCTTCAGTTGTCAAAACATTAGAGGAGGTAGAGTAGCCAAAAGGTTTAAGTAAGAGTAATGTTATTTCTAAGTAATATTACTTAAAGTAGTGGTCCAAGAAATTACTTAAGAGGTATTTGGGAAAACTATGAAAGCAAGACTAACTTAAAGAGTAACTGTCAGGAGGTAACATCTTATTTATAATTTAAAGTGAATATTTTTGTAAGGACAAAACATAAAATAATGCTCACAATCTGGCTAAGCTAAGTCATATCTGAAGGAACGCTGCACGAAACACAACTATTAGTGCTGTTCCAATACCTTTTTTTTGGGATCTGATCCGATACCGATACTTGTCCTTAGTGTGCTCACCGATACCTGTCCGATACCACATAGTGTGAAGCAGTACACTAAGGCTACGCAATTTTGTTACAGTACAAGAGCAATAAATAAATCTACTAAAACACTATCTCTAAAGAAAATCTAGAAAAATAAATTTGATTTTGAGAACTAAGAGCTTTTCTACTTTGTACTGCAGGTCATGGATAAAACCGACAGTGAGGCCTGTAAAAAGACGCTCATCCTCAGAGCACATGGCTAATAAAGTGTTATCTGTTCAGGGTCGAAGTTCAAGTTTGAGTGAAATCAGCCGAAGTTTGTGCGATCTGGTGATTTTACCATTAGAATAACATGGAGAGTTTGTGTCATCGCCACGAAAAATTTGGCATAGGTGTGACTGACTTTTGTGAAAGACAATAACATGAGAAAATTTAGAAAAACAAAATGTGTTTCTCCCCATATTAAATTTTCTTTCACTCTGTAGGGGAGGCTAATTCATTCATTTCATTTTTTTCCACATTAAATAGTCTTAAGGCAAGGAACAACTGAAATCTGAGTTCGTGCAAATGGGGGCAGTTTGTAGAAATTCAAATATTCCAAAAACTTGTGTCAAAAATGTGGATAACTTTTGATGCCCCAGCCCTTGAGATAATGTGTACCCAATTTGAGCCCATTCGGGTGAACGCCCTAGGAGGAGTTCATAAAAGTACGACATTTATAAAAAATGCAGAGTCATGTTTAGCAAAGTTTAATCCAATATGGCTGACATCTGGTGGAGCGGATGCATCATTTCACTTCTCGGCCACTGTGAGCATCGCTTCACCAGCTTCTGCCGCTCGGGCCTGATAAATGTCATATAGAAGTCACAGTTGGGTCTATTGCAGTGTATTTTGACATTAGATCATTAGATGGATATTCCAGATTTTCCAGTTCATCACATTGTACTTTCCTGTGAAATATCCAATATGTGAATTTACAACTGCTGAACTTGATATTTTTTTGAGTTAACAGACTGTAACTTGCTGTATAATAACAAAAAAATCATTCAGCATTTTAATAATATTCATTTCAATCTGCAGTCGTTGCTCTAAAGCTCCGTAGCAACACATTCCATTGCCACGGTTCTCTGCAGTGTGACATCATCGTCTTAATGACACCACTAAGCTCTTGTGGGCGTCTAACTACACACTTCACAACTTAACTGACACACTGTGGTTATTATCGAGCCTCTATACCAGACTTTACCAGATTACATTTATAACAGAAAACATTATCTGAGCAGGAAAAATGTTTAAATTTTTTAGAAGGCGCTCAAAAGCAGACTTAAAATGCCAACATGCCCATGTCCAGACACTGGAAAAAGAGTACTCGTTGGAAGAGAAACAGCATCTGACGACCATCCGCCAACAGCAACAGGAGCTAGAAGCCCTGAGGAGGCGGTGTGAAGAGGCCGAGAGCCAAAATGCCAAATTCCTAAAAGATTTGGAGGCAAAAAACCTGGAGAGCTCTGTTCTGAGAGACAAGGTGCTGAGCCTGAGCCTGCAGTTGGAGGCTGAGCATAATAAAAGAATACATCTCCAGAGAGAACTGTACGAAATGAACCAGGACAAGTCTCATATGGAGAAGCAGGTCGAGCAGATAAAAGCAGAGAACAACAATCTGCAAAACAGCAACTCCAAGCCCGTCAGACAACTAGACATGGTAAAAAAGGACCATGCATGTTTGACAGAAAACGGCAACAACAAAACTGAGCTCGAGACACCTGAGCAGTCTCAACAGTTTGCATTCACTCATGAGGCCAGCAGCAAGACACACCTCCATGAGAATCAGTTACTTCTAGATCTGGAGACTATCAAGACGCAGTTACAGCAAGAGAAGAAAAGCAAAGAACTTCTCTGTCAAGAGCTGGAGGCCACCAAGAGCAATCTGCAGAAGGAACAGGACAGCAAAATACAGCTACTTGAGGATCTGGAGAGAATGAGAGCGCAGTCAGAGCTCCTTCAGACTAAACTCCAGAATAATATGGATCAGAAGAACCAGGATAATGCTCATCTGAGAGAGGCACTCCAAACAATGACCAGAGAAAGAAACAAAATGATGCAGGATCTGAACGAGGCTTATGCATTTCTTCTGGACGATGTGGCTTCAAGAACAACAAAGAAAAGCTATGAGTCTTTCTTACGTAAAAAACATTAATTTGACGTGTGGGGCACCAACATCGTCTCTCCGTCCCTGTCAATCCGTTAAAGACAAAGACAACAAAGACAATCTTTGTTGTTTTTTACGTAATCTGGTGGAGTGGGGTTTGTATGTATTGGTATGTATAGAAAAAGAAAATTTTATTCTGCTGACTGGAAAAAAACTGTGGTGCAGTTGACAGAATTAAATTTTTTGTTGCTATAGAAACTACCCGGACGACTAAGGGATTACACGGACATCGACTGGTGTATACAGGATATGAAAAGATGTCTGACAGACTCCCTACTAGAGTCTCTACTGATTTTACAAACCCAAAATGGCTAAAATGACTAGTGATATGTGTTTATAATGGCAGTCATGGGGAAATTGTGCCTTAAAGTAGGAAAAAACCTAAACTTGGTTCATTTCATATAGAGCTGCTAAACTGCGCAGTGCCCAGAGGACTAAAGGAGAGATCAAGGGGGGAGGAAGGTCAGGGTCTAGAGGTATAAGGAACAGTGTGATTGGTCTAACAGGTATCCACACTTCAATACACTATAGGCTCTATTCGCACTGTCCTTAACTACACCAGAAGTTGTTTCCAAATGTCTTCCGGTGTAGTTCCCGACACTGAGCATGTGATAAAACCGTGGATTCAGCAGCAGCATCTTCACAACCTGCCAAAGCTCGAACCCATTGCTAGAGCCCATTGCAGCCAGGCATTTCTATAAGAAACACCAGTCTGCAATCAGGACAGTCTTTTCGTGACTTCACCTACTACTGAAAATTACAGAGGTCACTGAAGGCAGCACAAACTTAGATTTTGCCGTTTTTGGCCAGGAAGCTAGAAATGACCTAGGTGGCACTAAAACTGACCCCAAAAAATGACAAAAAAAAAAAAAAACAGTAGATAATGCCATTAAAACACCTTATACACTGTTTAGCAGCGACAAAAAAAAAAAAAGTGGATCTAGTGTTTAGTTTCACTTTAACCTCTCCCTCTCAAAACAGAGTCATGCATTTTTCCCATCATTAATTAAATAAATTCTTTTCATCATGATTTATTCTCAAAGTGATTTTTTTATTGTTTACTGCACACTGGGCTTCAGTTAAACGTAATCATGTTTGTAATTAATTTTGTGATAGAATGATTACGCCATTAATCATTTCATATTGTCAACATAAACCTTTTCTCACTTGTAGACGCACTCACAGTGGGAAGAGAAGCCAAACTTTAACTCAAGTAAGAATACTGTAACTTAAAAAGACAGAAAAGAAAAAAAAAAAAAAAAAAAACTCTGCTAGAAAAGTATTCTAAAATTTCTTTAAAAAAGTTAATCAAGTAAATGTAACTGAGTACTTCCCACCTCTGGTTACTGGAAATGAAATATATTAAAAATAATTATTATAATAATAAAATACAGACATATAATATATTAAAGTTAGTTGTTTTATTTCTTATTATCACAAATGTTTATAAAATTCCAATTCACTGTGAAAAAAAAAAAAAAAAAAAAAAAAAGAGGGTCCGGTCGGCGGCTGTGGAATGTGGCATTTGATTTGTGCACCCTGTAAATCATTTCTGTTATCAGTATCCTTCAGTCGTCAAAATATAAAAAAAAAAAATATAGTGAAATTCAAAAACTGTCTTCACGTGTAATTTAGGTAAATAAAATTGCTTAAATTTCAAAATGTATGTATTTTATTTACTGTCTAGTTTAACTCGGAGCGCGCTGTTCCGCAAATCAAACGCACCCTTAATCACGTCGGCACAGCGCTGCAGTGAAATTAGCCCGGTTAGCTGCTGTGTTGCTTACCTCAAACTGACCGCTTCTAGTTCATGAAACCAGAGACGAGGTGATCTACAGTTTTGTCAAAATGTCTGGAAGTGCGGGAGAATGGTGTCTGATGGAGAGCGACCCCGGCGTGTTCACGGAGCTCATAAAAGGTTTCGGTAAGTGACAAAAATGCTAAAATGCTAAATGCTAATGCTAGCTCCTCCCAGTTAAAGTGAATGGGCAGCTTCTCGGTGCTAATATTTATTGTATTAATTTCCCTGGTAGTTTTGATTAGCTGTGGAAATGCCCAGTTTGTTCCAGAGGGGTGGTATTTGCATTGCAGCGATAGATCGAGCTCATCAGTGAATCCTAAATGTGAATAATGTGCAGGTTTTGGGGGATTTGACCTGAATGAATTAACCTGTGCTAACCCGCTAGCATTAGCATTAGTCAGCGTTCAAACTGCGGCGCGTGAAACATGTGTTTGTTTTGGTTCATGTTTGACTTGTTTACACTGAGATCTTACTAAAATCCCCTATTCTAAAGATTTATACTTATCACCCATGTGGTTTTACATTTATGTGCATTCTGTCTACAGTGTATGTATATATGTATGCATTTTTTTGGGGGCATGTAACCCAAATATCCACATTTTTGCTAATTTTTAAGATATACTGTACATTTAGATGTCAAAGCTAGACAAAATCCCCAGAAGTAAAACATGGAACAAAAATAGCAATTGTGTTGGACTGTATTAAAGGTAGATTTATTGATGCTGTCTAGGGGTGTGCAAAAATATTCCGGATAAGTGAAAGAAAATGGATGGATCTGTTGTTTAATGTGATGATACAGTATTGATATCGTGGGGTGCTGTATCAATTTATCGCCAAGAGTATTTTTTGGTATATTTTACTAAATTACTTTGTTACAGCGCTACAGTTTTGTTGCTTGTTTAGAGGACGGTAACTCGTTTATGCAGCACATTTGACATTCTCACTGTTTTGATGAGTAAAATGGGTGTGTTTTATATTAACTTTGCACAAGAAGTGGTTTAACAAAGACTTTTGGTATCACCGCCACGATTTAGCCATTATTTTTATTAAACCGTATTGAATCGATTTGAAATATGTCGAATCGAAAGTTCACTGTATCGAGATATGTATCGTATCGTGGCTTATGTATCAAGGTATGTATCATATCAGCAACTTCTTAATGATAGCCAGCCCTAATGCTGTCATGATTTAATCTAAAAAGTATCAACAAAAACATTATGGGCCTCAGATTGCAATGAAAATGGCTCATGGTTCATGGTACAGCCGATTCCAACATCCACCATTTGTTTTGCTTTCTTGCTTTTGAAATGTTAAACAATAGAATACTCTCTATGAAAGATAATTTGTTCCATTAGATTTTGAATTTTAAATTCTGCTGAATTGCTCACTTTGATTTTTTTTTTATCTCTGAAAAAAGATGTTTGAATTATTTTAAGAATACTTTTTCAATACGTTTCAAAAAAAAAAAAATAAAAAAAAAATCACCTTTTAAATATTCAGCACAAAATATTTTCAGGCCCTCAAATTCAACACTCAAAATTCAGAGTGTAAAATTTGCTATGAAAAATTTTACAGCAAAGATCAAAGATGCTAAGATGGCAGAAGCAATTTGAAAACGTACACTTAAAATTTCATCAACTGCCATTCAGAATAAAAATAATTCAAACATGTTTTTTCAGAGTTAAACAATTCAAAATGAGGAATTCAACAGTATTTCAAATTCAAAATGTGATGAAACAAATTATCTTCCGTAACTCACCATCTTATCCAGCGGTTAGTGGTTTGAATCCTGCCACCAGCGTTTATATTACCATTTATTTTTTACTCTTTGTTATTATATTATACTGTGATTAGTGAGCTACTGTGTTCAAATAATTTCCCTTGTGGATCAATAAAGTTTGTCAAAGTCTAAGGTAGTGTGTTCATGTCCCCTCGTCTATATGTTGTCGTAGTGATTCCTCTGATAAATTTAGTTTTTACAAGATTATAGTGGCACAAATGATCTTTATTTGAAGAATTTAATCTCATTTAATTTGTGATGTACATACAAATTGTCACTTTCTGCTTAATCTTTAAGGTAATTTGGACTAGTATGGTCTCTTTTAATTTATTTAATAAATTTAAGTTAATGATAATACAGTGAGCTACAAAGTTTAATGTTGTGCCAATGTGGTCCAGGTTGTTTTGAGACTGAGATGATGGTTAGATGGAAGTAAACAGCCACCGCTTTAGCTTCATCTCTTCTGTTAACATTGTAACTTGCTCGTCTGTTTAAAAAGACCCATCTGATGCACTGAGGACAAAATGGGAATGACACATGGACATGTAGAGACTGGGGCAGTCTGGTCTGGGTACGGATGTATTTTCCGTCCTACTCGTAGTGGCATCACAACAGCATTACACCATCAGTGTTTCAAATATTAAAACATTCATGTCAAATGTACTATAGTATAAGTTTAAATTATGTTTTTTGTACTGAAACTATTTTTTTTTCTTGAAAGTGCCTGTTGGACTGGTTGACTCCATGATTTGAGTATGAATTTGATTTGATTGATGGTCCTGACTTCTGTCACCAGTAAAGATAAGATCTACTCTGTACATTGACTTCCACATGTTGTACACATTAAAAGCACTGATTTCCTCCAGCGATTTGGGAATTTGTCAGACTTGTCAGTGATGTGTGTAAAACTGATGTAGGAGCAAAGGAACTATACTTGTGTATTCTTGTGTCCTCAGGCTGCAAAGGGGCGCAGGTGGAGGAGATCTGGAGCATGGAGCCGGAGAACTTTGAGAACCTAAAGTGGGTATCAGTGCATGTTTTTAGATGGGTTGATTTTGTGTGTGTTCTGTTGTATTAATGGCGCTTTTGGCCCTCCTCAGACCGGTGCATGGGCTCATCTTCCTGTTTAAGTGGCAGGCTGGAGAGGAGCCTGCCGGCTCCATTGTCCAGGACTCGCGACTCGACAGCATCTTCTTCGCAAAACAAGTAAGACTCTAAACGCTGTGAACAATGTCCTGTGTGGTAAAGGTACGCTATGGAATTTTTCTTTTGGGGAGGCGCCACTATGGAGATCTTATTGCCTTGACTGGTCAAATGCATTTATTCAGTTACAGGTGATTTTATTGCACAAAAATGTGTGGGGGGAAAAAAGATTCTTCCAGTGAGTGGGGTCACCTCTCCAAAGATATCAGCCAACCCTAATGTGGAACATTTAAGGAAAGCAGTAGGATCTCCATGAGACAAGCAGATGATGGGCCCTTCACCAAAAAGTTTACATAGTGAACTTTTAAGTTTAGTTTACAAAAGTCTGCTGAATAGACAACAATAGGACCAAAGAATGACAGTTTTCTCAATTCAGAATCCTTCATATTGCCTCTCAGCTGTCAATATGCATGTAAAAGTAATGTAATGTAATGTAATGTAAAAGTCCCTCTGAATGACCCTTGTCCCTGTGTGTGGTGCAGGTGATAAACAACGCGTGTGCGACCCAGGCCATCGTCAGTGTGCTGCTCAACTGCTCCCACCCCGACATCGAGCTTGGAGACACGCTGTCTGAGTTCAGGGAGTTCTCTCAGAGCTTCGACGCCGCTGTACGTTACCGCTTTACATCCTTTGTTTACACAGTTGTGGAGGGAAATAAATCAGTTGTCTGTTTTACAAATAGAATTCAGTTCAGTAGATCACACTTAAACACAATCCATCGCAACATGAGGGAAAACTGAAATCTGAACTGCTAAACTAGTCCAAGAATCCTGTATTTCAGAACATGTTTAGAATGGCTCTGATATTTTGTTATTTGAAGAGGACGTTCTAATATCTCTATCAGTACTTCACTACCCTAACCAAAGTATAACGATACAGTATTCGTATTTATCTTTGAGCTAAAACACTCCTCACTCCATAAATCCAGTCCGTTTCTTTTAGCGAGCTCTCGTCTTGATCCACTCAGCGATGATGACAGAGCTGTTTGTCGCTAAGAGCTGTCCTTTTCATCCTTAATTCTCAGTTTTGTAATCTCTCTCAAAACCCGGACTTTGAAGAGACTTTTCTGAAGTTTTAAAGTCTGACAGTCTTCCAGATGTAATGTAACGATATGGCCACTTTACTGCAATTAAATGTCCTATATTACACAAAACTGACTCTTGTGAGGTCTAAGCCATGTTAGAAAATAACTGGAGTTGTGTTTTGTTTCTTTCACACATGTTTCTATTATTAGTTAATTTACATCTGAAGCTCAAAATGCTCTGTTCCACCTTGTGATGTCATGAAGCGCTAGTTTTCAAGGTAACCGCGACCTTTTACTTTTTGGTTCAGTAGAGATTGGCAGTTCCAGAGCTGAAATCGTCCATATGATTCCAGTGAAGTTGTGCGGAGTTTAAAAAACAGTGGAGCACTTCCTGTATTACCACATGACATCACAAGGTGGGACAGAGTGTTTTTGGTTTGTGAGAAGAACTGCAGGAGCTGTGATTTAAACACGTGTAAATGAAACGAAAATACAACTCCAGTTCTGTTTGTGATGAGGAAACGTAACATAAAACGACAATATGTAACTGAGAGTTGAATGTCCTTTTTCTGTCATAATTTTGAAGTTGTTTTTATCGACGTTTCTCTGCTCCTCTGAAGCTCGGGAGTTTCGTTTTTGGGTTGGTGCATTTTTAAACCGTCTCGTCTCTCCTCAGATGAAAGGTTTGGCTCTGAGCAACTCTGAAGTCATCCGGCAGGTGCACAACAGCTTTGCCAGGTGAAACGCTCTCCCTTCTCTGTGTCGCTCTTCCTCTCCTCTCCTCCTATCTCCCCTTTCCCGAGCTCTCTTCTCCCTCCTCTCTCCCAGCAGTCTCCCTTAATCGCTCCACTTCTCTTCCTGCTCTCTTTCTTCTCTTCACCACCCATCTCCTCTACCCCTCTTCTCCTTCTCTTCCTCCTCTTTCTCTTCACACCCATCTCCTTTCCCCCTCTTCTCCTTCTCTTCTCCCCCTATCTCTTCTCCTTCTCTTCACCCCCTATCTCTTCTCCTTCTCTTCCTCCTCTTTCTTCTCTTCACCCCTTATCTCCTCTCCTCTTCTCCTTCTCTTCTTCCTCTTTCATTCCTTCAACCCCCCCATCTCCTCTCCCCCTCTTCGCCATCTCTTCCTCCTCTTTCTTCTCTTCACCCCATCTCTTCTTCTCTTCCTTCTTTCTTTTCTTCACCCCAATCTCCTCTCCCCCTCTTCGCCTTCTCTTCCTCCTCTTTCTTCTCTTCACCTCCCTCTATATCTCTCCGCTCCAGTCTCTCCCTCCCTCTGTGTAATTCTCTCTTCTCTTCTACTCGCCCTCTCCTCCTCTTGCCCTCCCTCTCTCCCTCTCACATATTCCCATGTTCCCGTGTGTCTCTGATCCGTGTTTAAAGTGTGTGTGAACAGGAGCTCAACATGTTCATCTGAGGACTCTTTCTCCTCCTCCACAATATGTACTCTGTCAAATATATATATACTGTGTCAAATCCAAGCTGGTCAATAGGTCACAATATTAAAGTTGGTGTCTTGTCGCCTTTGAGATGAGACAAACTATTGTTGATTACTGAAAATAATAGAACCAGATGTACCAGAGTAATTTATTATTATCAATTTATTTCATATCAACTATTCACCATTTTGTTTTAAAAGAACTGAATGTAAGATTCAGATTTTAAATTCCATGTCCTAACTGTGTCCCCAGATACAAGATAAACAAATCAAATGGAGCGTTTACTCAGTTATAACAGTTGTAACGCTGATTTACTTATAGTTACAAAAACGGTGGTTGTAGAACTTTTGTTGAAACTGTAAGGGTGCAGGGCAGGCTAAATACAATTAATTGAATCCTCTGAGTCTTGTTTTTTTAGTGTAAATGGCTGATTCTTAATGAAAGGCACAGTAAACATTGTTTGTCTCCTTCACAGGCAGCAGATGTTCGAGTTTGATGCCAAGTCTTCGTCTAAAGATGAAGATGCGTTCCACTTTGTGAGTTATGTCCCTGTTAACGGGCGCCTGTACGAGCTGGACGGGCTCCGGGAGGGGCCCATAGACCTGGGTGAGAGACCCACTCCACACGATCAGTTTATTTTTTTTACTGACAGAAACAGAACACCTTGTAGTTTTTTTTTTTGTTTTTTTTCCTCAAACTTTTACACATAGTTTTTTGTAGCATAAAAATGATGAAAGCATAAATAAGCATGATAAAAAAAAACTAAATTCAATATTAATGAATAGAGATGGGCAATACTCCAATGTACATTTAGAGGTAATTTTTTGATACTGATACTGGTCTAACCTTGTAGGTGAAGACATTTGAGTAAAACCTGTTTGAAACTCGTTTGTAAACATCTAAAGGACAAGCAGAACACCACACACAGATGGGTCAGTCCAAAATGCTGCTGCTGTTTGACACCGAACATGTATCAAATTAATAAAATTGACTTGTGTTAATTGATACCAATACTCCCATTCTTTATTAATAACAATAATAAGAAAAAAACCCTCTTGTCTAACCATTAAAAATATCACAACATTAAATCAAATGCAGAACAAAAGAACCTAAAAGAGCAGGCGAGTAACTGTTAACTCTTGTTGTTTTGTCCAGGTGTTTGTAATCAGGACAACTGGATCAGCGCCGTGCACCCGGTCATAGAGAAGAGGATACAGAAGTACACAAATACACTCTGTCACACTATCTGGATTGAAACGCGTGTTTCTAACTGAATCTTTTGCCCGTTTTCTGCAGGTACAGTGAAGGAGAGATCCGCTTTAACCTCATGGCCATCGTGTCAGACAGAAAAATGATCTACGAACGCAAAATCACAGAGCTGCAGACACAACTGACAGAGGTACACGCAGAGGGTGCACGCAGAACAGAGCTATTGAGAAATACACGTACAATTATATAGAAATGCACATAGATAAAGGATGGAGCAGACGTATTGCTCAAATGATGTGAATGAGTCAAATGAGCACTTGGTGGCGCTGTAGTCTCATATTCTGATAAAAATACAGCTAATATTCATTCATTAAGGCACTGGCAAAATTGCTGGACTGCAGCTGATAACTGGTATTCAGTGTCAAGATTCACACTTTCAAGTTTTTTTTGTAAAAAAAAAAAAAAAGTGTAATTTCCTCTGGTAATGGCAAAAGGAGAAATTTAATTTGTCAACTGGACAGAGTTTATTTGGTCGAATACGTTTCTCAGCTCATCCAAGCTGCTTCTTCAGTTCTGGTCAGACGCTGATGGACACTGCTTTATATCTGCCTGAAGGCAGATATAAAGCTAACTACAATGAAATTACTCCACACCTATTTGTTTACGGTTTGTTATTTAGCTCGGCTTATTAAATATGCAGTGGAAGTGGAGTGTGGGGTCTTGTTAGCAGAACCATTCAGGGCCATAATGGTGTTTTCACACCTCTGGACCTGACCTGGACCTGCCCTGTTGTTTTCTTTGTTTTGATTTAGGTTTGAGGATAGAGTTATAGATGGAAGACAAATGATGTCTGAGACCTCCATTTCTGTTCAAGGAAGGATTCTCTTTCTTGACAAAAAATAGCCTCTTTAACTCCCCTCTCAAACCAGTTTCTCCTTTTGCCAGGGATTCTACCTGGACGACTGAGGGATTTTACACATTCCTCTGGTAATGTGTAAATATTAAGTTGTTTCTCATGTGGTTTTCTCCTCTGTCAGGACGAGCCCATGGACACAGACCAGAGCAGCTCATTCGTCAGCTCAGAAATCGCCAAATACCAACTACTCATCGAGTCCGAGAACCAGAAACTACAGAGATATAAAGTACGTACTCTGAGCTGTACTGAGACTGCAGCACTGACCTGTGTGACACAAGGAGGTTCATTTAAACATGTTAAAAATACAGTATTATATTATAGTTGTAGGAAAAAAAATAATTAACATCACAAGGTTAATTCTCATTTTTAATATTATTATAGGTTTTTTGTTTTGTCTTTTTCGTATTTGTTGTCTCCACCTTATTTGATTTCATTAAAATATGTTTAGCTGAATTTTTACTTGAATTTCCAACTAGATACTCAGAGGTTGGCAGGTCAATCCTGTTTCCTACCAGTGCGTGTTGTTGTTGTTTTGTCCTTGAGCAAGATTTCATTTATTTGTTTCCTGATTCCTGTTTACTGTAAATACTGTACACTGTGTATGTATGTCATATGAGGTCAAAAAGCACTATAGAAATGTGGTAAATAAAAATGTTCTTGCGTAAATATTTTTAACCATTGTAACAGATTTTAAATTTCAAGATTCATTTTAAAGGTTCTATATTACACAAAATGGACTCTTGTTGTGTATGGAGTTTAAAAACATACTGGAGCTCTTCCTGTGTTACCACATGACATCACAAGGTTGAACAGAGTTTTCACTTTGAGAGAAATGTGAGTTTCTGTGTTTAAACATGTGTGAATGAAACAAAACACAACTCAAGGTCTGTTTTATGATGAAGAAACATTAGAATATAGATCAGTAAATAATGTAATAAGAGCCCTTTTTTAATGTTTCTATATTCTGCGTCCTAACTTTTTTTATGCTTTTTTATCTCGTACAGATTGAAAACATCCGACGGAAACACAACTACCTTCCGTTCATCATGGAGCTGTTGAAGACGTTGGCAGAGTACCAGCAGCTAATGCCGTTGGTAGAGAAGGTACTCCACATGTTTCTCAGGCTTATTAAAGCCACAACTGCGCAGGTCAAATAAAACCACATGCAGTAATGGGCGAAGGATAAACACAGGGAATTGGTCTACAAAATCCCACAGAAATTGTTGCTTGGAGGTTATAAACAGTTGGAATATCGAGCGTTGGTGAAGTTAAAAGAGCTGGGGGAATGATTTGAGGATTTCGTTGACTATAAATGAATATACATTTAAAGGAGCTAGAGATCGGCCGATACGATACAGACTGTTTAGAATCCAGAACAACCGATTACTTATAAACGGCTGATATTTTTGGGCTGATATGTACGGTCTGAATTAGTTTATATTACATATTTTGGGAAAAATAAAAAAGAGCTGTAGTCACCTTCTATGCAGTTATCTCTTTGCACAAAGTGTTCAAATACAGCTTTGTGTGGATTCTTTTGGCAGCTGGTTGGCCAAAACAAAATACTGACCTGTGCTGGAGACCTGACGCAGATAGCCGATGCGCTAAAAAGTACAAATATCTTTAAAAGGAACCATATACAAGCTTTAGATCTTTGCAGCTTTTTGAATCAAAGGATTCAAAGAGACGTTTAGGACTGATCTGAAACTGCAGCACCTACAGCCCATCATGAGTCAGTGCTAGTGCAGCCTCTGTAGCTCAGGGAGTGAATTCTGGAGGTCCTGAGCTTCACACGAGGCCTGTCCATAAACTGAGAATGAGACAAACTTGGATGTTTCTCTATCTGCAGGTTAAAGTCGCAGGTCCAGTTGTGATTACCTTTTTTAAAATGATGAAGGTGCAGGCTACATACAGTTTCATTTTAATTTACCAAACTGTATTCAAAACCTCAACTGTAGAAACATTTTTAAAACACCCTGCTACTGCTACAGTCCACTAGATGGCACTGTCTCCTTTTGACTTGCTTGGTTTGTAGTGACAATAAAATGCTGTTTCTATCATAGTCTGTATAAACGGATATGGCTAACCTGCTGTCAGACTCATTATTTTGGCTTTAAAATGTTCGTATTAACCCGCTCTACATGATCCTGGTGTTTCCATTTTACGATTTTGTCCGTAAATCAATTCCTATTCCTCATACGGAGCGCAGATTCATATATTCGCTCCTATAACAGCTAGCCTCGTGAGCTTCATTTGACTGGAGACACTCAGGGTGGCGTCACACTCACTTAGTTCACTTCCTCATACAGTTTATAGTTTGTACTGACAATAAAACGCCGTTTATATGTAGAGTAAAAAATGTGTCAGTTAAATAACAGTTCTGACAAGTCCTGCAAACTCTTTTTTTTCTTTTCAGGCGAAAGAGAAACAAAGTGCCAAAAAAGCACAAGAGGCCAAATGAAGTTATACATTTAAACCGTCAACATCACCACCCCCACAACGTGTCCAGACCAGTCCTACACCCACAGAGAGCTGCTACTACTGCGCAATGTGTCAATATTAGTCCCAAAATGTACTACAGTACAGTATACGACAATACAAAGGACATGCAACTGGTGGAGCTTGGACGCTTTCTTTTCTTTGTTCAACTTTAAACTACAAAATGTAAAGGTGTAATTGCTGTTTAAGTCCCTGTACCTGATTTTCAGCCTCAAAAATGTGAAAAACAGAACTCTGTCCATTTCAAACAGGTCCAAAGTCAATCCTCACTCACCTTATGCAATCAAAGCATCCTAGTTATTCACTGTGCTGACTTTATAAGCACTTCTCACAACTTTTCAGAGACCAAGCTAGCGACAACTAGCATGCCAACACGCACTTCCTGGTTCTCAGACAATAAAACGTACACAGCGATCTTATTTTGAGCTGCTTGTATAATATATCTGTACTTCGGTAAGACACTTTTTGTTTAAATACACGGGGAAAATCTGGTACAGGACCTTTAAATTCAATCGAAATGTCTGTATTCAACTTTGAAACATAAAATCTGCAAACATGTTTACATTATTGTCCATATTATCCCAGCTGTTTTTACATAAATTCTGTCCGATGGATAATTTGGTGTTTAATGTATTTTGTAGGAAAAGACGGCACTTAATTGTGTAACCGTACGAGTTTAAGCACTTGAGAATACGCACTTGAAATCTGACTAATGAACTGATGTGTCCTGTTTAAATTGTGTTTTTGTTTGTGTAATCTGTGATGTCATCAGGTGGACAAACAGAAGTGCTCCTCCACGTTTTTAAAGTCCACTCAACCATCGCCATTGCTGAATTGTTGGAATATGATTTAAGCTACATTTTGAGACCAATATTGTTTTAACTTATACATTTTTTGCCGTGTACATCTATACGAGTTAATTATCACGTGAATTCAGAGTTTAATTCAGTTATTTAAGTCATTTTAACCAGTTGTAGATGTTTATTTTTATTTTATTTTATTTTTTTGGACTGGTTTCAATACATTTCTTTCATTTTCAAGCAGTATTAACCATAGATTTTTTTTTTTCTTATAGACATTTCATTTTGTGAAATTTCTACCCTGACATATTTTTTGATAATAAATTATATAAAAATAGGAAAATAAATCAAATCAGTCAAAAACACTCTTGCACTCAAATTCAGAAATCTAGAGTTATTAAAGGGCCAGTACCAAATTTCCAACAATGAGTCACTTTTCTACCTACTATTTATAAATTGAAAATACTCCATGACAGTGAGCAAAGTGTCTGGGATAGGGTTTGGCAATTGGTTTCCCATAATTCCCGGTAGTAATGCGCCTGATTGGATAATGAAACGTGAGGGTCTGCAGCGTCTGTATTAGTTAATACTAATCCTGTGCAAAACGAATAGATATTTTCTTAATAAAACAGCTTTTATCGTGACCATAGCTTGACGAAAATAAATTAAAATCATGTAAAGGCCTTTTAAATGAATCTAACTTTTTTTTTTTTTTTTTTTTGGACATGTTAATAACTTGTATAGAAACACTTGTTGTTTTTTTTGTTGTTTTTTTTTTTAAATTCCGAATAAATTGTTCTGAATTAAATAAATCGGAATTAAAATATTCTCTGAGTTTACATGGAAATAATAATTCCAAATTGAGGTTTACATGGAAAACACGTTAAATCGGCTTTATTTAATTCCGCTCAGCGTCTGGAGGTCGGGAAGGGTTCAGATTGGACAGGGGGCGCACAAACGTAAATACGCTTCAGCTGCTACAGGCTTTTTTGTCATCTCGGTTTGTTGATAAAAACAAACGCTGCGGATACAAACTTTTCTCGTAGTCGTTCCAATGATAATTAAGCAGCAGCTGGAGAATTCTGCTATAAAATCGGAATAAACCACCCACTTACTTCGGCATTAAGTTTAATTCTGAATAATCATTTGTCATTAGGAAGTGTTTACATGGTCTTTTTAAAAGCGGAATGAATATTTATTCAGAATTAAATTACTTTTATTCGGAATTAAAGCACTCATGTAAACTTGGCCACTCTTTTGCACTGTAGGGTGCGCTCTCTCTTGGACTCGGTCTGTAAATGTAACGGTAACCCAGGCAACCATCCAAACCTGCATGTGTAGCATAGACTCAGTACAGTCTATGATGTGTAGTTTGAATAAGCTTTGACCGCATGCACGAAGGAGAAGTGTTGAGATTGTGTTCTGTTTTATTTTCGTAATAAAATGTATTGCTGTTTCTGTTGTGTGGTTTTTCTTGAATTATACTTTACGTATGAGCAGGAAATTATGTGCATATTGTGCCATCTGCTGGTTGTATGATGGTAAAGGTAGAAGGTCAAATTTGTGAGATTTCAAATTCAGATTCTGTTCACACAGTTCACATTTGAGAGAAAAGAACCCATGGAGACAGGTAGGGCATCTGACACAGCGCAGGGACATTTCAGAACATGTTTGTAAAGGTCTAAACTACAGAATGACCCCATGATGACACAGCGACAGTGAGTTCTTTGCAGAGGAATTTCTATCAGCTATCACCATGATTTGTAGAGTATTTTCAAATCAAATATTACTTATACCTAATAAAATGCTTATTTATTTATTTATTTATTTATTTATTTTTATTTATTTTTATTGGCCCTCGCCAGTGACTTTAGTCAATGGCGAGGGCTATTGTTCTTCGTTTGTGTTATTATTTTTCCTTGCAAACGATCGCGATTTTGAAGGCCTGAACATCGACGAAAAGTCCCACATGGGGGTATCAGATCGACCGGTCCGGCGAAAAATTTGATAAAATGGGCATCGCGACAATGCCCAAAGTGACCCCACTCGACAGCGCCCCCTTGAAAAATCAAAATTTCAACATGAAAGGGCAGCTGAAAAGAATATTTTGGCGTAGGCTGACAAAATTCGGAACAGTGATAGAGCTCAGGGAGACAAACAAAAAAGGGTAATCGTAACACTGCTCTATGACGAACAGGAAGTCGGCCATATTGGATCATAAATTCGGCGCCGTTTTGACTTGGGTGTGTGGAAAAAGATTCAAGTCTTTTGTGTTTAGTCCAAATGAGCTCAGATTTAACATGTCACATCTACAGACATGGGTTCACATAAATCATCCATGTTTTTTCTTAACTCCTTACGGTTTGCCCGTAGCACGCCGGCGAAAAACACCTTCATTTCCTGTTTCTTTAACGACCTCTCACGGCCACAGGCATTGGCCTAGAGAGCTCACATTCAAATCACAACTGCAGGACCCCGGCCCGAATGTAATGAAATATGAAATATAATAAAAGTGAACACTATAGCGCCCCCTAGCATAGACATGAAACGTCTACATTATCAGATCTGGACCAAATTCGGGGATTAAATTCTATGCATGATTACAAGCAAATAAATGTATTATGGACATGGGGCAATTTTCAGGGTTGGCCAGCAGGGGCGCACTGACTCCTACAATTTATGTCAGTAGGGTCAGTATGACGATTGTCAAATGTGGAAAATCTGACCAATATATAGTCTTAAACTATTGTTAGTAAAAAGAATTAGAACATGCACTATTGGCTTTAATGTGCGGTTTAAGGGCCCATATTGTGCTATTTTTGATCTATGTGATAATGTTTCCTCATCACAAACACCTGGAGTTGTTTTGTTTCATTCTCACATGTTTCATTCTCACACAAACCCTGCAGATTTAGGCTGAGATCTTCTCTCAAACAGAAAACACTCTGTTCCACCTTGTGATGTCATGAAGTAATAAAAGTGCTCCACTGTTTTTAAACTCCATACAAGGTGACTCTAGAGTAATTTGGATGATTTTAGGCCTGGAATTTCCAATCTCTACGGCGCTAAAGATTAAAGGTAGCTGTTAACTACCACTTCATGACATCACAAGGTGGAACAGAGCATTTTGAGCTTTGGAGATGTAAACAGACTAATAATAAAGTGTTACTCAAATATGTGTGAATGAAACAAAAAAAACTCCAGGTCTGTTTTTGAGGAGGTAACAACATTATAACAAAAGCTCACAAGAGTAAATTTTGCATAATATATAGGACCTTTTAACAATGAAAGTAATTACATGTTGTAATTAAATTGAACAGAAAATGACTAGGCAGATGTTTTAGTGCTGTATTTTTGTATTATTAATGGAAATGACACGGATCATCTGCCCAGAATCAGGAAACCAAATCTTACTATGAATTGTAGTCTTACGGTCTATCGAGTCTGCAAAAACCTCCCCATAGATCATCCAGTAGGGCATGTAGAAGATGTTTCGTGCCAGACGCCATGTTGTTGGGTAGAGGATGGCCTGACGTGCCACTCCAAAACTCATGAGCACCACCAGCATGATCACCACAAAATGTTTCTATATATTTTTTGCAGTCTTGTGTGAGTCTTGGAATCTCGTTTGGTTGTTTTAAAGGTTCATTGTGTAACTTTTCTGGTGGAGGGCCGTCAAATGCTTTTCTCCATGTAGATGTTATTCCTTTGTCTGAAATGTTTCACAGTATGGCATTAAACAGCTCTACTTTACTTTACTTTATTAATTTACAGGTGGTTTTAAAGCTCAAAAATACCTAGAAAAACAGACATTCTGACAGTAACAAGTTACAGGTCAGATCTATGGACAGAATGCCTGTTTATCTTGGTATTTTTGAGCTTTAAAACCACCTGTAATTGAATAAATGTAAAGTAATTTATATCATACTGTGGAACAGTCCAGGCAGAGCAATGACTTCTCCATAGAAACAAGAAGATGACGGACTCCCAACCAAAAAGTTACATACTACACCTTTAACCACACCTTAGCTAAAAGATCAAATAAAGATAAAGAGGAACAGCTAAACCAGATCTGTTAACATCACTGGACACAAGCCAACTACAAACACGAGGAAGAAGGAAGGACTGAAATAAAACCTGAGCGCTACAATACTTAGAATTTATTATTTTAATCTGAAAATTTATGTTGAATTGGCTTGTTTATTTTTGTGTCTAAGTTAACCAGGTCAACACATTTAAGACTTTATTGATCCGCAAAGGAATTTATTCATACACATAGCTAAAAAAATCATAATGTAAGAATATTTTTTAACAAAGCGCAAATAGTAATATCTAAATAAAATGAATTCACTTGTCTTACTTACATAATTTTGAACGGTTTAGTGCAGGGGTCCGCAACCCGCGGCTCCAGAGCCGCGTGTGGCTCTTTCATGTTCTGTCGTGGCTCCCTGTGACTTTGGAAAATAATAATGAGTATTTAATTACATTGTATTTTTATTTTAGTTTGTTCGTTTTTAAATGTAAATCTAAAATTGTAGGTAATGGTAATCTTGTAACATTTAAATAAAACGTTTTTAATATTTTTGTCGCTCAAAACATGCGTCAAAGCCGCCGATGTGCGCCACCCGCACACACTGGCAGCCCGGACTTACCGGCACCTACATCAGCAGTATGATTTTCAGCCCAATGATGATAAATCCAAGAAAAGAAAAGTTTCTGAAGAAAACAGAACGCTTAATGCTACGTGGGCAGATTCATTTGCTTTCACGGCTGATGAGACTGGTACACGCGGTACACGCGACAGTGGATAATTTAAGTTTGGATTTTTATTTCCTACGAGGAGGACTCAAATAATAATGTGTTTAATGCAGCTTTGCGCACATTTGTTGACGTTATACAGAAGCGAAACTTAAAACCACATGGCTCATTTGCATAAACTATAAGCGCTGAAAAAAACAGCTCGCTCCTTCTTCTGTCGGACTAAAGGGCAGGACTCAGTGGAATATGCGTGTTCTTACTGTGACTGAGGGATGTTCTGCCTACGGTGAGTCTGTTCTGCGCTTCTATCACGTTGGAGATGTTCATGTTAAACTTTTCAGAGATTATACGTGTGCAGGTCGTACGTGTGCAGCGCAGTTCTTTATTTCACTCATGCACTTTATTTATGTTGCTACTGTTGTGATGAAAAGACTGAAAGGTGTAAATAATTCTCTTAAGACTCGCTCTTATGAGCTGTAGTGGAGGATGGTGCTTGTTGTAGTCCGTTTTCTGGGAGTTGTAGTTTTGCCTGTAGTTCCTCAGGTTAGCGCTGGTTTAGAGTCAAAAGGATTTTGTGGCTCCGGGTGTTTTCTTTTCTGTGGGAGACGGTCCAAATGGCTCTTTGAGTATTTAAGGTTGCCGACTCCTGGCCTATAGCGTTGGGACAGTTGCCATGGTGATTCCCGCCAGGTGAGCGTGAGTCACGTGAGCACAGGTGGCTGATGGGTGCCTTTAAATATGGCGCGGAGTCGGGAGTCGGGAGGACGTGGCACCGGGAGCCAACGATACTCGTATGTTTTCAGCTTCGGTTTTTACGATCTTATAACGCGCATTTTCACAACAACAAAAGGGAGATATTCTAAAACCATCGCTGCTGCATCACGCCGGACTCGGGAAAACGCGCCAAACGTGCCCCGCCGCTCAGATCACCACGTCACCACGTCGAGCCACGTGGAGGAGTCCAGATAAGTTTTACCTGTTGCCTGACCAGCCAAGACCGGACATGTTTTTACAACGTTTAGTTTATAAGGCCCATTGCGTTAAAATGGGATGTTTTTGAAGTCCCTCGTCGTTCAGGTAGGATCCATGACAAAGGAGAAAATCAATTATGTCACTGGACAAACTGAATTGAATTTCTCCTTTGCTATAGGCCTACATGTCCCCTGTTGTTGTACAGTTCCCCCGTCGCTAGACAGTTCCCCTTTGTTAGACAGTTTCCCTTTGTTATTTCCCCTTTGCGATGAATTTCCCCTTTTGGCGGGATGTTGGAGGTTCTGGCTGCGCACGCAACTTTACCTGTGTGTGTCTTTTTGTGAATTCGAACAATTATCGCAATGAAATGTTTATGTATTTGCTGTTCATGCCTCTTTAATGTTAATGTCTGTACCGTTTTTTTTTGTTTGTTTGTTTGTTTTTTAATGCAGTGTGTGGTTTGAATAATGCTGTGATGGGGTTTCATGTGACATTTGCTTCGCTTTTGTTGAAACTAAATGCTGTGTGTTATTTCACATTCTGGATTTGTCTAAATGCAATGATTTACTAAAGAAATGGAATATGAAAGGAAAAATCAGGGCCTTGAGTCATGAATTTTTCTGGTAAAAGGGAGCACAAACTCAAAGAAATGCAAGGAAGGAAATTATCCCAGAAATAAACATGCTCATGAAACGAAACAAAATACACTGAGGTAGGCGTACTTGACGAATTTCTCGTGATGGAAATTAATTCTTTGCGTTTGAGCCATTTTTCGACCACTGCTGCTGCTCACGACCCATCTCCAGGTCTTGAGCTTTGGTCCAGACCATCAGGAAGACCACAGGTGAATAAACCGTTAAAGCTGAAATATACTAGCCTTTAAGAAAGAGCCAAGCTAAAATATACTCTTTACCGAATACTGCTAAACTATGCTAACTTCTGTCGTGTACTGTCTGCTAAGATAAAATATACAGATTTATTATGTTTATTTTAAACTGCTAAGTATTTACTTATTTATAACACAAGCTAATGCTAAATCTACTTCATGTCTTGCAACTGTGAGACATGAAGATCATTTGCGGCAACTGTAGCAGATGTTTATTTTATTTTGAATACAGCTAAGGTTAAAACACGTTTGCCATATTATGTTACTGGATTTTGAACATTGCAAAGCTAAACCATGCTAATGTTAGTTTATTTTATTTGAATACAGCTAAGGTTAAAACATGATGTTTGCCATATTATGTTACTAACCCTTTTTAATTTTCAGGTTTTAGGATGGCGTCTAACCTTTTTTTTACAGGGAGCAGATTTATTTTTATTTTAAACCGCTAAGTATTTACTTATTTATAACACAAGCTAATGCTAAATCTACTTCATGTCTTGCAACTGTAAGACATGAAGATCATCTGCGGCAACTGTAGCAGATGTTTATTTTATTTGAATACAGCTAAGGTTAAAACATGATGTTTGCCATATTATGTTACTGACCAACCCTTTTTAATTTTCAGGTTTTAGGGTGGCGTCTAACTTTTTTTTTTTTTTTTTTTTTTTTACAAGGGGCAGATTTATTGTCATGTTGATTTCAATTTATTTTTTCATAACACAAGCTAAAGCAAAATCTACTTAATTTTAAGTTGAACAGCTCAGGATAAATGTCATATAATGTCATTAACTCTTAAATATTGAACATTGCTAAGATAAACTATGCTATTTTTTGTTGTCCACTGCTAAGACAAACACTACTGTAATGTATAATTTACATGTGGTGATGGGGTGGTGTCTAACCTTGACATGCCAATTTAACTTTTTTATAGGTAGCTATGTGATACTTAGCCTATATAGAATGTGGACTACTGAGAAATGAACCTTCGCCTCTATTTGTCAAAGTCAAAAAGCCAAAAAAGGATCCAGAAGAGGAAGTAACTGCTGAACTAATCAAGAATGGAACTTTTTTTTTTTTTTTTTTTAAATCGGAGGATGTACCCAAAAATAAGGAATTAATAAAGAGAATATATCATGTAAAATGGATACAAAAAAATCACCCAAAGAAAAAATACACCTTGCAGTGCAAAAATTCAGCACAAAGTACATCAAAGCAATAAAATGGAGCTAATGAGAAAATGGAACGCTGTGGAGCTAACTATCAATGTGCAAAAGCTGAACAGTGACTAAACCATTATATATTTGAAAAATGGATTGCATTGTGGACAACCAAGCATGTCCTGGGACTAATCTGGAGGAAAGGAGTCTAACTTTGTCTTAAAGCTTCTGCAGTGGAAAAACCCAAAGCCCAAATCCAAACTGCACTAACAGCCCTATCCTGAACGCTGTGTAAAGACCAGATGCTGGACAGAGGAAACCAAACAATACATACAAAAATAAATGGCATCTTTTTTATTTGTATTTAAACAAAAGCAATGCAAAGAAACTGTCTTTTATGATGCACAAAAAAGGAAGTCTGTCTTTCCTTCCTTTGGGGTCCCATGATCAACATTCATTCAAAGGCTGGAAGCTGAGAGAATGGCACAAGATGGAACCAAATGGAGATGTTCAAACCGGATCACTTTAAAGTGTACTTTAGTAAGCCCGTGTGAGGGAAATTCACTTTGTATTTAACCAACTCAACATCAACCAAGTGTTGCTGAGGCAACATCAGGAGCAGTGAGCTGCTGCCGTACACATGTGAGTGCTAACCACTCAGATACCGTCCTATTGGAGGACATTACACACTTTGAATATACTGACAGTCTTGAGTTCTGGTCCAAGGGTTGAGGCCCTTGTGTTTTCTTTTCCTTGTGGCTTTGATGGCCCCAGAGTGGGGCACATATGGACTGAGTGAATGTAATGGTTCAAACACAAAAGCTTGAACGTTTGGTTTGTGACTGAAATAATCTTACAGGTTTGATCTTTCCCTGCTGCTGGTTTCACAGGTTTTATTGGACTGTCCATGCAGACTTAAACCAGGTAGGTATTTGTGAGGTTCTCTGTGAACCTTGTATCATCTCAATACACGGTCTGAATATGCTGAGGATTCTTATGTTACTCTCTAAGGCTTTGGTTTTGGGCCTAAATTGGTGTGTGCCAGATTCTAAACATTGGCACACTTTTATGGAGACTGCGTGGTCTCCTTGGTCTGGTCTGGTCTGATCTGAATATGGACCAGATTTAAACAGACTGGTAAAACGTGATGATCACATGGGTCTGAGACTAAAACCCCTGATTTCTAAACTAACACTTCCACAGGTTTAATTGTTTATTTTACTTGGCTTGGTCAGTTCCAGACAGACCTGGTTCAGACTAATGGACTGACCTTGGCTTACTGAATGTGATGTGTTTTGTATTTGATTTTGTCTGAACTGGTCTAAATGTGGACTGGTTTGAGTGTAATGGCTCTGGTCCTAACCCTTACACTGGACTAAAATACTGGTTATTCTAAACTAACACTTCCACAGGTTAAACTGATTTTTGTTTCTGTTCATTTAGAGTTTAAAACGAGGTCTTAACTGACAATCTTGGGTTTTTGAATGTTTTTGTATGTACCTGAACTGGTCTAAATGTGAGCCAGATTTAGACTGGTTTAGAATGTGAGGGCTCTGGTCCTAACCCTTACAATGAACTGAAAATACTGGTTGTTCTGCTCTCCTTAACTCTTTCACAGGTTTGCATTGTTAATGTTCTGTTCATTTTAACCTTAAACCAGTTTGAAATATGTTGACATTTTTCTTTTGAACATTGGAATTTAACACAAAGTTAAATCTCATACAAATATGGGTCAGTACTGCCATTTTGTATTTTGTAAGTTGTTTTGATGATTCTAACCCTAACTCTTCTGAAATCTCTTCTTGTTGCAGATCTAAACTTTTACCTAAACTTTTAAATTAGTCTTTATAGGTCCCAGAGGCTGCTGTTTGTGGTAAGTATCTCTGCACGCACCTACTAACACACTAACACTAAAAAAGCACGGGCGGTGGGTCTAATCCAGCCACAGAGGACGCTGTGTCCCTCTGTGCCAGTCCCCAGCCTGGACAAATGGAGAGGGTTGCTTTGGCGTAAAATCTGCCGCCTTGATCTTGATCACACGTGTTTGAGTAACCCTTTATTAGTCAGTCTACATTTTTTTTTTTTATCTCTTATCTTTAGTTCAGTAGAGATTGGCAATTACAGGGCAGTAATTATCCAAAATGATTCTTGTAAAGGTGTATGGGGTCTAAAAACATAGTGGAGTAATCCTGTATCGTTTTCTGTTTGAGAGAAGAACTCAGCCTAAATATGACTGGTTTATGTGTGAATGAAATTACAATGGAAAACAAAACTTCCAGGTATGTTTTTGATGAGGAAATGGGATTGTAGCATAGATCAGAAAACGGCCTAATACGAGCCCCTCACTTAAAATCTAGTCAAGACTACCGTTGAATCATTTACTTTTACTTATCATTGTTGCATTCAGTTTGCCTCTTCTGGTCCCTTCTTTTCTGTTTGCTCTGTTGTCCCCATCTCACTCTCTTCTTTACGAGCTCCACAGGCTTCAGTGAGGTCCATCTGGCTGCTTGAGGCTCTGGACTCGGTCACCGTGGGCTTGGGTTTCCTGTCAGAAACATTAAAGCTTCGGGACCTGTAATATGGAAGAAACCGATCATCTGCTACAGCCAGGTAGTCAGTGGAGTCTGATAAGTTCCTTCTGGCTGGTATTTTTGGTGGCACTGGTGGAGGAATGTCTGGAATGGTTTCTACAACTCCTTCTTGCTGTTCAGTCTGTCTTGAAGAGTCTTGAAATTGCTGCGCGAGATTTCTAACAATTTAAACTTTCGGCATTTGTCCAGAGACAAATGCCGAAAGCCGAAGATACACAAATACTCCCCAAAAAAATAGTTTAAAATCTATTACACACACGTGCTTTGTCCTGTCGTGCTGAAATTTTAATCACTAATGCGTGATCTCAGCCTGAATGTAATACACTATAAAGTATATGAAAAGTGAACACTATAGCGCCCCCTACCATAGACATGAAACGACTATATTATCAGATCTGGACCAAATTTGGGGAATAAATTCTATGCATGATTACAAGCAAATAAATATATTGCGGACATGGGGAATTTTTCACGGTTCACCAGCAGGGGCGCACTGACTCCTATGATATATTGAAAGGGGCATATTTAAAGGTGCATAATATAATTTTTCCGGTGGACGAGCTGGCGGCCAGGGCGGCTGTCGGGAAGAGCGAGTGGCGAGCCGGAGCGGTCGTGGGTCCCCGGCGGCTGCGCGGGGGAGTGGGCGAACCGGGGCGAGGGCCACCATAGCCGCGCGCGGCTTTAATTGTTATTGTTAGATTTTTTTTTTTTTTTTTTTTTTAAACTTAACAAGTTCATATTCTTTGTGACCAGATGAGGGTGCTGGGACAATTGGCAACATTATTATTATTATTATTATTATTATTATTATTAGCAATGCCACCCCTAAGGGAAAATAAATCTTAAGTACCTCACTCTAGGTTAGGCACACAGGTTACAGGTTTGCTTGAATTTAGTTGGCAGATACAATAAGAGATTTATAATTTATTACAGGGAAGTCGAGCTTTATAAAACAGGGCAGTTGATCACAGTCCATTTAGCTTCAATAACTCATGAACAAAGCAAATTCCATCATTCCTGACCTCTGCATGTTACACCAGGGACAAAAAAAGGGGAGGTTCGCTGCCCGCAGGAGCCTATGAGGATAAAATCAATCTTACCTCATCTTTCTTTGGATGTTAGTTTGTGCATAACCCAAGAACCGCCTCAACCGAAAATCCAGCGTTGGGCAGATATATTTATTGCTTTTTAAATCAACAATATAATAAAAACAATACAAACACTAGCCCTTTTATATATGACACAGATACACCTATTTCAAAATCTAAATGCCCTTTTCATAAGAGCTGGGATCTCAAGTCCAGAATACATCAAAAAAGGTTCCCAAGTCTTCTTAAAAGTATTATCCTTATCAAGAGAAATAAAACAAAGAACCATCCTCTGCCACTGAGCTTTAGAGGGAGCCTGGTCACATGGCTAATGTCTAATTCACTAGTAAACTTTTTCTAGCACAAAAAGCCCGCATCCCGTACAAATTTCTATTGTGCTTGTCCTTCACAACAAGGTCAATTACGCCAAGCAATAGAAATAAAGGATTATTAGTCAGATTTATACACAGAATATTTTGTATTTCTTTTCCAATCATTTGCCAGAATTGTTGCACTTTTGGACAAGACCAAAAGCAGTGTGTAAGGCAATTATTTTTTCCACAGGGCCACATGAGAAACAGAAAATATTGTGGAGGGCCGGGCCAAAATGCTGAACTCAATGCAGTAAATATCATTGTTTTGACGCACTGGTAAGACTGGTAAGAGTTTATGTTCTGACTAAGCAATGAAAAACTGAGGTTGCCTTACAAAAAATTTTATTAAAAAAACGCCTCTAAAATAAAAGCAATGCAGCTTTAGTCCATGCGTGAGATAAAATTGTAAAATGTTTATTTTGTAATTCCGAATTATCTTAAAGGGGCCAGTCAGAGTCGACCAAAGGCCGTATGTGGCCCGGGAGCTGCACAAAGCCCAGGTCTGGTATAGAAGGAGGAAACTTATTTGAAACTTCCTTGTTATCAGGTGTATCTAACACACACACACACACACACACAGTTTAATTTTTGACAGCCAAACAGAATAGATATACCCCATTACAACAGAAAAATAATGACTCATTGTTAAGATATATTAGTATCTATAAGGCTTTCTTTTCTTCTGTGTCACCAGGTGTATAAAATGTTCAGAAATAATAACTGCAAGGACATTTAACTATGAATTACCCAGGCTGAATTACCTGCCCGTTAGCTGACCTGAGGGTCGCCTACACAAGTTCAGGTCAGAGGTAATAAATTCCTTCATGAATTTAAATGTGGACCAAAAATATGTTTTAATTTGAATTACACCAAATTTTGATTATTCTGTTGGGTGTATTGTTGGGATTTTATAATTTTAATGTGCACAGATATAATTTTGGTAAAGTCACAACCTCAACGCAGATTAAATTGTGCACACCCCCTGCGATCTCTCGGGTCGATCTCTGGGGTCAGGTTGAGAACCACTGCTCTAGAATTCCCTCCCTGAGCTGCAGAGGCTGCACTAGCACTGATTCATGACTGGCTGCAGGTGCTGGGGTTTAGGTAGTGACCGTTCAGATCAGAGAGAGACATTTTAGGTTTAAACCAACTGGATTTCAGCTTTGGAACTGGCAACACAAATGAGAGACTCATGTGAGGCTCATTCCCCTGGTCTGGTTAGTGAGACTTTACCTCATGCATGGACTAAAGCTGCATTACTTTTATTTTAGAAATATAATTTTAGATTATTTATTGTATTTCTAATATTTAGAGATACAAATAATATTATGCAGAATTGAGCATTTTGGCCCAGCCCTCCACAATATTTTGTTTCTCATGTTGCCTCATGGAAAAAAATAATTGCCCACCCTGTTCTATATGTGTCTATTTAACTTTTACAAACAAAAATGAAACTTTTTGAACATTTGAACACACGCTATACTGTATAACACACACGGAGACACTTTTACATCACATTCAAGTCCATTTTCACGCTAAACAAACTTCCTCTGACCCTGGCTCCAGCAGTGCCTCAGGGCTGTCTGGTGCGTATGCAGCAAAGGCATCCTCGGGCCTGTAGCAGCTTGTTCCAAAACGTCACAGATTCTTTTTTTCCTCTGAAGTTTGAAGTAAAACGAGGAGAATCCAGGTTAGAATAAACTCTTTTACGTACAGCGGCCGGAGGATGGAAACATGCCCAAAATGTTGTTTTCAAAAATCAGGTTCTACGACATTAAGGATCTGATCAGTGGAGTGAAGAAGCCAAAACGGTAGGAATTCTTATACAATCTATTCTTATATATTCTTAAAAGTACAATTTCTTTAAAAAGTTACTCAAGTAAATGTAACTGAATACTGCACACTTCTGTCTTGTTTAATTGAGTACTTGTTACTAATAAGTAAGAAAAAAAAGTACTTCTAAGAGTATTTTTGGTGAGTCCAAAGGGTTACTTGACTGTGTGAGTAGTATTACTTACTGAGAGTACTTTTACTAGTACTACAATTGAGGCAAATATTACTTTTCTCATCTCTGTTCAGTTTGTCAAATCAAATGTTCAAACGTTTACATAAATTAGAGTTAATTATTTAAGCTGTTAAGATCTTGGTTCAGTCCTCAAGTGTGGTTTAGACAGAGATTATCTTCGAGCTGGAAGTGTTTGCTTTGGATCAAGAACTCACTGTTACATATGAAGAATATTTACGTTCTGCGGTTCTTTGTTCCTTTGTCAGGGTAAAGGAAAGTGTGTGCACGAAGTCTACGCTATTTCAGTCCATAAAAAGCCCCAAAAACTAATCTCTTTAAAATTATTTATTTTATTTTATGAGCCGTGACTCTTTTACTTTATTCATATCATTCTTATCATCGACACAAGCTGATTTGAGAAAAGCATTTTATCTACAACATAATCACAGGAAGACATGACCGAGGCTCAGATCTGTTTCGAATATTTCAAAGAGAGAAAGTGGGAGTGTGTTTATCCTTTGGAATTATGGAACTCGAACTAAAATGTTGCACTAAAATATTTAAACCAAAATATAACCAAATATAGTCATGTATGTTTTTGTTTACAGATCTGGGCTGGTTTTTGTGTTGGTTCAGGGTAAATCAGTGTAAAAATACATAAAAATTGGTTAAGAAAAAGATTTGGTTCTTTTGAAAAGTTTGATCACATTAAGGAACCGTTCAAAAGAGCCGACTTGTAAAACGAGTCCAAAAATGTGTTATATAAATTTAATACATTATTATTTTCATTATGTGGGCCAGTGTTGGATGAGGAAGTAAAGAGACTTAAAGGGCTTATAACAGTTATTTTTACTAAAACGCAGTTAAGATCATTATATTTAAGGTTTTTGCAACAACATTCACACTCGTTTTCCCAATTTGGCTACTTTTTAGGTTTAAAATTTTACTTTCTGATTGGAAATTGTGACTGTTACCTAGCAAAATTCCACTAATCTACACAGAAAGTATTATCTGACAAATACATATAAGAAAACACCTTTATTTTGTTGAAATCATGTTTAAAGTATCAGAAAATATGTGTTTCTTGTGTTTAAATTGTGCCAAACTTTGTTAGATCTCTTCACTTCTTGTCATTTTCAACATATTTTTCCACTTTTCTTCACAAATTGCTTCTTGATTCACGTAAAACTATCATTATATTTACAATGGTTATAATCCCAACAAATTAAATCAAAATTGGAGAATCATAAAAATCTGTCATTTTTATGCACTTTAAAGGAGATACGGTGTAAAATGAACTTCTCTGAGCTTTAACCACATTCAGAACAGAGTTTCCTCATCATTTAGTTTCCTCATCATCAGTTTCCTCACAGTTGTCTTGCGATTCATTCATTCAGTCTGAGTGCTTAAAACATTTCTATTTTTACCTACCCCCTATCCCCGCCCACTGCTCTTTATTACTATTATTTAAAAAAAAAACTGACAAGCTCAAAAAGGTCTCGTTTCATGGCGACAGATACGTTTAATCAGTGGTGGAACATAATGAAGTAAAAGTAGTAAAGTACTACACTTAAGTATACATTTTAAGTATTTGTACTTTCCCTAAAGGTGCATTATGTAACTTTGTTGAGGGTCTGTCACCTGCCTGTTTCTATGGATACATGTCATTGCTCTAACTAGAATGTTCCACAGTATGACATTAAACAGCTCTACTAGGTTTTATAGCGCAAAAATACCTAAAAAACAGACATTCTGAGTGTGAGCGGGGTCACCTCTCCACAGATCTGACCTGTAACTTGGTCTGGTTTGGTCTCCATGAGGATAGAAAGGTTTAATGCCATACTGTGAAACATTCCAGACAAACCAATAACATCTCCATGAAAAAAAAAAAAAATATTTGATGGACCCTCCACCAGAAAAGTTACACAATGCAGCTTTAAGTACATTTTAAAGTGGATACTTTTTACTTTTACTTCACTACATTTGAGAGCAGGTATCTGTACTTTCTACTTTACTACATTTTTTAACAGAACGGAAAAGTAAAAGTATTTGTTATTTGTTTGAGACCTGCCGCAAAGCCTGAGGATTTATTTTTTAACACATTCAAAATTTGAACAAATAAAAGCTATGAAAAAAACAAAATTATGCACAAACCTTTGTAAAAATCAATACATTCAAAGCTTTATTTGATCTCAAAATCTCATGAAACTCTTTAAGTACATTTTTAAACAGGTACTTTCAGTATTTGTTTTTCATGTGATACTTTTACTGTAGTATTTTTGTGTTCCAGTATTTGTACTTTCATTTAAGTAACAAAATCAAGCACTATTTCCACCACTGCGTTTTATGCCGTACCGACCAACCTTTATGCAAACTTATACCGTCCCCACGGAGACAAGCAGGTGGCGTACCCTCCAGCAGAAAAGTTACATGGTACATCTTTTGTTTAGTTTGTGTGAGTGTCTTTTCTTCTGTCTGTATTCTCACTTTGGGAAGCTCGTCTGTTGTAAATGTGTTTTATAAAAAATAGACCGTCTCCTCTAAACCCGGTGACGTACGTTAACGTCGTCACCATGGCAACCTACAGGAACTACCATCCAACTCCAACAGACGTGTTTTGACTGTAAAATTCTACTCAAAAACTCATGCAAACTAACTTATACTTTGCAGCTGATGTCATTAACATTCCCTGAAGGTGTGACGCTAACTGAAAGCACTGCTTTGTTAGAATTTACTTTAATCTGAGCTTTATTTTAACACAATCTGACCAGAAAGAACTGACTTAGCTGGAACTACAACAGGTGAGCTGATTTGTGCTGTTAAACAAGTCTATCACACTTTAAATGACAGTTACAAGCTAGTTACCATTAGCATTACCCAACAATTTTTCAGTTAGACACGCCCACCGCTTTGTTGAAAATCAAACCCCTAAAAACAGGTCCATTTTGTATTTTTTCTTCAGTTTTTTTCTTTAAAACGTTTTCGTCTTTGTTTGCGAATGTGTGCATTGTGTCACTATTGCTACTGCTGAACATTCCACCATAGACATACATATCCAAATCTCTCGGTACGATACTTTCGCGTTACGCATCTCACGGTACGATGTTTATTGCGTTATTTTGTGGAACTAACAACATTTTTCTGTTTAAAATGCCTTGACAAGACTTTGCTTCTGTCATAATCCAAAGACCTAAAATTTTAAAGTGTTTAATAGGCTCTAGTCATGTTTACCGGAAAACGTTGGAAACATGCGGATGACGATTTCCGGCATAGTTCCCGACACTGGGCATGTGATAAAACCGTGGATTCAGCAGCAGCGTCTTCACAGCCTGCCAAAGCTTTCGGAAAACTAATCGCAGCGTCGATGTCCCTTAAGGACATCTGGTTGGAACTGTTGATCTGCCAAACATAATGCCACTTTTACATTTTTTTTAATAAAGTTAGGCAAAGTATAATACACAAATTAATAGGTAATTCATAAAAGGAAAAAAATAAATAATACAATGACATCTAGATGAAGAAAACCGGGCCATTTTCTCAGTTTTCTCAGCGTTCCTATCGCCAACAGAGACCGAATAAAGTCGTCATCCGCAGGTTTCCAAACGACTTCCGGTTTTGTGACGTAACTGAACGTCACTGAAACAGAGCAAAGGATCATGGTCTATGTAGTTCTGTTTTTTTGTTTGTTTTTTTTAGCTATTCCTGCACCAAAACTATTAATTTAAGCAAAGAAAGTAGTAATTTCGATATATTGTGATGGTCCACGATATTATTGTGAGACTTTTGGAGTTGTATTGTCATGATATTTCAGTTATTGTTACATCCGTACATGTAAAACACCCCCAGCCTGATGTCACTGCAAAGTATTAATGGAGAACTGGAGTTTTTTCATTATAATTTTCTCTTAAATAATCACTTTGATATTTTTAGAATCACAAATATACGATTATATGCCAATTTAACCCTTTAATCGATTCATTTTCTGGCTCTTTTTTCCATTATTTTCAGTATGAATTTTACTCCTCTTGCAATCACAAAATGGTCACCACAGTTGCCCTTTCTTTCTCTCTCTGTGTGAACTGTAAGTGTATGGCGGTGTCCTCGCATTTCCTTCCTCTTCCTGGTTAGTCGACTTCCTCTTTCTCCTCTTCCTCTTCAGTAAAATCGCGTTGTGTTTGGACTGGCAGGTTGGACTTCATCCTGAGCAGAAGAGCACACAAAGATGAGGCAGTGCAGTGCGTTATGGTGCGCAAAATGAACCATGAAACGCACTGGAAAACTCTCAGGTCAGTGCTGGTGTGGTGATAATGGTAAAAACGGGAATAATGGGTGTGTGGTGTGAGGCAATACTGGTCTGTGAGAAGGACAAGACAAAATGGTAGTTTGTAATATGACTTTTTAATCTATTTAATTGTAAAACATTTGATACCTGGTTTATTTTTTTCTTTATCTGTTAAGCGTTTAAATCTGTTGCTTGTCAGACATTTACTTCAAGTCTTATGCAATGTGTTAAATAATTGTTGTTTTTTTTGTTTGTTTGTTTTTTTGTCATTTTGAACAAATGAATTAGTTAAATTAATGATTATTTTATTTTATTTTATTTTTTAAACCTATTTGTTTTTATAAAAATATCATTGTGTATTTGAATTATATTTTTTATTGATTCCAGTCTGACTCAGCTCACTCTGACCATCTGCTCTCAGGGACAGTCTCACATTAAACACTTTTAAAATGAACCTCAAACGTGGCTCAGAACGAACCAGGTCTGTGATCACTGAGCCTAACAGTAGTTACATTACTGTTGTAGTGTGTGTACTGTGTGTGTGTTTGTTAGTGAATGTGTGTACACTGTAAATTCTGTCTCTTGTACTGGCCCTCCAGGAACTACAGATAGAAACATTATTACATTACATGTTTATTGAAATAAAAATTTAAAATAAAATGTACATATGCATTTAAATAATCGATTACAATTGGAATGTCTCTATATCGGAATCTATAAAAAATATATTTTAATTTACAGTATTCGGCACAAATTTGGTATTGAAACCATATGTTTAATTAAAAAAAAAAAAGAATATTGCTCAAACCAGTGCAATTCTAGACTAGACTTACCAGACTTCCTCCTTCTCCAAATAGTTCTAGTCACAGCTGCCTTTAAACCCACAACAACAAACATATTTTTAACACAAAAAAAAAAACAAAAAAAAAAAAAAACTATTATTACTATTTATTAAGTTTATGTTTTAGTAATTGCTTGTACCAATATTTATTTTATTTTTTGCAGTTTGAAGCCTGACTATACCGTCCAACCATCTTTGGAACAACTTCTGCAAGACAAAGGTAAGAAAATGCTTTACTTGTGATTAGAGTTTATCCTAGAGAATCCAACCCACAACCTCCTCACTGAGAGGAGGAGATAGGCTAACCACTCTGCCACAGTAAAAGCCGTGTGTTTCGCAGAGTACCAGTGTTCGTTCCGTTCGTTCCTTCAGTCGGAGTTCAGCGAGGAGAACCTGGACTTCTGGTTGGCCTGTGAGGACTTCAGGACCATCAGCTCAGAGGAGGAGCTGCAGAGAAGAGCTCAGCAGATCTACCAAGAGTTCCTCCAGACCACAGCCAAGAGAGAGGTACGGCTTCTGCGCTGTCAATACAGATTTAAGGAAAAGGATTTCGCTTTAGGTGCACTGTGGGGAGTGATTTTATTGTTTGTAAAACATGCATTCTTGGTGTGAGTGGGCTCGCCTCTCCACAGATTTAGCTTATAACTTGGTCCATGGAGGTAAATAAGTCAAAGCCTGATCTAAGCCAGGCTGGGCCTGGTTAGTGGCTTGGTTGGTACTTGGATGGGAGACCAGTGGGAAGTCCAGGTGCCACAGTGGGGCAGCAGAGGCAAAAACTCTGATTGTTGGTGGTGGTCGGAGGGGTTTATGGCGCAGAACGGCAGCCTCCCGTCTGTCTGTCTGCTATCACTTCTGGCTACGTGGAGTCACAGCCGACCCCTCGTGTAACCCCTCTCGTGCATACCTCAGCATTAGAGGTGGTGAATTCTACACCAAAACGTTACATAATGTGCCTCTAAAATCTTTCATGGTCTTCTTTTCACATTGACTTTATTGAAAAGAATCATCATTCGGCAGCTGCACAAAACACTGCATTTAAACAAAGTATGTTGTATGTTTTCCAGTCATTATGTCACATTGTCACAACCACAGTCAAAGGAGGAACCGAGCAGACCTGTTTTAGCCCTCCTTAGACCTGTTTTAGTCCTCTTGAGGCCCGTTTTAGTCCTCTTTAGACCTGTTTTAGTCCTCCTTAGACCTGTTTTAGTCTTCTTTAGACCCCTTTTAGTCCTCTTTAGACCTGTTTTAATCCTCTTAAGATCTGTTTTAAGTCCTCTTTAGGCCTGTTTTTGTCCTCTTTAGGCCTGTTTTTGTCCTCTTTAGGCCTGTTTTTGTCCTCTTTAGACCTATTTAGTCCTCTTTAGACCTGTTTTAATCCTCCTGAGGCCCGTTTTAGTCCTCTTTAGGCCTGTTTTAGTCCTCCTTAGACCTGTTTTATTCTTCTTTAGACCTGTTTTAGTCCTCTTTAGACCTGTTTTAATCCTCTTAAGATCTATTTTAAGTCCTCTTTAGACCTGTTTTAGTCCTCCTTAGACCTGTTTTAGTCCTCTTTAGACCTGTTTTAGTCCTCTTTAGACCTGTTTTAGTCCTCTTTAGACCTGTTTTAGTCCTCTTTAGGCCTGTTTTAGTCCTCTTTAGGCCTGTTTTAGTCCTTTCCTGTTTTATTCCTTTCCTGGTCACGTCCCTAACACTTCCTTGTTTGTGTGTGCTCTCCAGGTTAACGTGGACCACTGGATCAGAGAGAAAATCCTGGTGTCGCTGAACAAACCCAGTTCCTCGTGTTTCAGGGAGGCTCAGAAGCACGTGTACGCTCTGATGGAGAAGGACTCCTGGCCTCGCTACACCCACAGCAAGAAGTGCCAAAGCCTGGGCACCAAGTCACGCACACTCTGGTACATTTAGACACAGTGTAGACTTGGTTTAGATCTGGATTAGACCTGGGTTAGATTGAGTTTAGACCTGATTGAGTCCTGGTTTAGACCTGGATTTGACTTGGTTTGGATTGGCAGAAAGTCAAGTACAGCCTGGTACATTAAGTTGGGGAGAAAAGGAAGAGCCATAAAGTCTGATTGAACCTTGTTTAGACTTGGGTTAGTCCAAGTTTAGACCTGATTAAGTCCTGGTTTAGACCTTGTTTAAGTATGCCACACACCACACACAAATTGAGGTTTATCATGTCATATTGGTGCTGCTTTAGTCCGGTTTAGACTTGATTTAGACTGGTTCTAGCTCAGTCCTGGTTTAGACCCTTTCTAGTGTTAAATCTTTCACACACCATTGCCCTAAAATCTATTTGAAAACTGCTCATTACATTATGATGGTATGGAAAAAGCTGAGGATTGTCATATCGCATGTGAACAAAAATGACTGAAAACTGTGTTGGTTCAGAAGTTACAGAAGTGTTGATGTAAGTTTGACTGAAAGCTTTAAAAGTGTCACAGATGTTTACTGTTCGAAATAAAGATGAGTTTTCTTATTTGTCATAATGTGTTGTGTAATGTTTATTAAAGCTAAACTCTGCAACCTTCTGTCACGCTTGTGGTTTCCATGCACTCAGTAAGAGAATGTTTTTTTAAAAAGAACTTTTTGGAGCTTTCTACCATGTTATAACGTTGCTCCCTCATCAAAAACATGAAGATGTTTTAGATGTGATCCTTTTATGTTTGAGTATTTTAGCGATCTCTCCTGCACACTATTCAAACCCTCCTGGTTAACTGTAAAATTTTGTCCAATACTTGGCTCAAAAGTCTACGTCACAAACTTTGTGATGTGCAGTAGATTGACCAAAGATTGTGTTTTGCATCAAAAACAAAAATGAAACTTCTAAAACACGTTAATACATTCTTTTCAGCAAATATAGCATTTCAAAACAATAAAAAGTAACATCGTGATCTAAATGTTATGTATTACCACTTCATGGCATCACAAGAAAGTGTTTTCTGTTTGAGGGAAGAATTCAGCCTAAATTTGCATTGTTTGTGTGTTTAAACGTGTGAATGAAACAAAACACAACTGCAGGTCTGTTTGTGATGAGGAAACATTAGAACATAGATCAGAAAATAGCACAATATGGGCCCTTTAAACTTTAAAAGATCGAGTGAAAGACTATTTGGGAAAACAACTACTCAAGTAAGAATAACTTAAAGTAACTGAGCGGCACGGTGCAGGCCCCTCCCGTGATTGGTGCATTGATTTCAAGGCTGTCACCTGATTGGCTCTTGGGTCGTCTGTTCTGACTCTGGAGGGAGGAGGAGGGAGCAGGTCATTTTGTATAGATTGAGAATAAAAATGAGCAAACACGACACTGGACATAGAGATAACTGCTATGTTATGAAGACATCAGAACATGTTTTAATCGACTGTGAAAGTTACTCCCTGGTGTTATAAAGGTGGCCCATGTACAAGCAGAGTCTGTACCCACTGCAGGGTACTTCTTGCTGGGCGAAGGAGGCTACCCATGTCTGCAGTGCCCAGTTTGCATCCTCACCCTGAACCAGCAGTAGTGCCGGTAAGGACATGATGACATACAGTTCTCATAGGTGGTACGCATTTATAAGGGGTAGTTGTAATGACCTTTTCTTGTTTTGCAGGCCAGGTTGAGACCCACTACAGTCAGTAGTGAGTGTATTAGTGTGGAGGATGTGTTGGAAGAAGAGGAGGATGAAGAAGAGGATGCCGCTGGTGTGAAGAACTGCCTGATCCTGAAGCAGAGAAGTGACGGGCACCGGGCCACAGACCTGCAGATCTCAGGTCCTGCAGAACTGCACAAACGCCTCAGGGAGCACCATTATATGTAGCCTGTTTTTGTTATCTTTAAAAGTGCCCCGTTTGTTAGGCTAACTGTTTTGTTTAACATATTTTCTCGGCCCAGTGTGGGCATTTTTCTTTTAAATAAATGAACATGATAAATCAACTATCTTCCATGGTAACCTTAAGTAATACAGTGGCATGTGGGGGTCAAATGTATTGTAGTGCAACTACACTTTTGCAAGTGAATGAATCAGAATGCTTTTTACTTAAGTTTTTCCATTGCAAGCTTGGCTATCTTCACTGTCTGAATCAGAATGTCGTTGGCATCTTGTCATTTGACAATGGACAATCTGAACAAATATTAAAAAAACAGTATAAAGCACAGGTCTTAAAAAACTAAATAAACTAAATAAAGATGATAATGTTAAATAATTTAATGAGAAAATAAGAAATAAAATGCTTTCAAAATAAAGTGCTTTGAGAAGAAATGAGAAATTCGACAAGAAAGGCCAAAATTTTTTGACTTGGTTAAACAAAGAAAGAATCTCTGATCTTCCTGCAGTGCCCCGCTCCCTCTCTCCTCTCGTGTCAGGGCCGCCTCCTCTTTGGCCTCAGACTCTTTTTTTGGGTGTCTCCTCCTTTTAGATTGTTCTTGGAAGAACTGGAGCAAATCTCCAGCTGCAGGGCTCTTTCTCCCACCTGCTCGTGATGGGCCTGGTTCTTCTGGAGACACAATCAGCTCACCAGTAGAGACGGAGACATTTGCTTCCACAGAGTCTGGTGTGGTGATGCTGCTCATGGAGTATGTCATACATGAGGCTGAACCAAGGCCATGTGGCTGCAGTAACACACCCTGCATCAGCCCCCTCACCAGAGGGTCACGGAGCTCCTAAAATGATACACAGTGAAATAAAAAACAAATACATTCCTAGTGAAGGGCTGCCAATAGTTTACACTTTAATAACAACCAATAAAATGGCTGGAGGGCAAACACTGAGTCTAGACTTACTTATAATTATTTCCAACATCATTTACAAGTGACATGCAACATTTACAATGTACAGTACCTCATACTTACCCTTCAGTTTGTTGACAAAGTGCCACATGCAGACTGGTCAGAGCAAAGGTCAAGACTGGGACAAAGACATATACACACATTGTATGTGTTGTAATTTCATATATTTTAAATGAAATAATGCAGTCTACATTGTACAGTTTAGTGGTTTAAACAATGTTACGTGCATATCCTTGTTGCTATGTGCATATGTTATGTTTTTGTCATCATGTTTTATTGTCATGTTTATAAGATGTTAAATGTTCACTGTGGGCCGAAGGAGCGCTGCAATTTCAAATCCTGTGTGTGCAACCTGTACATATGGTTTTTGACAATAAAGCTGACTTTGAACTTTGATCTGTGGGATTGTTTATCATAAACTACAGTATTCATTTTGGATGCAATTATCACACACATGGACACATATTTACATCATTTATTAATCATTAAAAAAACTAGCCATTAAATGGTTGAATGAGTGAGTTTTCCGTAACGGGGTTAAACCTCGTGTTGATGGTGCACTGGCAGCAGGTTAGTGGAGATTTCATACATCTGTGAGAAAGAGTGTCAGTTTTCCAGGAGTTCTGATGCTCGGTCTCGATATTTTACACCAAAAAGGAGAGAAGATCCAACGGCTTGTACCTATGTACCACACAAGGCACAACAGCAAACGTGCCAGTGTGCTGAAGACATCTGTGCCCCTTTGTGCGTCTACAGTGTCGTTTTGTACCTTTGACACTCATATTCCTTTGTGTGACTTCTGAGGCTTGTTTTGTGTTACTGTAATTTGTACATTCATTCATTCATTGTGCATAGTTCTGTCTCTTTATTACATTTTAGTGCATTCATAGTGTTTTTATTTGAACACGTGTTTGACCTTTTGTTAAATGTAGTTTTACATTCCTTTTAAATAAATTATAACGTTACTTTGACCATTTTCCATCTTGTTTTTTGTAAGAGTAAAAGTATGTTGTTTGAATAGTACAATTTCTTTAAAAAGTTACTCAAGTAAATGTAACTGAGTACTACCCGCCTCGGCTCATTTTCCCCTCTACGCTCTGCTTCTCATCTCTTTCTTTCTGTCTTCCTCTCTCCCTCTCCTCTCTTCTCCCTCTCTCTTTCCCCTCTCTGGTCTTTGTAGCTTTAGTGGACTGGAAAACCTTTAATCTCTTCTTGTCCTCCTTCTCTCTCTATCTACCCCTCTCCTCTTCCTCCTCCTCTACCCCTCTCTTCTTCTCCTTCACTCCTAACTCTTTCTCTCTCCCACCCTCTCTCCTTCACTCCCTCTCTTTCTCTCCCCCTCTCTTCTGGTCTTTTGGTCTTGCAGCTTTAGCAGACGTCTAACTCTCTTTCTCTCTCCCTCCCTCTCTCCTACACTCCCTCTCTTTCTCTCCCCTTCTCAGTTTTAGCAGATGGGACCTCTCCCTCCTCTAACTCTCTATCTCTTCCTCTCCCATCTCCCCATCTCCTCTCTAACTCTTTCTCTCTCCATCTCTTTCTCTTCCTCTTCCGCTCTGCAGCTTTAGCAGACTGGACCACCCTCCCTCCCTCTTCTAACTCTCACTTCCTCTTCCTTTTTTCACCCCATCTCCCTCTCTTCTGTCTGGGCTTGTGGTGTTGTATATTTAGCAGACTGGATCCCACCTCTTTTTTTTTTTTTTTTTTTTTTTTTTTTTGGTGTTGCAGCTTTAGCAGATTACCACCTCACTCTCCTTCTCCCCCTCTCTCCTCCTCTCCCTCTTTCACCTCTCCTCTGGTCTTTCGGTGTTGCAGCGTTAGTGGACAGTGTATGGAAAAGCCCTGGCCTCGTGCTCTCTACATGGACACATTTGTGCAGATTGTGCCTTAAAAAGGAGCCCGGCTCAGTCTAAAAATACCCCCAGACCCGGGCCCCGGATCAGGGCAGTGGTGTAGAACTGAGGCCCCCGGACGCCTCCATCTTAGGGAGACTGAGGGAGAGAGAGTGCGGGCTAAAGGAAAGGAACGCTCTCTTAGTTTTATATAGAAATCTGGATCATATTTCATATATTGAACATTCTGATTGGAAATGGTAGGGACGCAACATAATCACGTAAAATGTAAGTTTAAGTTCATATTATTTATTTATTTTAGTCTAACTTGTCTGTTGGAGGGTCCATCACTTGCTTTTCTCCATGGAGATGTTATTGGTTTGTCTGGAATATTTCACAGTATGGCATTAAATCTTTCTATCTTCATGGAGACCAAACCAGACCAAGTTACAGATCTGTGGAGGGGCGACCCCACTCACAGTCAGAATGTCTGTTTTTCTAGGTATTTCTGAGCTATAAAACCACCTGTAATTGAATAAATGTAAAGTAGAGCTGTTTAATGTCACACTGTGGAACATTCCAGGCAGAGTAATAACGTATCTATATAAACAAGCAGGTAATGTACCCTCAACCAAAAAGTTACACTGTGCACCTTTAAACTTTAACATGAGTCTGAGCACTAAGTCACTCCCCCTTCAGAGCGCCATTACAACACAACAAAGATGAGAATTAAAGTCTCATCCCGCTAATGAAACTACTGCACATCACATCAGGTTTGTCAAGTTGCTGTGTACAGTTTTGTGTCATGTTTTTTACAGTTTTGTATCATGTTTTTGTATATTTATGGAGAATTGTCATGTGGGAGTTTGGGTGACGTAAACTTGTGGGTGGTTTTTAAAATTCAACGTACTCCTTTTGAGCACCATCTTCCAGCAGCAGGGTTTGAGTAGGGGCCGGGATAGATGACATCTGTCTCTTCAAGTGTGTTGATGAGGGAACGACGTTGTAACATGGTAGAAAGCTAAAAAATGATTTCAAATAATACCCCCATTTTAATTTAGTGAAGCAAAGTTAAAAGAAAAGTTGAGCATGAGCAGAATGACATCTAAAAACAATGCTGATTTATTCCTAATCACAAAAACACTTGACTTGAGGCCTGGATTAGAGCATTAGAACTTCAGGGTTAACTCTGGTTTAGCAGTACTAGTCTCTACGATAACATTCCCTGAACTCGTAACCAAGTTCCCAAAGTTCCCAATTAGCCATGAGATTCCAGCAACTGCGACCTTATGTGGGGTTTAGGTAGTGACCATTCAGATTAGAGAGAAGCATTTTAGGTTTAAAACAACTGGATTTCTGCATTGTAACTGGCAACCCAAATGCTCAGTGCTGTTTTCACATGAACGCAGCAACCCCATTCCCTTTGACGTGTTCTTTATTGTTTTAATTCCTCATACTTAGTGATTTTGATTTGGTTTTGTTTCCGTAATGTGTTAAAATCACGCTTCATTTTACTATGTACACTCAAGTGCACTGTTTAGGACCTGTGTGTTTGTTTCACTCACAGGAGATAGTGACATTAGAAGCTTTTACTGGAGTTTGGGACTAACGCACCTGGATCATGGAGCGAGAAGCACCTGATGCAGTTCATACACGTGTTTCCGTGACTCGTGACCTGTCTTGTTCACGCAGCATTGTTTCTGTAGGTCTAGGGTAAAACAAGATAAGATCAAACTTTCTTGCTGTACATACCTGTAGCTAGTCTTATAAAAACAGCTCAAAATACAATGTGAGTATGGGACAGTGTTCATGATGTTTTCCTTTGGTTTTAAGAGTGCAATAGAACAAGGCACAAAGGAATGTTTGTGTTTACGCCTCCTGCTGCCACTCGATAGACCCTCCACATACGCTTTGGACCCCAAAGGACCCCAAAAGATCTCTTTAGAAAGTAGGTTCTCTGGGACAGTTTGCTGCAGAGGTAATCTACGTGTGGTGTCCAGAAGAGGGAGCTAGTGCATGAAAACTAGGGCTCAGGGCAGTTGGGAATGTCGGAAAAATAATGTCTTTAGTTTTTGATAAGAGTTAATGAGTGCATTGTGGTCACACCAGTTCAAGCAGATCCTTCACACAGTCCAGGTACAGAGCTGCTCCCCCTCAGACAGCAGACCCACCAGCGCTCAGACCCACCAGCGCTGAGACTGTGATCAGATGGTGGTTGAGTTGTCTCTTCGAATCCAGAAGAGTCTGAAATTGGACAACAAAATATGATAAACCTCTGTCCTAACTTGGTGACTGTCCGACCACAGCCGCTCATTTGTAGCATATGTCTCTTTCGGAAAACATCTCTCGATAAATTCTTGTACCATTCAGAATACATAACTCCTTTTACCTGGTTTAGAGCTTTGATTGTTAATTCTGCAGAAATCCACACTGCTTTCTTTTTTAAACACAAGTCACCGTGTTTGTTTTTACCCAAAACTGCATCTCTCTGATCGGTTAATCCACCTGTCAATCACGATACATTTCCAGACCCACCTCACTCTGAGCAGCTCATTTTTGAATAAAGTTTGTTATTAAGTCAGTGGCTAATACTGTCATGTTTGAGTTGTGGCTCTGCCTGTCCAGATGTTTTGAGGCCAGGTGCATGAGAGGTGTGCTAGAATGATGCACTGGTATGAAAATGTGTACCTGAAATCAAAGGTAAAGGTTAGTAATCATTAAGTTCTGTATGTCTAACACAGATGTAGGCTAGTTTTGGGCGGAAAATATGAATAATTTGAAGTAAACTACAGTAATTCTGGAAATATGTGTATAACTTGTTTTTATTTCTTCTTGACTATCGGACTTCATTCTGTTTACTCATTCTGTTCAAGTACAATTGGTTAATTTTTTGGGACGAAGGTCAACTTGGTGCGTGAGGGTTAGAGCTGGGAGAAAATATATAAGGGAAATATAGAGAAATGCAATAAATCATGTTTTACTATGTGTAGTTTTAGATATTTTAGCATGTTAGCATGTGTGAGTGTGTGTGCATGTGTGTTTGTGTTACTGCTTGTGTTGTTTGCTTGTGTAGGAGTCAGGAAGGTTTTTAATCACTGTAAAGAGCTTTGTGTTACATTTTTTGTATGAAAAGCGCTTTATAAATAAAGTTTGATTGATTGATTATGGATCATACAGATTAACTATAACCGACAATTATACAAAGTGTCTGTATATGTGTATTTATATAACAATAGAATGTATACTAACATGTACATGGGTCAGTGCGTATGTGTGTGTGTGTGAACATCGACTTGTATGTTGTGTGTCTGTGTATGTGTGTATACCAAAATAATTAAGTAGGTATTCTTTCCTGCTCTCATAAAAGATGAGGGTTTTTTGTTTTTTTTTCTGTAAATAGTTCTGCCGTCTTGTATCCTGTTCTGTGTTAATAGGATTAGGCAAAATAAGTGTTAAAACTTCAGCCTAAACTCCTTCGATCTGTAAAATAACTTTAGGGCTATGCGTAATTTCTGTGTTAAATCATTGTAATATGATTATGTTAATTTGCCAAAGAAAAACTAAACTAAACTAACTAACATCATATTCCGATATATTACATTTTGATTTGGCATCACATTCCAATACGATATCAAATCTAATATGTCATCGTTGTCATAATCTCTGCTTATATGCATGTTATGACACATATTTGTCCATTTTTTTGGATGAAGTTCAACTTGGTGTACAAGCGTGAGGGTTAGAGCTGGAGGATTTAGCAATAATATCTGAACTGTGTATGCTTGAAAGTCTGGAATTTTTACTTCAATATTTGGTTTGAACATGTACTTAGAGGACAGACGTAAGCCATGTATTTAAGAAAAGTGCCCATTTTGAGTTGTGTAATCATTTCTACGGTGTTTTCCTCAGTGATTCACAGCTCTGTGGTCTTCTGAGAGTGTGACCCTCGACAGCTCCTCATGTCATGGCTGCCGCTTCACTTCCTGGTTCTTCCTTGCTGGTTTCCATGGAGACTGTGTTTGTTTTCGGTCCAAACAGCGACAGATCAGGCGAGAAGTTCCACAGAGGGAGAGGATTTCAGGAACAAGCCCTGTGAGCCCTGGTCTAAAAAGGGCTCTGACGTGAGAGGAGCTGCTCGACCAAGTGGAAGACTGAACCCAACTCTAAATATGTCCACAGCTCATTTTATTATGGCTTATTTATATCTTTATGGAAACATTCAAGAATTCATTATTTAGGTCTATGTTCATCAGAGCATAAAATAAGACAATTAAAATAAAAGGCTTAAAAAAAAGACCAAGGCAAAATCAACAATCAATCAGATTTTTTAACCATGTTATGGGCTAATTGAGAAGGTCATTGAGAATGGGAAACAAAGTTTTATTCAGGCTGATTCATTCATGTTTGACTAATCTTTATTTTCCTGTATGCAAGACGTCATTGCTCCAGTCTGCCTGCCCCCGTTTTCACCTCCATCGATACATGCCCAGTAATCTGCACTTACCTCGCTCTGCAATTTTTATTTTCTTTATCGGTTTCATGTAGGATTTGGTGTTGTGATGACCTTCATGGCAGTGTACCATAAATTGGCAGGTGGGAATTGACTCCCATTGGGCTCTGTAATTTTCCAACCTGGAAGTCAGTGGACTTGTTTTAGATTTGATTTAAAATGTCCAAAATATAACATAACGATCCTCTGGTGCCATATTACAATTATAACTACAGCCTATAGAAGACAAAAGGACAATATGTCTTCTTTTGTCATTGTTGACAAGGTGGCAAAGTGGTTAGTGCTCCCGCCTCGCAGCAAAAAGATCCTGGGGCCTTTCTGTGTGGAATTTGCATGTTCTCCCTGTGCCTGTGTACGTTTCCTGCGGGTGATCTGGTTTCCCATAACGCTAAAAACATGTACAATATGGCCCATTGTGGGGCCAGGAGTCCCCTGAAAAAGATATTCTAGACTATTCTGGTAAAATAAAGGTCAAATGGTAAAATAAAATAAAATGAAGCAGTACTACAGGAAGACGGCAAGCTGCAGCTTCCACACACAAAAGTAGTCCCACTGAAATAACTGGGTCTGCTGTAGATTCAAACCATGCCTGGGCTCCAGTATAGACACTTCTTCAATACTTGGCGTCTGATCACCAGGAAATCTCCCTAAGTTCAGATAAAGTGCACCACTTCCCTCTTTTGCACACTTACAGTTTTCATGGTTTCCCCAGTGTGAAATGGTTAAGTATCTTGGTGGTTTATGGGGCACATCTAAAGTGTCTCTGGGGGTAGATCATGTGCTGTTCCACTTCAGAGCGCCGCTCCCTGTTTGGGCAAAGACTGAGGCTCTGAAGTCATGGAACAAATCTACAGGTAAGTCCTACTCTGCTGTGAGCTAGTGGTCCTTTTGACCTCATGTATCCTCATGAAAAACACATCTGGACTTGTGTTTCATCCATGTATGTCTTACATACTAATGCAGTGGCACAAACATCTGCTGATGGGCCATACACGCTGTAGCAAAGGTCATTTAGGGATCTTACCTGCATCTCCTCTTGCTCTCCTCTGACCTTTGACCCTAAGAGCCCTTTGTAAAAGTCTACAATCTCCACCAACAGCACTAGCTGTGCATTGTTCTGATTAGCAGTTCTCATTTTTCAGCCTGGCTTGCCAGCAGGAGAATAAGGAATGAGGCACATGGTTTTCAAATAAGTTCTCTAAAAACACTACATTTGCAACATGTCTCACATCCATTCCCTCAGGGAAGGACTCATGGTGGACTACAGTATGGTTTAGTGTCAAAGAAATACAGTCTAATACACTTCACAATGTCAAACATCCATTTTACAAGACTCGAGCACCTACAGCGTCTCAGTCCAAAATCCTTCAGTTGTCTCGGTTCATTCACTTTAACAGTTCAAACCATGTTCAAACCTCGGGGCTTTGGTGAAGCTGCGATATCATAGTCTGTATCCAAATGTCCACCCTAACCCCTCATTCACTACTAATTAAGCCAAACTTCTGTATTTTTAAAATTTTATGTATTAATTTTGATAAATACTCATAAATCCGAATGAAGTATTTATGGACTTATATTAATCATACACGTTTCAGTTCAGATAGACCTGATGTCACTGTTAAACTTTGCCTGAGCTCAACCTAAAGTTTGCAGCTTTACACCATAATAGTTTATGAAAAGGCCTGTGCACATTTTTTTCCTCTGTATTTTGGCTAAATCTGTCTTGCCCCAGTACAGATATGTTGTACACACAGCTCAAAATAAATCTATGTATTGTATTCGTCTAATTATAAAGTGTTTTACTGTCTGACAATCAGGAAGTGCATTGTTAGTATACTAGTAGTTTTTTGGCTTTTACCGAGACCACTCTGCTCTGGTCTCTGAAACCCATGGCACTGAATAATAAGGATGTTCAGAATGCATACGCTAAGTGAGCAAACCGTTTAAAATAAGTACTTTTCAAGGAGCATTGGGGGAATTTTGAATCCACTACGTTTTCAGCCACTGGACATTTGGACAGCACTAAAAAATGTCGTGACCCCAAAATGTGCCTTATGTGTAAACTAGTGTGGGCTTTGGGCCATGGTGGTGTTTACAAGAAATAGGAAGTCATGACTTCCTGGGTTGAGCCTTTTTAGAAACACATGACGTAAACACAGATATGGTGTTGATGTACTAACGTGTGTATTTCATATTCAAACGAGCAGATGAAATGAATAAACACGTCTGCATGTTGCTGCAAGGTGCTTTTGGATTCACCTTCCTCTGAACTCAAAATGTCAGTACGGAAATATAGACTTCTAAGTGTCAATTCAGAGATGTGTGATACTTTTAAAGGTCCTATATTATGCAAAATTAACTCTTGTGAGTGTTAAGCCATGTTACAAAGTTTTTACCATGCCATAAACATACTTTGAGTTGTTTTTGTTTCATTCACACGTTTGAGTAATTCATTATTATTAGTCTGTCTACATCTCCAAAGCTCAAAATGCTCTGTGGCAGTAGTAGTTTTCAATTTAACAGCTACCTTCTGTCTTTAGTTCAGTAAAGATTGGCAGTTCCAAGTGTGAAAGCATCCAGATGATTCTAGTGAAGGTGTAGGGAGTTTAAAAACACAGTGGATCATTTTCTGTATTATCACATGACATCACAACAACAGAGTGTTTTCTGTTTAAGACAACTGCTCCCTGCTAAACCAGTGGTGCAGGCGGGAAGGGGCGTTACCTTCAACAGCCTCACTCTTGATTGGCTCTTTGGTTGCTGCGATACTCGTGGAATTCCAAATATGAAGCCTGGCTCCAAATTCATCCCATAACCACAAGCCTCAATGAGCTTCATTTGACTGGAGCTAACCGCTATGGGTGACGTCAGACTCACTTAGTCCACTTCTTGATGGTGATTTAAGTATGTTACGTGTTAGCAGTTAATACCACATACACTATATTTCCAAAAGTATTCGCTCACCCATCCAAATAATGGAAATCAAGTGTTCCAATCACTTCCATGACCACAGGTGTATAAAATCAAGCACTGAGGCCTGCAGACTGTTTCTACAAACATTTGTCAAAGAATGGGTCACTCTCAGGAGCTCAGTGAATTCCAGCGTGGTACTGTGATAGGATGCCACCTGTGCAACAAGTCCAGTCGTGAAATTTCCTCGCTCCTAAATATTCCAGTCAACTGTCAGTGGGATTATAACAAAGTGGAAGTGATTGGAAACAACAGCAACTCAGCCACAAAGTGTTAGGCCACATAAACTGATGGGGAGGGGTCAGCGGATGCAGAGGCTCATAGTGCGGAGGGGTCACCAACTTTCTGCAGAGTCAATCACTACAGACCTCCAAACTTCATGTGACCTTCAGATTAGCTCAAGAACAGTGCGTAGAGAGCTTCATGGAATGGGTTTCCATGGCCGAGCAGCTGCATCCGAGCCAAACATCACCAAGTGCAATGCAAAGCGTCAGATGCAGTGGTGTAAAGCGCCGCCACTGGACTCTAGAGCAGTGGGGACACGTTCTCTGAAATGACGAATCACACTTCTCCGTCTGGCAGTCTGATGGATGAATCTGGGTTTGGCGGTTGCCAGGAGAACAGTACTTTTCTGACTGCATTGTGCCAAGTGTGAAGTTTGGTGGAGGGGGAATCATGGTGTGGGGTTGTTTTTCAGGAGCCGGGCTTGGATCCTTAGTTCCTGTGAAAGTTAAACCAGTTAAACCCTGTGGATTAAGAATGGGATGTCACTTAAATTCATATGCGAGTCACGGCAGGTGAGCGAATATTTTTGACAGTATAGTGCATGTGTAATACGGCCTCTTTAAGGGATGTCCATCAGGATTCATATCGTATGAAGGTCAGAGTATGGAGATTCATATCAGATCCATATCGTGAAGCCCTCACACAGCTAATGTTTAGCTCCAAAATGTCCACACAGCAGGATTATACTTACTTCAGTTTCAGTCTCATTTCTCCTGTTAACTTCTGCAAACTGGAAACTGCTGACTTCTGTGTCTACTACAGGAACAATTTGCTTTTGTTTTTTTTGTTTTTTTACAATTGTTATCATGGCCTGCATCGGGTGCATAGACAATATCTGCTGATGCTATAATAAGAATAGGACAGGACATTCTCCTCTGTCCTGATGAGGAGATGAAGTGGCCACTCCAGGTCCTGCACCCACTGAGCCCAAAAACTATTCTCCCACAGAACACAAAGAATTTTAATGACAATATGAACTTTTAGGTTTATTTCAATCCTCAAAGCACCTCAGATGTAGTAGTTTTGTAAAATTTAGCCTAGCCAGGCTCTCACTCTGATTGGTCAGAACTGATCATGTGGTGTAATTTCCTGTCGTCACATGAGTGTGAGACGCTCAAGCCCTGGGCCTGAACATGCCCGCCAATTTAAAGGTCCAGTATCACACTAAATTAACTCTTGTAAGCATTTTGCCATGTTAGAAGAGAATAGAATCATTTATGTCTACATCTCCAAAGATCAAAATGCTCTGTTCCACTTTGTGATGTCATGAAGCAATAGTTTTCAAGTTGATAGCCACCTTTTATCCTTAGTTCTGAGGATAAAGAGGGGAATGAAGTTGCTTCACCCCTTCCCGATGTGTGGTCGTACGTACGGAGCTAAAGTTCCGCTGTGTGTAAAAGTGAAGCTATAAAGGAACTCTTCACATGAAGAAGAAACGATAAAATCCGGGCTGACGTGTTTGCAGTTTGACAGGAAGTGAGAAACGAGGGAATGAAGAGAGAGAGACAGACGTGATGAAGGAGTGAACAGACAGATGAAGGAGCGAACAGACAGAACCCACTGAAAACCAGTTCATCCTCATCCTTCAAAAATGAAGAAATATTTAAAAATAAAAGTCTAATCAACCAAAGTTTTCACGACCCCTCTGCAGCACCTCCGCTGTTGAAGTCCTCTCGTCTAAGGTATCAACGTAGAGATGTAGTGAACGCAGTTTGAGTCTGGTAGAGCTGAATGGATTTTAAAAACACAGAGGAGCTTCATATTGTAGCTAGTGAGTGTCAAGTGTTGTTAGTTGGAGAGATAATAATAATGCATGTTGGATTCCAAAGCTGCGCGAAAAATACCACAACATCTCAAGACTGTTTGTGACAAGGTTAAAATAAAAATAATCTAAATCTGCATCCACTCCTTTATGTTTGTCTGCCACAGTCACCCCCTCCCCACTTTCCTCTTTCTTGCTCCTCTTTTTGTCTATCCCTCTCTCTCTCCTCTCACCTTCCTATTTCTCTCCCTTCTCGTTCGCACTCCTCCTTTTTCTCCCTCGCATTCTCTAATTTCACCTCCTCTCTCTAGCTGTCTCTCTCTAATATCACCCCCTCGACTTCTCTCTCGATCCTCTTTCTCCTATTTTCTCTGTCCCTTTCTTTGCTCTCACCCCCTTCTCTCTCTCCTCTCTCTCTTCTTTGCTTCTCTTTTTTGTCTCTCCTCTCACCCCTTCTCTCTCCCTTTTCTCTTATCCTCTCTCTTTCTCTCTCCCTCTTTCTCTCCCTCGCTCTCCTCTTTTGTGTCCCCCTCTCCTCTCACCTGCTCTCTCTATGCTCTCTCTTCTTTTTTTCGTCTCTCTCCTCTCAATCCACCTCCCTCGCTATATCTTCCTTCTCTCTTTTGCCGCCCCTTTAGTCTCCCTTTCTCTCTCCATTATCTCTCCCTCTTTTGCCCCTACCTTTTTTCCCTCTTCTCTCCCTTTTCCGTGTATCTCTTCTCTCTCCTCCTCTCTCTCCCATCTTCTCTCCCTCTCGTTCCTCTCTTACGTTCTCCCTCTCCTCTTCTCCTAGCCCCCCCTTCTCTCTTTCATCTCTCTCCTCCTCTCACCCCCCTCTCTCCCTCTCTTCCTCTCTTCTCTCTTTCTCTTTCTGTTTCTTTCTTACCCCGTGTGGTGAAGGTCAGGATTTGCCTATCTCTGTCAGTTAGCGTCATTTGCATCTGTGTTTGAGCCTAAAAATACTCCTGACACAGCACGCTACCACGCAACGTACTGCAAAAACTACCACCAAGTACTACTACTTCAAATACACACCTGAGTACTTTTTACAGATGTATTCACTTCATAAGAATACAACTTTTATATGACCTGATGTTTTTTTTCCCATGTAAAGAGCAAAATGTGTCCTGCAGTACCGACATACTGTAACTGTGTACTGTTTGAATCGAATAAATTATTGCACAAGAATCAGGAAGTGCGCTGTTAGTTTGCTAGTTGTTTTTAGCATTACACAGAGTTGTGGAAAGCTCTTATAAATAGTAATAGCTTAGTATTAGAGGTAGTATTAGAGGTATTTCATGTAGATGCAGTATTAGATACAGTTTCATGCAGTAGTTGTAGAGTTTGAAGTAGGTTCATACAGAAGTTGTAGTATTCGAAGTAGTATTTGAAGTAGTTTCATGTAGTACAAGTGAAGGTGGCAGTAGTGGCAGTTATTGTGCATTGGTTATATGTTTCATATTTTGTTTAAAATTGAACGTGTATCTGCATAGACATATTTTTATCATGTTAAATGTGCTGATATCATTTTATTTGGTTCATGTGTTTGGCCTTTGAGTTTCGCTAAATCGGAGCGACTTAATGGAGTTCTATGGAAGAGCTTGAAGTTTTGAGAAAATCTGACGTCATTATGTTACTTCTGCCCATTACTCCACATTTCAGCTATGAAGTACGTCTTGGGGGCGCAGGTCGGGGCGAACTGAAATCAAGTGACTGGTTTTCATAAACGTTTATCACACACATGTTATTGCTAAAGGCTCCTGAATGGATAAAAACAGAGTTACGGGCTATACAGTTATGGCGAGTTCAACTTCAAGTCAAAGTGCGTCCGAGGAACAGTTTTAAGGAGTAATACTGCATGTCTTCTCTTCAGCGGGACCCTTCTGCCAAGCAAGAAAAGAATGTCCCTTGAGATGTGCCTCCTCCCAACTCCTGCAACAGTAACTGAATTATAAAAAAAAAAAAAAAAAAAAAAAAAAATAATAATAATAATAATAATACTATACTTTATTTAACAATGATATAAACAAATGGCAAATAATAACAGAACAAAGTGAAAAATAAAAAAGACAAACTAAAAACATAAACAAGAGTTTTGTATAACATGTATAACTCCCCCGGCCTGATGTCACTGCAAAGTATCAATACAATAAAATCATATACAGCCTGTTTAATGTATTTAATCCTGTTTTCTCATAAAGTTGTGTTTAATCTACACAGAATAAATAAATAAATCCATTTGAGTTTTCTTATTGGAGCTAAAGTCATTTTTTTACAGTGCATGTCGAAAAAGTGTGTTGTGAAAAACGAACCTCGACTTATAAGGAGAACAGGGAGGGAGGGAAGGAGGGAGGTTTATGCTGCGCCTGTCAGAAAGGACAGGGGCTTCCTTCCTCTCCTCACTCTCTTTCTCTCTCTCTCTCTCTTCGCTCTCTCTCCTCTCTTTTTTCTCCTCTCTCTCATTTCTCTCTCCTCTCTTTTCTCTCTTTCACTCTTTCTCCTCTCTTTCTCTCTCCTCTCTCTCTCTCTCTCTCCTTTTCCTTTCTCTCTCCTCTCGCTTTCCTCTTTTTCTCTCTCCTCTCTCTTTCTCTGTCCTCTCTCTTGCCTCTCTTTCTTTCTTTCTCCTCTCTTTCTCTCTCCTCTTTCTCTCTTTCCTCTCTTTTTCTCTCTCTCCTCTCTCTCACAACCCCTTTCTTCTTCTCCCTTTCTTGCGCTCTGTCTCTCTCCATCTTCTCTCCTTTCTCTCTCTTTATTCTCCCTCTCTTGTATCTCCCCATTCTTTCTCCCCTCTTTCTCTCTACCCTGTTCTTTGTCTCCTTTATTTCTCACTTTCTCTTCTCCTCACACTCTCTTATCTCTTACCAAACCCTCTCTACTTCTTCTCTCTACTCTCCTTTCTTCTCTCTCCTCACCCCCTCCCTTACAAGTCATCTCTTCTCCATCCCCCTCTCTTCCTCTCTCTACTCTTTCTCCCCTCTTCTCTCTCCTGTATCTCTTCCTCTTTTCCCTACCTCTCTCACCCTCTTTTCTCTTTCTCTCTCTCTCTCTCCTTTCTCTTGCTTTCCCCCCCTCCCCTCCCTTTTCCTCACTTTCCCATTCTCTCTATCTTCTCTCCCCTCTCTTCCCTACTTTCTCCCGCTCCTATCTCTCCCCCTCTATCTCTCCTCCTTTTTTTCTCACTTTAGTCTCTCTCTCTTCTATCTCTCTCCTCTCTCTCCCCTCCCATCTCCTATCTCTCCCTCCCTCTCTTTGCTACTTTCTCTCTCCTTCCTTCTTCACTTTAGTCTCTCCTCCCTCTCGCTCTCCTTCTCCTTCAGTTTAGTCTCTCTCCTCCCTCTCTCTCCTTCCTCCTTCACTTTAGTCTCTCTTCTTCTCTCTCTCCTTCCTCCTTCACTTTAGTCTCTCTCCTCCCTCTCTCTCTCCTTCCTCCTTCACTTCTGTCTCTCTCCTCTCTCTCTCCTTCCTCCTTCACTCTAGTCTCTCTCTCTCTCTCTCCTTCCTCCTTCACTTCTGTCTCTCTCCTCTCTCCTTCCTCCTTCACTCTAGTCTCTCTCTCTCTCTCTCTCCTTCCTCCTTCACTCTAGTCTCTCTCTCTCTCTCCTTCCTCCTTCACTCTAGTCTCTCTCTCTCTCTCTCCTTCTTCACTTCTGTCTCTCTCTCTCTCTCTCTTCAGGAAACGTGGGTATAAAGGCGCGAGCGGAGGGAGCAGGCAGCAGAGTGAGAGAAAGAGAGGAGGATGAGACGGAGGAGTTAACAAAACCATGCGCAGCCTAATTGTCCAAGCGCCATCAGCGACAGAGCAGAGGATGGACCGCGAGGACCACAAGAAAGGAAACATGTGAGTCTGCGTCCAAATACCCCCTTTTCAAGTACTGCGAGTAGTAGGAGTAGTAGAAGAAGTAGTAGTTGTAGTAGTAGTAGAAGTAGTAGTAGTAGTAGGAGTAGTAGTTGTATTTTTTAGTGGTAGTTATAGTTGTAGACGTATTATTAGCAGTAATGTTTATAGAGCAAATCAGCAGTTTTCTTGTAGATCTAGTAGTAGTAGTAGTAGTAGTAGTAGTGATTATTTTATTTTTAGTGGTAGTTGTAGTTGTAGCAGTAGTGTTTATAGCGCAAATCAGCAGTTTTATAGAGCAAATCAGCAATTTTCATGTAGATCTAGTAGTAGTAGTAGGAGTAGTAGGAGTAGGAGTAGTAGTTGTTGTATTTTTTAGTAGTAGTTATAGTTGTAGACGTATTATTAGCAGAAGTGTTTATAGAGCAAATCGGCAGTTTTCTCGTAGATCTAGTAGTAGTAGTAGTAGTAGTAGTAGTAGTAGTAGTAGTAGTAGTAGTAGTAGTAGTAGTAGTAGTAGTAGTAGTAGTAGTAGTAGTATTTTTTAGTGGTAGTTATAGTTGTATCAGTTGTGTTATTAGCAGTAGTAGAAGTAAGAGTAAATTAAAACATATTTGTAGTAACAGTAGCTGATGGTAGTACTTTTAGTCCAAATTGGCAGTTTTCATGTAGTAGTAGTAGTAGTAGTAGTAGTAGTAGTAGTAGTAGTAGTAGTAGTAGTAGTAGTAGTAGTAGTAGTAGTAGTAATAGTAGTAATAGTAGTAGTAGTAGTGTTGCTGTATTTTTCAGTTGTAGTTGTATCAGTTGTATTGTTAGCAGTAGTAAGTAGTAGAAGTAAATTAAAACATATTTGTAGTTGATAGTAGTAGTTAGCCAAATCAGCAGGTTTTATGTACATCTAGAAGTATTTATAGTATAGTAGTAGTAGTAACCGTACAGTAAAAGTAACTAAGTAAAAGTAGCTTGTTCCATTCTTGATTCCATGATTATTTTATTTTAAGATATTTTTATGTATTATTTTATTTTTAAGATATTTTTATTTATTATTTTATGTTTAAGATATTTTCATGTATTATTTTATTTTTAAGATATTTTTATTTATTATTTTATTTTTAAGATAATAATCATAAGTTAAAATGCTAATGCTAATGCTAATGCAGGCTCTATTCAAGAAGGGTTCGATTCTTTCCTGTGACTTTTTAGTATCGATACCTGCCCAAACGAGTATCAAGTTTGCATACTAGTTTCAGTATCGATTAGTATCTGATTCCTGATTCTTTTGATCAGCCCACATCCGACTCACGGCCTAATATGGAAGTACTGCTTGATTACTGCGTCCTTGTACTGCAGAGGCTGTCCAAAAGTACGAGCCTGTAGTGTCCTGGTTTGTTTACAGTTTGTACTCTGCAAAAATGAGGTGCTGATACTTCGCAGCTGATGTCATCAACATTTCCCAGGAGTGTGGTGCTAACTGTAGGCTCTGCTCTGTCTGAAGCTTTGTTTTAACACAATCTGAGCAGAAAGAAAGTAGTCATAATAAAAATACTGTAGTAGTAGTTGGATCAGGGTTGTATCAGCTGAGGTATACTAGTAAACAATGCTGTTGCAGAAGTAGTATGAAGTACTTGAAGTAGTTGTAGTAATGTAGCCTTTGAAAATAGTAGTTTGCAGTAGTAGCAGTAAGAGGAGAAGTGGCAGTATTTGTAGCAGTGTTAGCAAAAGTACATAGTCGTAGTATAGTAGTAGTAGTATTGGCAGTGGTAAGAGAAGTAGAAGATGTTGCTGTACTAAAAGTATTTGTAGTAATAGTAGAAGCAGCAGTAGTAGTAGTATTGTAGTAGCAGAAGTACTTGCAGTTCTTGTAGTTGTAGTAGTTTTTGTAGTATCAGAAGTAGCAGATGTGGTAGTATTAAATTAGTAGTACTCCAAGTGCAAGTAGTACTAACAGAAGTGGTCATTTTTGCCAGTTTAGTATATTTAATATATTTTTTCTTGAGTTTTCAGACGATCTTAAAACTTTTAAACCATGGTAACTGCAGAGCACCCCCAGCACAGAGTAGTAATAGTTGTAGTAGTCGTACATACCAGTAGTAATTATAATCCAAATCAGCTGTTTTCATGTACAACTATTATAAGTACTCGTAGTATTGGTAGAAGTAGTTACTAGTAAGAGTAAAAGTGACAGTAGTGGTAGCAGTGCCATCAGCAAAAGAATACTTGATACTAGAAGCCGTTGATGTTGCTTTACTTAAAGTATTTGTAGTATTTATGTAAAATCCCTCAGTATGTATTGTATTATTAGTAGTTGCCGATGGTAGTTACAGCCCAAAGTAGTAGTAGAGTTTTTATGTACATCTAGTAGTTGTAGTAGCAGTAGCTGTGGTTGTTGTTGTAGTAGTAGTAACAGTACAGAAGTTACCAGTAGTACTTCGTTATAGTCCAAAATCAGCTGTTTTCATGTGCATTTAGTAGTCGTAGTAGTAGTAGTAGTAGTGGTAGTTGTAGTAGTAATAGTAGAAAAAGCAGTAGTTGCAGTAGTTGTATAAGTACTTATAGTAAATATAGCAGTATTTGTGTATGAAGTTTATAGATTGCATGTTTATAGACTTGTATAATGGGTCTGATTTAACAAAGCTGTTTTTATTTTGAGTTATTTTGAGTTATTTTGAGTTATTTTGCGATTTCGGGTTAGGCCTACATCTTGATTAGTTTCAGTATTTTTCTAACTGGTTTTGGAGAGATAAAGTGTCAAATAAAAAGTGCTGTACCTGATTTTTAGTGTCTTAAAACCGTGAAAAACAGATTTAGTTCATTTGAAACAGTTTGCAGTGGTCCAAAGTTATTCCTCTCTTACCTTACGCGTTCAGAGCATCCTAATTACTCACCGTGATGAGTTTGTAAGCACTTTTTGTAAGTTTTTAAGACAGTAAAGCACGCTAACCAAACCAAAAGCCCTCAAAATGGCGCCTGTGACATAAAACTGAAACCTATGAAAACGGACGTTATTTAGCTTGTCTTATATTAAAGCTGCATTGTGTAACTTTTCCAGTGGAGATGTTATCGTTTTTGTCTGGAATGTTTCACAGTGCGGCATTAAACCTTTCTATTTTCACGGAGGCCAAACCAAACCAAGTTACAGGTCAGATCTGTGGAGAGGCGACCCCGCTCACAGTCAGAATGTCTGTTTTTTTTAAGTATTTTTCAGCTATAAAACCACCTGCAGTGCAATGATGTATCCATAGAAACAAGCAGGTGACAGACCCCCAACCAAGAAGTTACATAGTGCAGCTTTAAATATGAGCTGGAAAGCAAGTCAGAATTAAGTAAAACTGTTATTTTTAAAAGACGTAAAGATCTAGTTTTTGGTTTTTATCTCTCTCGGTCAGGAGGAAGGAAGTAACAGCAAAATTTTCTTACTGTAGGATCATAAAGTTGTAGCAGCGATGAATCACAGAGACAGGTGGAAGGACTTTAAACGACGAAATGAGGAACAACGGAACTATAAACATGTATTCGCAAACGGGACTGTGCAATTTGGGGAAAAGAACTGCGAGTTTCCTGGTTTTCTGACAAGATTTGTGGTTTATTTTAACGTTTTAATAATAAAATTCTGTTCAAATTCACATTTTAAACACGTCCAGAAGAAGTGACAAAAAGACTGAAATCTGAACAGACAAAAGAATACAAGAATCGCACTCAGAACATGCTGGAAGGTTGGCGGTTCGAATCCCGCTCTGGACATACACATCATCTTTGGTTGAGCGGTGAGATCCACTGACCCACAGGTTGGTGGTGCGATTCCAGCTCCCACAGATGAATGCCTTGAAGGTGGAAAAGCGCTGTATAAAAATGTGACCATTAATAATACAAACCTGTTCGAAGTTCACAATTTTTATTTTAATTTATTGACAAAAAGACTGAAATCTGAACTGACAAAAGACAAGAATCACATTTCAGAACATTTTTGTACAGATCTAAACTAGTGTTAGCAGTTTTTATGCAGAATAAGACAGGAGATTTAGTTGTTTGTGGAGGGTATTTGTGATATTTGGTTTGTTAATTAGGTTTATTTAAATTGCGATTTTGATTCAGTTGCGATTCATTTATCTTGCAGCCTTATTCACAATCTTCCAAATTATCCGCAAAACATGAGGTGGCCAATAACAATCAAAGTCACCTGCATGATTCAATGAAAACAGAAAGTTAAAACCATATTTCAGAACATTCTCCAAAGAAATAGTCTCTTTAGTCTGTTTTTGACCCAAAAAAGTTACATACTATGGCTTTAAAGGGCCTATATTACGCTATTTTTCAGACCTGCAGTTGTGTTTTGTTTCATTCACACGTGTTTAACACACAAACCCTGCATATTTAGGCTGAATTCTTCTCTCAACACTCTGTTCCACCTTGTGATGTCATGTGGTAATACAGGAAGTGCTCCACTATGTTTTTAAACTCCATACACCTTCAACCATTTGGATGATTTCAGCCCTGGAATTGCCAGTCTCTACTGAACAAAAAGTAAAAGGAGCTGTTAATTTGAAAACTACCACGACATGACATCACAAGGTGGAACAGAGCATTTTGAGACAGTCCAATTATTTATGGTTAGTCAAACGTGTGAATGAAAGAAGAAAACTTTACATAGTGCAGCTTTAAAGGTTCTATATTACACAAAACGGAGAGCTTTAAAAGTGCACTACGTAACTTTTTGGATCCATCTCTACTTGTTTCTATGGAGATGTCATTGCTCTGCCTGGAATGTGTGACATTAAACAGTTCTACTTTAGATTTATTCAATTACAGGTGGTTTTATAGCTCAAAAATACTTAGAAAAATAGACATTCTGACTGTGAGCGGGGTTGCCTCTCCACAGATCTGACCTGTAACTTGGTCTGGTTTGGTCTCCATGAAGATAGAAAGGTTTAATGCCACACTATGAAACATTCCAGGCAAAGCAATAACATCTCCTTTAACTCTAGTAAGGTAAGGTACACGTTAATGTCCCCGTAGGGAAATGTGTCCTCTGCGTTTGAACTCTCTTCAGTTCAAGTCGACGTAACAAACTTTTTTGCAAATCTGAGTCACTCTTTTCACTTCCTCAAAAACACAAACCAGTCTGTGTCCTAAAACATGAGCTCGAATGGCTCTGTCACAGTTTACGCTCGTCTCGATGGAAAAGCACAGCATTTGCATTTGATCATGTTTCAATATGTAATCAAATAAGGTGACAATACGGTGACAATAAGCAAATGGCAAATGCTGTAATGTTTTTAAATAGAATGTCCTCTTTGAAGACTAAATGTCCCTGTGTGTGTCAGATGCCCTCCCTGTGTCTCCATGGGGTCGTGATCTAAAATGGATTGGTGGATTTCAGATCACAGCACTCGATAGGACGATATTAATTAATACAGATGTGGGCAGCTATGTCAAGGCAATCACTGCGGCAGGTCACGGGTGTGGTTCAGACTGTAGACAAGATGAGTGAAGACTGCGGTGAGCGCTACACTGGAGAAACAAAACAGCCACTTCACAAGAGGATGTACCAACACAGACGGGAGAGCAACACGGGACCTCAGTCTGCCGTACATCTCCACCTAAAAGCCACAGGCCACTCCTTTGAGGACAGTAAGGTCCAGATCTTGGCCAGAGAAAAGAACTGGTTTGAGAGGAGAGTTAAATAGGCTATTTTTGTCAAGAAAGAGAATCCTTCCTTGAACAGAAATGGAGGTCTCAGACATCATTTGTCTCCCATTTATAACTTTATCCTCAAACCCAAATCAAAACAAACAAAGAAAACAATAGGGCAGCCAGGTCAGGTCCAGAGGTGTAAAAACACACATTATGGCCCTGAATGGCTCTGCTAACAAGACCCCACACTCCATACTGAATAGACCCACCTAACTAACAGAAACCGTAAACAAACATTTGTTGTAATTTCATTGTAATTTGCTCCTCCCTTCAGGCAGATATAAGGCAGTGTCCACCAACCAAATAAACTTTTGTGCAGTTGACAAATTGAATTTCTCCTTTTGCCATGGATTCTACCTAAAAAAAATTTAGTTTGATATTAACTTGACATGATTTGCTTCATTTGCTACTTTAAAAGGTACAGTGTGTAACTTTTCTGGTGAAGGGTCCGTCAAATGCTTGTTATTGCCTGGTTATGTCTGGAATTAAACCTGTCTATCTTCATGGAGTAGGAAGTGTTTTGTCCCGCTTCTAAACGCAGCACAATGGGTGACAGCGAATGTGCTAAAAGTCTGAACGGGCCGGCACAGACCCACTATCACGAAAAAATAAGTCTAAATATAGGTTATGACCCATTTTTCATACAATTTGGAGGATTTGCCTGACGTCGAGGCGATGGATTTATTAAATGATCTGGTGCTGCAGACCTCTTATTACACTGCGGGCCAAATGAAAACCTTAAAATGCAGATTTCTGTTGTAATATAGTGACTTCTTGGATTTAGTCACTAATAGAAATGGTCAGGTTCCACATTTTTTGCATTTACCTGTAAGATATTTCAAGGCAAAGTAATATAGAATCTGGAGAGGGGGCAAGAGCCAGATTTTCTTATAATTACATTGTACTTTATCATGAAATATCAAAGAGGAAATTCAGAAATGTTGAACCGATTAGTGACCATAGACTGTATAAAAAAGTGGACTAAGCCAGTGTGATGTCACCCATAGCGCTTCACTCCAAGAAGCTCGTTTTGCTAGCAGTTACAGGAGCGAATTTGGAGCCAGGCTTTATATTATGAATAAGATTTGTTAATGGGCAAGGTAGTGGAAAAAAAAAAACAAAAAAAACCCAAAACAGGATCATGTAGAGCAGCTTAATACGAACATTTTAAGACCAAAATGACGAGGCTCACAGCAGTAGTTACAGACACAATATTCCCTCCCTGAGCTGCAGAGGCTGCACTAGCACTGACTCATGACTGGCTGCAGGTGCTTGGGTTTAGGTAGTGACTGTTCAGATCAGAGAGAGACATTTTAGATTTAAACCAACTCGATTATGTTTATGAAATTTAAAATCAAAGCCTGTGCCACGTTTGTGTGTGTGAATCTTTATTTTTAACAGAAATTGCTATTCTAATTTCAGAAGTTATTAATCAAAAGAGTTACGTGGTGCTCCTTTATTGTTCTGAGTGTTTATTTTTCAGTGATTTACTACAACTTCTACTTCTACTACTTCAGTTAGTTTGGAATTTTCTGTCCCAACATATTTGACTAGTACTTTTTAATGTATTTATTTATTTGCATTGTTCTAACTGTATTCCTCTTTCTCCCTCTTCTGCCTTTTCTCTCCTCATCTCTCTCTTCTTTCACCTCTCAATCTCCCTCCTTACCCCCTCTTTCTGTCTCTCTTCCTCTTTCCTTCTCTTTCCCCACTTTCCGCCATTTTCCCTCTCTCTTCTTACTATGCTCCCCTTCACCCCTCTCGCTCTTCCTTCTTTCACTCTCTCCACCTCAATCTCTTCTTCGCGCCTCCTCTCTCTCTATGCTCCCCCTTTCTTTCTCCCTCCCTCTCTCTCTCTCTCTCTCTCTCTCTCTCCTTCCCTCTCCCCTGTCCCTTTCTCTCTCCTTCTTCTTCCCTCTGTCCTTCACCTTCCCTCTCTCCCTCCCTCTGTCCCTCTCCCTCCCTCTCTCTCCCTCTTTCTCTCTCCCTCTTTTTCCCTTTGTCCTTTACTTTCCTCCCTCCCTTTCGCTCTCCTCCCCCTCCCTCTCTCTCTGGCCCTTTCTCTCTCCTTCTTCTCCCCTCTGTCCATCACCTTCCCTCCCTTCCTTTCTCTCTCTGCCTCTTTCTCCTTCCCTCTCCCTCTTTCTCCCTCTCTCTGGCCCTTTCTCTCTCCTTCTTCCCTCTGTCCTTCACCCTCCCTCGCTCCGTCTCTCCACAGTGGGAAAAACTTCATGTGTCGTCTGCAGTGTATGTTCTCCCACTCCTCTGGCTGTGAGAGGTGAGCTGATGGACTGCGTTTGGTTCTCACATCTCGGGGATCTCGGGTTTAAAATAGCCTCGTCTGCGCGCCCAGCATTCCCATGTAAGGCAGAAGAAGCTCACGCACACGCCAGCGCCGCACTGTTTTCTGTAGCATTAGCGGATTAGCGCTCCTCTCACTGTCACTCGGAAATCCCACGTTTAGACGGTTTAGCTGAAATGGTTGGTTATTTTCTTTAAAGGTCCATATTAAACATAATTTAATCTGGTGAGCTTTAAGACTTGTTATAGTGTTATCTCAAAAACAGACCTGGGGTTGTGTTTTGTTTCATTCACACATGTCTGAGTAATCCTTTATTATTTGTCTGTCTACATCTCCAAAGCTCAAAATTCCCTGCTCCAACTTGTGATGTCATGAGGTGGTAGTTATCAAGTTAACAGCGACCTTTGACCTTTTATTTGTTCAGTAGAGATGGGCAACATTAGACCATCTAAAATCGTGTAATATGGGTACTTTAAAGGCACTGTTCATTTTTTCTGTCTTAAAAACATGAAAAACCAAAAAGTTCATTTCAAACATTTCACAGTGATCCAGTGTTCCTCCTCACTCACCTCGTGCTTTTGTCTCATTACAGCAGCAAACTCACTCTAGAAGACACACAACAGTGGTCACAGTCGCTGGAGAAACTGCTTGAATCCAAATGTAAGTGTGCAAGAGTTTAAAAGATGTTATTGCGTTCTCTGGAATATCCCAGTGTGATATTCAATTTGGCTTAATAAATTCATTTCTTAAGCACTTCTCTGTGAGTGGACTCCTCTTAATCTGATCTGATGAATCAGATCTGACCTGTAACTTACCCTGTGTTGGGTCACCTACTTGTCTCCAAAGAGAGAAGATTCATGCCACACTGTGGAATATTCTAGGTAAAGCACCAGCAGGCCCCCACCTGAGAGGTGACACAGTGCATCTTTATTAAAAAGAAATAAAGTGGAACCTGGGGTCTGCTCATAGGAACATGAGCCAGTGTGTAAGTCTCTCCAAATACAGCTCCAAACTCACACCACATTCTACCAGTGCTCAAGGACACACCTGCACTGGCTGGAGCTGAGACTGAACCAACCTTCATGTAACAGATTATAATATATAACAGAATTGTAATAAATACAATTGTTAAAGTATAACAAGTATCACTGGAGAATAGAGGCAATAACTCAATAACCACACGGTTAGCGGCTCAGTCCCTGCGCCACACTTCATACTGCTGTTGTGTCCTTAGGCGTTTGATGTGGGTGCTGATGGGGCAGGAGACACCACTGGCACAGAATGGGAGTCATGTCTGTCTGCCCCAGGGCAGATAAGTGCAAGGATCTGATGTCTAGAGAAATCACACAGATTCAGCTCGTGTAACAACCTCTGTGAGGGAAACTAAACCAGAGAGCTTCTCATGAGCAGTAATACACTTAAGTCATAGACATCAGTGTTTTAAACTCCTCTGTGCAGAAGCACTTCTTCTTTACAAACACTTTTTGTAGTACGTGTACTTTCACACTCACAAACTGTGGTTTAATAATTGTCCTTCGGTCATTAACCTAACAGGTCAGCCTAACTCCCACACCTGTCACAGACTTTAGTTCCTCTGTAGAAGACCTGTCATGTGACCGTGTTGTGTCCCTCTGTAGAGGACCTGTCATGTGACCGCGTCGTGTCCCTCTGTAGTGTCCCTCTGTAGAGGACCTGTCATGTGACTGTGTCCTGTCCCTCTGTAGAGGACCTGTCATGTGACCGTGTTGTGTCCCTCCTCAGATGGACTGGCCACATTCCGCTCGTTCCTGAAGTCAGAGTACAGTGATGAGAACATGGAGTTCTGGCTCACCTGTGAGGACTTTAAGAAGATCCGCTCGTCCTTCAGGATGTCGTCTCGAGCCAAGCGCATCTACGAGCAGTTCATCAAAGCAGAGTCGCCCAAAGAGGTCAGAGCCACACACTGTCAAATGCACTGGACTTGAAAATAAACGACAACACAGAATATGGAGGTTCATTAAATAATACATAAAGTCTATATTAGTCGTAGGCTTAGTCCACTATGGTTGTTATAAAATTATAATCAAATCAAATTCAAATCAAAATATTATATCTTTAGAATTAGGAAAAAGGTCGCACAAAATTCTAATATTATCATGAATTCACAAAATGTAATTCATTTTTCCCCCAAATTATTTAGTTCTATTTATCTGTATAGGTCTAGCTTATCCTTGTGTATCTCCTTCCAGATCAACATCGACCACCAGACGCGCGAACAGATTAAGCGAAATGTCAAAACGCCCACGATGCACTGCTTCGACGAGGCGCAGAAGATCGTGTATGGTTTGATGGAGCGTGATTCCTATCCACGCTTCCTCCGCTCTGACATGTACAGAACGCTACTGGAAAACCTGTCAGCTGACTCCTCCAAAGGGTGAACCAGAAACCCACAACATAACAAACTTATAACGAGAAACAACTGGAACAAATGCACTCGGATGAGAGAGGAAAGACTGAAAAACAGAGGAAAAGAAAGAAGAGAAGTAGTTGCAAACCGGACGCCATCTTTGGGACTTGGATGAAGCGAAAGCATGGTGTCTGAGCAGCGAGTTTGCACCGTTTTGAAGAAATATTTTGAAAGAGTTGAGCAAAAAATGCAAATTTGCTGCTTCACATTGTGCAAAAAGGACAGAAAAAGAAGAATCACGTTATTTAAATATAGTTTGTTTAACTGTAAAGCGACACCGAGTGCAATAACAGCTGTTCACAAAGGGCTGACTCCAAAGATGCTGAGGACAGACGCAGAGCTAGCATAGCACTATACAGATATGGCCGAGTATGATGGGAGTGTTACGTGATGATGTCACTGCCGGGTCCAACCAGCGACTTCACAGCTGTGTATGTTTATGTTTGTTTAGGCACAAATTCAGATATGTAAATAATCTTATAATTACACTGGATTATCAGCGTTTATATCTCATTAACTGCCAGTCACCGCTAATGCTAGTTTAGCTTAGCCTAGCTTCTTACCTCAACCCGTAGAACTGTAATAAAATCTGGAAGATGAATCCAAGGTGGTGTCGTATTGTTTTCAATGGCCTGTGCTGATTGGCTCATGGGCCCAAAAAAGATTTTTACTTCCCATTACTTCCTGAATACCGGTGCAGTTCTGACCAATCAGAGCGAGAGCAAGAGCTGCTAGAGGCTGAGTTTTAGGCACTTTGATGATTTAAACATTTTTTAAAGTTCATATTGTATTGAAAGTCCCTACAAAATCCAACCCTCATAAAAGCTGTGGATGCCCTGTCAGCCGAACATGGGCAGTTTGATTTCACAAAATATCCATTGCGCTCTATGGGAGAATTCTTTCTGGGCCGCAGTTCCCGGGAGCTTGTTTTATCAGGGGGCGTGTCTTATCCAGTTCTTATTATAGATCCGTGCCTCAACCTTGTGTGGCGCTGATGTGCCTTGGACCCGGAAGTGACGTCACACTCCATTTTATAGAGGTTATGCAGATGACATCACAACATTCAGAGATTGTGAGGAATGACGTTTTCAACTCAGAACACATAAATGTTCTTATGTTGTTCTTAAATAATCCATAACAAATATAAAGAGTGCAGGGCTGTGGTGTTTGAAGGGTTAGGGGCTAGGGTGGACATTTGGACACAGCCTCTTTTCGAAGTTCTGTTTCTTTCAGTTTCCATTTTGCTGTATAAAGTGAATCTGTATGGTGGCTGATGAGGGCCAAACAGTCCTATGCGTCTCAGTTAGAGAAAACAGCTTCAAGTACAGAAACATCATCAAATACGCTGCAAATAGAGAAACGATGCAAAGCCCAAAACGATGAAAACCCAAAAAACACCTGCAAACGAAAAACGCTGCATAAAGAGTCACCACAACGGAAGTGCTCCAAACCTGCAGGGGGCGCTCTCAGTGTAACAGCTCAATAGAGAGACACACTGGATGGAGAGAGAGAAAAGCTCTGCCTATGAGAGAGACTGAAAATGGCCACCTGACGATAAACTACAGCGGGAACAAATTACATCTGCAAAGGGAAAAAAGGACAGGGTTTAGGTATAGAAGACTGGGATAAGATGGCTTTTATAACGTACTATTAAAATGGGTGTTTGTTTTTTTTTTAATCAATCTCTAATCTTCTTCTCTTATCTTATTGCTTTAGCAAACAGGCTAAGCGACATGCAAATGTTTAGCCTTGTAAAATCTAGTGTGAAATACAATAAAACAAACGGCACGTGATGTACCGCGTTGTACAGCGATATTTATATGATTTATAAATATATAATCAAAAAAGATAATCAAATAAAAGCCACATTACCGCAACAATAATTTGTTACACTGAGAGCGCCCCCTGCAGGTTTGGAGCACTTCCGTTGTGGTGACTCTTTATGCAGCGTTTTTCATTTGCAGGTGTTTTCTTGGTTTTCATCGTTTTGGGTTTTGCGTTGTTTCTCTATTTGCAGCACATTTGATGATGATATATTTGTCTTTTAAACTTGTGTTTGAGTTTGTGAATTTGCATCGTTTCTGTACTTGAAGCTGTTTTCTCTAACTGAGATGCAATGGGCCGTTGTGGTGCGTTTGGCCCCCGTCGGCCTCCGTAAATCTGAACGAAACAGTAGCTTCACATACAAACATTAGTCAAACATTATGAACGCAAAGAAACACACAATTGTTAGTTCTGCCAGTCAGGGCCACTTAGTTTGAACACTGAATCGAATGAAAATGATGTCAGTGCATCGCCTGTATTGTCCAGTCATGAAAAGTTGTAATCATGAATAGTTTGTGTGCAACGTTAAAATGCGTCCATCTTAATAATACGGTACAACATAAACTCATCTAAAGTTATGTTTTTTTTACTAAACAGATTTGATCGCGCCCATAGAGAAAGACGCCATTTGCCCCTTCTGGTTTCATATTTTTATTTATTCCATTCCAAATATTTTTGTGAACGCGACCACCCTTTGATTGGCTAATCCGCCTGTCAATCATCTTCATCTGAACTGGGGGAGTTGAATAAGACATGATCCCAGATGTAGTCTTGGCTGGCCAGGCTACATTTAAACCATCCTTCAGTGTATTTGTGTTATTCATCAAGAAGAGGTTAGTGCAATAATATCTTATCAAACGGGGCTAAAAGTCAACAGAAATGCTTAAAGGGACACTCTGTAACTTTTCTAATGCAACGTGTAACCGGTCTGAAGCCAGGTTGATGTGTGCGTCACTCCGGCTCTCGCTGAAAACTCACAACGTCATGACAAACATTTGAATCTGATTGGTCGAAGCGTCACACAAGCGGAACAAGGGGGTTAGGGTCTGCAGTATGACATTAAATTTATCTGTCGCCATGGAAACAGGTTAGAGATCAGATCTATGGATAGATAACGCAAGATAGATATGTTTAATGTCATACAGCGGAACATTCCAACCAAAGTAATAACATCTATATGGAAACAATCAGATCAGATGGCCCAAAAAGTTCCATAATACAGCTTACCCTCCACAAATGCACGTTTTTCTTTAAAAGTCGGTCTTGTTTTCTTCTGTTAGCGTCGCCATGTTTGTTTCGGGTTTTTGGTGCTTCACCTTTGACCCGTCCAAACCACAATGCTGCGCTGCGATTGGGCCAAACGCAGACACGGGAGAAGAACAAGACGGATTCTGTGGATTCAGTGTGAGAACTCCGACTATCGCGGAGATTCATGTTCCAGTGCTAATCCAACACCTGCTCGTCGCCATGGAGATGTTATTGTTTTGACTGGAGACTTGCTCAGAATAGCACTGAAGTGTATCTATCTTGTTTTATTGCTCAAAAATACAATGAAAAATACATGGAATATTCCAGGCTAAGAAAACATCTCCATGGGGACGTGCAGTTGGTGGACCCTTTAACAGAAAAGGTACTGTATGTAAGATTACGAGTTAAACATGTTCAAATCAAATCTAGATTTTACCAATTAAAAATAAAATGAACGCTGATTTATTCTTAATGACAAAAACATTGGACATTATTGTAAAGTCATTTGTTATAATTTGGTGTTTTGGTTCAGGACGATTATCCAACCAGAAAGAAAAAAAACAAGCCTCACATGAATCTCTCATTTGGGTTGCTGGTTCAACGCTGAAATCCAGTTGGTTTAAACCCAAAATGCCTCTCTCTGATCTGATTGGTCACTACCTAAACCCCAGCACCTGCAACCAGTGCTAGTGCAGCCTCTGCAGCTCAGGGAGTGAATTTTGGAGGTTCTGAGCTTCACATGAGTCTGTCCATAAACTGAGAATGAGACAAACTTGGACGTGTCTCTATCTGCAGGTTAAAGTGCGAATGACAGGTTTTGATGATTATCTAATTTGGATTTACTCTGCTGGGATAATATAAAAATAAATGATAGTTTTACACCAATCAAGAAATGATATGAAGCAGAGAGTTCAATTTTAGAGTCCCATTTTGACGACATCACAGTGAGAGAACACATCTTTATGATATTTTAAACCTGATTTTATTCTTTATTCTTAAATTGCTGATGTCATGATGATGATGAGGTCCATCTTTTAGTAAAATGAGTAGTCCAACTTGTCATAGGCACTTTAAAAGATACACTGTGTAACTCGGTGGTGGGTGGAGGGTTCGCGACTTGCTTGTGTCCATGGAGATGTTATTTCTTTGCCTGGAATGTTCCACAGCAGGGCATTAAACATATCTCCCTTGCATTTGTTCAATTACAGGCGTTTTATAGCTCAAGAATACCTTAAGAAACGTTGATTCTTGCCACGTGCAGGCTTGCGTCTCCGTAGAGCAGAAGTTTATTTGAATACTGTGGAATAATCAAGGCAAAACTGTAATATCTCCATGGAGACAAGCAGAAAAGTTGCACAATGCACTGGCAACTCAGGTTAAATTGTGATTGTAGTCTCTTTTTAGAGCACAGACGACATACAGTTCCTTTATTTCCGTTGTAACCAGTCCAAAAGTCTGATTTAACCTGACCCCATTTAAAAAGTCATCTGTTTTGTGTAGCGTACTTCTGTCTCTCTTCTCGAGTCAGTGCTCTTCAGTCCTGAGCCTTCCCAATGTTCCGATCGGATCTGACACACTCCTTATATGGGCGTCAGACAGTAGCTTCCTGCGCCGTGTGGTTTTACTTGGGTGATTGGACTTTTATGGCAGGATTTGAAGTGGACGGCCAGACTGCAGAGAATCAGAGCGAAGATTGGCAAAACAACAGGACACCCACAATGTTAAAAAACAAAAAAAACAAAAAAAATTGCTCATTTATTTCTCGTTTTAAGATTTTGATTGATTTGTGTTTTTGTAAGAGCAGATCTGTCAAAAGCGAAACTAGACTTCCATATTTGGGCCCAACGGAGCAGGTGTGCAGAGGAAGAAGAGCTGAAAAGTTGCACAGATAATTCACTTATGTTTGTCTTGCTTATGGATGGTCCTGGTTTAGTCCCATTTTAGACCTTGTTTAGTCCTGTTTCAGACCTGGATTAGTCCCATTTTAGACCTAATATAGTCTTGTTTTAAACCTGGTTAAGTCCTGGTTTGGTCCGAGTTTAGAGCTGATGAAATCCTGTTTTAGATCTAATTTAGTTCTGTGTTAGACCTGGTTTAGTCCTAGTTTAAACCTGATGAAGTCCTGGTTCAGACCAGGTTTCGTCCCGTTTTAGACCCGTTTGTTGTAGTTTAAACTTGGTTAAAAGTTTTATAATACAGTCTTAAAATCGTGAAAAACAGAACTAGTTCATTTTAACAGGTTTGCAGTCACGGTAATGCTAACAACAACTAGCATGCTACCTGCACACTTCCTGATTCTATAATATATTGAATAAAATGCTCCATAATTAGAAGGACAGCCAGTGCACGGTGACTTCAGGAGCTGCATATACAAAATATCTGTACTGGGAAGACAATTAGATGTTAAAGCACCTTTAGTCCAAGTTTAAACCTGATCTAGTCCTGTTTTAGACCTGGCTTAGTTCTGTTTTAGACCTGGTTTAGTCCTGTTCTAAACCACGCTGGGTCACTACTGTATGTGACTGTTACATGTGAGTCTGTCCACTGCAAAATCCACAACTAAAGAGACTTGAATATCGTGTGTTTTTTAGAAGTTTTGTAGTTTTTATTAGTTTTATTTCGACCCCGGCTGGATGTAAATTGATTTATTTCCTTTTCCGAATAATCACGACTTATTCATACATTTTTTTATTTTAATGCAAAGAGAGAATCTGTCAGTATGTTAAGAGTTACTTTCTAACAGTGATGGAAAAAATACTGAAAACGTGTACTCAAGTAAAAGTACTGCTGCCAAAACTGTAGTAGAAAAAGTCTATAGTACGCGTGAAAATACTGTGTAGCTGTGACCTCGAAATAAAAAAAACAAAAAAAAACAAAACTCTAAAAATATTTATAATTAGTTACTTTCCTCCTCTGCTTATTCGAGCTTTTATTGATACTTTGCAGCTGATGTCATCAACATTCCCTGTGGGTGTGATGCTAACTGGAGGCACTGCTCTGTCTGAGACTTTGTTAGACTTTAATCTTACCTTTATTTTTAGTTTTTAGTGTTTGCATTGCGTCTCTATGGTAACTGCTGAACGTTCTGCTAATACACATACATGTAGAAACACCCCCAGCGTGATGTCACTGCACTGAAGCTCCTCCATGTTTTTAGTCCATAAACCTTCACCAAACTGGTCATTTCGTTTTGTATAGCGCAGACCCGTTTTATTCATTTTTTTTTTTTTTTTTTTGGACAAGACAAGATTGATTAAAATTAAAGTTGCACCGTGTTACATTTCTGGTGGAGGTCTTGTTTCCATGGAGATGTCATTGCTTTGCCAGGAATGTATGGCTTTGAGCATGTAGAAAATCCAAATTACAGGTCAGATCTGCGCAGAGGCCGCCCCACTCACTGTAGGAATGCATGTTTTTCACTTCAGTATTTTTGAGCAGAAAATGTAATGAAATAATGCTGGATAGACGAATGTAATGCCTTACTCTGGAACATTTCACACAAAGCATCACATCTCCATGGATTTAAAGACCACAAAAACACCATTTTCTAATGCGTAGTTAATGTTGTTTCCTCGTCAGAAACACACCTGGATTTGTGTTTTGTTTCAACACACAAACACACAAACCTTGCATATTTAGAAATTGAAAACACTCTGCTCCACCTTGTGATGTCATGTGGTAATACAGGAAGTGCTGCACTATGTTTATAAACTCCATACACCTTCACTTGAATCATTTGGATGATTTCAGCCCTGGTTTAGTCCTAGTTTAGACCTGGTTTAGTCCTGTTTTAGACCTGGATTAGTCCTGTGTTAGACCTGGTTAAGTCCTGTTTTAGACCTGGATTAGTCCTATGTTAGACCTGGATTAGTCCTATGTTAGACCTGGTTTAGTCCTAGTTTTGACCTGATGAAGTCCTGTTTCAGACCTGGTTTGGTCCCATTTTAGACCTGGTTTAGTCCTAGTTTAGACCTGGTTTAGTCCTGTTTCAGACCTGGTTTAGACCTGGTTTAGACCTGGTTTAGTCCCATTTTAGACTTGGGACTAAACCAGGTCTAAAACAGGACTGTTTTACTGTTTTAGACCTGTTTTAGTCCTGTTTTAGACTTGATGTAGTCCTGTTTTAGACCTGGTTTAGTCATGTTTTAGACCTGATGTAGTCCTGTTTTAGTCCTGTTTCAGACCTGAGGTAGTCCTGTTTTAGACCTGTTTTAGTCCTGTTTTAGCCCTGATGTAGTCCTGTTTTAGACCTGATGTAGTCCTGTTTCAGACCTGTTTTAGCCCTGATGTAGTCCTGTTTTAGACCTGGTTTAGTCCTGTTTTAGCCCTGATGTAGTCCTGTTTTAGACCTGTTTTAGCCCTGATGTAGTCCTGTTTTAGACCTGGTTTACTCCTGTTTTAGACCTGATGTAGTCCTGTTTTAGACCTGGTTTAGTCCTATTCTAGATCTGATTTGGTTCTATTTTAGACCTGGTTTAGTCTGAACTTAGAGCTGAAATCCTGTTTCAGACTTGGGTTAGTTAATACAGGAAGTGCTCCACTATGTTTTTAAACTCCAAACACCTTCACTTGAATCATTTGGATTATTTCAGCCCTGGAATTGCTATTTTTCTCTATTAAACAAAAGGTAAAAGGAGCTGTTAACTACCACTACATGACATCACAAGGTGGAATGGAGCATTTTAAGCTTTGGAGATGCAGACACACTAATAATAACACATTTCTGAAACATGTTGTGAACGAAACAACACACAACTCCAGTAATACGTAATACAGGGCGCAGTAAGTAAATAAAACAAAACTAGAACTCTGGCTAAATTTTAAGTTTGCTCCACAGCTGTTTGATCCTGTTTATTTTGGCGTATCATTGTAGCACACTGAGGTTGAAATAGAGGCTTGTTTCGTTAGTTTAGCGTCAGCACATTCACGTTTCCGTACCCGTCTGTACAGAGTGTGAGTGTACGTTTCATGGGACATAATAATACTGAAGTTCTTATTTATTCTCTCACTCATGTTTGTTGTTGCAGTGTTGACCTGTTTGACAAATGTTAGAGACTATTATTATTATTATATTTGTGTTAACTTATTTAAATCATGGAACAAAGTGGTTACAATATTAATAAAGTAAGTTTTTCCCTTGTGGTTCTGTCTGGGTGTGAGTTTTGAGTATTTTACTTTTACTTCACTACATTTGAGAGCGTGTATCTGTACTTTCTACTCCACTACATTTTAGATCTGGACTGAAAAGTAAAAAGTACTTTTCTTTACTGTGTGAGACGTTTAGCAGATTTAATTTGAGGTCACGTCCCAACTTTGAGCAAACCAAATACACAAAAACAGCTAGAAAAATTAAGAAATCAGTTGAATCACTTAAAATTAGCCAAATTCTTTTCAAATTCAAATCAAAATCACAAAATTTCAGACTTAAATTGTTCCAGAAAATCTCTCCAAAATGCATTTACTTTTTATTCTTAAAGTACATTTTTAAACATATACTGATACTTTTACTTAAAAGTGCACTATGTAACTTTTTGGTTGGGGGTCCGTGACCTGCTTGTTTCCATGGAGATGCCATTGTTCTGCCTGGAATATTCCACAGTATGACATTAAACAGCTCTACTTTACATTTATTCGGTTATAGGTGGTTTTACAGCTCAAAAATACTTACAAAAACAGACATTCTGACTGTGAGCGGGGTTGCCTCTCCACAGATCTGACCTGTACTTGGTCTGGTTTGGTCTCCATGAAGATAGAAAGGTTTAATGCCATACTGTGAAACATTCCAGACAAAGCAATAACATTTCTACAGAGAAAAGCATGTGACGGACCCTCCACCAGAAAAGTTACACAATGCACCTTTAAAATATGCAAAGTTGTGTCTAGAGCTGATAATTCTGATAAACCAGGTTTATTTTTGAGGAGGTAACAACATTCTAACATGGCTAAAAGCTCATGAGAGTCCATTTTGAGTAATATAAAAAAAACACCTCTGTGCTCAAGGAACGTGTCTGGTGATTTTGGGAGAAGGTCCAATATAATTTGAATCTATTTATTTATTTATTTTTAAATGTAATCACAAAATTCAATCCAAATCACACATTTATTTTCAAGTACCATTCCATACAAACAGAACAGACTCAACTAAATTAAGAACTGTCCATGTCCATGAGCTCTATGACCAAACACAGAGGTGACAGTTACAGAGCTCTGTCCATTGTCCTGTGGAAACTTTCTTTTAGATTTGAATATGTTCCACACATTTGCATCTCACAGTCATAACACAGAAAACGGTCTAAAAATACATCAGTGAAGCGTTAAACTGTGTGGACAGGCAAATACACTGGAAACATGGGACTGGAAATAGAGTTCACACGCAAATGTTCTGCTAATGGGTTTATGAGGGGGTATTATCCAAGAATATTTAACTTATATGTCCTGAATTTAGCTAAATGAAGGTTTCGAGGTTGTGAACATGTTAGAAAGAACAGAAGTTTTCTCCACCAACACAGACCTGGAGTTGTATAGTTTCAGTTTCATATTTTTGTGTTCTATTGTGTCGTTTTTTTCTCATCATGTCTTGAGTAATCTTTCCAAATTTAGTCTGTTTCATTTGGATTTTGTATTTGACATTATTTTGAGCCATAAAAATCATTGCTAAAGTGCTTAAATACAAAAAATAAATAAAACAAAAAAATACTCACACACACTACTAAAGGCCGCTACACACTACAGGAGAATTTGCCCGATTTTGGCTTTGCTTCACCGCGAGTTCGAGGAGGCGTGACCCAACTTTGTGTCTTTGTGTGCGATTTTGAAGCTGCTGCGCTCCTCGTGTGTGTTGTCAGTGTCAGATCATAACCACCAAACATCAGCAACACTACAGTAAAAGCCAATAAAACAGAGCATCAGGGGCAGAGGAGTGACGGACACAGAGGCGCAAGATACAAACTCGGGATACAGGGAAAATAATGAGAAGACTTTATTACTCACTTCTCGTAAAGTGGTAAATTTAAAGTGCAGCATCTCATCCACATTATCCATAGAAATTGTCTTTGGCTAAAAATGACATCCAGTCCACAAAACATCGCTATTAATCCAGTTTTCTGTGTTCTTTAAAAGTAAAAAGGCCAGAGTCGTTCCTCACGTGTGTCTGTTACATCCACACAGCGACGGATCGAGGTGAAGCTGCAGATTAGCGACAGTGACTCTACTTCCTGTGGACTTTATCTCCAATCTTTTATGCTTTAAAAATCATGTATCTGAAGTATTGCACCACATTTCACAAATAATAATAACACAGTTTTGACTTGTATCTAAACTAGAAGTGCAGAGCTCTGATCTTTGAACACTTAAGAGTCTCAATCCGAGTCATTTCAACTTTATAGCCTGTGATCCGCGGCCATATCCCGCTGAAGTCTTTGCGATCGCAGATTTTAAGTCTCATAAGATTCTCCTTCTGTCTGTGGTCTTCGCTTTTTGTCGCACGTTTAAAAATCGTCTAAGACTGAAAAATCCTGTAGTGTGTGGCGGCCTTTAGTCTTTTATCTTTTACAACATACTGTACTATATTTCACCTGCCGTTTGGTTACTCCTATTGCTACAACATTTTTACAACTACCACACTATTTCCACGATGACGACTCTTACCACTACTGCTGCTTCTATTAATGCTGCTACTATCCCTAATAATACTGCATTAGTCTTACTGTATAGTTTCACATTCAAAGTTGTTTTTTAATGTCGCGCATTAGTCAGACAGAAGTGAGGCTGTCAATCTGCACCGTCAGCCCCTCGGACACCACCTCAGGCAACGCATCTCTATAAATGATGAATTATTATGTATTATGTTTCATTGTTTCTGCAGAAAAATGAATTTCCTTTGGGATAAATAATAGACAGAGTAGACAATGTGGGTGAAGTGTCTCGCCTAAGGACACAACATCAATTTCCACTAAAGCCACTGGCGCCCCACTGCTTTGACAAGGAATGACGTCATTAGGTGGTGCCTCCTCCTCCAGGAAGTGTGTCTCTGTGGTTTAAAGTCCACATACACCTTCACCGGACCATTTCAGACAAACAGGCTAAACCGTGTGAGGTTAGCAGCTACTTTGTTTTCTCAGAAACGAGGATTGACGTACTCAAAATGTTGTTACTCAGCATTATTTGGAGTCTTTATCACTCCATGCTGTTTCTAACGAGCATTACTGCTACTCCTGCTACTACAGTTATTACTAATACTGCAGGCCTCAGTACTAATACAAGAGTAACACGGAGCTCACCGGTAAAGTACTTTTCCTGCGCATCATTGATTAGAAACTAGAAAAAAATGCAAACTCCTCAGTGTGGTGGTCGGGGCTTTCGGTTGGGAGCTGTACACAAAGTGTGTGTGGTACAGAGTTGGCGGTGGCGACGGTGGCTGGTACGAAGTTGGCGGTGGCGACGGTGGCTGCTCTGATCGCATCCCAAACCCCATCTAGGGCAAGATCTTCAGAGTGCTAGATTACCCTGCTGTTAGTAATTTTGCTCTCAAAATTCTTCTCAAATTCTTCTCAGATTCTCTTTTATTCTTGTAGCTTTTGATTGCACTTTAGTACTTAGTTATTTATTGCTGCTTCGGGGTCAACAACAGCACACTTTAGACCTCGTAGGCTGCTAGCACTTTGCACTTTGCACCTTTATCCCATTACACATCAGCACTTTACACATTAAAAACCAACGACAGCACTGTATATTATATTTGGCTCATTTTATTATACCATAAAAAACATTTTAAATATGATTGTTTAAATAAAATTGTACATTCCCACTACACCACCTTAGTCCTTTGTTTTGCCAGATTTACCTGCATTACCTTACACTAGTATTAATATTGCTACTAGTAGTACTGCTGCTACTATTTTTACTACTACTACTACTATTACTACCTCTGCAAGCTTGCTACTACAAGTATTACTGCTGCTACTACCACTATTACTGCTATTATTACTGCTAAATTTTGTATTTTATTTTTTGGACCTAACGTTTCAGTTGTTTCTCATAGACTCATAGCAACATGTGTAGTTTTAAATGACATGACTCATTTACGTAGTTGCTCTATTTTTTTACGACATTATTTCGAAACAGGAAGTATGCGTCTGCGGCTTCCTGTTTTGCTTATTTTATCTGAGGGACCGATCAAATGCCTGAGATTACGCACACTTGGGACAAAACAGAAAGTAAAACACCAACCAGATTGTGTTTATCAAATGATTTACTGAGAAATATTTGACTTCTGTGAAACGCAATGTGCAAAACTCTAGTGTCAAAATCCACTGCTCCTGTCTTGAGTGGTTTACGGTAATGAGTTAATATATGGTGGGAGAGCAGGAAATGAAGTAAATGTCACGTATAGAGTCATTTTAAAATGTTAACTGCAGTTTTAATCGACATAACATAGAGTAATAATAAAGTAATAGTGTGAGTTTTCTCTATGGGAGTTAGGGTTGTCAAAAGTTCAAAATCAAATACTAATCGATATTAAAACTAGTATCGAAGGTAGAAGAGGCGGCCTTTTTCTTTTATTTTGATATTTTGTCCAAAGTAGTGTCAAAAACAATGAATATTTCTTTGTATGTGGCTATTTTCTCTCTCCCAGAAAACTTCCCTTGCGATTCAACTTTACAGCTACAAGTTTTAGCGTTTACCTCTCTAAATTAATGAAGTTATGTCCTTTTTGAACGTAGAGAAGATTAGGTATTCCAAGAAAGGGATCATGAACCTCTCCAAAGTACTAAATTTATAAATATACCATGATGTTTTAAGTACAATTTAGCTTAAAAATCATATAAGTTGCAAAAATACATGCTGTATTTGGTACTTCAGTTTCAAGACTTGAAATGACATGAAGCTCAAAGCAGAACTTGAACTTGCCGGTCTTTGAGTCGTGACTTGACTCGGACTTGAGGTCAAAGACTTGAGACTTGCAAAACAATTAATTGGTCCCACCTCTGGAAACTAGATACTCTTTTGAGCAGGTCTTGATACTAAAAAGTCCCATTCTCAGGACAGAAATGAACCTTTCCTGAAGCTTTAGAATGATCTTGAGCTGTATCAGAACAAGTATAAGAGCACATAGACTAGTATACGCCCATGGACCTGGTTTAGACCTGGTTTAGACCTGGACCACTGTGGAACCTACAGGACCACTGAGGGATTACACAGATATAAGACCACATGGGAATAGAAAAGAAAGTACTACCGTTTAACGTTGAAAATCATTTTTCTTATACTTTTCCTTTCTGAGGATTTGTCCAAAAAAAGGCCTGAGGGCTCAAGAGGAAGCACCAGGAAGTTCAAAAGCAAACATCACTCTGGGGGTGTTCTACATGTATCTCTAACGGTGGAACGTTAAGGAGTTACCATGTTGACACAATGCACCACACAAATCGTTATGGTCAGATTGTGTTAAAATAAAGTGCAGATTAAAGTCTAATAAAGCCTCAGACAGAGCAGGGCCTACAGTTAGCAGCAAACCACCAGGGAATGTTGGCTGCAAAGTATCAGTAGCTCTTTTTTGCCAAGTTAGCACAAAAGGCTGTGTAATGACCAACCAGTCCCTTCTGCATTCTGTTTGAATCTAGAAAAGACTGAAATCGGGCCACAGAACGTGAAAAACCTCCGTCCAACCTTTGTATCATGTGTCAGAACAAAATATATCACTTCTTTTACTTTCTTTTTTCTGTTTTAAATGTAGAGGTGGGTGGAGTTAGGTGTTTAGGTGATTTCTTTGTGTGCGTTACCATTATAAATACTACATTAAATGAACTCGTCCAACAGCGGTTTCAGCTGCTGTTTCTAAGAACTGTAAAAGTCCCAGATCTTCCTCGTCTAAGTTTAACTTTTGTTTTTGCATAATCGCAGTACAGATATTCCCCTAAAATGTTTTATATTTGATTTCACTTATCAATAACCGGGGGTGGATAAAACTTAGTTAGATTTCTTGAGTAACTTCTTAAAGAAATTGTACTTTTCAGAGTACTTTTCTGGGAGCATTTTTACTCTTCCTCTTCCCACTGTGATTCTAAAGTGACAAAAACAACAATATGAAATGATTTGAACATTTGTGTTTCTCGCAGCTCCTTCAGATGTGATTTAGTTTCTCTCATTTTTATGTCTGTCCTTTGAAAAGACCTGATTTTGATTTTTTTGTTTATATATTTTGTTCTTCAAATTATAAATCAGATGTTACACCCTGACAGTTACTCTCTACGTTACTCTCACTTGCGTAGTATTTTCCCAAATACTTTTTTTACTCTTACTTGAGAAATTCCACTACTTTGTACTTCTACTTGAGCAATATTTTGAAGTAACGCTACTCTTACTTCAGTACAATTTGTGGCTACTCTACACGCCTCTCTCAATAACAGTATAGTATAGTATTGTATAGTATTGTACAGTATATTTTAGTATAATATTGTACAGTATAGTATATTATATTAAAGTATAGTATATTATAGTATTGTTTTGTAAAGTTTTACATTGTATTGTGTCCAAACCCAGTCTAAACACTGTTCTGTGAATCTTCATTGACAAAACCACAGACCTGTGAGTCAGTCTGTCACTCCACACTTACAATGACATATTATTATAATTATAGTCACAGCCGGTTTAACTCAATAGTTCCATAATCAGGTAGTCATTGTTTATTTTAGGTACTGTACAAAATAATTACTACCAAACCTCAAACTAGATGTAAATTATTACCTACGCTGAGGCTAATATCTTTTAAAAGTTTAATATTAAAGGCGCAGCACCTGATTTTTTCCTATGTTTTTGAGTTAAATATGAGTCACCCCAGTACAGATATTTTATATAAGCAGCTTTTGGGGTTAAAATAAGTCTGTCAGCATCCAATTAAAAGTGTTTCATTATACAGTAATCAAAGAGTGCGTGTTACAGTGCTAGTAGTTATTAGCGTGTGAAAAGTGCTTATAAACTCATCGTGATGAGCACTTAGGACGCTCAGAATGCATCAGGTGAGTGAGAACTTTGGACCACTGCAAAAAAAAAATGAGCTAGTTCTGTTTTTAAGACAGTGAAAATCCGGTACAGCTCCTTTAAGCAGAGATGTAACCTGTTTATAATGTTGTTTCCTCATCCAGATCATACCTGGAGTTGTGTTTTGTTTTGTTTTATTGGCACACATTTCAGTAATTAACTTTAACTTATACATAAATTTAGGCTTCAATGCAGGGCTCCACCTTGTGACATCATCGGTTGGTCAGTTGATTTAGACTCATTTATGATCCATTCAGTGATCCGCACACTTCCTGACAAAGAAATAAACTGTAGTCAACTTTGAAGCCTGCAGCCATTGTGTTTTTAGCGCCATTTAAATATTTATTCATTAGTGCACCAGCAGAGGGCGCTTGTTGAAACCCCATTTGAAAGTCTATATGCATTTTTTTTTTTTTTAGATATTAATAACATATAGCATTAGAAAGGCATATCTGACATTAACTAGCATGCTAACAGTGCACCATCGTTACTTCCTGGTTTGCAGATGGAAATAGTAGGCTCAAAAATGTTGATAGGCACTAAGATGCAAGCTGCTGTTGAGCTGTTTGTTTTTTTTTTATAACCAAAATGACTGGTGAGGTACTGCCTCGTCTGCATTCCTTGACCACGTCGCTGATTATTAATACACTGCTCAGAAAAAATTTAAGAACACTTTGAAAACACATCAGATCTCAATGTGAAAAAAAAAAAAAAAAAAAAGCTGGATATCTATTCAAATATGGATAGAGCAATGCCTTAGGAACAAAAGGATGCTCCTCTTTTAATGAACAACAGGTGCACTAGTGTGGCAACAATAAGACAGCCCCTAAAACAGGACTGGTTTTGCATGTGGAGATCATTTCAAGTTTCTCCCTCTTGGTCATTTTTGTCTGGTTTTCCACTGGTGCTGCTTTGGGTAGAGTGATTATCACTGGGACTATGAGGCCAGTCCTTAAACCTACAGAAGTTGCACAGATTGTCCAACTTCTTCAGGATGGCACATCTGGACTTGCCGTTGCAAGGAGATTTAATATGTCTCCCAGCCCAATCTCCAGAATGGAGGAGATTTCAGGAGACAGGCAGTTACTCTAGGAGAGCTGGACAGGGTCGTAGAAGGTCCTCAACCCATCAGCAGGACCCATATCTGCTCCTTTGTGCAGGAGGAAGAGGTTGAGCACTGCCCTGCCCTACAGAATGACCTCCAGCAGGCCACTGGTGGGGGAACGCAGACATGTCTACCAGCTAGAAAATGTCTGACTGCCATTAGGTATCGGGATGAAATCCTTGAACCCATTGTCAGGCTCTACGCTGGTGCAGTAGGTCCTGGGTTCCTCCTGATGCACGACAATGCCCAGCCTCATGTGGCAAGAGTCTGCAGGCAGAACCTGGAGGATGACGGGACTGATACAATGGCCCTCACGATCACCTGACTTCAACCCGATAAAACACCTCTGGGACATTATGTTTTGGTCCATCAGACACGTCCAGGTTGCTCCTCAGACTCTACAGGAGCTCAGTGAAGCCCTTACACAGATCTGGGAGGACATCCCACAAGACTCCATTTTGTCGTCTCATTAGGAGAACGCCACAACATTTTCAAACATGTACACAAGCACGTGGGGGCACACAAGAGACTGAGAAGCATTTTGAGTTGGAGAAATTACATTTTGGCAAAATGGACTAGCCTGCCACGTCATTATTTCACTTTGATCTTCAGGATGTCTACAAAATGAAGCCCTCTGTGGCTGAACATTTTATTTCCATTAAAAGAGGCGGCATCCTTTTGTTCCTTAGACATTGCTCTACCCATATTTGAATAGATATCCAGCATGTTTTTTTGTTTTTTTTTTTTCTTCACACTGAGGTCTGATGTGTTTTCAAAGTGTTTGTTTAATTTTTTTTTTTTTAGCAGTGTCTATAGCAGACACAAGAAGCACAGTAAATTTTTAGGTAAGTCATTTTGGCTAATGTTAGTATCAGACTCCAGGAAATGCCCACAAGTGAATGTAATGTCCTCAAATGTTGACCGCTAAGCTCACTGTTATCTGCACACGCTGACGTCGCATCTGTCCAGAGTTTTAAACAGCTGTGACGTCATGAGCACATGTGGAGATGTGGAGTCTGGACCTGCTCTGCTTTTTCAAAACAAACACAAACGAGAGCCTGGTACAGAGGAGTCCCGAACACGGACCGAACACACGTCAGCTGCTGGGAACCCCGTGAAACCACACCACATTATACTGTACTTGCGCTACTAACCTCTCTACCTCTGTTTTTCCCTCTCTTCTCTCTCCCATTTTTCGTTTACTGATCTCCATTCTCTCTCCTGTTCCTCTCCTCTGCTCCCTTTCCTTTGTTCTTGTCTCTCTCCTGTCATTCCTCCTTCTCCTCTCTCTCTCTCTGTTCTTTTTCTTCTCTCTCCTCTCCCCTCTCTTTCGCTCTTCTAGCCCCCGTCTCTCCTCACCAACCCTCTTTCTTTTCTCTTCTCTCTTTTTCCCTCTCTCTCTCCTCATCCTTTCCCTCTCCTCTCTCTCTCCCTCACCCCCTTCTCTCTTTCTGTCTCGTCTCTCTTTCTCTCTCCCACCTTCTCTCTCTCTCTCTCTCTTTTTCTGTCCACATGGAAACAGTCTGTTCTTCGTCTCTCCTCTCCTGACAGTATTTACACAGAGTGAACCATAACAAACATGAGCACCTGCATGTGCTCTGCAGCAGCTCGTACAGGGCCTCACGGCGGCACAGGGCCTCACCGCGGCACAGGACCTTATCGCGGCACAGGACCTCACCGCGGCACAGGGCCTCATCACGTACAGGACCCTATGGTACAGGGCCTCATCGCGGTGCAGGGCCTCACCGCGGCACAGGGCCTTACCGCGGCACAGGGCCTCATCGCGGCACAGGGCCTCATCGCGGCACAGGGCCTCATCGCGGCACAGTGCTAACACGCTAACATGCTAACAATAACACAGGGACTATTCATGTGCTCATATTTAAGGAAATTTACAACAGTCATATCATGATAAAAATGGAAGCTTGAACTCATTCCTGTGAAAATACATTTTTGGGAGCATTGTACACATTGTAGTGATGTACAGTAAAGAGTCCAAATCCCATCCAAACCACAAATATCTCATAAATAATTAATTAATTATAGTAAATTGGATTAAGTATTTTTGTCAAAACCATTAGGACTGAACAGAATAATAGCCAGTTGTGTTTTTTCTCACTAGCATTCCAGTTACATATAGATTTATGTAATAATAAAAGATTCTGTTCAAAGTTCACATTTTAAAAACACGTACAGAAGAATTGGAACTAACACTATGTGGCAGAAGATCTTCCAGAGGAAACACTTTGAGGGAATGAACCATTTCGTCACCAGCCTAAACACCAGAGCAGCATAAGAACAAGACCTTTCCTGTTGTCTGGCAAAAGGAGAAATTCAATTTGTCAACTGGACAAAAGTTTATTTGGTTGAATACTCATCCAAGCTACTTCTTCAGTTCTGGTCAGACGCTGGTGGACACTACTTTATATCTGCCTGAAGGGGGCGCTAACTACAATGAAATTACTCTGACACTACCACACCTATTTGTTTATGGTAGTTTATGTAGTTTTCCTGTTGTGTTCACCTGGTTTCCCTCTGGACTCTGCTGTGATGTTGCAGGACACAGAGGAGGGACACTTTTGGCTCTTCTACAGGATCTGCTGATCCCCAGTGACCAGTCCTCCTGTTAAACTGCACTGAAACCTTTGACTGAAACACAAAGTCCACTGAGACGCGCAGTGGAGATGTTACTGCAGCAAAACTTGAACTTCCCTACAATAAAGTATCTCTCATTATAACATAAATACAGAAATAACAAAATATGGACCCTTTAATAACAGGATTTTGTTCAAAGTTCACATTTTAACGTTAAACACATGCAGAACAATTGACAAAAATGAACCATAAACTGACAAACTAATACAAGAATCACATTTCAGAACATGTGATTCGTTTAAAATGTCATTGTTTGTTTTGCTGATTGCGTCCATTCAAATCGCAATTTCGATTCAATTGCGATTCATCTTGCAGCCCTGAAAACTATCACAGTGCGCTCATGTCCAGGCAGAGGTTTCAGGCTGACGCTTGGAGGCCCGTGTTCCTGTTTGTCCCTTTACAACAGACACAGGTTTAAACCGACTGAACCATAACAAACCAGAGTGTCCCCAACGGCACTCGTCTTTACGAAGGAGAGGCTCACCATAACAGACTCTACAGCGCTGGCGTCACCTCATTCTTCAGTGAACTGTTTTTCTCAAATTTACAGGGACGGAAAATGGAACTAAACACTGAATCCGCGACTAAACTGTGTACGTGGTGTTTTAATAGCATCATCTACTGCTTCTAATATGTAAACTTTGTAAATTCTGGCAAACTAGGTCAGCTTGTAGTTTTCTGGGCCAAACCATCTAAATCTAAGTTTGTGCTGCTCATAAACTGTATAAAGAAGTGGACTAAGTGAGTGTGACGTCACCGACAGCGTTCAGCTCCAGTCAAATGAAGCTCACTGAGGCTAGCAGTTATAGAAGCGAATCTGGAGCTGAGTTCCATATTTGGGATTCCGGTCACAAGTATCATAGCACCCAAAAAGCTGATCAGGAGCGAGGCTGTTGAAGGTAACGCCCCTTCCTGCCTGCACCACTGGTTTAGCCACGGATCTGTAATAAGAACTGGATAAAACACGCCCCCTCTGCCCATGAGATCGATTAGTGGCCGCTGCATAAGTACGACAGCTCCCGGGAGCCCAGAAAGAATTGTCCCATAGAGCGCAATGCAGTTTTTTTTTGTGATCCATTTTTTATTACACATACATTTTTACATTACACAAAGTAATTTACATTACATGAAAAGCTTCCACTTGCTGTAAGTTGTTGAAAACTTTTGCTTATTTTGCGCAATGCAGTTTTTGTGAAATCAAACTGCCCATGTTCGGCTGACAGGGTATCCAGCTTTCATGAAGGTTGGATTTTGTAGGGAGATAGCAGGAGCAACTCCAGGGAAAGCAGAGTCTGGATTTGTCTGTTATTAATGTTCATTTCTTGATTTACGAACAAAATAGCAAAATAAAACTCATGTAGAGCAGTTTAATACAAATATAAGACCAAACTGACAGTTACTGAGAGGTGACGGTTTTTCAATGTAAAGTGAATTAGAGCCATAGATGTTTACAGTCTATGGTGCTGCCTCCAGTGGCCGCTTCAGTTTCAAGTATTATGTGACATCACGCAAGACTGCCCTGATTACAGCCCAGTGTTTCTGATCACAAACACCTGGCTGCAGGGGCGGAGTTTGAAGTGTGGATACCTGTTAGACCAATCAGACTGTTCCTTACACTTCCAGACCCCGTCCCGCGCACTCTCCCCTTCAGTCCTCCAGGTCCTGTCTTTTTAGCAGCTGTATTCGCAATGTTGTTACGGCTGGAGTTTAGCTGTTTAGTCCCACATTAAACAGACTGAACCATAACAAACCTGAGTGTCCTGAGCTGCTCTAGCCTTTACGAAGGAGAAACACACCATAACAGACTCTACAGAGACCCTACACAGACTCTACAGCCATAACAGACCCTACAGAGACTCTCCAGCGCTGACGTCACTCTGCACTGGGTCATTATGTTCTCCGTGTCCAGGGCTAAAGCTGCTGCTCGGATGTGATGATGAAGACTGGAGGTGTTCTAGTATTCAAGTATTTCTACTGCAAGCATGATCACCTTCCCATAGATCTAATAATAGCAATAATGTGCTTGTCTACTGCAAAAAAGTATTATCTAGGTACACTACAGTCAAAAGTTTGCACGTTTTTCTTCTTCTTATCATGATTATTTACATTATAGATTCTCACTGAAAACTCACACCCACAAAACACTCAAACAAACTCAAAACCTTAAAAAGATTTTGTTTAAAAATGCTTTCATCACCGGTTTGTACTCTTAACATTCCTTGACCCTGACATGGCACAGCTGTGAAGTGAAAACCATTCCAGGAGACTTCATCATGAAGCTCACTCAGAAAAGGCCAAGGGTTTGTAGAGCTGTCGACAAAGCAAAAGGTGGAGACTTTGAATAAAAGATTTGAAAAAAAAGTTATTTCACTTTTGCCACAGACTTCTATAGATCTTGCATCTTATATTTTATGTCTTGAAAAATGATTTGACTTATTTGCATAGACTCCGCTTGAGTAGGTTCAACAGGTTAAATGATCTACTAATGGAGTAACTGTGTTTTTTCTTCTCTCAAGCAACATTCGATTTTTGTTTGTTATTTTAAGTGCAAAGAGTTGTTGTTTTTCTCATCTGAAGTGTAACAAGATGTGTTTTTATTTTAAGTACAACGATTCTTTTCATTTTATCAAGTAACATTTACTCAAATCAAGATAAAACTTTCTTAATTCGAGTCATTTTAATTTAACTAGATAGTGGCAAAAGACTGTGCACAGTGGAAAATGATCTTGTGAGATATTTTTTTTTCTAATATTTTTACATTCACCTTTGATTAAAAATGGTTCACTTTGCAGAATAAGACTATAATACCAAAAAAGCAAAGCTACAACGACGTCCAAACTATAACATTAAATAAATAAAAAATTGTGACCTGAATTGTACAATTTATTTATTAAAAGTTATATCAAAATCTTGTCTTATTTTGATCTTGTAAGTTGCTCGTAAATTACTATTGTAGCCACAGCTGCCCTGGGACAGACTGATGGAAGTGAGGCTGCCAATCTTCACCAATGTGGGTGAAGTGTCTTGCCTAAGGACACAATGACAGTTTTACATGGAGATAGATAATGTCAACCACTCTGCCACTTTAAAACAGTAACACAGGGAGGACATGCACAGTCCGGAGTCTAACCCCCAACCTCCTTAAAGAGAGGAGGAGACAGGCTAACTACTCTGCCGCAGTAACACGGAGAGGACATACGCACACACCTGTAATAGTAGTATGTAAAATCCCTCAGTCGTCCAGGTAGAATCCATGGCAAAAAAAGGAGAAAATTTAATTTGTCAACTGGACATAGTTTATTTGGTTGAATACGTTTCGCAGCTCATCCAAGCTGCTTCCTCAGTTCTGGTCAGATGCTGGTGGACACTGCTTTATATCTGCCTGAAGGGAGGAGCTTAATTACAATGAAAATTACTCTGAGACAACACATATTTAAATACAGTTTCAGTTGGTCAGGTGATACAATATGGAGTTGTTAACAGTTTCTGTTAGTCATGTGAGTCTATTCAATATGGAGTGGGAGTGGGGGAGTAGTTAGCATATCCATAATAGTAATAGTAGTAGTATTTGTAGTAACATTTGCAGTACTTTTAGCAGTAGCAGTAGTGGGCTATACTTCTCCACATCCATGTTGTTTCCATTGGCTGTACTTCACACCAGTCGATCTCGTCTGTTTTCGCGGGACTTGGTTTTTCTCAGCTCCAGAATTATTAATGACAGTTTATTTTTCCACTCTTCTGTCTGCTGGAATAATAATTTACTAAATGTATCACGTGTTCAGATCTGGAGCTCTGCGTTCAAACCCAATGGAAACTTTAAAGCAGGAATCTAATCTGTCATCACAACAAACCAGTCTGTCCGGCCTGAATTACGTGTGCAGTGAATCGTTCAGATGCCCTGAGTGAATATTGTTTATTCAACATACTAGTGTAACAACAGCTCTGAACCAGGACGCACTGCAGAAGAGAGGAAGAGAAGAAGAGGAGTGACAAAGAAGACACAGGAAGGGTTTGAAAAGGAGGATAGAGATCTCAAGTTAGTAACAAATAAAAATACAATGTTGATCAAGAGCTGTGTGTTGTGGACAAATAACAGCCTATGAAATAAAGTTTAAGTTATTTGGATTATGAAAATTGTTATAATGATGCAACCTAAATTTTGTATTATTTTGGTCACAATGAAATAGTAAGAAGTTAAATTGCCATTGTGAGTGACTTTTTCATGCTAGTTGTTTTTCTTGCAGCGATGTCCTTAGTATAAGTGAGCTTGCATCTCCACAAACCTGACTTTTCTTTGGCCTCTTGGTGCTTAATTCCATGGAAAAATTCTCCTTTAGCTGTATTATTTTAACCTCAATCTGCAAAATGGATTCTTGTGACATTTGTTCACAAATTCAAGACGGTCCATCTTGAGATGCTCTGCCGAAGCGGACAGACGTACTTCAACCTTTTGTTTGTGTAACCAAGTTTGTGAAAATGTGCAGAAGGTATGAGTTTTGTGCATTTGTGGAGAGAAAGATGTCTATGCTTTTCTCTCAGCTGGATGTAACTAAAGTTTAGCAAAGAGAAGATGCTTAGCAACGCTGTCAATCAAACCTGTTGCTGATGCTAGCAGTAGCCACCTGGGGGAAGAAGGTACCTGGTTTTTCTGTTATTAATGTTCATATTTTGATTTACAGACAAAATAGTGAAACGTTTTGTCTGTGAAAAGGGAGACGGATTTTCAATAGAAAGTGAACTGAAGCTCTGTGTGATCTGTATTTACACTGCTCTGGGTGTTAGCAGTAACATTAACCACATCTACAGCTCTCATCAAAGACCCAACTCTTCCTCCTTTAAATAAAACTGTGAGAGATCAGGTTTGGTTTGAATACTAACTGATATGAGAATATGTGATATCGGAGGTTTTGTATCAGTATCAGTATCATTATCGGCATCAATCAGAACAAGCCTAGTTTTAAGATATGTGCTCAGCTCTACGACATCCTGCGGTCTTCTTGTTCTCGTCTCGTCTCTCTTTTATCTCAAACTCATCTGTACATCAAGTACACGTGTCTGCTCTTGAAGACAACCGCGGCCACATCAGCTGAGGAGACGATCTGATCCGTGAAGCACCATGAAGCCTGCATATCCGTCAGCACACTCATCACAGGGGGAAGTGTCTGGGGAGAGGGAAGTTGTTGCTTCCTTTTACACGATAAACAGATGAACAGATAAGCGATTCTGAAAATAGAATCTGAGTCATAGAGAACAAATGAGACGTCTGCTGGTGTTGGTACAATAAATATGAATTTGCAAAACCCCTTAAAAGGCAGTGTCCGTATTCTTAAATATATAATTTATCACGTTTGAGTTTTAGGACGTCATAGGCAAATCCTGCTTTAGCTGGAGAACCAAAACACACCAAAAAAAAAAAAAAAAAAAAAAAAATACCGAAACAACTTGGCCATCATGTTTTTATCATTAAGAATTTTTATCAGTAAAAGTTATATTTGACTTCATATGGAGACACCGACAGGTCACGTTTATGAAAGAGTTTATAGTTAACTGAAATAGTAATTTAACCTTTAAAAGAAGTGATAAAATTCATTCACTGGAATATGAGATTGGAGAAATAACTTCAAATGTTTCCTTTTTTTTATTAAGTTTTAGTTCCTAGTTGGACATGGGCAGCAGAAATGTCATAAGTAGTGGGAAGTAGTGGTAATTCTATAACTGTTACCTATGAACCATAAAGTAAACCAGGGCCAAAACCTGAATAAATTACACAATAGTTCTGATTATTCTAATAAAAATAAACGATAAGACCTTTATCTTGTTGAAGTTTAAACTGTCAGAAAAAATCCCTCCTTGTGTGTAAATTGTCTCTGCATTTTAGACGGAGTTTTTCATAGGTTTTTCATAGATTTTGTTTTACTTCCTTTTACTTCCTTTTTCATTTTCTCCCTTCACAAACTGCCATTTATCTGATGTAAAACTACGGTACATACTTAGCACCATCTAAAACATGCAGAGTCAGCTATAATCCAACAACACGCCAGGTCAGGAGTTCATTTAAAGTTTAGATTTTCCCATTTTAATTGTTGTACATTCAAATATTTCACTTTGCACAAGACACAAGTTAAGAACAAGTTAAAATATATGTGTGTCTATCACCAAAAACCTTTAAGTTACAACCAGGTGTAGATTTGAATTTGAAGACCTGTTTGATTTGACTGACCTCAGCTCTTTGATCATTTTGATTACACTGATTTTAAAATTCACTTTCTTAGTTTGCTCTTTTCCATTTTAATGACCCGACACTTTCACTTTTGTAAATGAATCATTGATACTTTACAAAGCAAACAAAGGTATTTTATCCCCTGAAGAGCCTCTCTCTAGTGTGTAAAGAGACCAAAGGCTCACAGCACTGGGCAGCTGTGTGAGCCGAGCAGGAGTCTATCGTCCCTTTACACACTGGGTTACACACTGGGCCAGGAGAGAGGCTGCGGGTTCAACGCTGCAGTGGAGTAAGGGCTCTGCGTACATCTGAGCCCTGTGTGACGTGAACACTACACCTCCAGAAGTGTTCGCCTCTGTGGAGGAGTCGCGTCTAAACACTGGGGCAGTGGGCTGAATGTGCTTGTAAAACAGAAACAGGTGAGGAAGAGAGCAGTGTTTGTCAAAGAGCAGACTGCTCGCTCTCTCATCTGACCAGCCCACCACTCAGGGCACAAGGCACTGTGGGCCCAGAGCTGTTTGTGTGCTGTAGAGCAAGCAAATGCTTCATCTCCATTGTAATAAAGTCTGAGTTTGAAATAAAGCTCAGTTTGCTCATCTGCCATCATCTTGTTGTGAATATAAACTCTTGTACAATCTTACTAACTCATGCTCCTGACTTTTCACAAATGTCCCTCGGTGGGACCTGTAGGGTTTAGGTGTGTTAACAACATTACCATGATAAGTGTGCAGACTTACACGCAGCTTTGTATTTTAGTCTTTGTAAACAGTGCAGATTTAAAGCTCTTATATTATGCAAAATTACCTCTTGTGAGCTGTAAGATTTATTACCTCATCAAAAACATACCTGAAGTTCTGTTTTGTTTACATTTTCAAAGTTCAATGTTCCGCATCATGAGCCACATGAGATGCCACCAGCTGCTCAGTGGCATCTCATGATCTCATGATGACAGGCTGAAAAATGAAAGATCTAATCATTTTGGTGTTGAGAAAAAAAAAAAAAAAGGAAAATCAGCCCTTTATTTTGTTTCGTTTTTGATTTTAAATTAAGAATGATTCTCCTACCTTCCTCCTTTTTACTATTCACTGTTTTTGTGCTATTTTCTGATCTATATTATAATGTGTTTCATTCACACATGTTTAATGTACAAACACGGCATATTTAGCCTGAGTTCTTCTCTCAAACAAAACACTCTGTTCCACCTTGTGATGTCGTGCAGTAATACAGGAAGCTCCACTGTGTTTTTAAACTCCATACACCTTCACTACAATCATTTGGCTCATTTCAGCCTCTGGAATTGTCAAAACGTGTGATTTCCAACTAAGACATACTTTTATTAACCTTAGAAGTGATTAAACACATAACCAGCCGCTTAAACCACTCTGAAAACCTTTGTCCTTGAGCAAAACAATAAAGAAAGTGTCATGACTGTTACATAAATGACATGAGACCATAAACCAGGTGACCACAGGATCACCAGGCTGTTCAACGGGGCCTATTGTAACCTGTGACGTGCTGAGAGCAGAAGTTGCATAATGAAGGAATAAAAGGATGGAAGCGTGTTAGTATTTTTGTTTGGGTCACTGGTACTGCAGTCGTTTGAATAATACTTTAAGAAATAATACTTCAAATACCAGCCCTTCAAGTACGATAAATGGTACATGGAACCACTCACCCATTCACACACACTTTCAAACGCCAGTGTACGCAGACACTGGGGGAGAGGTGGGAGAAAGAAGTGTCTTGCCCAAGGACACAACGAAATCAGGGAAATCAGGGGCATTATGTAACTTTTCCAGTGAAGATGTAATTACTTTTGCCTAGAATGTTAAACGGTAAACTTACCTATTATAATCATTTCCATAGACCGAGTAGGGTTACAGAACTTGTAACCTGAAGACCTGTGGACTGGTTTGATCCAAGCAAACAGCAATGCATTGCTGTTGTGTCCTTGAGCAAAACACTTTTATTTTGCTCATTCTGCATCTACGAAAATTGTATTTAGTGAGAAATAAAAAGTATAACACCGTTTGCAGACCAGGTGATGACTTGGGACTTCATAATTTACATTTTAATTTTCACAGTACAGTAGAGGCAACAGTAACTCAGTTGGTGGGGTTTTTGTCCACTGATCCGAAGGTTGCTGGTTTGAATCCCGCTCTGGCCATTTACCATTTACATTTTACTGCTTTTCCATAAATGTCCAAAGATTTATTCCTCCATTGTAAACCTGGCTTACTGCGCATACTTTCAGATGTACTCTGGTATGTATTCATGTTCGTACTGAATCAGCTCTGTGTCAGGTATGTGACTGTCTGTACCTGGCCTGAGTGACGCACTTGTACATAGCCTGCAGCTAAACTTGAGGTTTGACAGAGCGCTTCACCTGGAGGGAGGAGACTGTGGAAATGACAGCAGCTCAAACCATTCACTCCTAAAACATCTAGTCAAAGGTCTAAACAACTCTGTGGAGATGTGTGGAAATTTTAGAGACTATCTGACCCAAAATACAAACTATAGAAGCTTGTGTCATCTTCTACCTGAGGCCTGGGAGTCTGATGAGCTTTATTCAGGAATGAAACTATTCAGTTTTACAGTTCAAGCCTCTACCTGTTAAATAATTTAACTCTTCCAACCTTCTCATAATATTTTGTTTTTGCAATGTTCAATGCAATTTTCAAACAGGTCGCCATCAAGTGATTCATGGACTAAACCACATTAAACTAGGCTTAAACTAGGTGGATGCATGGAAACTTTGAGGTAAAATGTCCTCCGCACAGCAGTGGAAATGAATTCCACCACTGCTGACGACAGAGGAAGTATGTAGATGGTGAAGATGGTTGGGCTGAGTGCGTAGCCCTGGGGGACCCCACAGGTGACAGTGAGGGGTTGGGGTTAGTGTCCCCCTGGACTATACACAGTGTACTGTCAAGTACAGGGCAGTGTAAAGGGCAGTGTCAGACAGGCCTCTGTGGTGGTGGAGATGCAGGAGGAGGATGTGGAGGAGGGCAACACAGCTCTATGAAGTATCTATAAAGAATTCACTCAATAAAGATACATTTGTCTTTGCTATTGGTTAATTATTCTCATTGTTATATCATTTTAGGACACTCAACTTCAATACAAGCTACTATTTTTAACCACAGTAACATATAATAACCTTCCCCCCATCAACCCAAAACATGCACAATAAGTCAAATCCTCCAGCTAAGGTAGTTCTGACCAAAATAAGTCATGATCTGCTCCTGATGAGATGCCCCAGTGGCACTGAAGGACGGATCTAAAGAGACAATAAAGTGTATCATAATCAAGCTCCGTCCCTTCAAGTCAATGGGCCGAGCTCAAAGACGCATGTCTCCAGATTAGCCTAAGCTTGGTGCTTCTGGTGGCTTTCTGCCCACTGAACATGTGCAGTAGTGCTCTTTTCTCAAGAGGGCACATGCCAACACATGCAAGCACGAGCAGAGATGTGTTTCACGTAACCACTTTGATTAAAAAGCTGCTGAAAAAGAGCTGAGATAAAGTTTCCGATCTAAAAATAGGTAAAAAAACGCCACAACGGCCTGTAGACAAGAGTAGGACAGGAAATGTGAATAAAACATGATGTATAAATAAGTTCAGCTACATAATATGACTGGAGTGAATGTTGATTTTTATTGTGAATTTATTGTGCTCTGAAAAATCACATACCAAACATCAACAGTATAATTATCACATGGGATCTATTTTTAGCCGCTATGTGAAGAATGTGGGCGCAGTTTCTCTGTTTTAACATAAAGATTTAGTCATCTCTGTAACAGCACGCCCACTTGCTCTGTCAGCTCCATAACTGAATCACCCAGGTCATAGGACTTTCAGGAGAGGAAGTGACTAAACGGGCTGTAAATGCAAAAAAAAAGACCATATTAAACTTTATCCGGCCACACCACAACATCTGTATGGAAGGATGGGAGGGCATCTGACAAACAGGGATGTATGAGGATGGAAGGGCACCTGACACAAAGGTATACAGAAGAATTAAATGAGAAAGCATCAGGCACACTCCAGGGATATAGGAGGGCATCTAACATACAGTGATATAAGAAGGTGGGAGGGCATCTGACGCAGATATAGAAGGATTGAAACGGGAGGGCATCTGACACAGAGTAGGTGAGTGGGAGGGCATCTGAAACATAAGGATATTAGAGAATGGGAGGGATTTAGTCAACATTAGCTTGTGGTTGCTATGAACAATTAACACTGTCTTTGACCTGCAAAAACCTAAGTTTGTGTACAGTATTGACAACAATTAGCATGCTGACTGTGCACTTCCTGCTAATCTGACAATAAAACGTATTATAATCAGATGCATTTCTACCTCAAAAGCTGCTGAAATAAAGCAAGTGTTTGTTTTCATTTTGGATGTTTGTATTCGACTGAAAAACGCGTGTCCTGACCATGGGAGGGCTTGCATCTCCACAAACCTTACTCATATTTGGCCTGAAGGAATGTTGTTGTTTTGGCTATAATCTTCCACAGCTTGCCAGAAAACAAATCAAACTCTGTGGAGAATATTCCAGAGTACGGTTTTAACTTTCTGTTTCTGTGAAATCGTGTCACCTCATTAAGTGTGGCGTGTGAATGCAAAAAGAATCTTAGGAGGAAATTGGAATTGTACTGACGATCCTTCGAAGCGCCTGACATCCACCAAGATACGGTGAATTCAAAAGTCTTTGTCCACATTTAACTTGTTGTGATGTTTGAAGGAAAAAGTGTGAAAGTGAAAACGACATTCGGGTATGGAGCGGTTTAAGCCATTGTGGAAACCATGGCAACAGTCAACATTATGAGGGGGTACATTTTTTAATGGATCTAGATGGGAAAAAATGGACATTGTTGGTAACGGATTATAATATATATAGAGGCCTTTTATACAATTTGTGAAAATAATAAATGAAATGGACTATTCCTAAAAAAAAAAGTCTCTCTTTAAGTACGTTTGTGAAAACTGTAAATGGGTCATAGTTGAAATCCAGATTATTCAACAAGTCCTAAGATTTAAATTCATTGTTTCTTTGTTTTTTTCTATACAAACCTTTTTTTTTGTAAGCAACAATTATAATGTAATTCTATTAAACTTGGCAAGTAATGGAGAATTTGTTTCAAACTAAATCACATGAGTCATAATTACAGGTAGATAGTTATGTAAGTACATATACGTTTTGGTTTTTTTTTAAGAAATTGTACTTTTCTGAGTAGTTTTCACACTGCACACTTTTACTCCTACTTGACTAATTTATATTGTTGAGTGTAACAGTACTCTTACTTGAGTAAAAGTTGTGGTTCCTCTTCCCACTGTGAGTAAGTCAAAAGCTTTACGTGACAATTGCCATGTTTATATGAGAGCTTTAATTCCGATTAAAAGTAATTTAATTCCGAATAAAAATTAATTCATCTTTAAAAAGACCATGTAAACGCGTAATTCCTAGTGAATAATCCTAATGATTATTCAGAATTAAACGTCATTCCGAATTGGTAGTTTATTCCGATTTTAAAGCCAAATTAATTTATTCCTCGATCATGTAAATGTTTATTCCGCTTAAAAATAATTCCGGTCGTTCGGCGCTCGTTGGGTCGTCCTTCTGACGCGATGACGCACTGCGAGATGGCGGCCCGGCGCAAACGTTGGTCTGGAACCGAAACAATTATTTTAATAAGTTCACTGGAAGAACTACAAATAATGAAAAGAGTAGATGGCAGAAAACATAAAAACACAAACCAAACCGAGATGACAAAAAGCCGGTAGCAGCTGAAGTGTGAGTTTTCTTCCGGTCGACGTAAATCCGTTCGTGTCTCTGTCCAATCAGAACCCTTCCCGACCTCCAGGCGCTGAGTGGAATTAAATAAAGACGATTTAACGTGTTTTCCATGTAAACATCAATTCTGAATTATTATTTCCATGGAAACTCGAAGGAGAATAATTTAATTCCGAACTATTTAATTCGAAACAGTTAATTTGGAATTAAATAAACATCATGTAAACGTGGCCAATATGAAATGATCTGAACATTTGTGTTTGTTGCAGCTCCTTCAGATGTGATTTAGTTTGTCTCATTTGTGTGTCTGTCCTTGTAAAATAACAGATTTTGTGCATTATTTCATGTTTTGTCCTTCAAATTACATCCTGAAAGTTACTCATAGCAGTCATAGTTTTTCCAAATAATTTCTTGTACTTCCACTTGAGCAATGGTTGGTTAGAAGCCACAGTTTGGCCATTTCATCATTTGTGCATGATATGATTTCATGTGGGACATTTGTGGTTCCAGCACCGTTCCTTCAGATATTATCCTTTTTCCTCATTTTTGTTTTCTATCTTCTGCAAACACCAGGAGGTCACAGGTTAGATTCTTGCTGTAGTTGACAAAATACAAATTATTCTATTTTCTGATCTGTTATACTGTTTCCTCATCACAGACCTGGAGTTTTGTTTTGTTTCATTCACACGTTTAACACACACACCCTGCAGATTTAGGCAACTGAAAAGAGTGTTCAAACTTGTGATGTCATGTGGTAATACAATAAGTGCTCCACTGTGTTTTTAAACTCCATATACCTTCACTAGAATCATTTGGATAATTTCAGCCTTGGAATTGCCGATTTCTCTTGAACTAAATGTAGCTGTTAACTTGAAAACTACCGCTTCATGACATCACAAGGTGGAACAGAGCATTTTGCGCTTGTGTAAATGAAACAAAACACAACTCCAGGGATGTTTTTGATGAGAAAACATTATAACATGACTTAAAGCTCACAAGAGTCCATTTTGTGTGATATAGGACCTTTAAACAGGCTCAACGTGTCATTTTTGAACCGTGTTTTGATTTTTATCTTTATCCAGTCACTCAGCGCTGTGACAATTATAAATCACATTCCAAACAGCAACAGTATAATTAACAGATCTGACCTTTTGTCAGCTGCTATGTGAAGAATCTTTTTTTAAACAAACGTGGAACTTTAGTCACACAGTAATAAAAATGTGTCTTGCCCCAGTACAGATAGATTATATAAGCAGCGCTTGAGGTCAAAATAAGTCCACTGTGTAGTCTGCGTACGAGGAAGTGAGTGGTTAGCATGCTAGTTGTTGTTTACCATGAGGCTAAGACTCCACTCTGGTCGCTGAAAGTTGTGAAAAGTGCTTATAAACTCATCACTGTGAATAATTAGGGTGCTTTGAATGCCTAAGGTAAGTGGGGAATAAGTCTGGACCAGTGCAAACGGTTTAAAATTAACTTAATTAGCACGATTGCATAATAGTAAATGATCAGGTTGGCTGCAATTTTATTCCAGTGGACTTTCATTTTCTTTTATTTATGTGTTTATAAAGGCGTACGATTACATTAAAGCAGACCTGTTGTGCAAAATGGGCTTTTCAGACCTTTAACCATGCTATAGTTGTTTCCTCTCAACATTTACTCACCTGAAGTTGTATTTGGAGTGATTTGTGATACACGTGGAATTCGGCACAGTCCTCTACTCGTTAGCATGATGTGCAAATATCCGTAGGAGCTTTGTTGTGATGACGTTTACCGCGACGTCAGCAGAAGTCAGTTGTTTCAGATCAATATTGTGATTTAAAATGTGATAATTATAACAGAATGAGCCATGGGTGTCATAGATTATAACTACAACGCAGATGCAAGTACAATATGTCTTCTTTTAAGGTGCACTGTGTAACTTTTTGGTTGGGGGTCCATCACCTGCTTGTTTCTATGTCATTGCTCTGGAATGTTCCATAGCATGACATTAAACAGCTCTAAATTACAGTCCAATGAGGTTCATTTGATCTTCCGATAATCCGTTATTAGGTTCTTTTTTTCTGGACCAAAGGTCTGTTTTCACACCTGACAGTTTCGACTGCTCCCTGTGGTCTTCCTCAGAATCACGTGACGTTGCTGTGATGTGTCCAGTCAGCTGATTTAAACAGGTTTTGTCGCGGTCTTCCTACCGGTGGAGGGACTTTGAGGAAGACTGCTAGCGAGCAGTTGAAACTGTCAGGTATGAAAACAAACTCTTGGTCTGAAAAAAGAACCAAATAACATAGCTCTACATTACATATATTCAATTACAGGTGGTTTTATAGCTCAAAAATACTTAGAAAAACAGGCGTTCTGACTGTGGGCGGGGTTACCTCACCACAGATCTGACCTGTAACTTGGTCTGGTTTGGTTTCCATGAAGATAGAAAGGTTTAATACCAAACTGTGAAACATTCCGGACAAAGTAATAACATCTCCAGCGAGAAAAGCATTTGACGGACCCTCCACCAGAAAAGTTACACAATGAACTTTTAAGCATGTACCAGACTGCACTGACAGTTCACTGAAGTTCATTTCCATCTGTAATTGTCGGGGGAGGGTCATAATGCGTAATATACAGAGTACAAATAGTACATTACTCACTCAGCGTCATCCTGGTGGTTTTCAGATTCTAGGATGTGGTGGTGTCAAACTTCCAGATGGGGGCAAGGGCCAAATATCCAAAAGGTGAATTCACAGCTGTCGAACTTGATCATTCCTGTTTATTTTCTGTATTACAACACACATTTGCATTTATTCATTTTATCTCCCTGTGTCTGTATTCAATAAAACGGGCCTAGAATGTTGTGATGTCATCTGAAACCTGCAAATACAACTTCACAAATCACCTAAAAATAAGTATCCACGCTCAGCAGTAGACACTGGATTGATTTAAAATAGCACAGTTATATTTAGACAACAGACATTCACCCACTTATTTCATTCACGCACAACTTGCACGCACAACGGCACGACAGCATTAGTAAGTGCTTATTGTTGTGCGTGTCAATAGGTGGAGTCACAGATTCCAGTGTTATTTTTTCTGTAGATGTGGCCTATATTTGAACAGTTGACAGTTTCCTTCTCCATTTATGGGCGTTTGAGTTCCCAGTGACGCAATATTACAATGTCCAATCAATACACATATTACACTGGGGAATATTGTAGTTGTTGTTGTTGTTGTTGTGTGTTTTCTATTTTTTTGGGTTTTACATTTATTTTTCAAAGTGTATAACTGTTATAATGACATTTTGTACTAATGCAACTCAGCAATTTATGGCAAGAATGACCGTTTTGTTTTTAGCCAATCAGGGACATGCAAGGGCTGCGTCTCATTTCTCTTTCCTCGCTTCCTTCTCCTTGATTCCTCTCCTCGATTCTGCAGGAAATCTGTGAGGAAGTCCCGCCCACAGAGGAGACACGGGGAGAAGAGAGAATCTAAACTCCCCACTGAGACTAATAAAGTTTGATTCTTCTATCTGATGTCTGCTCCTGAAGACTCCTGCATGTTTACTCCTTCCTTCCGTGGTTTTCTTTGGGACAGCACTTAATATGACATTTGATTGACAGCTGAAAAATGGAGGCTCGAGGAGAGGAATCAAGGAGAAGGAAGCGAGGAAAGAGAATTGAGACGCGGCCATCGTGTCCATCATTGTATCAAAACAAATATGGCTGCTTACGAGAAGCTTTTTGAGAAGCTTGTTTGTGTGTTTGTTTTGACCCATAAGTTATAGTGGGAAGGACAGAGCAGAGTGAAAGAGGAGGAGAGGAGTCATTCAACACACAAACCTCTTTCTATCTTTTCCTAACGTTCATTTTGTATGTTCTCGAAAAAGAGACGCCTTGTTAAGAATTGTTCCAAACAGACGAGCCGTGAGGGGCAAGGGCATATTGGCTCTTTCACAGTGAGTCACATCAGAGCTGAGTAAACAGGTGTGTGTAATACAGTAGGTGTATGTCATACGTATGTGTAACAGCGAAAAGCAGTTCCACGTTTACTCAGAAGTGTGAAGCCCTTCATTTAGACATACACAGACTTAGAGATGAAAATGAAATCAGACAGCAGTGGCTCAAGTGCCCAGTGGGATTAAAATGATGAGTTTAATGTGAAATGTCGTGTCTTTTCTGCACGAGCGACAGGAGCGACAGGAGTGTAACAGCTCTGAAGAAGGAACCTTCACTCATCCACTCCACTCTGAAGGACACACACAGACTTTAGAGGAAGAGGAGGAGAAGGAAGGAGGGACTGGAGTGGAGAAGGGCAAATACAAATACACTTTTCAAATGTGAGCCCTGAGGAATAGATTTGCAAAATAACATGTGCATATTCACTTCATTTGCAGTGTGTATACGTTGTGTGTTTTAGAGGGGACTTGATCCATGTTAGAACAGTGCTCCCTCAGTATCAGCTGGGGCCTCACTTCTGCAGTTTTGAACAAGGAGTCAGTGGACCTGTTTGACCCTAATAATGTGAAGCCTTTATTCACACAGCTTCATACAAATATTTTAAAAAACACTGTGTGCAAGATACACTTTATATGTATATGTTCATTATGAAAGAGAGATACTTTGTTGATCCTGAGGGAACGTCAAGTTTTGCTGCTGTAAACTGTTGCAGTTGATGTCCACTGCGAGTCTCAGTGGTCTTTGTGTCTCAGTCAAAGGTCTCAGTGCAGTTTAACAGGAGGACTGGTCAGGGAGGGTCAGCAGAGTCCAGGGGGTGCCAGGTGAACACAACAGGAAAGGCCTCGCGCTTACTTTGCTCTGGTGTTTCGATTGGAGACGAAATGGTTCATTCCTTACAGTATTTCTTCTGGAAGATCTTCTGCCACATATGGTGTAAAAAGCCTGTAGTATCTCAATGCCCATAGCTAGCTAGCTTCTTAGATAGCCTCTTGCACAGTCAAACAGTTCATTGCACACAATCCAACTGTCCTTTATGTTCATTCCCTCAAAGTATTTTCTCTCAAGGTCTTCTGCCACATTGCTGCCATATACGACGTAAACATTGAGCCCAAAAAACAAAAAGTCTCAAAAACTGCTCAGTGTATGAGCCATACACAAGACCAGTCAACCAATCCATTGTCATGCCGCATTTCTCAGCATCCAGGCGCCAACATGCCCTGAGATTTTAGAGTTTAAGTTTCATAAACCTGACCTCTGTGTCTCCAGAAACATCTTCAAATCAAATACAGCTTTTACCGAAAACTATTGTAAGGCTGATTTATTCTCGGTTACAAACACACTGGGCATGATGAACCTTTTTTAATGTTATAATTTTTTATTTTACCAGTTTGAATGCTGAAATCCAGTTGGTTTAAACCTAAAATTCCTCTGAATGGTCACTACCTAAACCCCAGCACCTGCAGCCAATCATGAATCAGTGCTAGTGCAGCCTCTGTAGCTCAGGGAGTGAATTCTGGAAACTTGGAAGCATCTTTTATCACTGGCGACACAGCTTCAGTTGTGATTCTAGTATATTTGAGTTTTGAATGCACGAGTTTAGGCTGCACACAGTTGTTTCACACAAAAGACTTGCACGTCACACTGATGGATGAAAGCCTTAAAACTGCTCTCCGTCTCTGTCCTCCCTCTTTCTTTTTAAGTTCTTCTGGTTAGTTCTGAAAATAGATTCTCCCCACACACAGATTTACGGGAATTCACACTCGTTCCTTCCAACTAGATGGTCACTTGTTCAATTCCCATCAGACTGTGTGGACTTTGCATGTTGTTCCTGTGTCTGGAGTTTCCTCTGGTTTTCCCCATCCAAGTACTCCTGACCCGGATCACTGCTAAGGCCTGGTTCGGAATGAGGCTATGTTCTTTGTAAAATAGTCCTGGTTTAGTCCTGTGTTAGACCTGGTTTAGTCCTGTGTTAGACCTGGTTTAGCCTTAGTAAAGACTTTTTCTTAAATCTTGGTTTAATCCTTATTTAGATCCAGTTCAGCCTCAGTTGAGTAATAGTCCAGGCTAAATCCTACATTAGTCCTAAACCCAAATTGGGCTCAAACTAGGGACAGTGAAAATGCATTCTTAGTTGAATCATAGTTTAGTCCTGATTAAGTTCTCGTTTATACCTATTACATATTTTTAGTCTTTTTTTAATCCTGGTTTAGTTCTGGTTCAGTCTTGGTTATGGTGCTATAATCTGGACAAAGCACAAGTTTGATTTAGTCTTGTTCAAAAATGTGAAATTTGGCCATTTTTACACATAAATTGGTTTATTTTTATATAAAATCTTTACATGATGAAAACCTTTTAGTACATTGGGCATGATGGCCAAGCTGTTTCTGTTACAGGCCTAGTTTGAGTTTGGTTCTCAAGATGCAAGCAGAATGAGCCTACACTCTCTAATTTCACGAATGAGTGCTAGTGCAGCTTCTGCAGCTCAGTGTGTGAATTCTGGAGGTTCTGAGCTTTCACATATTTAAGGCCAATATAATACTTTTAAGAACACCTACAACTCTCATAAAGGTTGAATTTTGTGGCCATTTGACCTATTTTTTAGGTCAAATCGCATAAACTTTTCCTCATCTCAAAATTCTTCAGTTGTCTTAAAACTGCTCCGCTCTAGCACCCCTCTGGCTCCTCTCACTCTGGTCGGTCAGAGCGATGGTGCATGAGACCGTGGAGCATGAGACGCTTTGGCATGTGCGAGTGTGAGAGAAGAGCACTACTGCACATAGTCAATGGGCAGGAGGGCCACGAGAAGTGCACTTAAAAACTCTGGATCAGATTCAAAAACATTGTAAAAAGTGTGGTGACCGAGACGTGTGTGTGTTTTTCTTGAGAGCTGCATTGATATTGATTGTGCTGCTGCTGCCTTGGCCAGGTCTCTGTTGAAATTCTGAATCTCAGTGTGACCTGGTAAAGGCTCCCGCAAAACAAAGAAAACAATAGGACATTTAAATTCACCTTTAGGCACTGGCAACCCAGGTTCTATTGTCCAGTTGTTTAAAACTGTAAGAGCACAAGCTACATGCAGCTCCTTCAAACACACTGATGTGAACTATGTTTTAGTGAAATGACTCTATGAGTAGTGTAAACAGTCATGTGCGCTTGAAAAGCTGTTGAGTACTGAGGTATCTGATCAAACACAAACACACAGATCCAGACTTAATCCTGTGATGTTTTCAGATCAAACTTCAATGCTCTTTTGTGGTTCTTTCCTCACACGTTTGAGGTGACTCCAGGTGAAACAAAACCTCTTTGTCCCTGGTGCCCACGTGAGTCCTGTTTACACTCAACACAGAGCTATTACACAGGTTGTCTTTAACTTACTTCAAGTCGTTTCAAACGTAAACATTTAGCATAAGCTCCTCCAAATAAAAGGTTCTGAGCTTTAAGCCATGTTGTAATGTTTTCTCATCAAAAACAGACCTGGAGTTGTGTTTTGTTTCATTCACATGTTTGAGTAACACTTTATTATTAGTCTGTCTACATCTCCAAAGCTCAAAATGCTCTGTTCCACCTTGTGATGTCACGTATTGGTACTTTTCAATCTCTACTGAACTAAAGGTAAAAGGTAGCTTTGCTTTTACCTTTTGTTCAGTAGAGATCAGCAATTCCAGGTCTGAAATTATCCAACTTATTCTAGTGAAGATGTATAGAGTTTAAAAACACAGTGGAGCACTTCCTGTATTACCACATGACATCACAAAGTGGAATAGAGTGTTTTCTGTTTGAGAGAAGAACTCCTAAAGCCTAAATCTGCAGGGTTTGTGTGTTAAACATGTGTGAATGAAACAAAACAAAACTTTAACTCTTAACTCTTTGAAGTCATGTAGAAAAAAAACTTTAGGTTAGTCAGAATTGTCAGGTGAGTGGAGCCATGTGGCCAAAGGGAGGATGTACATGGTAGTCACTGGTATTTTAAATTGGGGTGCCCTGTTTCTAGCCTTCTGGAATGGAAAAAGTCTTGGTAAATGTAACATTTAACATGGTTGAGTCAGGGTTTGTAGAGATACAGGCCCGCTCACAGTGAGGATGTAGGTTTTTCCAAAGCACTAAACAAAAAAACAAACTGGAAAAAGGTTTTATTTTTGGCTGAAAACTCCCATACTGCGGATTTAAATAACTAACTAAGAATCCTCTTTCTGATTAAAAGACTTTGGGTAAGTCCCAAAGAAATGTCAGATGAGCTCACACACACTGAACTGGAAACAGAAATGTCAACCAGTTTAAATATACTGGTTTAGTTACGACACTGCTACTACTACTACAACTACTACTACTACTACTACTAATATTAGTACTAATACTGCTGCTGCTGCTGCTGCTGCTGCTACAACTACTAATACTAGCATACTACTTACTACTACTAGTACTATCACTGTTGCGACTTCTGATAATAATACTGCTGTTACTACTACTATTACTACTGATAATAAAACTAATACTGTTGCTGCTACTATCTAACTCACACTACTACTACTTCTGTTCTACATATACACGCACACTTTATTCCAGTTATTTATCTCTTAAATGCATGAGTTTTTTGATAGCAGTGACCATCAAAAAGCACGTCTTAAAATATGCATCTGTGTTGTAATTTCCATGATCTTAAAATATGGAAAAGTTCATTCAAATTTTCTTGGCTACACTGTTTGTTTCTATTGTTAGCTCGTGCAGGAATAATGGAAAACAGCTCACCTCATGAGACAATGACAGTAGTGTACAGCTGGAGATGAGTCTGCAGTAGAACCTCCCCTCCCGTCTGCGTCACCGCTGCATTTGCCCCGGGGCCCTTCACACAGTCGAGTCAGGCCAAGTCACTGTTTGTACACGGGGAGAGGCGGCCGGCCAATCAGCACGCAGCTCTGACGCCTAAAGCCCGCCCCTTCAGGCTTTATAAGAAGGACAGAGGACGCAGAGAGACAGAGAGAGACAGAGAGACAGTGTTTGAAAACCATGAGAGAAGTCAGTCTGGACTCTAACGCTATGGCACTTACTGAACATATGGCAGAGTTTAACACAGAGAAAAAGGGCATTAGGTAAGAGTCAGAGTTCAATTTTGTATTTTTTATTTTGTTTTTAAGATGTTATAATGACAATCGAAAGCAGCTATGTGCAGTTGTACTTTTGCTCAATTGTACTTGAAATATAATTTTTGAGAGTTTTTGAATGCCTAGAAGTTAATTTTACTTGTCAAATCTTTATTGTTTTGTAATTTTGTGAATGTTTAATTGTACTTTTAAGGAATACTGGCAGACAAACTTTGCAAACTTGGGAATTATTTTTAGTTGATTTCAATTTTCTGTGCAAATTAACCATTTCTAAACAAGTGCATGTGGATTTTCAAAATAAACTTCAGCTGAAGAAAAAAAAAAAAAAAATTCAAAACAATTGAACAGAAAATTTGAAAAAATAAATAAATTACTACTACTACTACTACTACTACTACTACTACTACTAATAATAATAATAATAATAATAATAATAATAATAATAATAATACATAAAAAATCTATCACATTTAGTCTTCCAAAGTCCTTTTTTTATTTTATTATTTTTTTTTAACAGATTGACTAAGAACTTCTGCTGCAGGCTGATCATTGACTTTTTAATTATTAGAACAAAATTAAATAAAAATGTGATTACCTGCACAGCCTTAAAAATGAAAATTTAGAAGTAATTTGTTAATTTGGATGAGTAGATGCTTAAATGACAAAATGTTTGAGTTTGAGCAAAGTCTGGAAAAGTATATATCAAAATACATTACATTAAAGTTACAAAAAGTATTTCCATGTGGTTATACTACTGTTATTTCCTTTTTAAGTAAATATTTAACTAAACCAATTTAACAAGAGGTACTTCTTTGAAACAGGTTTACTCTGCAAAGTGTTAACACCTTTCAGACGTCATAGGCCTCTGCAATAGTCTGTGAACCATTGTTTTCAAATGTGTACAGAGTTCTGCTTTTATGATACGCCTTACATCACTAAACGAAGCAGTAATTAAAGAACAAACACCAGGATTATTTGTCTGTCTATACTGACGGATGCATAACAGTCTAACAAAAGGTTTAATTGACTTTTCAGGAGGAAAAGTTGGAAAAACCGGATCATGTTATTATTGAAGAAAAACACACGCCTGATCAAGAACAAACCCTACAGGTAAATACATTTGATTTCATTTGAGTTTAGTTATAAATATTTAACTCTGTCCAGTGTTAATGATTAGCATGCATTCGTAAATAGCTTTTGGCCTGCGCTTCTGTCTGCTGCAATCAAATACATTTAGATCTTAAGGAATTAAAAATACAAGAATGTTTGAAAAATCTTATCTGTTTAAGTTGTATTTTGTTTTGTTTTTTTGTTTGTTTTTTTTTTTTTCTTGTTTTGTTTTTTTTTGCTAGTTTCAGTATTTTTTTTTCTTTGTTTTTTCTTTGTTTTTAAGCAAAATTCACTGTTTTTGGAGTAACATTTTCACAGTTTTTGTTAAACATTTACACAATTGAAATTCCCCCTTAAAATGAGGTAAAATACAATTGAATTAAAACACTGACACATTTTTAGACATTACATTTTTTTGTTTTTATTTATTTATTTATTTATTTATTTATTTATTTTATTTTATTTTATTTTATTTTATTTTATTTTATTTTATTAATCAAACTTAACAAATCTAAAAGCAGAACATTTTGAATTTAAATTATAATTTGCAGATTAAGACTAGCGCACATTCTCTCCACACCGTAACAACCTTTCCTAATGAATTCAAACCTCCTTTTCAAATTGGTTTCTCTGATCTAATTATGATGTCTCTTTTGTCTGTTGTGCCTTTAGGCCAAGCACTGACGACATGCAGCACTGGAGCCAGTCACTTGACCACCTCCTCTCTCATAAATGTAAGAACCCTCAACCCCCTTTCATCCCATTCACCTCCGTGACCAATCAGAACAGCCGGATGTGTTTCTAAGGGCAGACGAAAGACGTGCTGTTAATTAGCGTCAACAATAGGCTATGTTCACCTTCTAGAATTTGATGACGTCAGGATTTCAGATGGAAGGTCTATGTAACTCTATGGGAGATTTACTGTTTTCTGAAGAAATATCCAAAATAGAAAGAATGTTTTGATAATCATATTTTAGTTTTGTTTGTGGTTTGCACTGTGTAACTTGTCTGCGGGAGGGTCCGTCACCTGCTTGTCTCCATGGAGATTCCTTATGTTCCACTAACTTATGGATCTCTATGGAGACTTGCAAGCCAAATTACGGTTTAGATTTGTGGAGAGGTGACCCCACTCAGTCAAATGGAAGATATAATGCCATACTGTGAACATTTTCAGGCAAAGCAATAATATCTCCATGGAAATAACTCCCTACCAGAAAAGTTACACAGGACACATTTAACCTTAAAACAACAGATGCAATCCTAGCGCCCCCCTGCTGGTGTTTTGAATGGACAGATTTCATAACTATTCAAGTTGTACTACAGGCAATGTCCGGTCTTGAATATTGCGTAACATTTTGAGATAGTAGTTTTGTCATGACCGTTACACAACAGTTTGGGTTGGGTCCAAGTGGCATCACAACCTAAACTGCCCATATTTAGAAACTGAGCTAGCGAGAGGGTACGTGAGAATTTTGTGCTAGAGTTTGACTTTTAATCGTCAAAACGCAGATGGTTTATGGTCAAATCTGTAATTACTGGGCTTATCCACAAAACCAGCATGAAGTTTTTCTCAAAACATTATTGCCACAAGGAAGGCTTGTGGACGCAATCCCTGTCAGTAAAATAAAATAAGTGAGAAGCTTGTGGATTTCCAGTTTGGTTATTTCTTTCAAAAACCAGAACACCACAAATACAACCTATGAAGTGCAGATAGTATGAAAACTTTGCATGCAAAATCAAGCTGACGTTTTAATCTTGTGTTTGTGTTTTCCAGACGGTAAAGCAGCGTTCTTCATCTTCTTGAAGTCCGAGTTCTGTGAGGAGAACATTGAGTTTTGGTCCAAGTGTGAGGAGTATCAGACCCTGAGCTCTACGAAGCATCTGAAGGCACGAGCCAACAGCATCTATGAGGAGTACGTGTGCTGTGAGGCGCCCAAAGAGGTGAGGGACTCATCCAAAATGTCTCAACACGTTTGAAGAATTTAACAGGAATAGTTGAATGAATATGTGGTCTGTTACTTAATGTGATCCTGTTGCACAAGTGCCTAGTATGTGGTAGTAGTAGCAGTGGTGGTTCCAGTAACAATAGTAATGGCAGTAATAGTAGAAATTTGTTTAAGTAATTAGTAAGAGTAGTAGAGAAGTACTGCTTCTGTAATTACAAAACATGTAGCAATAGATTTTAGAATTGTGTCTGTATTTTTAAACTAATATGCATTTTGTTCCTTCTTTTTCTCAGATAAACCTGGACTACCAGACCAGAAACGCCATCACGGTCGGCCTGAATAACCCCAGCTCCACGCTCTTCCTCCAGGCTCAGAGGAAGGTCTACAGCCTCATGGAGAACAACGCCTACCCACGCTTTCTCCAGTCAGACTTTTACAGAGACCTGTGCTCCACAGCCACAGGAGAGACCGAGAACATCAAGGCCGAGTCCAAGTCCAGGACCTTGCCCAAGAACTGGAAAATGACGAAGTCCAAGAACTAGTCCAATACCTAGTCCAAGATCTAGTCAAAGAACTAGCCCGAGATCCAGGACTAGCACCAGGCACATTTGTTTACCACTGGAGCAGACTTGATGACCTGGGGACTATGCACCTCAAGAAGAAACTTGAATCCGTGTTGCACAGATCTTGCCTGAAGTGTGAGTGAAGTCTCAGTACAGACGAGAGCTTTGGCAGAGTTAGTTTTAGACCATGTCCTCTGCATTTGACCCATCCTCACCCAGTGTGACCTGCCTGGAGCAATGAACAATGACACTGGTGGACGTTCTCTGTCTTGTACACTGCAAAAATGGTATATTGAGTCTTGTTAATTTATGAATTGAGTTTAGAATATTAAACCGCAGTTGAGTAGTTTTGACTTGTCAGATTAAATTGCGTATGTGCATGGAATATTTCACTGGTTTGAAGACATTTCTGAAAACTGATTTGTAAATTGGGTAAGCGCAACTGTCTTACCACATCATTTAGCATACATATAGTATTCTCCCAAATCTGAACAAGTCAAAACTACTGAATTCAGGATCAATATGTCCGCCATAGAAAAAAACTGTATAATTATGAATTCAGATCAAATTTACAAATTCGTACTTCAAAATTCACAATCATATAAAATAATTTTTCTTGCATACCATTTTCAAGACTTCTATACCATATTTGTAATTTAAATATTTATTATTGAAATTTCTTTTGCAACATTTTGTACACAGCCTTTTGCTATTTAAAGACACTGTCCATTTTTGTGTCCTGTGAGTCTCCCACCGATAGTGAGTGAATGTATTTAACTTCACATTTGTATGAGTGTATTTTGGTTTGGTGAAACGCGTGGTTGTTTTGTATGGACATGTTTGTACTGTAAATATGCACATAGAGACACTGTTTACTGCAAGTACACTGTATGTGTATGTGAGTGACTGAGGCAGCCGGACTGCACGCCAATAAACAAACTGAAGTGAACAATAACAGCTTGTGTCCAGTGAATTTATTTTGAAGTTCAAATTTGGCCTTATTGTTAGATGTCAGACAGTAGAAGAGTTTCTTCTTAATGGGCCCATTTTATGCTATTTTCTGATCTTTGTTATAATACTGTTTGCTCATCACAAACATCTTGAGTTGTGTTTTGTTTCATTCACACATGTTTAACTCACAAGGCTGAGTTCTTCTCTCAGTACACATTTGTTATGTCATGTGGTAATACAGGAAGGGCTCCATTCACTAGAATCAATTAGAGATTTCAGTCGTCGAACTGCCAGTCTACTGAGCTAAAGATAAAAGGTAGCTATTAATTTGAAAACTACCACGATATGACATCACAAGGTGGAGCAGAGCATTTAGAGCTTTGGAGATGTAGACAGACTAATAATAAAGGGTTACACAAACGTGTGAATGAAACAAAACACAACTCTAGGTGTGTTGAGGAGGGAACAACATTCTAACAGGGAGAAGGACCTTTAAATGAAGCAGGAGCAAGTATTATTATTTACATTAAAGGGGACACATTAAATGATGATGAACTTTAACCATGTTATAAAAGTGTTCCTTCATCTTAAGGAAATGAGAAATAGCACTGCTGTGTTGTACAGAGGGCGCTCAGTGCCAGTTATGTTAGCCTGTGTCACAAGAGGTATAATACTGCCTACAACAGTAGTACAGCCAGACTGGACTGGACAACATCATCACAGTGTCCTGAGGTTTTGCAGCAGCATTTACACTGTGCTTCTCTCAGTGGCCTTTGTGTGTCAGTCAGAGGTCTCAGGGCAGTTCAACAGGAGTGACTGGTCAGGGACGGTCAGCAGATCCTGTGTCAGGGTCCTGTGGGAGGTCTTCTGCCACATTTGTTGCCACATACGGTGTAAAAAACTTATAGCATCTCAAATGTCCAGAGCTAGCTCCTTAGCTAGCCTCCATGGAAAAGAGAAAAACAAACAGCTCATTTCACAAAATCAACAGTGTCTTTCTTGTGTCCTTTGAACTGCACACGCTGCACTTCTTAGCTGGTTAAAATCCCATGATATGATGTTAAAAACTGAGCTAAAAAAACAAAATGTTTCAAAACTGTTCAGTGTATGAGCCAGACAGCCACAAGAGCAACCAGCCATTCCGTTGCCATATGAATGTTTAAGATGGAGGAATATCAGTCTGGTCACCCCACCCTCTGTTGCATCTCAAGAAAGGCTCAAACACTGCCGTCCAATCAAATTTGTTTATTTCAGTGAATCATGTGAAATGAAGCCACTTATTGATGTCACTGATCATTTACTGATAAAATCACATTTCGCTCACCTCAGATGAACAGTTTAGTGCTTCACTCATTGATTCTGTAGAGATATTTGTGTTTTTCAGTCCCCTTTGGTATTTTTTTTCCCTTTCTTTTTTCATCGGCGTCATCGGCCCGTGGCCCGGTTCGGTTGTGCAGGTGTGAGTGCGGAACATAGAACCATAGAACCTTACGCAGTCACTTTGACTCTTATGAAGACAGAAGAGAAGCACTTCACTCACACTGATGCAGAGCACTTCATGAAAGTGGAACATGAGAGTGGAACATCAAACACAAAGTTATCTCACTGGCAGTTGTTACGGTTCGCCAAAAAAAAAAAAAAAAAAAAAAAAAATCACAAAGCAGTGCCTGTCCACTTTTCTATGTTGATAAGAGTATTAAACAGACGGTCCATGCATGTCCCTGATTGGCTAATCCACCTGTCAATCACGCCTATCTGAACTCAAGGACCTTCACCGATGACCAAACAAACATCTTTGTAAAGTATTAGAGAAGTGTGTTTTATGGATTGGATCACAGGCAAAAAAACATAGTTGATCATTTGAGTTGTAAAAAATACCAATTAAAGGTGTCTAAAGAAGCTATTTTAAAAGAACATGTCCTCTATTTTAAGCCCAGCTGTGCTTCGTTCCACCAACATCGCTCATAAAGAACATAGTTTAGGTTTAATGTAGACAAATGCATTGAACATACACAGCTGTGAGTACATGTTTCCACCGGCCCTCTCAAAAAGGTCTCACACTAAAACACTTGGGTTTTGCAGTACATTGAGACAAATTTCTGTACTTTTAAGTTTATACAATATTTGAAGTTATTAGGAACATGTTATTCCAATCAAACAGTGGAGGGTCAGACGAGGAGTGGCATCAGAGTTAAACATAGGTTCTATCGGACATTTTTGTCAAAATTTAGTTATTCTAATATTTTCTGTACACTATATCCAAATTTCATGGAGTTGGGTGCTTTTTTTTTTTTTTTTGAAGATTTTATGAGCAAAAACAGGTTCTATCATCTTGAGGCAACCAGATCACAGAATACACCGCCAACTTCTTTGGAATGTTGCTGTTCGTCCTCGCTCTGTTACAGACAGCATTTTTGGTCTAAAAAGGACATTTCAGCCCAAATTAGATACCCAAAACGTAAATACATTTTTTTATGTATTTCAAGTCATTATAAAGGACAAACATAAAGTCAAAGGAAAGTTAAAGTTTTAATCTAACGCTGTTAACTCATTAAAGAAGAATATTTAAAGTCTAGAGAGCTGAGACAACAAAAAGTAGCGAACAAAGATGAACAAATTAGTATCCAGTAGCCTTTATGTATGACTTATTTGGATAATATTTGTCTATTTATAAACGTATGCGTATGATCATATACACACTGCTTCATCATTTAAAACTGACTATTTAAATGTTGTCAAAATTGAACCTTGTAGTTCCAAATGAATGATGCATTTTCAAAATTAGAAGGTTCTTTCACAAATGTCACTAATTTGATTTTCTCAGTTTAGACTCTCCTGAGGGTGACCTTTATTCCCATGTGTTAAATAAGTGTATCTTCTCTTTGATTTCTAATGTACAAAAGGTCAAAACTTTAAACCTAAATATCTCAGAAGTACACAGAACAGACAGAACCCGAAATATAAGGCAATAAAGACAAGAATGTGACTGACAGTAAATTCTTCAGAAAGTTGGTCAAATTCTAGGCTAGTTTATGTATATGTCCGACATCCTGCTTGTTTATAGGGTGACCAGACAGGACAGTCCCAGTTTTAAAGGTGCACTGTGTACGCTACCTGCTTGTCTCCATGGAGATGTTATTGCTTTACTATGAATGTTCCACAGTATTGCATTAAATGTTTCATAACAGGTATTTTTATGGCTCAAAAATACAGTGAAAAACATGCATTCTTACTGTAAGCGGAGTTGCCATTCCTCTGATCTGGACTGTAACTTGGCCTGATGGTGTCACCTGCTTGTCTCCATGGAGATATTATTAGTTTAATGACATTCTAAGCAATGCAATAACATTTCCATTGAGACAAGCAGGTGACGGACCCCCTACCACAAAAGTGACTCAGTACCCTGTGTCCCCTGTCCCAGCAGATTTGTCCAAAACCAGTGATCTGTCCCAGTTTTATGCAAGAAATGCCCCATATGTCCCTATTTTGACCAATCTGATACCCACCAGCAGTAAAAGGTGGAATATATTGTCATTTGTCGAGCTAAAATACAGAAAACCCTGCTTAAAAATGACCATAAAGCAAAAAATGCACTCAGTTGCACCGACAGTAGTCTCTCAGATTATGTATGGACTCTTTTCACAGTTTTATTCATACCAGTCATCCTTATCCGGGTGTGTCGTAGTTCTGAATTTAGAAAATTTGGTCACCCTATGCTTGATTTTCATCTTGTTTGTTGAAAATCAAACACCTAAACAGGACTTTTTGGTTGGGGGTGCAGGTGGATAGACGAGACGGGACGGACAACTGATTGACGACTGAGTGATTGAGGTGTCCAGTAGCATGACGCACTATAGGAAACACAAATCTGTAACATCATGTCCACTCTTCATTTTGACAGGGGTTTCCCAGTCTGTGTTTAACCTCATTCCTTCACTGTGCTCTTCCCATGGGAACGCTCAGATTCTGCCAAAGCGCTGGACTTATTTGGACGTGTGAGCAGGGAGGATCCGGGGGACTAACATCGCTAAGGAAAGTCCATGGATAATGTGCTTGTTATTGTAGCATGAAATCATCTGATGGGAATCTACAAATGCTCCTCTATGTTAGACTTAAACTTTATTGATCCACAAGGGAAATTATTTGGACACAGTCGTTCACTTATCACAATATAATATAATAACAGAGAGTAACAAAAATAGATGGTATAGCAAAAAGAGCAAGATACAGAAATAAATGCATATGTACAAGTCAAAATAAAATAGAAAAATAAGTGATAAACTATAAAATCACAGCTATAAACAAGAGACAAGAACGCTGATTGACAGGGCATAAGGTTATCCATTACTTAAGATTGAGTTGTTGTACAGTTGTAGGGAGTATTAAACCAAAGATGTTAATTTTGTCTTCTTATGTACTTTAACTTCTTGGGTTCTTTTTTAAAGACAATACAGTAACGTACCAGGGACAGTTCTGAAGATGCAGCAGCAGCCGACACGTCAACAAGGTAAATACACCTTACTGTATTGTCTTTAAAAAAGAACCCAAGAAGTTAATGTAGGGAGTATTGTCTGTTACATAAGGATGAGTTGTTGTACAGTTGTAGGGAGTATTATAGTATGAATGTAGTCCTGTAGCACTCACTGTTTGAGCGGAGCTGTAGGAGCCTGTTGGAGAATGAGTTTTTGGATGTCAAGGTCTGAACGCAGCTTTTGTTTCTACAAGTCTGTCTGATTGGTTAATCCGCCTGTCAATCATGGCCATTGGAAAACAGGGAGACGTATGATTCCAGAGCATTGACTGTTTAAAGAGTGTGACATCACCTTTAGCGTTCAGCTCCATTATTATTATTATTATTATTTTTTTATTTATTTATTAGTGTTTGCACCCAACATTTAAAAGAACAAGAAGTACACACAAAAGATAAGGAAAATAACAGAACAGTGCAGGAAAGGTCATACAACCCAAAAGGCTTATGAGTGAAACTCCTTAAAACAACTGAAATTAACAGGCGAAACAAACAACGCCTCACCACCCCCAGACATTCAACACACACATGCATCCAGCTCACATACAAACACACATTCCGACTCACACAGTACAATCGCATACACTCACACATAAGTACATAATACTAACAACAAATAAAAAACTATAATAGCTTATGTTTACATACGAGGACATGGGTACTACATGGGTAAAGGACTGAAATCTACAAGATATTTTTTTAACTTGATTTTAAAAGTATTTTTACTCATGGAGGAACTGGCAATCTGTACGTGTGTCGATTTGCGCACTCACCCCTCAATCTCTTCCTAAATTCCTACCATGGGCCGATTTGTGGGGGAAAAGTCCAGGGCCGTTTTTTGGTCTCAATCTGCCCCTGTTTAAACTAAATCATAGGTCCTGCAGGAAAAGGAAAGGAAAGAAACCCGTAAACAATGGTTTCTTCTTGTAAAATGAGTATGATCGTAAGAATCAGACTGAAAATAACTTTGATAGTAAACAGGAAGAGATGAAGGAAGACAAATGACTTTAAACATAAGAACTTCACTGAGTTCACTGAGCCTAGCAGTTACAGGAGCGAATTTGAAGCCGAGTTCCATGTTTGGAGTAGGAATTGATTTACAGACAAACTAGCGACATAAAAATGGTTAATACGAACATTTTAAGACCAAAACGAAGAGCCTGACAGCAGCAGTTTTTCATTTCTTAATTGGAATTCAGCAGCTAACAGGTTGGTTATGTCCATTTATATATACAGTCTATGTTCCAGACCCATGTGTTTGTTAAGTATTGCAAAAGTGGCATTCACACAAACTTTCACAACATTCGCAGCTACTATTCTTTTACCTGTGATGCAGAACGATTGGTTCCCTCTATAGATTCTATACAGAAAATCTCAGTTTGGTCACCAACTCCTCCTCTGCATCTTGTGCCAAACAAACAGAACCGTCCAATCACGTTTGTTTATTTCAGTGATACATGGAAAACAAAGGAGCTCATTGGAGTTTGGTGCTTCGCTCACTGATTCTGCAGAAATCCACAATATTCTCAACTTTTTTCACAAAATCCACAATATTCTCTACTTTTTTCCCCACCTAATCTGGATTTAGGGACTTGGATGAAACAGGTGTTCAAACTCACATCTTGGTGAAGTATTGGAGAAGTGTATTCTTGGCTGACCCAAACTATTCTGATTAATAGTTTCACTCCTCAGAGCTAGAGCCAAGATAACAATAGTGTGATATTCTGAGCAAGAATAAATAATACTTTTTCATGTATATCTTGAGTAATTTCTTGGACCACTACTAAGTAATATTATTATTATTATTCTGAAGTAACATTACTCTTAGTTCAGTGCAATTACCGGCTACTCTACTCACCTCAAAACATTGTTGACATTATATTTTACTATTTTACTAGTTTTTAAAAGTTCATTTTACTTTCTGGTTGGACACGTGCAGCAGATAGCCTAAACAAAGAGGCCTTTTCATAACTGATACCTAAACAAGGGCTAAAACTTTGCATAATACGTATGGTTAGACCATAGACTGTATCTAATCTGCAATCCATATTTGGAAATCTGAGCGTGGCTTTCGTTGTAACCAAAGTTATATCCTCAACATGCAGGAATACATTGGTTTTGGTTCTTTTTTGTGGAGTTTCAGTATTTGAATGGGATATGCCTTGCAGAAGAAGTTTTTAATCATAACAGAATTGTTTTCCCCACACCTCCATCTTAGTGAGAGGTCCATTTTGAGCGGTTCAAGTAAAACTGTATTGTCTTGCATTGAAAGCGTCTAAAACGGTGATACATGTAGGGTACAGAAATATTGGATAGCCAGTTTTCACAAATAAAAATCCACTGCTTGCTACTGTGTGAACTACTTCTATTAGTAATAAGCCAAGTTTTAGGTCTTTACTGCTGTATAACAGTGTTGGTCAGATTACTTTGCAAAACTAATCTGATTACTGATTACTAAACAGTAGTCAGTCACTCTTTCTACAAATAAATAAATCTAGTTACTCGGATTACTTTATTTTAAAAGTAATTTGATTACTAAAATAAGGAAACAAACAGCCCAGGAACCAACATATAAAAAGCATTCATTCATCTTACTAATGCCACTTTCTGTTGTAGAAGTTAATTATGCGCTGCATAAGACAATATTTGTGTTATTGTGGTTCACAGCTGATCTGTGTCTGACAGGAAATGACCTCCCACCTCCTGTTTATCTTTCTACTGTTTTACAAAACTCTTCTATGGATTACATGTATTTTTAGAAGGGAAGCATACGTAAGTAAGCATAAGTTACTATGGCAAGAAAAAGATTTTATTATTATTATTATTATTATTATTATTATTATTATTATTATTATTATTATTATTATTGTTAATGGATAATGAATGAATAACAACAGAGCTATGTACTGTACAAGTTATGGCTCATTCATCTTCAGGTCAAAGTACATCTGAGAAACAGTTTTAGGGAGAATTCTGTGTTTTCTGTTCAGATTCTGTGAAGCATTCGCTTGAAGAAAAGAGGCTTATTTGCATTAAGCTGGACTGAGTGCACCTGGTTTTGGTGTATATCCTACATCATAGTTTGATTCACACACTGGCGGCTACTACCAGGAAAATGCCCAGTGGGCCGGTCCACCTCAGACCACATTTGGGCCGGTGCGGTCCTCAGTTTCCACCATCTCAGATTGAGAGCCACCGATACGACTCTGTATTTCCTTGAATGAGGACCTGTTGATGTGAGCAGCTGCAGAATCACCAGTGGACATTCTTTGACAGAAAAAAAGACAACTGAATCCAAGAGGACGAACAGAGGGCAAAGATAAAACAGAGCTGATTTGCAGAGCACATCAGGTATCAAGGGAATAATGTTTATATGTACTGATGTGTTGGTTTTATTCTATACACATCAGAACATTTCCATCCTTTGGAAAGGATGTGCCATCCTTTGTACAGTCGTTTAAATTCATTTGCTAATCATAGTTAGACAATCTCAGAAAGATAACATTCAAGCTGTCTTGACATAAAATCACTAGCCATCCAAAGGTCATTAATATTTTAATATTTCAAATCAAACAAACAAGCAAACATGGTTAAACTACTAATGATGAAAGCAAAGTATCAAGACCTCACCAGGTGAAGGATGTGTTCTATTGTAGTGTTGTCCACTTCACACGTTTATTGATTTAGTTATTTTTCAGTAAACTAAATCCATCACACCATTTTACAGGAACCTTAAAGTTTTTCTATTTGGGCCACTTTAAGAGAACTTGAGTTTGGAACCACTGCGAGTTCGGTTAGTTTGACCTCGTGTTAAAGTGCTAGTTTCATTCGGTGCGGACTAAAGAATCAGACCGAGACCACCCTCTGGAGGTGGTCACAGTTCGGTTCCAAGAGGACCAACACAGACTTTTTGATCTGAACAAGCTTTAGTAGCGTGCTGTACATGAACAAAATAAACCCTGGAATAACAATCAAAATTGAAGAAATAGGCCGTGACAAGGAGGAAATGAATAATCGCTGTTATTTCACATAACTAGACAAAAATATCACAGACCGATCACAAAAAACAGTGAAGTTGAGACTCATCAATTGCACAGACTCACAACATTCACATGTTTTTATTCTGGTATAACACTCTGGAGTTAAGTACAGCCATGTGTTACCTTGATCCACATCTTTATTTCTCGGTCGGTGGTAATAAACCTTTTAAAAATGAAAAAAATGCATAGCACACTCAGCTGGCTGATGTCCATAAGTTTTTTTGTTTTTTTTTTTTAAATAACGTTTCGGCAAAAAGCCTTGATCAGATCATTTTTCCTGCTTTAGACCGCAGTATACTGTGTGCTAAGTTGCCATGTGCACCACCATCATTATTTGGGTTGTATTATTTTGTATGGGCCTGCCGATCTTTACAGCAAATAAGTTCAATACGGACTATAAAGCCATTTTAAAGCCCCCCAGAGAATCGGTGCGTGTGACTTGTTGGTCACATGAACATTTTACACAAATGAACCGACTTTATGTCATATTTAAGATGCAAAAGGTTTCCCAGATTCTCCATTGACATGAATTAACCAGAAGTGCCACCACAAAAAAGAGGTTTAGGAGCATTTAAAGACAAAAGTAGGCGGGGTGGAATAAGGTGCATAAAACAATAGTTAATACAGATGGTTGATTACATTCAACATTTGTGTATTTACATTGTGAATATTTAAATACGATATTACGCTATTTTCTGATATATGTGATCATGAAAATAGCTGTTAACTTGAAAACTACTGCTTGACATCACAAGGTGGAACAGAGCGTTTTGAGCTTTGGAGATGTAGACAAACTAATAATAAAGAGTTACTCAAACGTGTGAATGAAACAAAACACAACTCCAGGTGTGTTTTTGATGAGGTAACAGCTAAAAGCTCATAAAAGAGTCAATCTTGCACAATACAGGACCTTTAATGACAAAGTACAATGTATTCAGTTAAAAAAGGAAAAACTGGCTCTTGTGTGACATCAGCAGTTACTAGAATCTGAAAACCACCAATGCCACGAAAACACATTTAAACTCCAGCTCCAATCACAGCACACGGCTCCTCCCTGCTCTCTTCAGTGCAGGTCTCTTCTTCGAAACGGGCTCTCCGCTGGCCCCCGGGCACCTCTCCAGGATCCTTCAGGTTTGTGTACAGTCCTTCAGGCATGACGGTAAACACAAGGTTAAAAATAGATGCACTGCCAAACGAAGACGTCAGAGCTCACCACGAGACCGCAGTGTTTGGACAAGACCGACCAGCCAAGTCAGATATTCAAGTCTGGGTGCAACGGAAAGCAGTATTTAAAATATAAAAAATGAAAATGAAATGAAATGACCTGGACTCAGAATTTTCAAATGTGTTTAAAGTGCATATGTTAGGTTTAACTTTTCATTTTGCTAAAACACAGTAAGAGTTTGGTAGTTACATTTAACTTTTACTTTACATTAACTTTTTAAAGAAATTATACTTTTCAGAGTACTCTTCTAGCAGCATACCTTCTACTCCTACTTCAGTAATATTTTTATTGAAGTAAATGTATTTTTTTTTACTTGAGTTCAGTCCAGGTTGGTGACTTTTCCCACTGTGAGTGAGTCTAAAGTGACAAAATCTTTATGTGACAATATGAAATGATTTAAACATTTGTTTTTCTCGCAGCGCTCCCTCAGATATCATTTAGTTTGCCTCATTTTTGTGTCCGTCCTTTGAAAATACCAGATTTTGTGCATTTTTTTCATGTTTTGTTCTTCCAATTACATTAACTTCAAATTAGAAATCAGAGGTTAGATCTTGACAGGGACTCTTTAATAAAGTTACTCTTGCTTGAATAGTAGTTTTCCCAAATATTGTTTACTTTTACTTGAGTAATTCCTGCTTTGTACCTGAGTAATAATATTCTGAAGTAACATTACTCTTACTTCAGTGCAATTTTAGGCTACGCTACCCACTTCAAAAGACAGCTGACAAAATTATAATAAAGATTTTCCTAAAAACATATAAAAAATTCTTAATTTTAATATTCATAACTTTAGGCAAATTAGATCATCAATGCAGCTAAAATGTTTCTCCACAGCCTGATTTTTTCTCACATTGAATCCTGCATTACTAACTGGTCACTGACAAGTATGACAACCTTAAAAGCAATAGAATCACTTTTTAAAAAAGCTTTAAAAATATTTGACAGGAAATCTTTATCTTTTCATCATTGTCTCATACTTCAGAAATATAATATTTTGTTTTCAGTCAAGGGAACAGAAATCTGGAACAACATCCAGCTGCAATAAGAGACTCGACCACATTCAGAACATTTAAAACCATCTGAAACGACGGTTTAAGAGAAATCAGATCTGTCATCACTAATGTTCTGCTTCTGTGTAAATGTCAGTGTTGTATGTCATGACTGTGTCTTATTGTGCTGTTTCTATCATGTTTGTCCTATGAATTGTCATTGACAGGTTGTCTTATGTTGTTTCTATCTGTCTAACCTGCCAGGGACTACAGATGTAAAGTACCTTCAGGCTAATTCTGGTGTATTTGCAAGTGTATGTTCATGAATATGCATTGTTCCTTTAAAATAAAAAGAAAGAAAGAAAAATCTTGTCTCATTTTTACTAGCTTTTTAAAATTTGGCAACGTTTCTAAAGCCTAAAGAGGTCATTTCATACAGAGCCACTGTAAACAAGGGTTAAAACTTTGCATAACAGGTAGGATCAGACCATAGATTGTATACGACGTCACCCATGCGTTCGTGTTGCAACCAAATGAAGACAACTGAGGTCAGCAGTTATAATATCTAATCTGCAATGCATATTTGGAAATGTGAGTATGATTCTAATCTAAGAGCCAATCAGGAGCGAGGCTGTTGAAGGCAACGCCCCTTCCCACCTGCACCACTGGTTTGACAGGTGACGGGCGCTTAGCAACGAGGTTGTCAATAAACGGACTCCAGAAAAGCTCAGCATTTCATCCAGGACTTAACGTTCGACTGCAACCATGGCAACCCATTTTTAAACAGTGTTTTCCTATTCACCTGAGCCGCCAGGTCTGAAGAAGAGACTTTTGACAAGATAAAGATTAGGCTAAAATTAGAACAAAGGCACATCCAGCTTTTCTTTCACTTTCTGTTGATGCAGCAGAGGCAACATTTTCCCGTAAACACACTTACGCCAAACACACACTTTGTTGTTGTTTGGTTAGGCTCACAAACGTGTATTTTTGACAATATATTTTTCACACGTCAGGTTTAAGGTGCACTATGTAACTTTTCTGGTGGAGGGTCCATCAGGTCATTGCTCTGCCTGAAATGTTCCACAGTATGACATTAAACAGCTCTACCTGACATTTATTTTTAATTACAGGTGGTTTTACAGCTCAAAAATACCTAAAAAAAAAAAAAAAAAAAAAAAGTATTCTGTCTTGGTAACTTGGTCTGGTTTGGTCTCCTTGAAGATGCAAAGGTTTAGTACCACACTGTGAAACATTCCAGACAAAGCAATAACATTTCCATGGAGAAAAGCACATGGCGGAACCTCCACCAGAAAAGTTACACAATGCACCGTTATGATTAGGATTAGGAGAAAGGTTAGACTTAGGAACAGGTCATTTGGTTTAGTGTTGTGTTTTTGGTTAGGTTCGCTAACAGGGTCTTGGCAAAACTGAACTGTGAAAATTCTAAATAAAGTCAACTTATTTAAACTGTATTTAACGGATCACAAAGAACCTTAATATTTGCTCTAATCAAATGAAGTTAACGACTCTCCATGAAAAGGAGTTCGTTAGCTCTGACTGACGTGGAACGCTCAGCTCCCTGTCGATCAAAGCTGCTGGGAGCGACCTCGGGGAAAGAGGGCGATGTGTTGGTCTGTTTTTAATCATCCAGATTGTATAAACAAGCGAACTAAGGGAGTGTGACGTCACCCATAGAGTTCAGCTCCAGTCAAGTGAATCTCATGAGGGCTAGCGGTTATAGAGGCGAATTTGGACCTGAGTTCCATGTTTGGAATTCCAACCATTGTTGAAGGTAACGCCTGCTGCGATCAAACTTGTGGGAGTGACCTCGGCAAATGAGGGCGCTTGATTTCTCTGTTATTAAAGTTCGTATCTTTGTTTACGGACAAAATTGCGAAATAAAAATCACGTAGAGCGGGTTAATGCGAACATTTGAAGATCAAAATAACAAGGCTGACTGCAGCAGTTACAGAGAGGGGTCGCAGGTTTTCAATATAACGTGAATTGAAGTTGACGGAGCCGGAAGTGCGCCCATGCTCACTTCCTGTTTGGAACGTCGCAGCTAGCAGGTTAGCTATGTCCATTTATACCGTCTATGTAATCATGCCATTAATGTAGTGACAAAAAAGAGAAATATTCATGTAAATATGAACATTTAAGGTCAGAATGAGGAGTCAGAAAGAGGATGGATTAGACTAATATAATAACAGCATCTATATTGTGTTTTGGGAATGTTTAATCTGCCAGAAAAAGTCCTTCTTTGTGCGTAATTTGGATTTGGATTTTGGATGGTCTTCTCTGTGTTGATGACATAGGTAGAAAGATTCTGTTATAGAACGTTTTGCAGTTTAGAAAGCCCGTTACGATGTGCAGCGGTTGAAGTTTCCTATAATCTTGTTCCAGGAGTCTGTCTAAATATTTGAGAAGTACTTCCAAGAACAAGCAGATACTGTGTACTCTGGTGATACTGTTAGGATTAGATCTACTGCACATGTACTGGAACTTCCTGATGGTTTTTATCTTGTTCTAATAGGCTGGGTTCATGTGACATTATAATATTCTAATACTATTAATAATTTAAGGTCAGAATTCTCACGTGGCGTTTACTGTCCAACTTGTTGACCTGTTTATGGTTCATATCTTTGGAATTACTGAATTACTGGAACTGTATGTAAGATTTTGATTTTAAATTCTATAAACTTGACCTGCGACTCCAGATATGAGCTTTACTATAGCTTTACAGATTGATAAGAATTTAAACGCTGATTTATTCTTAAATACAAAAACATTGGACATGATGGTCAAGATGTTTATGTTATAAATGTTATAAAATGCCTGTGTAGAGGCTGGTTGAATAAAATGGAAATAAAATTGGAGAACACAGTAGAGGGTGTTTGCCGGTGACTGTGAAAACGGGGGTAGATTGGAGCAATGACGTCTTTAATACAGGAGAATAAAGATTACTCAAACATGTACAAATGATTCTAAATACAACTTCAGAGGTTCACTGAGAGGGAAACTTCCATAAGATATTTAAAGCTCTAAAAAGTCGAAGAACACGTCTGCTTTAAATGAAGATGTGGCATTACAGGACTTTCAGATCAATACGTCATATTTGGGAGCCAATCTTTAAAGGTGTTTTATGTCATTTTTCAGGTGGAAGCTACTTGTCTTTATAGAAATGCCAATATTTTGCCCAAAACGTTCCACCGTATGCCATTATGCATATTTATCTCCATAGAGACAGACAGGGGACACCACTTTGTCCATCACAGGTCAGATCTACGGAGACCACACTCAAAAAGAATGCATGCTTTTAAAGATATTTAAGAAAGATATTTAAAAAAAAAATCCTGTTAATAAATGCAAGATAGGCAAATTTAATGTCATACTGTGGAACATTACAGGTACATTACATCTCTAAATATGCAGGTGACGAACATGCACAGGCAGCTACTTCTCAGTTGGACCTAAGATCTTGGTTCATAAGGTTCACAGTTTACAGTTTATATAATTTGAATTCCATGTGAACAGTTTTAAACGTTGCACATGATTTTCAACATGTGAATAATGTTGGCTCCAGTCCATGTCCGGCTCCTCCTGTTTTTACAATGGAAACGAATTAATACTAATACTTTCTGCAACTATTTATACATATAATTACACATTTAATTACAGCTCTTTTGTTTGTTTTCCTTTTTGTTTTGTTTTTTTCAACATGACTGTATTTAGCTGAGTGACACTCACCTGATCTCACCTGGTTAACTCCTCTGTTTTCCATGTTGGAAGATAAAAACGGGATAATTATGGGTGATAATGGTGGTAATTATAAAGACAATGTTTTTGTCTTTATCCTCTTAAAATACGTCTGGAGAGTTAATCATTAAGTTATTCTTACTTAAAGATGAATTAGTCTTATGCAGACGCTCAGTTTGGTGCATTCTTCATTCGTTGCATACCCAGAGGTGGTAAGCCACAGCGGCCCTGGGGCAGACTGATGAAAACAAGGCTGCCAGTCTCCAACCATCACCAACACTCACGCTCACACCACTTTCACACCACTTTTTGCCACTTTTTGCCACTTTTTCCCAGTGGTCTCCCATCCATTCAGCACCTGAGAAGTATTTTCCTCAATTACCTTTTTTTACTCTTACTTGAGTAATTTCTTGGACCACTACTTTGTTCCTGGATAATAATATTCTGAAGTAACATTGCTCTTACTTCAGTGCAATTTCAGGCCACTTTACCACTTCAAAACACAGTTGAGAACATATATAATAAAGATTTTCAAAAAATCTTGCCTTATTTTTTCTAGTTTCATTTTTGTTTTCCATTTTATTTTTCAATGTGACTATTTTTAGCTCGTGGGCAGCTGGACAGTCACCTGATCTTACCTAATTCCTCTGTTTTTAGAAATACAGAAGATTAAAAACTGATAATTATAGGTGATAATGTTGATAATTACATCCTGTGTCTATCCTCTGAAAATACATCTTGACAGTTTCTCTTTAAGCTACTCTTTCTTGAGTAGCTTAAAGCCTAGATAATAATATTCTGAAGTAACGTTTTTACTTCAGCGCAATTTCAGGCTACTCTACTGCTTCAAAACACATCTGAGAACATTATTAATAAAGATTTTCTCATTTGTACTAGTTTAATTTTTGTTTTCCACTTTATTTGACTATTTTTAGCTGATCTCACCTGGTTAACTCCTCTGTTTTCCTTGTTGCTCTTACAAAAATATGGAAGATAAAACACGCATAATTATTGGTAATTATTGATAATTATAAAGACACTGTTGAATGGAGAGGACAGAGCAGAGATCCAAAAACTGTGCCAAATAAAGAATACCTGTGAAGAAAAGTTGCTTGCACCACTCCTTAAAACTGGTCTTTACACTGTTGTGGCAACACGCTACACAACACGATTATTAAAATTGTTTAAAAGCTCAGAATATATTTAAAGTTCTTATGACAGGTGAGACCATTGCATAACTGTAACCTGGCAACCCCAATGTTAACAAAGGCCAAACTTGTCTAAATTGCACAATAGTGATGATCAGACAAATACAAAGAGATGACAGCAGCTTCTTTGTGTTCACTGAAGTTTAAAAGGGCAAATTAGAAACGTGTCAATACTCGATGTGAACAGATACCAGTGCAGACACTAAAAATAGAAACACAAAACTGCTCCAAATTATGTCATGTAATGTAACTTAGACTTAGACAAACTTTATTGATCCACAAAGGAAATTATTTGGATACAGTCGCTCACTCATCACAATAGAGTAACAAAAACAGATGGTGTAGCAAAAAGAGCAAGAGACGCGTGTCAAATGAGACATAATTATAAAAATAAAAATAAATGAATATGTACAAGTCAAAATAAAATACAAAAATAAGTAATAAAATATAAAATAAACTATACATACAACTATACTATAAACTATACAACATATCACTAATAAATTACTAATAATAATAAAACAAACTCAGTCTCATTATCTTTATTTAGTTTTTTAGTTTTTGTTTTTTTTTTAGCATTTTTCACAACCAGACTACTTCCTGGTTCATTGAGGATACAGATTTTATTTTATTTTTTTATTTTTTTTTTTTTAAATAGATACAGCCCCATTAAAAAAAATAAAATAAAATAAAAAATAAAAAATAAATAAATAAATAAATACAATTATTGCTGAGTTTCATTCTATAGGCCAGTCATATATAAATGTGCACTGTGTAAAAAGAATCTAGTGGAGGGTCCGTTACCTGCTTGTCTCCATGGAGATGTGATTGCTCTGTCTAGAATGTTCCACAGTATAGCTTAAACCTGTCTATCACAAGGGAGTAAAACAGGTTACAGCACTATGCAATATTACAATATTACAATTCAGATCTGTGGAGAGGCGTCCCTATTCACAGAAGGAATGATTGTGTATTGGTATGTTTAAAATTCCTATATTACGCAAAACGGACTCCTGTGAGCTTTTGTTAGCTCCTGTTAGAATGTTGTTACCTTTGTACCTTTACCTTTGTTTGAGAAATCCTTTATTTTTAGTCTGTCCACATCTCTAAATGCTCTGTTCCACCTTGTGATGTCATGTATTGTTAGTTTTCAAGTAAACAGCTACCTTTTACGTGTAGATATGGGAAATTCGAGGCCTGAAATTATCCAAATGATTCTAGTGAAGGCGTATGGAGTTTAAAAACACAGTGGAGCACTTCCTGTATGACCACATGACATCACAGGGTGGAACAGAGTCTTTGAGTAAGTAAAGAGCCGAAATCTGCAGGGTTTGTGCGTTAAACATGTGTGAATGAAACAAAACACAACTCCAGGTGTGTTTGTGATGAGGAAATGACATTAGAACATAGATCAGAAAATAGAGTAATATGAGCACTTTAAAGTCATACCATGGAACATTCCAGGCAAAGCACCAACATCTCCATGGAGACAAGCAACCAGAAAAGTTGCGCAGTGCAGCTTTAATACAAATGGAAGCAGCTAAAATGAATTAAAATGCAGATTTAAGTTGTAATCTAGTGAGTTCTTGGGTCTTATCGTCTTTTGGGATATTGTGTCATGAAAACCGCCAATAACAGATGCCCTTCCTGTTGCAATGAGTAACTTACATCACTGTAACTGTTGATGCTGGTGAGGTGTCTTGCTTACGGAAACGAGCAGGCGTTGAACCTTTCCCACATTTGTCATCACATCCTCTGACCGTCCGTCTGACACAGATATGAAACGTAGACTTACATCAACCAAGGAAAACTCTGCTCGGAGACAGGAAGTGTGTGCTGAGAGACTGACATATTTACCATGAGTCTATATCGCGCTATTTTATGATTTTTGTGTTGTTTCCTCACAACAAACAGACCTGGAGTTGTGTTTTGTTTCATTCACACATTTAACACACAAACCCTGCAGATTTAGGCTGTGTTCTTCTCTCAAACGAAAAAAAAAACAAAAAAAAACCTTGTGAAGTCATGTTATTTTATTCCTTTTAGTCATGCTTTTATTTACTGATTTTATAGTCATTCTTTTCTCTTTTGTTTCTATTAGTTCCTTTTGTCTGGAACACAATTCTGCAGACTTTTTAGAGTTGCTATGTGCTGCACTTTGGAAACTGTCTTGTTTATAAATTAAAAAAAAATAATAATAATAAAAAAATAAAAATAACCCCAGCGTCATGAACATTGTCAGACCAAAATGACGAGGCTCACAGCAGCAGTTACAGACAGAGGAGCCACAATATTCCAATGCAAGTCAATGGGAGCGAACTTCCTATTTGGAATGCGCAAAAATTGACTCGTGTGAGCTTTAAGCCATGTTATAATGTTGTTACCTCCTCAAAAACATGTTTGAGTAATCCTTTATTATTAGTCTGGCTACATCTCCAAAGCTCAAAACACTCTGTTCCACCTTGTGATGTCATCTGGTAATACAGGAACTAACAAACTCCACACACCTTCTCTAGAATCATTTGGATCATTTCACCCCTGGAATTTACAAATCGCTAATAAATTAAAGATAAAATGTAGCTGTGAACTTGAAAACTACAGATTCATGACATCACAAGGTGGAACAGAGCATTATGAGCTTTGGAGATGTAGACAAAATAATAATAAAGTGTGAATGAACCAAAACACAACTCCAGGTCTGTTTTTGTGGAGGTAACAACATTCTAACGTGGCTCAAAGCTCACAAAAGGCAATAGTGCGTAATACAGGACCTTTAAAGTCAAGTCACAACCAACTCATCAGGGGAATTGAACCCACAACCTGAGCAGGAGCAAACCTTCGTTGAGAGTCAGTGCATGAGCCCGCGTCGTGTCTCCGGAGTGAGCATTGTGAGGCTTTAAATGGACAAAAGACAAGGAATACTTCTCCACAAAAGAACTCGGAGACTTTAGAAATGCAGTGAAGTAGAAAGTATTTTATTTGTCTTTTGTTTTAGTGAAGTCAAAGTAATGAGTACTCTAAAGTAAAAGTAAAAGTACAGATCCTCAAAATCTATACTTAAAGGTCCTATATTACTCAAAATTGACCTTTGAGAACTTTAAGTCCTGTTAAAATGTTGTTACCTCATCATTTCATTCACACGTTTGAGTAACTCTTTATTATTCATCTGTCTACATCTCCAAAGCTCAAAACGCTCTGTTCCACCTTGTGATGTCATGAAGGGGTAGCTTTCAAGTTAACAGCTACTTTTATACCTTAAGCTCAGTGGAGATTGGCGATTCCAGAGCTGAAATGATCCAAATGATTCTAGTGAAGGTGTATGGAGTTTAAAAACACAGTGGAGCACTGCGCAGTGCAGCTTTAATACAGATGGAGGCAGCTAAAATGAATTAAAATGCAGATTTAAGTTGTAATCTAGTGAGTTCTTGGGTCTTATCGTCTTTTGGGATACTGTGTCATGAAAACCGCCAATAACAGATGCCCTTCCTGTTTCAACGAGTAACTTACATCACTGTAACTGTTGATGCTGGTGAGGTGTCTTGCTTACGGACACAAGCAGGCGTTGAACCTTTGACCCTGTGGTAAACGTCCTGTAGCTCTGAAGACTAGTTTGCCACATTTGTCATACAGTACATTTAGTTCCTGACCACCTCTCATTGCAGCTATAAACAAAACAAATAAATAAATAAATAAAAAATAAATAAATAATAATAATGGTAGTAATAATAATAATAATAATAATAATAATAATAATAATAATAATAATAATAATAATAATAATAATAAACAGGGCCATATATAATCGTACATCTTTATTCTCTATGTAAGTCCTGTGGCCCTGCTCACCCCATGTGCTTCCCTCACAGCGCCATCTGCTGGTCAAAGGGAGACACAGCGGAACTACTTCAGGCCAGGCACATTTATCTGTATTTATCTGTATTTATCTGTATTTATCTGCACAATTCATCCGCAAAGAAATTCAAAGGGCTTTACAGAATAAGAAAGACATTCAAGTCAAAATTCAAGCAAATGAAAAACATAGACCATAGTCATAAATTTCACTTTAAACCATATTTTAAACTTTTAATCAATTCACTTCCTTTTTTTTTTTTTTTACATTGTGTTTTCTAAATGCAAATGGACATTGATAAGATGTTGTTACAGGTGTAATTATAGTAATATTATGACTATGGTGTTTCTTGTAATCCTGCAATTCGTAATTTAAAAATATATTTAGGCCATAATTTGATGCAAAATTGCACTTACAAGTACAATTTCTGCCTACTCTACAGATCACATGTAGGTTTATTCTGAGAGGAACAATAAGAGTGAGACTGGCGATGTCTTTACAGTGTAGCTCTGCCTCCATCTAGTGGCCACACATGAACACTACTGCATCACATTATAAGGAAAAAGAGGTGTTTGTTAGACTTAAACCCTTGATGAGGTCTCTTCAGCGATGGGAAAAAAAAAAAAAACAACTTGAATTAAAATGTATTTTGTAATGTATTCTGATACATGGTCCAATCAGAGCACTGTATTTTGAATACTTTTGCATTGAGTTGCCACAAAAGTACTGCCACAAGAGCAATGTTTCTTTCATGTTTTTTTCCACCACAGATACTGGGTCGTTAAAAGCCAAAATGACATGATAAAGTAACATCATGTTTTCCTTTTAATTTAGGAGAGTACCTATATTCTGAACCACCAAAAGAGTAACTGTGCCAGAATACAGTTACTCAAAATTACTATTCAGAATATGTATTCTTGGTACATTCAATTACTTCCCAACACTGGGTCTCCTGAAACCTGAAATGGTTTTCACTTCAAAGCTGTGCCATGTCAGGGTCAAGAAAAGCAGGGTTCAAAGCTAAGAGTAAAGACTATTTTAATAAAAAATAAATATATATGTATAAGAGTTATTTTGAGTCTATTTTACCTTTACCACATTCCACGTGTGTAATTCATGGATTTGATGCCATCTGTGAGAATCTACTATGTAAATAATCATGGAAATAAAAAGGAAACTAACATAAAAAAGTGTGTCCAAACTTATTTATTGATTTAGGGTTGGGAATAAGACGGGTGCGACTGAAAATTGATTTTAAAGAAGACATACTGTGCTTGCGTCGGTTCTATAGCCACAATCTATGACACCTGTGGATCATTATGGGGGCTGATCGGCAAAATGATGTCTCGATTACAGATTACTCAGACGTGCACGAATCACGTAAATGAGAAGGAGAATGTGAGAATAGAAAGTGATAATAATATTTGTGTTGTTTTGCTGCTCTCTGCATTTGACCCATCCTTCAGTGTGGCGGTGAAAATGCCCTTGTCCTTGACGCCCTTGGCCCTTGGCATCGAAAGAACTTGAAATCTCACCCAGGAGTGTTTAACATCTCAACCACAAAGCAACAACTGGCCCCTAGTTCCTTTCCTTGCGTCCTGCTTCCTTCCTTCCTTCCTTCCTCGCTGTAGCTAACCCGTACACACGATTTGTTCCATACATTTGATTCATGATGTTTTGCACGACCTTTGCACCTGTCTGGGAGGATATATACGTATATACTTGCTGTACGGTCTTCCTGGGTTCAGAGACAGGATGGAGCAGGTAGAACATGCAAAAACAACAGGATTTATGTGACACTGATGCCATCGAGATCAGATAACAACTTCCCTACACGCAGGATTCTTTTGTTACGTAATCGTTTTTGGGTACATTTGATCTTATTTAAGAAACAGAACTCGAAGTACTTTCATCAGACCAAACCCACTTTGTACTTTAGAAAAAAACAGTACTACGACTAGAGTATTTGGTACTTCCATGTACTCTTTTCTGCTGTCAAATGAAGTGTGAAGTAATTTTTAAAGCAGACCTTTTCGCCAAATTGACCTTTTAGCCATGTGGCCAATTAGCCATCGTGTAGCCGTGTTAAAATGGTCTCCCTTCTCATTTACTCTCTCAAAGTTGTAATTGGAGTGATTTTTGCATGTTTGAGTAATTTTTATTCTCCTGTACCTCCTTGCGTTGCTTTCCAATTTAATTTTCTTGATTGTTGATACGCGTACACATTTACACGAAAGATTCAACGGCGTCATAGTCATGTGTAGGGAAAGTTCAATGGTCATTTTCTGGACACTTTTTTACAGTTAAGATCCATCCACGAGCCATTTTCAGTTTGATGGTACTGGCTTGAGGCTCTAGGACTTCATTAAGGGAGGCGATTTAGGTAATAAAACTTTATTAACGTAATAAAACTTTTTGTCTGATTCTGTTTATTCAGGGAGCAAAATAAGTGTTCCAGGTCCTAGGGCTACTATCAGTTTGCATTAAACCCAAAAGGGCTCTCTGTGACGTGCTGTGTCCTCAGTATATGACCGATAATGTCCGCCTAGTTTCAAGTGTGATTGTATTGCTGTTTTTAGACTAAGAACTGCACTTTACACTGAAACTATTTTGCTAATTTAAGGAATCCAGTCTGTCTGTAACTTTTGCTCCTATTGTTTAAAAACAATACTACAATCACATCTGAACCTGTGTCTCCAGAGCTTTAACCTGCAGAGACACATCCACGTTTGTCTCATTCTCAGTTTATGGACAGGCTCATGTGAAGCTCAGAACCTCCAGAATTCACTCCCTGAGCTGCAGAGGCTGCACTAGCACTGACTCATGACTGGTGCAGGTGCTGGGGTTGAGGGAGTGACCTTTCAGATCAGAGGGAGTCTGTTTTTGTCAATGTTTTTGTAATTAAGAATAATCAGCATTACATTATTATTATTGTTATCATATAAGCTATATTTGATTCGAACAACTCATATCTGCGGACACAGGTCATATTTTTTTGCTTAAAGGGGCTGGTCAGAGTCGACCAAAGGGCGTATGTGGCCGGGAGGTTACTAAGATTGTATTGAAAAACAGTAGCTTTTCAAAAATGCAAAACTGTAGTGAAGGCAGTGAAGTGGGTTTGTATAACAGTTTTACTAACTAATAATGCATTAGTCCTATATTAAAGTCGCTTTATAATTTTATAAATTCTTCATTCACTTCTCACTCACCGGTGTTAAGATACTATTGTAGCCACAGCTGCCCTGGGGCAGACTGACAGAAGCGAGGGGGACATGTTCAGACGTTCTGAGGGGCAGGTGCTCCACCAAGAACAAATTGACACTTTGCCACATCGCTTAAATTAACTTATCCACACTTTCTTTTTTTTTTTGTAAACAAATATTAATTTTCTTTTTTAGAGATTACTAGACTTGTAATAAAAAAAAAAAAAAAAATCAAGTGCAATACATATATCAAAATGAATTTATGCCACTGACACAATAACATTACCTGCCTCACCAAAAAAAAAAAAAAAAAATTAAAATGTATATGATTAAAAAACTGCATTAAATTTAATAGCAACACTGCAATGAACCATTTACGTTTTTTATTCAAATCTCTACTGCTCAGATTTAACCATAGAACAGAAAACTTTACACATAAAAAGTAAAAAAAAAAAAAAAAAAGGCTTCACTCTTTTTATTTGGCTAATTTCACAGGCAGTCTTTTTAGAACATAAACGGGTTCTTCATTGAGTAACCCAAAGGAAATATGGCTTCTTTGGCCCATCCGTCACTGTCTTTGGGTTAACCCTGTCAGGAGCAGCACCCAGGACCCAGGGGCCCATCTCCAGATACTCACCCTGGATCTTGGAGTACTTTGGTCGAGGAGTATGCATGTTTTTGTAGATCAGGTAAACCAGAGTACCTGACAAAAACTTACTCAGACACAGGGAGAACATGCAAACTCCACACAGAAACTCCCTGTACGGTCTGGGAATCGAACCCGTGACCTTATTGCTTATTGAGACGACGGTGCTAACGACTCTGCCGCAGTCCCGTGGCCCTCACGTGCAGCTGGTCTCCTGGAGTGCCTGGTAAAGCGGAGATCTGAGGAAGCGTGGGTAGGAGTCATGTTCCATCAGAGCATAGACTGTCCTCTGAGCGGAGCTGAAACACTCGGGTCCTGGGTCTGAGAGACTGGACGTGATCTCAGCCTGAGTCACACAGTCGATGTTTATCTGTGGATGAAGGGGAAAAAATCTATTATAACTTACTAAAACGTAGAAAAAATAAAATAAACAAATATAGATAAAATGAATATTAGACAATCAGATCTGTCCACACAACTGAACTTAAACCTTTGCACATGAACCGGGCACTGCAATCAGATTTGTATTTAGACCTGTAAAAAAACACGCTGCATGCGCCATTGCGGGCGTGGGCGGGAGCGGACCTGCACAATGCAGGTGCAGGCAGAAGTGGGACTGAAAATTCTGTTTCCTAGTTTGGCGGAAACAGTACAAAAGTGACAGATGCTCTAAAGGCAAAGACTGTGGAGTAATGTGTTGATTTTGTTGCTGTGGACCTCCGTCCATATGACGCATCGCTGTCAGGGATTAATTCAATTGGCCCAACACTTAGTTGACACGGCAGCCACAAGAGGCAAATTCGATGTGACAGAGATTCTGCCCCATCCAACAACTGTGTCACGTCCTGTAGATGATCGGGCGCTCAAATTTAGGGCTATTTAATGTTTTGTATGGCTGAAAAATAAATGTGTCACCAAGTTACCACTTAAGGAATTATGTACAATTAAGCCAATGAAAAGACCTTTCGTGAGAAAGAAAGTGAATGTCCCCATCTTGCGGGATTTGCGGGCGGGAGCGGGACTGAAAATTCTGTCCCGCGCAGACTTCTAGTTTATGGCTCCCTGGTCTTTCTCTTTCCTCTCCTTCCGTATAATGACGTTGCTACGTCACTGGATAGTCGTCCCTGGTTGGTTGACGCGGTTCAGCATTTTCAACTTCTGATGCCAACACCCTGGACAGCGTCGACGCCTGAACGCTCCAGACGTGCCGCGTCGATGCCAGATTCATGACGTGCTAAAGCCTTAAGGCATGCCGCAAAAACATAGGACGCCCTTGACGCGCGGCCACATAGACTTTGCATCTAAACTGGACGCCTTGATGCCCCGGTCTGAACACAGAATAAGGAAGTAGTGAGAGTATTTAGAGAATACTCTATATATAGTATATAGAGATACTCTATATAGAGTATCCCTATATACTCTATATAGAGTATTCTCCATATAGAGTATATAGAGATACTGATGACAATGAACTTGAGTATTTTTAGATAATGATGAATTTGAAATGTTCTATTTATGGAAATTAGAATGAATACATTTTGATTGTTTTTAATGTTTACTGGTGAATTGGATTGTGGTTATTTTAAGGAGTCACTGTCATTGATAGAATGTCGTTAGAGATGCTTTAATGTAAAGAGTTTCTTTAATGTGTTTTGTACCTGCCCAAGGACTGCAGATAGAAAGGAGCTTGTAGCTAAATCTGCCGCAGAGCATCGTTTCTCTCTGAAATGAATGTTTTCTGTGCACTGTCCTTGTTTAAATAAATAAATATGCCTGATCTGTACATTTTAATACTGATGTCGTAAGTTTGTGCGCCTGTGATTTAGAGTGTAAGAGTGAGAGAAATATGTGGAAGCTGGTTTTGTATCTTTTGTCATGTTTTATGATTGGTGTGGTTTTGTGGCTGGTCTTGGTCCAGCAGGGGACTGTGGATGGAAATTACCTTTGGCTACAATCCTGCATATTTACAAGTTTGTCTTATGCGTTATCTTGCCTTTTAATATGCATCATCCCTTTAATAAATAAATACAAATACAAATATAAGTGTATTAGCCTGGTAAGTCCAGACTGTTCCCACCCTTGCACCTCGGCCGTCCAATCACATTTGTTTATTTCAGTGACATGTAAAACGAAGGAGCTCATTGGTCACCCGTCATTTAGAACTAAATGATACGGTTTCCTCGTAAGTACAGATATTTGTTTTCATCGACGGACTATGCGTGCCCCTCACTGGCTAATCCACCTGTCAATCATGCATATCTGAACTCGCTGGTGATCAGACTCACATCGTCGTTAAAAAAAATACTGAAGAATTGTGTATTTTGTAATAGTAAGAATCATCCAGGGCTGTCGTAATAGCCCAGATAGCAACTTTAGCAGTTTAAAGAGCCACACACAGCACCTCTACATGGACACGCTGAGGGTAGCTCCTTTTACAGACCACCTCCCTTAACTGGGTGAGCTCATTTGACCATCCAGGTAAGTACAGGTGAGTCATTTCAATGTTTAAAAATTTTGCAGTAAATATTCAATTCAATCTGATTACAAGAATATATATCTTTATTAATATAGCAGTGTTTTAATTATATAAAAATACTAAATAGAAAAAGCTAAAATATTTGTGCACCCCTCCTGTCCCGGAACCTTTTTAATAGTGATGGGCAGAGGAAGCTTCATGAAGCATTGAAGCTTTTCATCCAACAGGTTCACTCCAGTGCAAAGCTTCTTGAAGCTTCATTTGCACTAGTAGGACATCTACTGGATGCAAAAAATATCAGTTGGCGTGAATTTGAAGTGTGTGGGATTTTGCAGAAAGCCTGTGAATAAAACTGTCAGGAAAATAAAGAAGTATGCAAAACATGTGTATTGTAGTGAAGGCAGTATACTGTATGGAAAATGATTATTTGGAAATGATGCCAAAATGCAAATTGGCAAAATCCGAACCACTTCCTGAATCAGTCACGTGGTACAGCCGGGCAGCGAGGCTTCGGACGTCATCAGTTTCAGCTCCTCCCCTAAATTAAACAAAGCCTCGATATGCGCATCGCGGAAACACCCCCTCCCGTACTTGGCACACGCTTCGACGCCTCGATACGGAACGTCACATCGCTACTTTTTAAGGTGCTCCGGCTACCTGCGGACTCTTTTAGCCGGAACACCTGAGGCAGACAACAAAAGAGGGTAAGTACAGATTCATTTCAAGTTCCACAGTTACTTAATTAAATGCACTTTTACTTATTTTATTTTCTGTTACAGGTCACTTTCACTGCAAAAACAGCCTGTTCCTCGATGTTCTCGCAAGGAGAGGGCGCTGACGGCATGTTCTGTCAGCTGTTGTAAACCTCCGCGATGATATTAGTGAAAGTGATCCACCTGACCTGACACCAGAGTATGCCAAGATCTACAGAAATAAAATCAACGTGCCCTTTGTCCCCTGTATGGAAATCACAACCCCAGTGTTCCAGGTCACGACAGTAGCCTCAGATGCCCTACAGGAAGAGCCTAGATCACTCTTCTGCGATTTAAAATGTGCAAATTATAACATAACTATCTACACATACAGCACACACAACCGCAACAGAGCTTCTTTAAGGACAAATGACAAACACCAAATAAATAAACATGAACGGTCAGTCAGCGTCAGCCAATAATTACGTCAGAAGGTTTCAGGTGGGGACGAGCTCAGAGAGGGGACATTTTTTATTCCGGAAGGTGCCGTGTGTCATCGTCAGTGGGTTTGTATTGTGTATTTATTGGTTTGGGACAGTATATGTTACTGGACAGACATAAGAAGGAACAGGGAAAGAAAAGGAGGAAAAAAAGAGAATTGTCAGTAATTACAAGAATTTGTTTTACCCCTTTTTCTTATGTTTTCTTTTGTTTTCCGTCCTGCCCTTACCCTCTCACATCTCTTGTTTTACGACTTACCTACACACAAACACAAACACACACACACACACACACGCACACACACACACACACACACTCACACTTGTCCTCCCATAAAAGAAGAACAGAAGCCATTCTTTTTGCCTCGTCACCCCTTCAAACTTTGATGTATGCACTCTGTATCCTGTCAAGTCCAAATGTCTAATGTCTTTTACCGTTTGTACTGTCTCTAATATCACAGTTTTAAAATATTAATAATAAAATAATAAAAGGAGACATGATAGAACCTGAATGTAAACACACTGGATTATAGCTAAAGGCTCATTTTCATCCGTTGTCCCTGTTTTGCAGATCTCCGCAGTAAATAAGTTCCAGAGAACCGGCGCAGTGTGACTTGGTGGTGCGCATGAACATTTTACACAAATAAACCAACTTTGTGTCATATTTAAAAGTACGCTATGTGACGTTTAGGTTGGGGGTCTGTCGCCTGCTTGTTTCTATGCTTTTTATGTCATTTCTCTGCCTGGAATGTTCCACAGTGTGACATTAAACAGCTCCACCTTCTACCTACCAATTACAGGTGGTTTTATAGCTCAAAAATACCTAGAAAAACAGGCGTTCTGACTGTGAGCGGGGTCGCCTCGCCACAGATCTGACCTGTAACTTGGTCTGGTTTGGTCTCCATGAAGATAGAAAGGTTTAAAGCCATACTGTGAAACATTCCAGGCAAAGGAATAAGGAAAGAATCTCTGTGGAGAAAAGTATTTGACGGACCCTTCACCAAAAAAGTTACACAATGCACCTTTAAGTAGTGAAACTTTTCTCAGATTCGGCAAAAAGATTTTACAGCAAAAGGCGAGGCCAAATAAGGTAAATATTTGTAATAATTGTATGTACTTTTATCAGTATCACCCAGCCCATATCATAAATGCAAATATTCTAAACAATATACTCACAAATACAAGCCAAATAAGCTGTTACTCACTGTTTTTAGTTTATAACATGGTAAAAACATGGTACACAGTGAGATATTTTAAACAGAAATGGCATCTCTTAGTGTATTATTGCATTTTTTTTATATTCATTAACCTCAGAGTTGAACTGACAGGTGCTGCAGGATATTACGTGTTTTTGGAAATTGAAAAAACAAAATAAAACAAAAAAAGGAGAAATGTCCTAACCTGTCGGGGCGCTCCGTTGGCCACATACTCCCTGTAGATCCTTCTGGCTGAAGCTGTTCTGTCGGAGTCTGGGGGCAGGTTCCTGAACGCCTCACAGTCCAGGTAAAAGAGCAGGTTCTCCTCACTGTACTCGCTCCTCAGGTACTCCTTAAACACCAACAGGCCCGCTGCACACACACACACACACACACACACATCTGGTCTGGAGGACTAAAGGGGAGAGTGAGGAGTGTGGGTTCTAGAGGAGTAAAGGGAAGAGTGAGGGGAGAGAAGGGACGGGGTCTGGAGGACTAAAGGGGAGAGTGAATGTGATGGGGTCTGAAGGATTAAAGGGGAGCGTGAGGGGGGAGGAGGGTCTGGAGGTCTAAATAAAGGGGAGAGGAAAAAGGGAAGAGAGGCGGGGTCTGGAGGACTAAAGGGAAGAGTGAGGGGAAGAAAGGCGGGGTTCTGTTTATTAAAGGGAAGAGTGAGGGTGGAGGAGGTTTGTGAGTTCTGGAGGATTAAAGTGGAAAGTGAGGGTGGTGGAGGGTCTGGAGGACTAAAGGGGAGAGTGAGGGTTGTGGGGTCTGGAGGACTAAAGGGGAGAGTGAGTGGGGTGAAGGGTCTGGATGTATAAGGTACAGTGTGATTGGTCTAACAGGTCTAACACATTTCAAACTCCAGTGACTTTGTAATCAAAAGTATGCTATTAGTGGCATTTTATTTACAGTGTTTTTCTCATTTGATTTCAAAATGTTAATGCAATACTTTTAAATCCTGTATAAATGAGCTGATCAGAGAGAGGAGCAGATGACTTCACCAAGACAGGTTACTTTTAACAATAAAACACCTGCAATTTAATAGAGACTTTGAAGGTTGTATGAAGCCATGGATGAATGTTGTTACACCTCCAAAGCTGTTCCACCTTGTGATGTCATGAAGTTAACAGCTACATTTTACCTTTAATTCTGTAGAGATTGGTAATTCCAGGGCTCAAATTATCCAAATGATTTTAGTGAAGGTGTATGGAGTTTAAAAACACAGTGGAGCACTTCCTGTATTACCACATGACATCACAAGGCAGAACAAGGTGTTTTCTGTTTGAGAGAAGAACTCAGCCTAAATCTGCAGGATTTGTGTGTTAAACATGTGTGAATGAAACAAAACACAACTCCAGGTCTATTTGTGATGAGGAAACAACATTATAACATAGATCGGAAAATAGCGTAATGTGGGCACTTTAATGCTATACTGTCGAACATTTCAGGCAATAACATCTCCATGGAGACAAGCAGGTGGCATGAACTTCACTAGAGAAGTTACACAGCGCAACTACATAAATAAACATGTGGATAAATGTGCAAGTGAATGGCAGAAGTCTGTAATTATCCAACACAACACACTGACTCACGGCGTCAGGTCAAATCAGGTTAGCTACATTGTTTAGCGCGAACATGAACCCTTTATGTGATTTGCTCCTTTTGTCTTGGCCTTGTTAGCAGCACCGCACACATATCAGGGGGTATTGTGTTCTCCGGCCCTCTCCTGGCTCCACTGCTCGGTTTGATAATTGGACAAACAAGAACACAGATTTGCTCATTATACTTTTGTTTGCGTTTTCTTTGAGCGAAGGTGGTGGAATGCACGGCGAGCTTCTGGAGCCAGGAGAAGCAGGTACAAAGTGGTCCAACCTGAGCCGAAGTGCAGGGTAATTGGCAGGAGACACTGTACCTGTCCACCTATAGCATGCTTCGTTTAAGAGCTAAAGGAACCGGCTTTGAAAGGAAAGAACGCACCGAGAAACTTGAGGCCAGAATATAACAGGTCACATATATAAATCTGGTGGTGAATAGGAAAAAAAAAAATCTTAAATTTAGAGATATCAGTTTGAATTCTTCTTTAGTTTACTCACATAAATGTAAAAAAAAAAAAAAAAAAAAAAAAAAATGTATTACAAGCTTTTCGTTTTGTCATGTTTTCATATAAAATTAAGGCATTTTCTGTGTAAAAACAGGCAAAACTGACCATTTTAGAGACACATCTGCTTTATTTTGTGGACATATTAGACACTAAAATATTTACAGAGGGGATTTTGGATATCTCATTTAGTATTTGAGTAAACTAAAGCTCACTGAAAATTTGCCTAAATATTCTAATTTCGTCAAATTTCTTTTTTAGTTCAAACCAAATCAGGTTTGGAATTAAATATCAACAAATCCTTCTGAATGTTTAGTCCAAATCTTAAGTACAAGAGTCTAAAGTTTGGTGTTTGTAGGTGTTATTTTAAGGACATGCATTTTGCGAAAACAGCTTTTGAAATTACAGTGTCCCATAGAAATTTATGGACGCAAGTTGATTAAATGAAATATTAAAATATCTTTCAGTGCAGAGACCAAACTGACCAAAAACCTGTAGTGTCTTACTATCTTAATATTGAATTTTTTAAATGTTTTGTCAGTGGATTTCACCGAGAAGCAGTACATTTTTTGACCATCCACCAGGAAACTCTCTGTCATGTAGACAGTGTAATTTGACTTATAAATGTAAAACTTCTACACCCAACCGCCGGGAAGATTATGAAAATCAAAGGGACAATTACATGCCCTGTGAAAAATGTCTTTTATCTTTAAAAATGCCCCTGTGGACTTGGTTATGTAGGAAAAATATCTAGAGCAATTAAGACTCAAATATCTGAATATAGGAGCGACATTAGGAAAGGAGAAGAGAAAGTTTTTATATTTATTCCTTAAAATCGCTGGCTCCTAGTGGCCTGCATCAAGAATATGAAATTAAACACTTCTTATAATGTCATTTACTTGCCCGATGATAACATATGATTGACGGACTTGGGTAATAGCGTATGTTATATGATGTACAGTGTATATTGTGTTATATATTGTGTTGTGTGGACGTCTCCTATGGGTCACTTTTGGACTGGTCAACCAATCAGTGGGCAGAAGGTTTATCTGGGAGTGGGACATAGAGAGAACCACGACCTGACAAAGATCCGCTGATCCAAACGCTTTATGTCATTTTCTGAGATTTTTGCTTTTCCTGTTCAGTAATATTATACGTTGATACGATTGATTATATAATATGATAATGTAACGTCACATGGAGGTGTAGAGTTACGATGAATCATGGAAGAAAACAACACACACGTAGAGCTGAGAGACAGTAATGACCCTGTTTTATCAGCATCATCACCCACACATTAGATGATATTTTACTGCTATAATCACTTCTGTTTAAAAGGTCTAAATATACAATATCTGCAGTCAATCCTCAGGAACTGAACTCAAGGACATACATGTTTTCTATTGGATTTGTCAGAAAAGTGAAATAAAATATAAACTTACTTTTACACTGCAGGAGCTGGTCAAACGACTCTGACCAACCCACGATGTCCACCGGAGCCCTGGAAAAGGAACAAAATGAATATATGCATAAACATACATAAAAGATGGGCTAGTGTTAGCATTAACATCATTGCCACGTACCATGTAAATGTACAAAAAAAATCCCGCAAAAATATTTCTAGGAGAAAAGAGAGAGTGCCTGTTTGTCACTCTACCCGCGTAAAAAGGAAATTATGAAAATTTGAGAACAATATTATAATTTATTTATTTTTTCTTTTATTATTTTTATTTAATTCATTTACAGAAATCAAACCCTGCTTTTTTTATGGGTCAAATTGTGACATTAATTGTTTGGAAATGTTTTATTTATTGCTCTTGTGTATGAAAATGTGCTTTTATCTCAATAAATTATTTATTCTGACAAAATCTGATGATGCCAGTTGGCACATTGACTTTCTCTTACTAAAAAACAGTAAAATTTACATATTTTGTTTGATCTGAACGAAATTTTGCACAAGTAATGATCTCAGGTTGTTCCACAGTATGACATTAAACAGATTTGTCTTACAGTTATTAAATAAATGGAAGCTCAAAAATACCTAGAAAAACAGGCACCCAGACAGTAAGGGTGCCTGTTTGTCATGACGTTAGAAAGGTTTAAAACATTCCAGACAAAGCAATAACATCTCCATGGAGAAAAGCATTTGCCGAACCCTCCATCAGAAAAGTTACACAATGCACCTTTACGTTTACCTGCAGTAGTCCTGTAGTTCTTCTTTCACTCGTATGTTCGTAACTCCTGCAGTGTCTGAGAATCTTCAGATTGTCACTTAAGCATCTCATCAGTGACACATGTCCAGAACCTGTCCAGACTGTGTGTCCAGTACCCCGTGTGTGTGTGTGTGTGTGTGTGTGTGCGCGTGTGTGTGTGTGCGTGTGTGCGTCTGAATTATGAATGAGTCCATCCACAGCAGACAGACTCATGCGCTTTGATCACCATGACCCACTTTCACTGAGAACTGCGAGAAGTTTGTCGAGAAGCAGAAATACAACTACTACTACAACTCCTACTACTTCTGAATCAAAACTGTAGAAGATAATATTGCATTTCAACACACATCCTTTTTAATGGACACGGGCGAACGAAAACGTGCACTGAGCTGAGTCTTATCTCTTAAAAAAACACTTTGTGCATGAAGAGTTTTAGAATAAGCAGGTGTTTTGTCTGTATGTGGAGGGGCAGGACTGTTTTAGCAACAGGCAGACGCCAACACGACCAAACAAAAATCTCCTTCAACCCAAAGACCCCATGGCTGAGAAGCAACCGTCTAGACCAGGGGTGTCAAACTCATTTTAGCTCAGGGGCCACATGGAGGAAAATCTATTCCCAAGTGGGCCAGACCGGTAAAATCATGGTAAATAACTTAAAAACAACAGCTTTAGATTGTTTTCTTTGTTTTAATACAGTCCAAAATAGTACGAGCACAACATCGCTATTAATCATGAAACTATTTTGAGGAATTCTGAGGAAAAGGAACACACAAACACACAATGCCTCAGTGATTCACAGAATACTTTACAGAATCATCTCGCGGGCCTGATTAAACCCGTTTGTGGGATCAGATCAGAGAATCCAAACTCTATATTATAACAAATACATGGGTCATTATGTCCGGTGTTTTTGTAATTCAGAATAAATCAGCGTTACAATAGTTCAATCAGTAAACGTTCTATTTGATTTGAACATGTTTAACTCATAATTGAAAACATGTTCAGTTCCTTTAATAAATAATACTGAGGACCTCTCTGTTACTGTATTTGAGTACTTTTTAGACTGAATATTTTTACTGACTGTCTGGAAACTCATAAAAACTTTGACCAATCCTCAAACGAGCTGAGAAAGCACCAGGCGCAGAAACGCCACACTTTTTAATGAACTCTGCGGACTAATTTGGGTGCCTCATATAGTTTTTCCATCCAGTTTTTCTTTTTAACTATGGACCGAATGATGTTTGTGTCTGAAATAAAGAATAAATAAACACTGAAGTAACTCTCCAAGTACTCTTATTTGAGTAGAAGTTGTGCTTCCTCTTCCCACTGTGGGTATGTCTACAAGTGACAAAAGCTTCAAGTTGACAGTTTGAAATGATTTGAACATTGGTGTTTCTTGCTTCTACAGAAAATCCTTTGAAAATACCAGATTGTGCGTGTGGTGGATACGTCTCCATAGTCTTAGTATTTCATTTCATTTACATTTTAGCACATGGTTGAATTTAATCCTTTATTTAGACTTATATTTTCTAATTTTGGGTGCACACATTTTAGTTAATATAAGTCTGAATTATTACTTACACTTGTTTTTTTTGTTTTTTTTTTTTAAGTTAGTAGCTTTAGTTAATTTTTTAGTGTAATTTTCTCCTCTCTTGTGTTCAGTTTAGTTGCCCTCATCTATTTAAACACACCTGGTCTCTGTCTAGGGCACATGTGGCAAGGCCAGGGCCCGGGGGCCGCATCCGGCCCTTCAAGCCATTTTATGTGGCCCGCAAGGAGTTAAATTAAAGGTTTAATTTATTATTATGTTGTGTTTCTGGGCCGCTACTATATCTCCTGCAATGTGCCGCAGTTGTTTCTCGCGAAGTGACTGCATCCGGCCACTAGAGTGGGGTGTTTCCCCACTTGCGATTCCCCAACACGCTCTGGCTGAGAAAAATCAACAAATCTCCCAAAAATGTCCAAGAAAAGAAAAATTGATGCAGAAGGACGGCTATTTCAGGAAAGATGGGGAAGTGAATACTTGTTTGTACTTCAAGGAGATAAACCGGTGTGTCTTTTATGTAACGAGACGATGTCGGTGATGAAGGAGTACAATATACGTCGGCATTTTGACACAAAACATGGCACTAAATATGCTAATTTTAGTCTCCAACAAAAACAAGTTGTCCAAGAATTAAAAGGAAAACTAAAATCGCAGCAGGGCATGTTTATAAGAGCTACAGCCAAGAACGATGCAGCGGTGAACGCTCACGTCATAGTGGCAGAGGAAATCGCTCGTTCATGATTACTGGACTGGACTTGTGTTTAGAGACGAGCATCAATGATAATCAATAGATCGATACAAATAAATTTAATATTATATAATATTTGAAGCTGAAATAAATATTATGAAATATCAAATACAGACTCTCATTTGTAACATATCGATATAGTAGTTGTTACAGTCTGAACTTTACAACCGGCCCTTTGATGACAACCATGATCCAAATGTGGCCCTTGGTGAAAATGAGTTTGACACCCCTAGTCTAGGGGTTAGTTTTTGTTCTGTTTAGTTGGATTTAAGTTTCCCCAGATGGGCCTGACTTTTTGTTAATGATTTACTTAATTTGAGCCTTTGTTAATTTACATTTTTATTTGACTTTATTAAATTTAAACATATTTTTTTACACCTTGTTTTTGCCTTTTTTTGTTTGGTCCACTACAGTGCGTTTCAAATTAGAAATCAGATGTTAAGATGTTACGTTCCAATAAAGAGTAAATTCTGTTATTCTGTTCTCTTAAAGTTGTTAAAATTGTGTAACTTTTCTCCATGGAGATGTTATCACTTTGTCTGGAATGTTTCACAGTATGGCATTAAACCTTTCTATCTTCATGGAAACCAAACCAGACCAAGTTAGAGGTCAGATCTGTGGAGACGCGACCCGCTCACAGTCAGAACGTCTGTTTTTAGGTATTTTTGAGCTGTAAAACCACTTGTAATTGAATAAATGTAAGTTAGAGCTGTTTAATGTCATACTGTGGAACATTTCAGGCAGAACAGTGACCCTTTTAAGTAATTCCTTGGACCACTACTTTACACTTCTACTTGAGTAATATTATTTTGAAGTAACGCTACTTTTACTTACTTGATAACTATTTTCGGCTACTCTACCACCTCTGTAAGTAATAGTAGCAGTAGCCATTTCAGTACACGGTCCAAATAACCCACTACACCAACTGTTTGTTTGCTAACTGGTTGCCAACTTGTGTCAATCCAACAAATAATGCTTCCTGTACATATCGACAATATGGGTGAACTAAAAATTATGTTCAAATATGTAGAAAAACTTACATATCATGGGCGGTGCAGCTGTAGTTGTTGTGTGTTTTCACGGCGTTATCTGCTGTGAACTCTGCGGACGGTCCCTGTGTGGGAGCGCGAGTCAGTGGCTCTGCAGGTTTGAGCACGTTTTCGAGTGAAGAAACAGGTTTGGTCTGAAGTTGCACTGTAAAGTACACCAGCCCCACAGAATGTATAAGGGACAGACAAACAGCTCGTGAACCCAAGAATGAATCTGATTAGATGTTATCTGTAGGGTAGGGCTGCAGAATTAGCGGTAATTAATAGGAAATAATGCATAATAATAATAATAAAAATGCATTGGATTTTACAGGAACTCAAGCTGTTTTAAAATGAGATGCCCTGTACCTGATTTTTACCATGTTAAAGGCCCATATTAGGCCATTTTCTGTTATGTTGTTTCCTCATCACAAACAGACCTGGAGTTGTGTTTGTTTCATTCACACATTTAACGCACAATTCTGCATACTGTATTTAAGCTGTGTCTTGTTCCACCTTGTGATGTCATGTGGCTAAACAGAAAGTGCTCCACTGTGTTTTTAATCTCCATACTCCTTCACTAGAATCATTTGGATGATTTCAGATCTGGAATTGCCGATCTTTACTGAACTAAAGATAAAAGGAGCTTTTAACTTGAAAACTAGCACTGCATGACATCACAAGGTGGAACAGAGCATTATGAGTTTTGGAGATGTAGACAGACAAATAATAAAGAGTTACTCAAACATGTGTGAATGAAACAAAACACAACTCCAGGTCTGTTTTTGAGGAGGGAACAATATTCTAACGTGGCTCAAAGCTCATCCTTTAACCCTTCCTTAACGTAACTCATCCATCCATCCATTTTCTTCCGCTTATCCGGGGCCGGGTCGCGGGGCAACAGTCTAAGCAGGGACTCCCAGACTTCCTCACTCCAGACACTTCCTCCAGCTCCTCCGGGGGGACCCCAAGGTGTTCCCAGGCCAGCCGAAAGACATAGTCCCTCCAGCGTGTCCTGGATCTTCCCCGGGGCCTCCTCCCGGTGGGACATGCCCGGAACAGATGCCCGAGCCACCTCAGCTGGCTCCTCTCAACGTGGAGGAGCAGCAGCTGTAACCCTAATCTTATTTATAACCCTGTTCCTAAGCTTCAAGTGCCTTTTGTGCGGGCATTTTACACCATCTGGGGACTACAGTACACTAGCTGTTTTACTGGCACATTCACATTAATGTTTATTGTGTGTTGTCCCTGTTCAAATAAACTAATGAATACATCAATAAATGCCTTTAAATGGGCAGTTGTAGCAGACGTTAGTGCATGTGCAGAGAGCCTGGACATATCAGCTCGACGGGACACTGGGAAAGGACCTTGCTCACCTCTCTCAGCTACACTGTTTCTTTGAGACCTTTGAGATCCTTTTACAAAGACATACTTTTATACACATAAATCTGACCTGGTATTGCAGGTTAAAGATGCAGAACACAGAAAAAAAGCAGCCAGCCCTGTAATGAACGTTGAATACTCACAGATAATATGTCCTTCCAAATATTAAACCTTGCTTGTTTAAAAGGAGACTACGATCACAACAGAACCTGGGATGCTATAACCACTATAATGAGAACTTTGACTTTTGCTCATTTTTATGAATTGGTCAAACTCTGACAGCAGTGGAAGCTGAGCCGGGTTCAGTCTGAGCAGGAGTCTGAGTCAAGTGTGAGGAAGAGCCACAGATACATGTGTAACAGTGCAAACACTGTCACAGATCTGAGGTCTGCTGTGAGGAGGACACTTTGGAGTGTGAAGTATGAAGAGTCATTTATTTGAATACATTTTTTCAGTCCAAGGTTTGACGTTGGTCTAAAAAAGGACTCTATCAAACTAAATAATGGAATACAAGGTTCATCTTCTTCATTCTGGGAAACAAGCATCTGTACTTCTGAGTTTGAAGTTTTTCTCTGAAAGTACTCAAGCCCGTGCACAATTATGCCATAGCTTGCCCCATGACTGGAGTGTAAGTACTTTAAGGTCAGTTAGATGCTCCAAGTGTTCACAAATTAATTTTAGACTGAAGAGAATGGGCCATGGGACCTTCTATCTTCTGTGGAGGGTTAGCAGGCTAAATGCAGTCTCCATAGGACTTGAAGAGTCTAACAGCTCTATTAGCCACACCAGCCCAGTCTTATCAGTAAATATCCTCCACCCTTTGATGGTTTCCTCCTCCTCATAGGGGTTCAGGATTAAACAGAGTATATCTACAGTCGTCTGTGGATCTCTTTGTTGTGTACACTGCCTGTCAAAAGTTTGGAGACACTTTTTCATTAATGATGTGTCTTTATTATCTTGGCTATTTCCACTGAAGACTTCCCCATTCTGAATAAACATGTGGAATGAAGCAAAAATGTGTGAAATAACACAAAACATAATTTAGAGTTCAGATTCTTTATATATAATATACACTAGTATAATGTAATAGTCTGTACAATTTGCTTTGATCACTGCTTTGCACTCCACTAATGAACCCTGACGTGGCACAGCTGTGAAGTGAAAACCATTTCAGGAGACTTCAACATAAAGCTCATTGTGAAAAGGCCAAGGGTTTGTAGAGGTGTCGACAAAGCTATTGCTATTTCAGAGCTATTTCACTTTTCTTTGCTACATAATTCCATAGAATTTGCTTCATATATTTGATGTATTCACAATGTACAAAGACAAAAACACTAATGCGAGGGTGTGTTCAAACATTTAACTGGTTATTTGCACATTCTGAACACTAACGCGTGTAGTACATGGGGGTCTCACAAGTGGAAAGTGAAATAAAGTCAGTGTAAAGTGGGCACTGGCTCACAGAGCTGGTGAACAACAGCAGCTGACAGTTTAAAGTGAGCAGAGTGCAGACTAGAGCTTTGAGCTTTGTCATTTGAATAAAATATATCCAAAATATCCTCCAGATGTAACCTGGCTCCTGCTAGAGTGATCTGTGCGTCACTGTGATTTGAGTTCTACACATGAACAGTCTGAACCGCTCTCAATGAAAGAGAACGGAGAACACAGAGCATCATGACGACTATTTGGAGCTCATTGGTCAAAGCGTCACAACAGTGGAGCAAGACAAAAATTCAAACTTTAGTTCTGTCCAGATGAGAGAAAAGCCCAGACATGAGCTTAAAGCAGAGTGAAGTTCACCTGTGTGAGTTTGTTTGTTCAGCTGGACGCCTTTGACTTCTGCCTAAACCTCAGTGCTGCGACGTGATTGGTCCTTCTGCTGCACCTGGACAGGTGGGTGTCAAACTGCAGTTTTACCATGGCAGTCTATGGTTCAAATTTGATCCCACAATGCAACACATTTTAGATAATACTCCCTACAACTGTACAACAACTTAATCTCAAGTAACGGATAACCTTATGCCCTGTCAATCAGCAGAGTATTTACACTGCTGTTCTTGTCTCTTGTTTATAGCTGTAATTTTATAGTTTATTTTATAGTTTATTACTTATTTTTCTATTTTATTTTGACTTGTACATACACATTTATTTTTGTTTTTATAATTATGTCTCATTTGACACGTGTCTCTTGCTCTTTTTTGCTATACCATCTATTTTTGTTACTCTCTGTTATTATATTATATTGTGATGTTTGAGGTACTGTATCCAAATAAATTTCCCTTGTGGATCAATAAAGTTTGTCTAAGTTGCCTAAGTTGTCTAAGTATTTTACTGTCATTTACTGTATTGTGTGTAAAATCTTTGCAGTCACAAGCAGTTGAATGCACTGATATACGCCCAATGTCACAGTACTAATAACAGTAAATCACTGTTCTGATTCTTGTGTTTTATAACAGCAATTTCTTAGCATTTTTTTATAACTGTGTTCTCAGAAAAAAATTCTACTCTATTCTTTATTTATTATTCCAATAATCCAGACTGAGTCATACGTCGGGTTCAAACAGGAACAGGAAATCATGGACCTGTTTTTATTATGTTGTTCAGTGTACAGAATGTAAAATATTATCTGTTTGTTATATTTTAATACAACATATCAAACATTACAATTCATCCATCTCAGTATTTGAGGTAAACTCGCCTCACCCCTCTCTTTCTGTCTCTCTTCTGTCCAGCAGGGGGAGCTCTGCCACTGTCTCCAGTCTGCTCCCTCTCTGTGACAGGCAAAGCTGTGGTCTGCTGCTGCCCATGTTAAAGACCCTAACCTTAGACCAGGACTATAACCGGACTTGGAACTGGACCATCTGGATCCAGGGCAGTCCAGAGAGCGGGCAGGGTTCAGCTAACGGCCCACAGTGACCAATTAAACGCAGGCAGACTCCAGGAAATGCACTGGTCTCATCTAACTGCAAATTACTATTTCTACTAAAAGTAATGCTTTTCTAAGTAGTAAATTGTGTTGTTGCTAATACTTTTGACACGGAGTTTAGTGTAGGGACTGATACTAACATTTCAAAACTAATGAGTTGGCTCAATATTCAAAACTGATTGCAATACCACGGTGATCTTGAAAGAACAAAATATGATTTTACACATTAAATGGTAATACTTTCTTTTCTATTCCCATGTGGTCTTATATCTGTGTAATCCCTCAGTGGTCCAGGTCTAAACCAGGTCTAAACCAGGTCCATGGGCGTATACTAGTCTCTTTGCTGTTATACTTGTTCTGATTCAGCTCAAGATCATTCTAAAACTATTCAGGAAAGGTTCATTCAGGAAAAATAAGTATCAAATCTCAATACCTAAAACTAGTACTGAGATTAGATACTCATTTCTCGATTAGACACTGACAGTTTGACATACGAGAGCTAAACCGTTACCACCTATTAAAGGCTAACTAGTAGTAATGAGTAGTAATATGTATACTAAGTAGATATTTGTTAGTGTTTAAGAAGTACTATTTATGTTTTATTCTGTATGGCTGCATTAAAAGTCACTGTAACTGATTTTTACCATCTTAAAATAATAAAAAAAAAATCCTAATTATTCACCACCATGACATGAAAAAATTTATTCAAATTAGATGTAAACAGCACACAGCAGATAAAGTGATTTTGATCTGTTCTGGGGCAAGACATTTTTCTCAAATACATGGGAAAAATCGGGTAGAGATCCTTTAACTTTACTATTTAAAAAGGTACAGTACACAGTATTTTCTGGAGGTGGCCAGTCACCTGTATGATTCCATTTAATTAGAGAGTTAAAGCCATATTTTGGAACATTTTCCATGGAGATATATATGTTTTATGGCATACTAGGGAAGGTTATAGTCAAACCAACAACATTTCCATGGAAACAAGCAGGTTAAAGTCAGTAAAAGTCAGGTTTGTGGCGATGCAAGCCAGCTCTCAATAAGGACATGTTTTTCTAAGGTTTTCTCTGAAATAAAAACATCTAAAATGAAAAATAAAGTGTAAAAAATAAAAAATACATACTGCGGCTTTAACAATTAACTATTTTCTTCTATGTATACTCATATTAGACATTATAAAGCACTTATTAATGCTATATTAAACACTGAAGAGTCATTCACTAACACACCAATGTAAAGTTAAGTTTTACCAAAATGTTTTATTTGAATCAAACTCGTAACACAAATTTAGACCTTAGACCAGGGGAGATTTTCACATGAATTTTGTTTATGGAAAATGACACTGTAAAGTTTTCATTTGGGTAGAGTTTCTATAGTTGGTACATGACACGTGTCTCTCAGCTGTGGTTAGATGTCGACTTATTTACAAACGAATAAAACTATTTGCAGTATTGGACTGTGCAGAAGAATGAGCTTAGTCGAAATACAAACCTCCAGACTATAGAGGGACAGGGGAGATAATACTCCCTACAACTGTACAACAACTCACCCTTATGTAACAGATAATACTCCCTACAACTGCACAACAACTCATCCTTATGCAACAGAACCCTGAGATTTTTTATTACTTATTTTTCTATTTTATTTTGGCTTGTAAATATACCATACATTTATATCATTATGTCTTATTTTACACCAGTCTCTTGCTCTCTTTTTTGTTACTTATTTAGAATTTATTATTGCCATTTATATTTTTACTTTTTATTATTATATTATATTGTGATGAGTGAGCTACTGTGTCCAAATAATTCCCCTTGTGGATCAATAAAGTTTTGTCCAAATCTATGTCTATGTTCATTCCTCCACCATGTTAGGTGCTCTGGCTCAGGACCAAAACGCCGATATTAGCTGGAACTGGAAGAACAATGTCTGTCTGTGGTCTGGGAACACCTGAGTACCTTTCATGAACACCTGGACGAAGTGTCTGGGGAGAGTGAAGTCTGGGTATCTCTGACCTCACAAACCAGCCACAGATGAGGAGGAGAAATACAACACATGGTAATGATACTGCTATTAAATGTTGAATAGACGATTTTCTAAGGAAAGAGAAATCCAGCGACTGTTTGTCCTTTTTCAAATGTTGCGCATGACACCCCCTCCCTCATCCACAGCTCCATAAGTAGAAACGCCTCCTCCCGCCTCCTTCTTACACTACAAATCATGTTCTGTTGACGTTATCTGTCCAGAAGTAATTTAGCGACCAACGCGTCAGTCTTTAGACTCTTCGTCTGCTTCAGTGACACCATCGCTGGAAGGAATCTCCAAGAATCACCTTAGTTTGGCTTTGCTCCTTTTCCCCTTCTCTTCTTTCAGCGACCTCAAAAACTTTCTTTTGCTGCTAACTGGTGGTGGATTCTCGTCTGCCATCGCAACAAACTTTGCGCAAACTGTGAGGAAGCTACAGTTGGAAAAAGCCGCTAAGAACCTCTGCGTTGGTCGAGTAAACGGCATCTTGCGTCTGTGGAATGTGTGCGAGGCGTATGTAAACCACATGATCCCAGCGTGCCGGCGAGTCAGTTACACTAGAAATGAAGGGAGTTTAATTGACAAACTAACGGCCAATAGATTTTCATCATAATTACAAGGCTGCTGCATCTCTATAATGCTATTTTAAACTTTCATTGATGATTTGAAGCTAAAAAAAATCCTCCATACAACCTTTAAGACCTGCTGATGGTAAGCTACCTCTGTAACCACAACTACGGCGACAGAAGCAGTGGTCAGAGCATTTGTCCACCAACCTGATCAGAGGATGGATCTGCCATTGTGTCCTGAGGCAAGACACTTCACCCACCTTGCCTAGTTTGAATGCAGTGTTTGTGTTTGTGGTGGTGGGAGGGGATGATGGTGCAGATTGGCAGCCTCACTTCGGTCTGTAAACTCCATCGTCACTAGAATCATTTGGATGATTTCAGTCGTTGAATAGTGATCTCTACGGAACTAAAGGTAAACACAACTTAACTTGAAAATGACATGACATCGCAAGTTGCAAAAGCGTTTTGAGCTTTGTAAATGTAGACAGGATTACTCAAGGAAACAAAACAACTCCAGGTATGTTCACAAGAATCTATTTTGTTTAATATAGAACTGCCCTGGCTTAGACTGACGGAAAATTGCATAAAAGTAAAGCCGTACTTGCTCCTAAATTATATTCGGTGTGTGTTTATGTCCCAGTACAGCAGAGTGCTCCTGACCCATTAAACAGCAGGTCGTGCAGATGCTAATTCTGACTTAAAGTTTGTTTTAGCCATTAGCTCGACTCCTGCTGAGAGGAGTGTTGTTGCAAATGCTAACAGCTCACACAACATGAGGTTTAAGGGAAATGTTCCTGATTTTTACCGTCTTAAAAACGTGACAAACAGAATTGGTTCATTTTAAGGAGTTTGCAGTGGTCCAAAGTTATTCCTCACTTACCTTATGCAGTCAGAGCATCTTAATTATTCATCGCAATGAGTTTGTGCCCTTTTGATCCACTTTTTTGCTAACACATTGATGCTTACAAACATTAGCATGCAAACAGAACACTTTCTTATTCTCAGAGGACAAAATGCTCCATAATTAGATGCAGACAGCACAGCAGTTTCACTTCTATGAAAGCTGCTTTTACATAATATCATTTTATTATAGTATACTTTTTTTTTTTTTTTTTTTTTTCTTAATTACATACACACCGGGCTGAGCTGTGTTTTAGTCTTAAGTGAGTTCTACACATTATTAATCTGGAACAGCTCTCACTGAAGGAGATCACAAAACACAGAACAAATAGTATTTGAATCTGATTGGCTGAAGCGTCGCAACAGCGGAACAAGCCGAAAGGTCAAACTTCTGTTACATCCAGATGAGAGAAAAGCACAGACCTGTCCACAAATGCAAAGCTCTTACCTTCTGCACGTTTTTTTTTTTTTTTTTTTTTTACAAATAAAACCATCTGTATTGATGCAAAAATAAGATGAAGTACATCTCTGTCTGTCTGTTGGGAGTGTGAACTGCATGCACTGTGAAGTCTAGGCTCAGGGGTACAACTTCTCAGTTATTTAGTAAAATAACCAAATACCGTTAACTGTACTTGGTTAGGGTTACAGTTCAAATACACGGCAGGTCCGGCACATACTTTAAACGGGTTACTTGCAAATTGCCTGTTACACCAACTATGATGAGACCTGTAGTGGTATTTGACTAAGGTTTACCCAGGACAGTCCCTGTTTTGAGCCCTGTCTGTCCCAGCAAAACCATTGATTTGTCCCAGTTTTATACAAAAAATGTCCCAGGTGTCCCTATTTTTGACAAATTTGATCCCTACTAACAGTAAAAAGAGGCATAAATTGTAATTTACTTAAGTAAAATACAGAAAAGGAATACTTAAAAATGATCAAAACACAAAGAAAATGTGGCTATACTCACATGTTAGTCATGAATGGGCCGAGTGCAGAACAGTTTTCCTTAATTATGCACTTGTTTCACAATTTTATTATTTCCAACCACCCAAACCAGGGGTCACCTTATATTTGACAATTTTGTCCGGCAAAAACAGACTTCTTATGGATTCTTTTCAAATGTATTACTCAAACATGCACAAATGAAAAACAACTACAGGATGGGCTTTTTTTTTTTTTTTTTACACAATGGGTGAAACACTTTATAACATGTTTTACACAATCAGAATCATGATGACACTTTATAGTGAAAAAGAAAAATTATTCTTATTTCAACATGTTTTTTCTTTCTACCTGTTTTTAAATGTGAGTCTGCGTCTCTCGCCTGAAGTTGCACATCAGGACAGTGTAATTGTGTTCTGATTGAGTATTCACAAATGATAATGCTTTTGTTGTGTCTTTGCTGATGCTAATTAAAGCTAATTACGGCTATGCTAATGGGGAGTGGGGAAGTCTTTATGAGCACTCGAATGGCGCGATTAAGCAACTGTTTATCCAGAGAGGCGGAGGCGGAGACGCTTTACTGTTCACTGGAAAGACGCCTTTGATGGATGGATGAGAGAAGAGCTGAGTCAGCCACAGGGAAACTAACGCTATTAACTCTGACTTAAATAACAGTGTCAAAACTCAGGCCACAACTATTAGTAAGTAGTTCTTCGCCCACCTTCCATGTAAGGATCATCAAAAACATGCCTGAAGAGATTTTAGATGTCATCCATGCATGTTTGAGTGATTTTGTGATCGCTTCCAGGGCCTATTCAAACCCTCCTTATGGTTAGATTCTGTTCAATGCTCCACCCATGCTCCCACACAGCAATTCTCGTTGTTTTCAGTGAATATCGCATTTTTAAAACAATAAAAGACAACATGGTGATCTAAATATGTTTTGTGTGAGCAGTTAATACCCCACAGAAGTAAAGCAGTAGTAAAATTAGTATAAGAGATTAAAAAAACATCTCTGCAGTTAATCCAGCAATAAGAATAAAACCTATGAATATTATCTATAAAGATTGGAAACATGGAAGACAAGTTTAGCCTAGGTTTTGCACAGTAGGCGCATGTGTTTTGTGCGTCGATGCTGCTGGCTCCTCTCGCTCCTGTCCAGGTTCCAGAGAGTGGGAGCGCAGGCCAGAATGAGCTGCACCTGGTTGTGGGCGGGGTCCACCAGTTTCAAAGCTGGCTGTCTGATACTTGTTGGCGTTCTTCTCTCTCCCAAGCAGCCAACACACTTTGCACAATGGTTTTAATTACTATCCAACTTCTCATTTTTCAAGATAATTTGGGGAATAAAACACACACAGTTCAGTAAATGCTAGATATATGTTTAATGCCGTACTGAGAATTTTAATGAGATGAGCCGGTAGCGGACCCTCCACCAGAAAAGAAAAACTGGTTGAAATTGTATGTCGTATGCCCAGTCAAAGTCCTACATTTTGAATACTTTTACATAGAGTTGCATTATGTTGTACTGTAAAAACGTGACATAATTACAAACAGCTTGATTTTTGTTGTGCATTAATTTATGTCTAATTAGAGATGAAAAGTGTCACGTGCTGCAAGAGCTGTGATTTCTATTTTTCTCACTAATATCATGCAGTTCAAAGCTAAAATTAAATGAAGTATTGTCTTAATCATATTCTGTTAATTTAGTAAAGTAACTATTCTAAATACCACCAAATGAAAGTAACTATCAGGATACAGCCCGTTCAAGTCAATGGGCTGATCTCAGTGATGTGCGTCTTGTTACAAAATCTGACCTTTTTGAAAACTGTAGGTGCCCTGTCAGCTGAACATGAGGAGTTTGTGATTACATTGAGCTCTATGGGGAAAAGCCTTTCTGGGCAGGAGGAATTTTTTCGCTGAAATACCGGTGAGTGGCGACAAAATAAAAATATTCTATGTTGAATTCTGTGTCTTTCCTCAATGGAGACCTGTGTTTTCACTAAAGAAAGCCGACAGACGCTCTTGGTGCATCGCCTGTGTCTTCCTCTACATTGGAGAATTTTCCTATTTGTTTGTTTTAGGTTGATGGATGAAAATTGTTGTACCATTTAACATTAGTTTGTAACTGCCATTTACTCCCCAGTGGTATGAATAATAAAAATCAAAACGTTTCCAGCTGCCTTTCCTTGGTGTCCTCATGTTCAGACATGTAGAATCGATTCTCCGTACTCTCTTGTCTCGTCTGTCAAAGAGCCTCTTGCAGAATCCACAGAATCATGTCACCATTTGCTTCTGGCACTTTCATCATTAAAACTTCTGTAGAACACGAGCGTCCCACCACTCGCCAGATAAGGCTTTTCTTCGGAGGGTGAATAGAAAATTAGCTCCGCAACATCCGCGCCGGAGAAGACAGGGCCATTATTGGGAAGAGCTACAGACCTAGAATACATTAGCCTGCAATGAGGAGAGCAGGTTTAATGACAAGACAAGAGACTCAAAATGTGATAATGCTAGCTGTCTAAAAAGGTCTGTACTGTCTACTATAAAGTCACTGTATGAATGTAGAAAGAACAGTTTGGCAAATGGCGTAAAACTCATTTATTTGCTACTGGTGAACAGTTTAAAAAGGTGGTATTATGCAATGTTGACTTTTCATGTTATAAGTAATCATGTGTCTTCAATGTTGGGTCAGTTCTTGTTTACATAACCCGCGCATCATTCACACCAAACACCACACCATGAGTCACATCATCAGCTGACTGACAAACTTATTTCCGTGACAACGTGCTTCAAGTGAACCATAGACGTACGGTGTATATATTAATGGACATAACTAACGCTCTAGTCGCCACGTTCCTAATAGGAAGTGTGCTCTTCTGGCTCATTCTGACCCTGGCTCCCATTGACTTATACTGGAATATTGTGGCAACTCTTGCTGTAACTGCTGAAGTCAGCCTCATCATTTTGGTCTTAAAATGTCCGTATTAACCTGCTCTACATGATCCTGTTTTTTTTGTTTGTTTGTTTTTTCTCTTGCTATTTTGTCCATGAAAAAGTCCTGTTCATAACATAGATTCTTTCACCTGTGGCTAAATACACCATGAGATTGACAGCAGAGAAATGTTTTATGAATGACACACAGACTGACCCAGACTTATCTGCGCAGACAGAGGCAGGAGACATGTGATCCAAGAACTTTTCCTTCGTACACAAAACACTCGTCCTGTTTAAAGTTGTGAGTGACAGTGTGAAAACGTGATGATCTACATATATAGCCTATTAACAATTGTTACCCCATAACCCCTTTTAAATTCATGTGTGCATGAGGTGTTTTGAAGAAACAAGAACAAACAATGCCTGGCACAATAAATGTCATCATGTCTTTTTCATGAAAATACCTGAGAAAGTGTGCACCTCCACTCAAACTCTGGGCCTTGCTTAGATGGTCTGCAAAGTTTGGGGAAGTAAGGGAAGATCACATCAGAAGGCAATCACAGGTCAATATCTGGAAATGATAAAAGAAAACAGACCTCATGATGCCGCTTTTAATAACTAATTAATCACAATTGTTTTCAACTTAAGTCAATTATCCATAAAATGTAATATAGGAGGCTAATACACATTTTGACAGTGCCAAACAATTACATGCCGTATTATCTCATAAAAATAAACAATCAATCAAAACAATAATACAGTAGAAACCAATAACAGTTTTGATGAGCCCATTGCTCTCACAGGATTCAAAATGTCCTCAATCAGTGCAGTAACTGTGACGATATAAGTATCACAGGAACTGTTGTGTGCATAGACACACCATGGCATTGCTGGAGGAACACTCTGGGCTTTTTCATGTACTTGACAAACATGGTTGCACCCTGAAACTTCTTTCTTTTTTAAAGACATTACAGTAACGTGTATTTACCTTGTTGACATGTTTCGGCTGCTGCTGCTGCATCTTCAGAACTGTCCCCGGTGTTGGTGGTGACGTGTCGTATATCAGCTGTTGTTACTTCCTGTGGGCGTGGTCAGCTGTTGTTACTTCCTGTAGGCGTGGTCAGCTGTTGTTACTTCTTGTAAGCGTGGTCAGCTGTTGTTACTTCTTGTAAGCGTGGTCAGCTGTTGTTACTTCCTGTAGGCGTGGTCAGCTGTTGTTACTTCCAGGTCAGTCTGATGGACCTGGCAGGTCTCTCAGACTGACCACGCTTCCTGTCGCCCGGTGCTCTCTGGAGGAGGGTGTCCCAGGTGTGTGAAAGGAGGAACGTTCCGTCATCTCGGTTAATGCTGTCCGTGCCTCGTTTCCTGATTTCAATGGCCTCCCTGATCCAGCGTTTGAACTTGTTGTTTTCCGATCCCATGACCCGAGCCCCGTCCCAATCCATAATGTCGTTATTTATTTTACAGTGATCTGATATGGCGGATTTTAGGTTTTCTTGCAATGTTTTGTCTTTTTGTGTTCTGATGAGTCTCCCTGATGTTTCCTTTTCACATTCCTTTTGGTGTTCCTTTTTTCGGATATGAAAAGCCCGGCCTGTTTCCCCTATGTATGATTTATTGCATGATTTGCATTGGATTTCGTAGATGGCATTGCATTTTTGCATTACCCCGACATGCCTGCTAACTTCCTGATGAACACTCCACCCCGTGAAGCATTGTTCCCACCACTGACACTGGGCAAAGGGCCATCTACATTGGGCAAAGGATACAAAATTTGTGCTTGATATAGGACTAAACTCTCACTTTGGCCAGCTGCACATTGCAAGGCAGGGACGCATCTGAGGCATGGTCACTAAACGAATCACCATCATCTTCTGAAGGCAGATATTCCTCTTCAGAATCAGGGTCTGCGAATAGAAGACCCGACACTTCATTGCAGGTAATTTTTTTGATGCCTTAATAATCTGATGCAAATACTTACTGATGTTGATAACGTCGCTCTGATAAAATGGCTCACACGCACACTAGGTCCGCTATTACTCACACTGATTCAACACACTCTAGCTCTATAGAGAAGATTCTCCACACAGCTCCTGTCAGGCAGCAGGGGCCAGGAGCAAAGACCAAAGATCGAGAGATGGAGATTCAATCATATCTAATCGTCACTGAAATGGTTGAGGGATTTTTCAAGAAGTCTACAGCCAATCCTCTGTCAGTAAAAGCATGTGGTTTGGAGATTTTTATTTATTTATTTTTTTTTTTATTAAAAGGCCCATTACACTATTACACTATTTTCTGATCCATACCCATAGTTGTGTTTTGTTAAATGCCATACACCATTAGAATAATTTGGATAATTTCAGCAAGGAACAGACTACCTTTACTAAACAAAAGGTAAAAGGAGCTGTTAACTTGAAAACTACAACTTCATGACATCACAAGATGGAACAGAGCATTTGGAGCTTTGGAGATGTAGACAGACTAATAATGCAAGATTAAAGTGTGAATGAAACAAAACACAACTCCAGGTATGTTTTTGAGAAAATAACATTCTAACATGGCTTAAAGCTCACAAGAGTCAATTTTGTTTAATGTAACACCTTTAAATGGCAATCAATACTAAGAGCCGTGAATTTTGTTTTTGAAATACTAAATAAAATTGCAAATCAAGATTGTTCACTATGAGTAAAAAATGTGATTCATTCAACTGGATCAACTGAAAAAGGCCATTGAAGAAGTTGCAGAAAGGCTGGTCCATTTGTGATGCAGTTTGCTGAAGAGGCTTAAGGTCCAGGCTGGGGCAAAAAATGGTTGAGATCATATAGCTGATATAGTCCTGGTTCCTAGCCTTCTTTAGACCTATCCAAGTCCTGGTATCCTAGACCTGCTCAAGAACTGCTGTAGTTAAGTTCTGATTTCAGTCCTTGGGTAAGTCCTGGTCAAGTCTACAATAGGGATTTCATTACCACAGTGTGTGAATCTTTGCTTTGTAAATGATTGTTCTATTTAATTAATAAAGGTTTAAATACTAATACATTGTTTTTCCATATTTATGTTATATATTTGTGGCGTTACATTTTACTGGATGCTTATTAAAAATGTACATCTCACTACACCAAACCCGGAGCCAAAGGTGGGTTGTACACAGCTACATTTACTACTTTTTAAAGAAATTGCACTTTCAGAGTAGTTTTTTAGCAACAAACTTTTACTCCTACTGTATCTGAGCATTTTTCTTTTTTTTATTGAACAGTACTCTTACTTGAGTAAAAGTTGTGTTTCCTCTTCCCACTGTGAGTAAGTCTTACAAGTGACAAAAGCTTTATGTGAAAATTTTGTGCATTATTTTTTGTTTTGTCCTTCAAATTACATTAACTACAAATTATAAATCAGATGTTATGTCCTGATTCCTGACAGTTATTCTTTAAATTACTATTACTTGAGTGTTATTTTTTATTACTTGTACTTGAGCAATATTATTTAACATTTCTTTTAGAAGAACTAGTAGAACTTTTGACTACTCTACCCAACTCTGCCTGGAGCTACCCTGAAATGGTAAAAGTGTGAAAGCGTTATAAGTGTTATAGGCAAATGCAGCCTGTTCCAGAAAACTATTCACCCCCATGAGACGGTATTATGAGGCTCCACCATGATGTCTAATTTAATTTTATGCAGTTTGTGTATGTTTTTAAAGGGCTGATCTATGTTATAATGTTGTTTCCCCATCACAAACACACCTGGAGTTGTGTTTTGTTTCATTCGCACGTTTAACACGCAAATCCTGTATATTTAGGCTGACTTTTTCTCTCAAACAGAAAACCTTTGTTCCACTTTGTGATGTCATGTGGTAATACATGAATTGCTCCACTCCATACATCTTATTTCAGCTTGGGAATTGCCAGTCTTTACTGAACTAAAGGTTAAAAGCTAGCTGTTAACTTAGCTGTAACAAGGTGGAACAGAGCATTTTGAGCTGATAATAAAGGATTACACAAACAAAACACAACTCCAGGTCTGTTTTTGATGAGGTAACAACATTTTAATATGCCTTAAAGCTCACAAGAGTCAGTTTTGCGTAATATAAGACCTTTGATTCCAGCAATTTAAAGCAATGAGTGTAAAGTGAAAGGAGAAGGCACAGGTGGTATATGGAGGACAGGTCAGCTCTCTGTCCCAGTTTCTTTAAGGCCTGGACAGAAGAGCTGAGGAGGCAGGAACTTTATATAGGAGTTTTATAGCAGTTTTATCTGTTATCTGTCCTTTTAGCTCTTGTCAGATAAAAAACCTTGAAAAACACACATCTATTGCACAAGAGCCCAATAAATAATTAAAAGCTAGCAACACACATCAAATTTAATAATATAATTTTGAACCAAAGTATTAAAAATGTAATTACATAGACTAATTAGAGATACAGGCCACATTTAACGGCAGAATAACGTTTTTACTCCACACCAACTTCATTAGGGAGCCCCTTTAAGCATTTACCAGTGTCCAAACGAGCACAAATGAGCTACTTTTGCAGAGCTCATTTGCTTTCACTATTAGCAGCCCCGACCAGCCAGAATCACATGCTTTGACAAAACTTTTCAAAGACTAGGTGCCTGTAACAGCTGAAAGAGGAGGTGCATGTGTTGTTTAGACGATTAAGAATAAAATATTATTTTTTCTGAAACGAACCTGTCTCCAGCGTGTCTTACATGCCACAAACTGCCTGTAGCACATAAGGGTTCAGAGTCGCCTCAAACCCTGAGTACTTTGTGATGATACTGTCCAGTGTTGGACACACTCTCATCTGTGCAATACCTAGAACATAACAAGGTCCAGCACTCACACACTGATAATGATGAAGACTGGAGAGCTCCGATCATCTGTTCAGCTGCACAGATGAGACAGAGGCTGATGGAGATCACTACAACCGAGTCCAGACCAGAGCCAGAAGCACAGCTACAATAAACTCACGTTTATCCCCCAAATACAAGGCACAGTTCTCCTCAGCATCATGCACTCTCTCCAATGAAAAGAGGGTGTAGCCTCGGAAAGGTCCAGTTTTGTAAAGCCGAGTTGATCTGGAGCCGTGCTGTCTCCTTATTTCAGAGGGCGTGACTGACAGGCAGTTTAACTTTAAACAAACAAACAGCGGATTACACGTAAAAAAAGGACTGAGAAACAGCAAGGATTTTTGCAAGTTAACAACCGAAGCACCAAACTAGTCTTTATGTCAGATAAAAGAAGTTATATATTTTGTTCTGAATGTTACCAGAATTTTGGAGAGATGTATTTTGCATTTGAGAAACACGTGATACACATTAACAGCTGTGGTTGGATCTTCTCAAATTTGGACGGAGGTTTTTCACCCTCTGTTGTTCGGTTCTAGACTCTTCTGGATTTTGATCAGATTGTAGAAGGTGCTACCTGGTCAGGCAAACCCCATAGAATGCAGTCTAAAGTCAAATCAGTGATCTTATGTTTTGGGTCTGCTGTCCCCCAGCCATCCTTCACAGCTTCAGCTCCATAAACTGCAGAAAAAAGTGGACTAAGTGAGTGTGGCGTCGCCCATAGCATTTGGCTCCAGTCAAATGAAGCTCATTGAGGTTAGCAGTTATAGGGGCAAATTTGGAGCTCAGTTTCATATTCGGAATTCTGACCGTGAGTATCATAGCCATCAGCCAATCAGGAGCAAGACTGTTGCAGTCTATACTCAGCTCTCTGGACCTGGTACGAGTGAACACAGTAGGGAGTACGGAGGAAGACGAATAGTTTTTAGATAGTCAAGATTTTACACAGTATTTGTTGTGAATATAGCAACATGTTACAAAAGCAGGTTTTAATGTTTTGGCCCATTAGTATATGGACGCAGTACTATTCATCTAATATTTTATCCATGTTTTTTTCCAGTAGGTTCCACAGGACTCAAGGCGTTTTGTCCAAATCAGATCTCTTTCACTCTTCATGTCGTCCCATAGGCTCGCTGTCTGTACACCAGCCTGATCAAATATTCATCATTGTTTTGGGTTTAAAGAAAGTTTTATTTTGCTAACGGGCTTTAAGTCTTCCTGCTAAACCTCACAACTGGGGAACAGAGAAACAGTTCAGATTTCTGCAATAATTTAAGGCGGTCCATCACTATGCAGAGAAGCCCTTTGTAATGGAGGTCACTGGAGTGAATGGATTCTCAATTGAAATCACAGCCAGTGTCACTGAAAATACTGTAGGCTTTATCTCCTCTGGACAAAATGGTGGAGTTTACGAGAATCTATTATCTAGTGTTTACAGGAAACCGAAAATACCTCTTTGTCTCCGAATTCTATTATTGATTTATTTTGTGTTTTAGTGGAGTTGCATACAAGCTATTTGTGGCTACTGAGGATTTAGCCTAACCATCTTATCAGCAGAAACTGGTACACAGTTTTGAGTATTTTTGTCCAAGAATGTACAATGAATCGTACAGTCTCAAATAAACTAAAGAGAAATCGAGGGTTTAAGGGTATTGTATTATGCAAATTTGACTCTTGTGACATTTAAGACATGTTAGAATATTGATATCTCATCAAAAACAGACCTGGAGTTGTGTTTTGTTTCATTTACACATGTTTGAGTAATTCTTTATTATTAGTCTACATCTCCAAAAGCTCATGCGTATATGCATGCCATGATATTCAGCGACATATTTTACTGCTGTACCACATGGTCTCATACATCAGAGGCTGTCCTGAAGCCCCTAAAGTTCAAACTTGACAAAAAGCCTTTACAGTATCACTATTATACTTATTTAAGATATTATAATATTTTGGGTCTTGAAAGTTATCAGGTATTTATGGATGCTTGCCTTATTTTTAAAGTTTTAAATGGACTCGCTCCTCCACCATTAATGGATTTTATAAGTAAAAAAAAAAAAACTAACCGAGTGAACACGAGAGCATTGACCAGAGGAGACGGTAACATACAGAGACGCAGGACCAAATTTGGCCAAATGGTGACGTCTGTCAGAGGATCACAGTCATGGAACACATGACCTGCCCATGTCAGGAGCTGTGGGTCCTTCTCAACCTTCGAGAACACTCTGAAACACTGGGAGGAACTGTGGGTCCTTCTCAACCTTCAAGAACACTCAATAATAACAAAAATAATCAAACATGTTCACACAGGTAGATGATCTTCTTCTTGGGGCCTCTTAAACTCAGAGAATGGTCTGTTGTGGTTAACTCGTCATGTCTATGTGCGTTTTTGTCTCGTCTGTGTTTCTCTAAATGTTCTCTGTTTCTGACCTGCCTTAGGACAACGGATGCAAAGTAGCTCTTGTGCTAATTCCAGCATATTTACATTGATGCTGTTTGTTGACATGTTGATTAATATGCACTGTCCTAATTAAAATAAATAAAAAATAAATAAATAAAAATGCTCTCCTCCACCTTGTGATGTCATAAAGCAGCAGTTTTCAATGTAACAGCTCCTTTTACCTTTAGTTCAATAGAGATTGGCAATTCCACCTTTACTAAAATCATGCAAATGATTCCAGTGAAGGTGTGTGAAGTTTAAAAACACAGTGGAGCACTTCCTGTATTACTACATGACATCACAAGGTGGAAATGAGTTTGAGACAAAGACACAGAGAGGACATGCACACTGTCAGAAAGATCAGGAGTCTAGCCCACAACCTCCTTACTGACAGGACAGGATAACCACTCTGCCACTGTATTATTCCACTGAACAGATGAAACAGAATAGCATGTGACACAGAAGCCTCGTGTGTAATATTCCTCTAATCACAGTGTTTTACTCACAGCAGCAGTGCTGTTGTGACTGGAGCGTCCGTGTGCTCCGCTCTGTTCACTCTTCACTCTGCTGTTTCAAGGCAGCGGGCAGAGAAATGATGTGCCTCCTGTAAATACAACATCTGTTTACTCACGAATCTCCTTAGTACAAATAATCATAGGCAATACTTTTTACTGAAAATGTAAGTATCTGCTCAGATGTTCAGTCAGTGCGGTGTAACAATACTAATAATACATTAGTGCTTTTCCAGTGCGTCTGTTTATAATTGTGTGCATTCTTCATACACTCCACACTCTACTGTTCTGTACTGTACATTCACTCTCAATAGTTTTACCGGGTGTGGGTCTGCGGAAAAAATCCACAAGAAGTGTGTTTTTGCTGGACACCACAGCAGTTTGGCAAGGTTTTCAGCTCATTAGACACGTTATCATCTGAACTCACATGAAACTGCGCTACTTTGATCAAATACAGAGTGTTGGGAAGTGAATACATGTACCAAAAATTCAGAATACTCATTTGGAGTAACTGTATTCCAGTACAGTTACTCTTTCATTTCGTGGTATTCAGATTACAGTTACTTTCTTTAAATCTAAGGAATGACAGTACTTCATGTAATTCTGGCTTTGAACTGCAAGTTCTTTGTGAGGAAAAAAAAAAGAAAACGCAGCTCTTGCAGTGTGTGCGTGCAGTTTGTCTTCTCTAATGAGACATAACTGAATGCACAACAAACAGCAACAAAAATAAAGCAGTTTGTAATAATATGTAGTATTACATCCCGTCCATCACCTAGTTAGCTCTCATTCCTACAGTCTGTCTCTATAATATCTGTGAAGAACTCAGACAGTGTTTCTTCTCTATTAGTTTAACTCATAAATGTCTCCAAACTCAACTTTAAATTGTGTTGTTTTTTTTTCCCCCCTCTCCAGCGCTCCGTCATACAGTAAATCACTATAGTGTCTAAGAACGCCTCTCCTTTCTCCTTCTCTCCTCTCTATTTTCTCGTCCCCTTCTCGTCTGTCTGTGAGGATAAAAGTCTCGTCTCTCTGGGTGAAATTACACGTCATTGCAGGCGAGTTTCATCAGCCCGTTTGTTTTTGTCTCCTTACATTTGTTTAGACGTCCGTCACAAAAAACACCATGAATTTTACAAAGAGTCACTTCCAAATTGCGTTTCTCATTTGAAGACACCGCGATTTCCTCCCCGTCACTCAAACCTTCTCAAAGTGTGTGGTCGTGTCGTGTCGTATTTGTTTTTTTATTTTCTATTTCTTTATTTTTACTCTCCATTTTAAAGACGCTGTACCTGATTTTTACTGTTTAAAAACCTGAAAAACGGGTTAATTTTAAAGGTGCATTGTGTAACTTTAGTGTCACAGTATGGAATTAAACCTTTCTATCTTTATAAATACCAAACCAGACCAAGTTACAGGTCAGATCTGTGGAGAGGCAACTCTGCTCACAGTCAGAATGCCTGTTTTTCAAGGTAAAACCATCTGTAATTGAATAAATGTAAAGTTGAGCTGTTTAATGGCATACTGTGGAACATTCCAGGCAGAGCAATGACATAGCCATAAAAACAACTCTCTTATGTAACAGATAATACTCCCTACAATGGTACAACAACTCACCCTTATGTAACAGATAATACTCTCTACAACTGTACAACTCTTATGTAACAGATAATACTCCCTACAACTGTACAACAAGTCACCCTTATGTCAGATAATACTCCCTACAACTGTACAACTCACCCGTATGTAACAGATAATACTCCCTACAACTGTCCTTACTCCTGTATATAGCCTAGATATATATTGTATTTTCAATATTGTACACATAACTGTATTATATAGTTATTATTTGGCAGCTTTCTCTTCTATTTTGGTGATTTTTGCTGCTTATTTTGAAATTACTATTTCAGCCATACAAGTTACAGTGTATGTTGAATGTAGTCTGCTCTCCTCCTCTCCCTCTCATCCATCTCTGTCTCTCTTATTTTAAACGAATGTAGTGTCATCCCTCTCACCTTTTTATCTCTCCCTGTCTATTTCTTGCCCCTATCTCATCTGTTTCCATATTTTACTTTCTCTCTGTTCTCTGTTTCTGTTTCTCTCTGTTCCCTCTCTATCCTTCTTTCTTCTCTTCTTCCTTCATTTCCCAGCGTGTAGCTTTTCTTGCGCTGCTATTTTCAAACCCTGTGCCCTGAAAATGAATTGTTATGAAGTACAATGTACCTGGACTGGATGGTCTAATTACAACTTGTACGTTCAAAATAGGAACTAAGCAAGAGGTCGGCCATTGTCCTTCCATATGTAACAAACCCACTCAAAGGACAGAAATAGATCAAACCATTACAGAGCACAATAACGACTGCTGCCATAGGGGTCATTATTATGAAGAACGTTAGATTAAAGGTGCTCTACCTGATTTTTACTGTCTACAAAACAGTACAGAATTACTTTACCTTCTGCATTCTGAGCATCCTAATTATTCACCATGATGAATATAGAAGCACTTTCACAACTTTCAGAGACCAGAGTTGAGTTTGGCCATTAGGGTTATGCTAAAAACAACTAGCATGTTAACCGTGTATTTTCTGGTTCTCTGAGGATAAAAAACCTTGTTCCTTTGGCTATAACATTCCATAGTATGGTATAAAACGTAACTATCTCCATGAAGAATGTTCTGAAGTATGGTTTTAACTTTCTATTTCCATGGAGTCATGCAGGTGACATGTCACCTCCAGAAAGTTACAGACCGTACCTTCAACTTTTAATTTATTAAAATCACCACGGTGCCACAGCCAGATGCTGGATCATCGAGACACCCATCCTCCACTGCGGCCCAGTCCTCTTTTTCCTCTCAGGCTGAGCCCAGCTGGGATCCTCACCTGTGGTCATGAGCTTTGGGTAATGACCGAAAGGACAAGATGGTGGATACAAGCAGTTGAAATGAGTCTCCTCCGCAGGGTGGCTGGGCACTCCATTAGAGATATGGTGGTGGTGGTGTGTGTGTGTGTGGGGGGGGGGGGGGGTTGGAGTAGAGTCACTGCTCCTCCACATCACTAGAAGAAGCTGAAGCTCGAGCACCGGCTCCATCCCACCCGGAGGAGGCCCCGGGGAAGACCTGGGACACACTGGAGGGACTGTGTCTCTGGGCTGGCCTAGGAAAGCCTTCCTCCCCCAGGAGGAATTGGAGAAAGTGTCTGGGGTGAGAGAAGTCTGGGCCTCCCTGCTCAGGGAAGCTGCTTCCACAACCCAGCCCTAGATAAAGCAGAAGAAAATGGATGGATACAATCACCTGTAACTGAAAAAAAATGTAAGTTTTACTATACAGAAATAATGACATCTCCACTGACACAAGCAGACAGCAGATCCTTCTTGGACGGTTTGTCAGAATTTCTTTGAGGCTGTCCAATCTCCGTGGCCTCTCTGAACTCCTCCCAACCCCGACTTTTTGCCTCTGCAACTGCCCGGGCTGCAGCATGCTTCGCCCACCGGTACCTGTCAACTGCCTCAGGAGTCCCATAAGCCAACAAGGCGCTATAATACTCGTTCTTCAGCCTGACGGCATCCCTTACTTTCCTGTGTCCACCACAGTTATGAGTGGCCACATCGACAATAGAGGCCGAGAACAAAGCTTCTCCCAGATTCCTCCCCTGGAAGCTCTCCCGGAGGTGTGAGTTGAAGGTCCCCCTGACAGAGGGCTCTGCCAGATGTTCCCAACGGACCTTCACAATACGCTTGGGTCTGCGAGTTCTTTCCAGCTTCCTCCTCCGCCAGCAGACCCAACTCACAACCAGGTGGTGATCGGTTTGACAGCTTTGCCCCTCTCTTCACCCGAGTGTCCAAGACACGCAGCCAGAGGTCAAATGACATGACAACAAAGTCGATCATCTCCGGCCTAGGGTGTCCTGGTGCCACATGCACTGATGGACACCCTTGTGCTCGAACATGATGTTCGTTATGGACAAACCGTGGCTAGGCAGGCCGTTCCTCCCAATCATCCCTCTCCAGGTGTCAAGTCATTGCTCACGTGGCCATTGAAGTCCCCCAGTAGAACAATGGAGTCCCCGGTCGGTGCACTGTCCAGTACCCCTCCCAGGGACTCCAAAAAGGCCGGATACTCTGCACTGCTGTTCGGTCTGTAGTCTGACACAATAGTGAGAGACCTGTCCCCGACCCAAAGGCGCAAGGACGCGACCCTCTCGTTCACCGGGGTGAACTCCAACACATGGCGGCTGAGCTGTAGGGCAATGAGCATGTCCACAGCTGCCCGCCACTGCTTCACACGGGCAATGCCAGAGAAATGGAAAGTCCAGACCCCCTCAAGGGGTTGGGTTCCAGAGCCCAAGCTGTACGTAGAGGTAACGCTCAACATCCTGCATGAGCTCAGGCTCCTTCCCCCCCAGCGAGGTGACATTCCATGTCCCCAGAGCTAGTCTACAGGGGGACCTCTCCTAGTCTAGGGGACCTTCTTGAACCGCCATCTTTAAATCAGCCAAAGATAACTAAAGTGACTATAGTTTTTGTATTGTATTTGCTGGATAAACAGCATAATAAGTGTGTATTTTGACAGCACCACAGTGTGATGAACAGATCCTCTCCTCACACTGAGAGTCCTGGAGCCGTCAGCTGCAGCTCTGACACCAACGCTTTTCTCTTTTGACAAATGAGGCGTTTTTCCTCTGACAGCTCTGTCCAAAACAGCTAGTTAAGGCTCACTCCTCTCCATCTCTCTCTCTCTCTCTCTCTCTCTCTCTCTCTCTCTCATTCTTTTCTCCCTTTCATTCTCTCCATATCTCTTTCACTCTTTTCTCCCTCTCTTTCACTCTCCTCTGTCTCTCCATCTCTCTCTTTAACTCTTCATCTCTATTGCACTCTCCTCTCTCTTTCAGTCTCTCTCTCACTGTCTTTCAAACTTTCTCTCTCTTTCACTCTCTTTCACTCACCTCTCTTTATCCTTGCTCTTCTCTGTCTGTTTTCATTCCTCTGCACTCCCTCTCTACTCCTCTGTCATCCTTCCTTGCTCTTTAATTTGTGTCTTTTCTCCCTCCATATTATAACCTTTTTCTTCTCTCTTCTCTCACTCTATTCTTTCTTCACTCTCTCTCTCACTACCCCTCTTTTCTCCCTCTTTCACTAATGCCTTCTGTCTCTTTGTCCTCTTCTGTCTCTGTCTTTTCTTTCATACTATTCTCTCTCTTTCCTTTTTCTTTTCTTTCCCCTTCTCTCTATTCTCCTTTGTCTTTTTCTAATGCCTCCTTTCTCAGCTCTCTCTCCTTTCGTAACTCTCTTCTTCCTTCCTCCTTTTGTTATTATTCACTGTCTTTCTCTTTCTACTTTTTTTCTCTCTTTCTTCTATCTTTCTCTTTCGCCTTTCTCTCCTTTAAAGAACATGATACATTATTTTGGCTTTAATTCCTTTTGAAACATGCTTTTGGTCGCCTTAGAGCCAGAGTCGATGGAGCCGGAAGCTTGCCCATGCTCACTTCCTTTATTGAATGCGACGGCTGGTAGGTTAGCTATGTCCTTTTACATATTCAGTCTACGGTTGTTTCTCCTTTTCTTCTCTCTCCTCTTTTTCTCTCTTGCTCTTTCTAACTTAAGGCTTTCACACACTACAGGAGAATTTGCCCGATTTTGGCTGTGATTTGCTTCTCCCCGAGTTCGAGGAGGTGTGACGCGACTTTGTGTCTTTGTGCGATTGTGAAGCCGCTGCGCTCCTCGTGTTTGTGGTGTTAGTGTGACTCTGAACTGCTCTGCCAGATCGTAACCACCAAACATCAGCAACGCTACGGTAAAAGCCGATAAAACAGAGCATCAGAGGAGTGACGGACACTGAGACGCAAGATGCAAACTTGGGATAAAGCGAAAACAATGAGAAGATTTTATTACTCAACTCTTTAAAGTGGTAAATTTAAAGTGCAGCATCTCATCCACATTATCCATAGAAATTGTCTTTGGCAAATCATGACATCCAGTCCACAAAACAGCGCTATTAATCCAGTTTGAGGCGTTCTTTGAAAGTAAAAAGTCCAGAGTCGTTCCTTATGTGTGTCTGTTACATCCACACAGCGCACGGATCGAGGTGAAGCTGCAGATTAGCGACAGTGACTCTACTTCCTGTGGACTTTATCGCTGATCTTTTATGCTTTAAAAATCATGTATCTGAAGTATTGCACCACATTTCACAAATAATAATAACACAGTTTTGGCTTGTATCTAAACTAGAAGTGCAGTGCTCTGATCTTTTGAACACTTAAGAGTCTCAAAGCGAGTCATTTTATTCTCAGGACAGGACAGGAAAACGTTGCAGTTTTTGCGATCTGAGATTTCAAGTCTCATAAGATTCTCCTCGTGTCTGTGGTATGCGTTTTTTTGTCGCACATTTAAAAATCGTTTAAGACCGAAAAATCCTGTAGTGTGTGGCGGCCTTTAGTCTCCCTCCTCTACTCCCTCCACTCATAGTCTCTCCTACCCCTCTCTCCCTTCTTGGCCTCCCTTCTCTCTCTCTTACCCCTCTTTGTTTCTCTCTCATCACCCACCTCTCTTTCTCTCCCCCCTCACCTCTATCTCTTCCTCTCTCTCTTTACCTCCTTCTCTCAGTCTGTGAGATACACTAGGCTAAGTCCAGGGTTCCCCTTACTACACCCTGGGCAGATTGGCTCCTGTTTGCCCAACACTGGTTTGGAGCTGTTTTTCTGAGACTCAAAGAATGGAGGGATGGGGCAAGGAGAATGGAGGGATGAGACACAGGGCTAAAAACAACAACCCTAAACTGGATGAGCAAAGCCGTGAAACCTGTCAACAAATTCCAGCTAAATGTGGCGGAGGATGAATTTAAAATATGGACTAAAATAAGCCCAAGAACACAATATTTATAGGACTGCTGTGGGTTTCTGTTTTTTTACAATATAGATCCAACTTTAAAGATAGGTTGGGGGACTGATTTCTGCTCGGACTGAAGGTGCAGATTGGCAGCCTCACTTCCATCAGTCTGACCCAGGGCAGCTGTGGCTACAGCAGTAACTTATCACCACGGAGTAAATTAATAATGACTTCAGCCTATAAAGTGTGTTGCCAGTGTAAGGCAGTATTTTGACTTCACTCCTCAGTGCGACACTCTCCTTGCGCCCTCTACTGGTGTTTTGTGTGCCCATTGATATTGACATTACTAATGCTATAGTGTCCAAAAACTATCACGCAAGAAAAAGGGCGGCACAGATATATTATAGTTTTGTTTTATATTGTGTACACCAAGTGACATTTGGAAGGTGGACACATTTTTAGAAGGTATTTAAAATGAAAATATCAAGTACATTGGCTGTAATTAAAATTATTAAATCTTACCAAGACAAAACGTCTTTTATAATCCCCAAACCCAAATGACAAGTAAAGTGATATTTTTGTTGTTAATCTTACAGTCCTCTTGTTTTGTGCTGGACATGAACATCAACCAAGACACTGGCAGCCATGTTTTAACAAAAGAATAAAATAAGTATATAATCATGAAAATACACTATTCAGCTTTGTCAACAACACTCCCACTTCTACCTACGACTAAAACCAGTTTGTAGTAAATGATAAATGGCCACATTTTAATATAGCGATTTTCCACCTTCAAAGCACTCAAAGTGCTTTACAACAAGGAACCACTCACCCATCCACCCATATTCATACACCTGTGTACAAAGACACTGTGGGAGCTGGAATTGCAACGTGTGGACCAGTGGATCCGACTGCTCAACCAATGATGTTTATTTTGAGAGCGGGATTCGGACCGCCAGCCTTTGGATCAGTGGACAAATGCTCTACCAACTGAGCTACTGTCACCCTAAAAGGCTCTAAGGGCATCACACTGTCACTAATTTCATCATAAATGAGCGTTCACTCAGAGAGTGGTGCTTGGACCAGTGTCCAAGCACCACTCTCATTCTAATTCACTTTAAAAGCTCTGAGAACTTCAAACAGGAGCAACTGCATTAACTCTGGAGTGGGACGAGTGTGCTGTGAATGTGGCCAACCTCAGACCTACCTACACAGTCCACCTGCTGTTTAACGTGTTCTATTCATCTGACGAGGAAACTTCATATCAGAGACACTTCTCCTGCCTCTGGGTCTGACTGTCTGGGTCTGTCTGTGCAGGTGAGTCTGGGTCTGTCTGCAGGTGAGTCTGGGTCTGTCTGCAGGTGAGTCTGGGTCTGTCTGCGCAGGTGAGTCTGGGTCTGTCTGCGCAGGTGAGTTTGGGTCTGTCTGTGCAGGTGAGTCTGGGTCTGTCTGCGCAGGCGAGTCTGGGTCTGTCTGCAGGTGAGTCTGGGTCTGTCTCTGTATCGGGCAAAAGTATTTTCTCTGCCGTCACCAGTGCATACAGTCCTCGCAATGTATTTAGCCACAGGTGAAAGAAAAGACCGGTGTGTAGGGGAAGCGAGCGTGTTCATGCGTGTTCACGGAGCTCTGTCTGCTTGAAGTGTGTTGTCATAGAAATAAGTTCACTGATCAGCTGATGGACTCTCATGTGGTTGTTGGTGTTTGGGGTGAATGATGTGCGGCGTATGTGAACAAGACAAACCCAAAAGCAAAGCAAACAGAATTAAATCTAGGTATGGCACGGTACAACTTCCTTAATAAGCTCTATACCTAATTTTCCCTATGGATTTGAGCAAAATGTGCCCCAGTACAGATAAATTATGTAAGCAGCTCCTGAGGTCAAAATAAGTCCGCTGTGAACTGTCTGCATCTAATTATAGACCGTTTTATTTAGCATTCTCATTGTTGTTAGCTTTACTATGATAGCAAAACTCCGCCCTGGTCTCTGAAAGTTGTGAAAAGCATTTACATAGTGTGGAGAATCATTAGGACGCTCAGATTGCATAAGGTAAGTGAGTGTCATGGCCCAGGCCGTAGATCACTGCAAATCGATGAAAATGAACAAGTTCTGTTTTTCAAGTTTTTAAGACCGTGAATTTCAGGTACAGCACCTTTAACCTTTGTCACATTTGTTCCAGCTTAAATCTGCACACTTTATTTTCAGCTCTCAACTTTGGCTCCGTTTAATTGTCGGTGAAACTGGTTGCACTTGATTGACAGCTCTGGTTAGCCTTCACTATTCTTCCAATCAGCGCAGTAATTAGAAAAGTCGCCTCGTGGGTCCCCCGTCCAATACAATGTGTCCAGAGCCCCTGACAGAAGAGTGATTACCCCCACTAACCGCAGTATGCGCGCTATAGCTAACGTCAACGGTAGCTCGCTCACAAATGAACATGTCCCTTCTCTGTGGCATATGGGAGGATATTTTCATCAAGATACACAAGATTAGGAATTAAAATAAACTCAAACATGTGTGCACAGGAGGGAGTTAATTTAGCCTTCAGAGCAGGGCATGTGAAGGCCAATGGCAATTATGAAAACAAATGATGTTTGTAGAATGTAAGAATGTTTTCAATCGTGACAGGAGCATGACAATAAGAAATCAGATTATGTAGTTTTTTTTTTTTTGTTTTTTTTTTAAATGTGTACATAGAGAAGGGCTAGTTCTGTGTAATGGTCTCACTGCAGCGTTGGGCTGTAAGTAGGTACAAAGAAATGAATTACTATAATCAGATGACTTTTTTAGTAATGCAGTAATGTAACTAGTTATAACTGAAGATTGAGTAATAAGATTACAGCTACTTGGCCTGGTAACTTTTAGTTACTTTTCTATACAACTGTGTGGTACAGTAAAACAGATAAGCATGAGATGAGATGAGATGAGATGAGATGAAGATGAGATGTCATCTTCTGGTTTCTGCTGTAGATCAGCTGTGAAAAAAACAAAAAAGCAAAAAAAACAAAAAAAACAAAACAAATTGGTTTGTGGAGGACAATAGTGTCACCTCTTCTTGAAATGAGGCTCTATAACTGAAAGTGTGTTTAGTGTGAAGAATTCAGGCTTTTTATAAGTTGGTTCCTGAGCTGTATGTTTTTTGTTTTTTTTTTTTAAAGTAACTTATAGTAATTAGTAATCAAATTGTACATTATTACTGTACTCTTCAGTAAAACTTTTTGTTACTCTTCCCACGATAAGTCCAGAATTCCCTCTCTGAGCTACAGAGGCTGCACCAGCACTGACTCATAACTGGCTGCAGGTGCTGGGGTTTAGTGAGTGACCGTTCAGATCAGAGAGAGCACTGAAAACTCCCCTGCCTGTTTTTCCCGGGATCGCTCCCACTAGTGCAGCAACAGGTTTGATTGACAGCCTTGTTGCTAAGTGCCTGCCCCCTGCCAAACCACAGCGGAGCAAGCGCGAGGAGGCCTGTACCTTCAACAACCTCACTCCTGATTGGCTCTTTGGTTTCACTCGTATTTCCAAACATGGTCCCCGGTTGCAGGTTAGCCACTATAACTGCTGCCCTTGATGAGCTTCATTTGGTTGCAACCAAAGACTATGGGTTATGTCACACTGCCTCAGTCCACTTCTTATACAGTCTATGGTCTCCATGGGTCTCCATAGGTTTGTTAAGAGCCATACTGTGAACATTCTAGACAAAAATATCAGTTCATTGAGACGAGCAGTTTACATACCCAACGCTGGAAAAGTTACACAGTCCAACTTTAATTTTTCAGGCAGTGAGCATTTTCAGTTGTAGGGAGGGCGATCCGAACCAACTCCCTTCTGGTTATTTGTTTATTTCTCTTTTTGGTTTGATCTCAATATTGATTTAACCTTAACTACAAATCATTTTCCACATTTCCACCAAAACATGACAATTCTGTTACCCTCACATCCCCCTTTAGCTTTTCCACACGTTTTTTCTATTTGCAAATGAACAAAGATGTTGTTTACTGTCGTCATCTATTAAACTGTACCAAATCCCTGTGTAAGTGCGACATTATTTAACTGTTGACCCGGAAACCACTGAAAACAAGGCCTCGTATTATCACTTGTACATGGTAGAAATTGCGCCAGGCTACGTGATATTAATGGTACTGTCACGAAGAGCAGGATCAGGCAAACAGAGAAATTGTGTCGTATGAATCAAAGGAGGCGCATAATGAACTCCTGTATCTGGAGGACGCAGGGAGAGTAATGTGAGATGATGTGATTCAGAGCAACTTTCTAAACGTATTTCAACATGAGGGGGAATCGTCGGAACGCGTTTGACCAGTGGCGGGGCTGCAGGTGGCGTCAGGATTCACAGATGCACAGGAGTCGCAGTTTTGTGAGTTTAAATTTAGAAATGAAAAATCTTAAAGGTCCCAGATTACGCAAAACTGACTCTTGTGACCTTTAAGCCTTGTTATAATGTTGTTACCTCATCAAAAATATGGAATTATGTTGTTTAATTCACATATGTTTGGGTAATCCTTTATTATTCGTCTCTTTACATCTGTTTGAGAAAAGAACTCAGTCTAAATACGCAGGGTTTGTGTGTTAAACATGTGTGAATGAAACAAAACACAACTCCAGGTCTGTTTGTGATGAGGAAACAACATTATAACATCAAAAATAGCATAATATGGGCCCTTTAAATGTAGCTTCTATGTGCCACAGTATGTAACTTTTGAATCAAAAATATAAAAGCATGTTTTGTTGTTGCTGTTTTTTTTAATTTTTTTTTATTGCGCATAAAAATGAAGAACATGCATCCTTACTCTTGCATTGAATGTTGTTCCTTTGGCTATACTCTTCCCCAGTATAAAAACCTCTCCAGTCTCCATGGAGAATGTTTCCAAAGTATAAATTTCTATTTCTATGGCGTCATGCAGGTGCCGCATTCAGAAAGTTGCATAGTGTTGCTTTAATGAGTCAGTACAGATCAGAAATGGGTATTTAAATCGATAATACTCTAGATTGGATTTGTCTCGTCATCTGCATGATTCCCTGGAAATAGAAAGTTAAAACCATACTTTGGGACATTTTATGCCATACTGTGATTATAGCCAAAGATATATATATATAATATAGCCATGCATGTTTTTTATTTGACGTTTCTCAGTGCAATAAACACAAAAAGCATGATTTATTTTAGTTTATTTTTTGGCATAGAAAGTGGCATACTGTGGCTTTAAAGGCGCAGCCACAATTCTGCCTCATTGGTGCATCACTTTTTTAATCTGTGTTGCTGCCAGGAAACTCAAAATTTGAATAATATATTTAAAAATGCAAAATATAGTGCCTCTGGATTCCAACAGATAATCACCCAGTAAAACAGAGTGTTTTTGGAGAGGACAGACAACAATTAGCAAAATAATTATGCAGGAATACACAAAGGTAACCCTCCAGGCTAATATTGGATGGGGAAACATACTCGTACCTGATTATTCCCAGGTATTTGGACAATATTTGTCTTGCCCCAGTACAGATATATTGTATAAGCAGCTCATAAGGTCAAAATAAATATGTTGCTCACCATCTGCTTTTTATTGTCTGATAATCAGGACGTGCAAGCTAGAATGCTAATTGTTGCTTTACTGTGGCTACAAAACTCCACTCTGGTCTCTGATCTGTGTCAGGGCATCACTGAGTCTGAGGAGCAACCTTGACAATATCCAGAGGTGTTTTATTGGGTATCTAAGTCAGGTGATCGTGAGGGCCATTGTATCAGTCCCTTCACCCTCCAGGTTCTGCCTGCAGACTCTTGCCACATGAGGCTGGGCATTGTCGTACATCAGGAGGAACCCAGGACCTACTGCACTAGCGTAGAGTCTGACAATGGGTTCAAGGATTTCATCCCGATACCTAATGGCAGTCAGACTGCTGTTTTCTAGCCGGCAGAGGTCTATGCGTTCCTCCATGGATATGCCTCCCCAGACCATCACTGACCCACCACCAAACCGCTCACGCTGAACCATGTTGCAGGCAGCAGAGCGTTCTCCTTATCTTCTCCAGACTCTTTCACATTTATCACAGGTCCTCAGGGTGAACCTGCTCTCATCTGTGAAAAGCTAAAGGCAATGTGCCAATTCTGGTGTCATCTAGCAAATGCCAATGGAGCTCCATGGTGTTGGGTGGTGAGTCATTACAGGACACATCTTCATGAAATCTGTTTCTAATTGTTTGGACAGAGACATTCATACCAATAGTCTGCTGGAGGTCTTTCTGTAGGGCATGGGCAGTGCTCAACCTGTTCTTCCCTGCACAAAGGAGCAGATATGAGTCCTGCTGATGGGTTGAGGACCTTCTACGACCCTGTTCAGCTCTTCTAGAGTAACTGCCTCCTAAAATCTCCTCTATGTTCTGGAGATTGTGCTGGAGACACATTAAATCTCCTGCAATGGCGCGTCCGGATGTGCCATCCTGAAGAAGTTGGGCAATCTGTGCTTCTGTAGGTTTAAGGACTGGCCTCATAGTCCCAGTGATAATCACTCTACCCAAAGCAGCACTAGTGGAAAACCAGCTAAAAAAGACCAAGAGAGAGAAACTTGAAATGATCTCCACATGTAAAACCAGTCCTGTTTTAGGGGCTTGTCTCATTGTTGCCACACTAGTGCACCTGTTCATTTCCATTAAAAGAGGAGCATCCTTTTATTCCTAAGGCATTGCCCTGTCCATATTTGTATAGATATCCAACATTTTTTTTTTTTTAATTCACATTGCGATGTCTTTTCAAAGCATTCCTTTAATTTTTTTGAGCAGTATAGTTCTGTTTTTCACTTTTTTAAGACAGTAAAAATGAGATACAATGCCTTTAATTTTAAGTACTTTTGGCAGAACTGAAAAAAGTATTTCTCAGCATTTCAAATATTCATGTTATTAATGAGTGTCTTTTACAGGAGAAGTCTGGACTTTATAAATGATTCAGCATTGTGAGAAATAAGGTATATGTTTTATATTCATGAGTCTAGCATCAGTGCCCTCAAAGTGAGTCTCAAACTGATGCGAATCCTGTGCTTTGTTCAACCACACAGATCATGAAATCACTGTACATTTGTGCTCCTGCTCTCTGATTGGGTTCTGAAATAGGCTCCCATGGGTTTCACTGTAATATTTTTACTGGTGTCACTGATGGATGACGAGGGTGGTTTTGTTATGTTCCCTTAAAAAGCTCACATTATTCAACGTATTTTCAAAATATAGTACTGAGATTCATCAAGGAAAGTTTTTTCGGTCTGACCTCTAACCATGATTCAGATCTGGTTTAAAGTTGGACCTTGAATAACCTTTGGTTTCTCTGATTTAGTCCTGGTTCAGATCTGATTTAGGCCCAGTTTTAGCTCTGATTCCATCCTGGTTTAGACTGAAATGAGCTCCAGTGCGTTTCATTGTTTTATTTATGTTTGAGTCACTGATAGATGACGAGGCTGGTTTTGTCATGTTTCTTCAGAAGGCTAACATTATTCAACACATTTTCAAATGTTCATTAATATAAGTTCTTTTGATCAATCTTAACCCTAAAGCATGGTTCAGATCTGGTTTAGTCCTGGTTAAGAGTTATTGGCATGAAATCAGTTTAGTCCAGTTAAGACCTGTTTTTTTAAAAGCCTAACCAGGGACGGGGGCTGCGAATTAGCCTGTGGCTATAAGCCTTATGTACATGGACATCGGTGACCTATACGGTGGCAATGTTTTCAATGTACTGTCCCTGTCAAATAAATAAATAAATAAATAAATATATAAATAAATAAATAGAGTTAAACCTGAAATGACTCAGTCCTGATTTATGTGTTGTTTAAGGTTCCTGTTAGTCTAATTTAAATCTGGTGTAGTTCTAGTTCAGATGTGGTTTAGATCTGGTTCATTTACACATATTCATTTGTTCTCTCCTAACCCAAACCCTGGTTCAGATCTGGTTTAGCCCTGGATAAGACCTGCTTAGTCCTAGATCTGGTTTGGTCCCGTTTTAGAGTTCTTGATATGGACTTGGTACTTGGACTTGATAGTCCAACTTAGACCCAGTTTAGTTCTGATTTAGACCTTATTACGTCTTTTTTTTTTTTTTTTAGTTTTATTCTTTGTGTCACTGATAGATGTTGCTGGTTTTGTTATGTTCCTTTAAAAAGCTTCATATAGCTTACATTATTCAACACATTTTAGACTTGACAGAATAAATAAACAATAAAGAGTTTCAGATTTTAATTTTCAAATACAGCATTGAGATTTATCACAGCAGAGTAGAGCAGGACCTGAAATAACTCTTCTGGTTCTGGTTAGAGCAGGGGTCGGCAACCTTAAATATTCAAAGAGCTAAAGAACCATTTGGATCGTCTCCCAGAGAAAAGAAAACACCCGGAGCCAGAAAATCTTTTTGACATCTAAACCAGTGCTAACCAGCGGTGAGAACTACAGTCAAAACTACAACTCCCAGAAAATGGACGAGAACAAGAACAAGAGCACCATCCTCCACTACAGCTCTGAGTCTTTCTTTCAGTCTTTTCATCACAACGGTAGCTAACATAAATGAGTGAAATGACTGCTGTTAAAGTAAAGAGCTGCCCTGCACAAATACGACCTGCACACGTATAATCTCTGAAAAGTTTAACATGAACCATCTCCAACACGATATACACACAGAACAGACTCACCATCAGCAGCACATCCTCTGTCACAGAAAGAACACAAATATTCCACTGAGTCGTGTCCTTTAGTCTGACAGAAGCTGACCGCATCAGCAGCTCAAGGAGAGAGCGTTTTTTTTTAGCACATTACGTTTATGCAAATTAGCCCTGTGGTTTCACTTCTGTAAAACATAAACATATGCGCACAAAGCTACATTAAACACATTATTATTTGAGTCTACATTGTAGGAAATAAAAATCCAAACTTAAATTATCCACCCGCAGCGAAGCAAAAATGCCGTCTGCTTCTGTGTTCCGTCATCATTTTATCGTGTGTACCGCGTGTACCAGTCTCATCAGCCGTGAAAGAAAATTAATCTGCCCACATAGCATTAAGCGTTCTGTTTTCTTCAGAAACTTTTCTTTTCTTGGTTTTATCCATCATTGGGTCGAGAAGCTCAATAAATCATGCTGCTGGTGTAGGTGCCGGTGAGTTCAGGCTGCTAGATATGTGCCGGCTGTCGCACTTCGGCAGCTTTGACCCATTTTTTGAATGATAAAAATATTAAAAACGTTTTATTTGAATGTTACAAGATTACCATTATCTACAAACTGTTTAGTCCAGTTTAGACCTGGTTTGGACTCTACTATAGATTCAGTTGGTCCAGTTTAGACCTGGTTTAGTCCTTAATATGGATTATGCTTAGTCCAGTTTAGACCTGGTTTGGACTCTACTATAGATTCAGTTTGGTCCAGTTTAGACCTGGTTTGGACTCTTTACTATGGATTCTGATTAGTCCAGTTTAGACCTGGTTTAGAGTCCTTATATGGATCTGTTTAGTCCAGTTTAGACCTGGTTTAGAGCTAGGGCTGACTCAGTTCTGGTCAGACTCTTGCACTGGTTCAGGTTTTTGTTAGTAGTTAAGAGTTTAGACCTGATTTAGTCCTGGTTCAGATCTGGTTTAATGCCCATCTTACTTCTCATTTAGACATGCTTTATTCCTGAATTGGACCCTGTTTGGTTTGGATTCAGTCCTGGTTTAGTGGGTTTCATTATAATATTTGTGTTTGTCTAACGGATGGATGACAAAACTGTTTTTATTATGTTCCTTTAAAACGCTAAAAATCATTCATTACATTTTAGTTCTGACAGAAAAAAATACACAATACGTTGTAGATTTCATTTTCAAATACAGCATTTAGGTTCATCATAGCATCCTAACATCTTTCAATCAATCCCTTCCATTCAGACCTGGTTTGGTCCTGGTTCAGATCTGCTTTTAGTCCTGGTTTAGAGTTGGACCTGAACTAGCTCAGTCCTGAGAGCAATGACGTCTTGAATACAGGAGAATAAAGATTACTCAAGCATGTACAAATCACTTAAACTTCAAGAAGATAAATAAAAGGGGTCTCCTTTAAGGGTCTTGTTAGTCTGAGTTGAGATCTGGTTTAGTCCTGATTCAGTCCAGGTTTAGACTCTGAGATAGGCTCCTCTGAGTTTCACTGTGATATGTGTTTTTGTCTAACTGATGGATGACAGAGCTGCTTTTGTTATGTTCCTTTAAAAAGCTAACATTATTCAACTCATTTTAGTCCTGTCAGAAAAAAATAGGCAATCCTCTTTTGTTTTCGATACAATGGAAAGAGTTTCATTTTTCATTTTCAAATACAGTACTAAGAATGGCATCAGTCATTCTTGTTTTTGGATACAAAAACTTTCAAAAGTACTCATCTGGACTTTAAATGTATTTTTGAAAGAACTTTTTCTACCATGGATCACTCACAGGTCTATAAGACAGCCAATGGCGTGACAAAGATGGACATGTCTCTCCCTTCTAGATACAGAACTCATATATGCGCACATATTTTTACTCTCATTAGCATATATATATATATATATATATATATATATATATATATATATATATATATAGAGAGAGAGAGAGAGAGAGAGAGAGAGATAGATAGATAGATAGATATAGATATATAGATATATAGATATATAGATATATATATATATATAGTCTCCGTAAACGTCATCACAACAAAGAATCTCTGTTGCATAACTGCACATCACACTAGCGAGCAGCAGATGCTTTTTTCATCTGTACCAAAATGCATCACTGATTAAGAAAATAAAATTGGAGAATGAAGTACAGAGCAGTGGGTGTATGCCCTTGAAAACTGGGATTGATCAGCAATATGGTGTCTTCAAAACAAGCAATTAAAGATTACTCAAACATGAACAAATCACTCCAAATAGAATTTTGGGTGAGTAAATGATGAGGGGAAACAACTATAACATCATTAAAAGCCTCAGAAAAGTTGATTTTGCGTAACAGGTCTGCTTTAAGGGTAACGTATTATACAAAATCGACTCCTGTGAGCTTTAAGGCGTGTTATAATGTTTTTACTGCCTCAAAAACATACCTGGAGTTGTGTTTTGTTTCATTCATACATGTTTGAGTAACACTTTACATCCTAAACATCACTCTGACATTACGGACCGGCCTGTGCAGGTGTTCATACATGTGGTGTAGCATGGACATAATGGAGTCTTCACCATCAGCGTGGGGCTGGTAGGTAAACAGGAGTGGAGAAGGAGCAGATGATGCAGAGGAGAGGACCAGAGGATCCAAATGTGAGGGTCAGATGGAGCAGAGGATGCAGAGGAGTGGAGCAGAAGGAGCAGAGGATGCAGAGGAAAGGGTCAGATGGAGCAGAGGAAAGGTTCAGATGGAGCAGAGGAGAGGTTCAGATAGAACAGATGGTCAGAAGGAGCAGAGGATGCAGAGGAGAGGAACAGAGGATGCAAATATGAGGGTCAGATGGAGCAGAGGAGAGGTTCAGATATAGCAGATGGTCAGAAGGAGAAGAGGAGGCAGAGGAGAGGGCCAGAAGATACAAAGGAGAGGAGCAGAGGATGCAAATGTGAGGGTCAGATGGAGCAGAGGATGCAGAGGAGAGGAGCAGAAGGAGCAGATGATGCAGAGGAAAGGTTCAGATGGAGCAGAGGAGAGGTTCACATAGAGCAGATGATCAGAAGGAGAAGAGGATGCAGAGGAAAGGGTCAGATGGAGCAGAGGATGGTCTATAGCCAATTATAGACACAAAAATCTGTATTGTGATGATTACACGTTGTTCTTTTTGAAATGATGTTTGCTTCGTTTTTAAATGTCAGACGCGCTGAGCAGCAGGTCGTGTTACTCTGGATAATCACTCTTGACTGGAAATACAAAAAGAGCCGCGGTCACTTTCATTTCAAAACTGGGACTACTGATAATTTATTTCAAACCATGAGTCAGGAACATGTTTTCGTTTTCGTTAGCCCTGCCCACTTAGTCCTTTCTCCTGTGTCATGTGGCTGTTTCCTTATAGTCCTCACATCTCTAGGGTCATTTCATTGATTTATTGGTTGACGGAGTCTTAGTCAACCAAAATTTGTTTATTTAGATTATAGGGATTTATCTGTCTATAACATGAATGTGCATAACATACAATAACTGACAAAAGGTTTTTGTAAAGCAAACGCACCTTGGAGTTTTTTTGATACCATCTATTTTCCGCCTAAAGACACAAAAGAAATCAAATGAACTACAGCAATTGCACACTTTAGCAAAATGACAAGCTTGATCCGCTAGTAACGTCACATGTTACGTTTACGCATTCAGTGAGGTACACACAGGTAAACAAACTACGTATACAAACGTGGTTTATGGCTGAGTTTTACAGTTTTATGTGTCACTTTAAGTCGTATTTGATTAAACAGTAAAATATAACCAAGCAAACTCTATTTTTGCTCAATTTATTTCTCATAGTAGATAAACATTGGCTTGAAAACGTATGGACAATAACATGCATCATCCATACATCGTTCATTGATGCACTAGGCGATATCAGACACTTAACAGTATTTTAAAACTGAACCAATTATTATATATTATAGTATAGATCCCTTAAAAGTTTGGAAACATTGTGCTGTTTTCTCAGGGGTGGGGCTAATACAGATGCAAAACAAGCATAAACTCCCACGCTTTAGGATGGATTTTTTTTTGTTTTTAAACATGGAGGATGTAGAAGAAATGAAGGTACGGTTGAATTCGATGTTGGAACTGTTGGTCTGTCCAGTCACTGACTCTGTGGGGCTGTTACAGCTATTTTGGTAAATGCCGAAAGAGGCAGGCCATTTTTAATCCATATAGTTAAAAAGTGATCTAATTTCAGCAAAACTTGCACACCGCGCGATTCCGTTATCTAGTGAACTACAGCAATGGCTGCCAGGGGTGTGTTAAAGGCAACGGCGCAAGACGAGTCATGAGCAGGTAGTGCTCTGAGAAAGGGCAGGAGAATGGGCTCTGGAGCACAGATTATGAGAAATTAAGACTATAGGATCTAATATTACAGTTAGTATACACTATACATATGTGTTTCAGTATGTTTTAAAAGCATAATATTTGTTCTTTAGTTAGAAATAAGGACTGGAGCTTGATACACTGAAAAGTTTTATACTAAATTATTTTACATTGAATTAAAGAAAAACAGCAACTGTATTTTAAAGACAAACAAAAAATGAACACAATAACAGAAAAAAATTAATAATTTATTACAAAATTATAAAAAGAAATTAAATAAATAAATCTGGTATGCTTGTATGGTATGGACATCTCCTACAGAAACCCCCTAATGCACGAGATTCCTGTTAACCAACTCCAAAAAGTTTTTCTTGATAGATGAGGACCATAAGAATCCTCCGCAAGGTGAATCCTGTCCTCCGGTTCCTTTGGAGGTTGGTTTTGGGCTAAGGCCTTGTTTCATTCCTTTCTGCGCTTTTCATATCCATCCGAAAAGAACAGCAGGCGTTTCTCCATGTCCCTATACCTTCGTTCTGTCTCCTCATTCTCCCTAACTCTGGCTAATTGAGTTTCAATGTCCGACTGCCTTTGCGGTTCCTCCCCACTGAAGGGCTCAGTCTCCTCCTCACCTCTCCCCTCTTTGTTTTCTGAACAGAGTGCTTCCTCTCTGTTTTGCATTGTGCGTTTCTCTTCTGCAAAGGCACTTGCATTGTTGGACTGGCTGCTTCCATCCTAATCTACACAAAGAAACCTTGTGCTTCTGCAGTCCCTTCACAACTTTAGACTGCAGTTTTAGCTTTTCTTTGGCAAGGGAGTTGTTATCCCTCTTAAACCATGCCAATTTGTTTTCCTGGAGTTGTATTCTCCATCTTTTTTCATCCAAACCACAATGTCAGGCCTCTTTTTGGTGCCACTGGGTCCTCTGGGCGTCCAGGTGCCTCTGTCGCTCGTAAAACTGGGGCTCCAACTCGAGGAGGTCTGGGTACTCACAGGACTCACTGTCCAGCTTTCTCTCAACTGACCTCAGCTCTCTGTAGGATCCCTCGTTCCCCAACCACAAAATGTAATACAAGTTTTTCATGATGTGATGTTTTCATATAAAAATAAGGCATTTTGTAAAAACAGACAAAATTGACAATTTTTGGACCATTCAAACCAAAAACATCCCTCCTTGAACTGCCACCTCCATGCACAGGCCTATGGACTGAACAGCAGTTTATGAAGCATTGGGTTTAAACAGGGATTTTCTGGCATATGAAACTGCTGTACCCAACCTTGCCCAAGCAACCGAACAGACAGATGTTGAAAAGCTGTTTGACTATAGATCATATTATCAGTGAATTGTTAAAAACACATGTTGTTGGTGGTTGGTGGTGGACATTGCAATACCAAACAATGGTAATATCAGGAAAATCTCAGTCCAGAAAAGTGCAGTACAGGAACAGCAAAGATACTGCGCAGAACTCTCAAGCTCCCAGGACTCTGGTAGAGGACCCGAGCTGGATAAGGGTGAGAGAGACCAACCACCGTGGAAGGTGAGGAACACATTTTATATCTATATATCTATATATCTATATATCTATATATATATATATATATATATATATATATATATATATATATATATATATATATATATATATATATATATATATATATATATGTCATTGCAGTTGTGTTCTGCTATCACCTCACTTACATTGTTTTGGGCATTCTGCCCTGGCATTCCAATAAATGCATTTTAAGATTTTATGAATGTGACCTTCTTATGTTTTAAGAAAGGCTAATGTCTTAAACATCATCTTAACACTTCTTTTGCTTGTTTTGAATGCATTCTAAATAGCTTTGATATAAAAAAAAACTACATAAGAAAAATATATATATATATATTTTCTTAAAATAAGATTCAGTAGGAAGGACCAAGCCACAACAATGAAATGTGATAAACATGTTTATTGACGGTGAACAGATGTGATGCTGGAGGGAGACTCAGGGTGGGGGCTCCGTCTCCAGTCCAAAATGGTCACCAGCTGATTCGGAACCCCCCCCTCCTTAAAGATGATGTCTTCAGGCTGAAGGATGGAAGAGAGACACGGGGTGGGAGGGAGGAGGTCGAGAGAGCTGACACGGATGGTGTTGTCGGGCTGTATAAATGGGGCTTCTGGGTAATTGAAGGCGTGGTCGAGATGATCTGTGGTTGGGGGCGAGGAGGTTGAGGTGTGGTCCAGCTCCTGAATCTAAGTGAATCATATTAACTCCACTTAATAATCTTACATATTTAGCAGTTATTTAGTATATATCCCTTAAAACAAGATATGATTTTTTGTCTAGATTTAAGATAATAAATCTTGGTTAGTTTTATGAAATTTGCAGCATAAGAATCACACTGAGACACATTTTTGTCCATATAAGCATACCCTACGTTACAAAACACATTTGAATGCAGCCGGGTATTAAGTATTCTATAACCACATACATTTTCAAAGTAATCTTTTTAACAATGCAGCCCAGACTTGTTCATTGCCAGTAAATGGCAGAAACACAGAAAAAAAAGCTCTAAAAAGTCTATTTGGCACAATATAGTCCCTGCTGTGCATATTGGCTATTGTGGAAATCGCTGCATAATGTCCCTGTGCACTTGCAGCTCACAATGTAAAGATCCAGTCCACAGCGCTACATTTAGGACGTAGCCCTGACTGGGATGGTAACATTTCAAACTCGATTTCAGTACTAAGGAACAGATATTCAATATGTGTCAATGTTAAATAATAATAATAATAATAATAATAATAATAATAATAATAATAATAATAATAATGATAATAAATCTGTTTTATATAGCGCTTTTCTGGATACTCAAAGACTCTTTCCAGTTCATTATTCAAAGTTAAAGGTCCTATATTACACAAAATCAACTGCTGTATGCTTTGAGCCATGTTATAATGTTATCTCCTCCACAAAAACCATACCTGCATGGAGTCTGTCTACGTCTCTAAAGCTCAAAATGCTCTGTTCCACATTGTGATGTCATGTAGTGATAGTTTTCAAGTTAACAGCTCCGTTTTTACCTTTAGTTTAGTAGCGATTGGTGATTCCAGGGCTGAAATGATCCGAATGATTCTAGTGAAGGTGTATGGAGTTTACAAATACAATGGAGCACTTCCTGTATTACCACATGACATCACAAGGTGGAACAGAGTGTTTTCTGTTTGAGAGAAGAACTCAGCTCCAGAGTTTGTGTGTTAAACACAAGTGAATGAAACAAAACACAACTCCAGGTCTGTTTGTGATGAAGAAACATTATAACATAAATCAGAAAATGGCGCGATATAGGTCCCTTTAAATTGCAGTACTTTATTTTATGTTATATATATATAAATCTGTGTAATCTGTCAGTGGTCCAGGTAGGTTCCATAGTGGTCCATGGGCGTATACTCTTCTATGTGCCATTAAACTTGTTCTGAAACATCTCAAGATCATTCTAAACGTTCATTTCTGCCTGGTCAATATGACTTTTGTTAGAATTGATACCTGCGAAAAATGAGTCGTAGTATCTGATTTTCGTTACTTTTGACAACTCTAGCTGGTAACCCTTGAGCCGCTGTCAACCCAAACATGCAAAATGCCCTTCCAGTTAATGGCCCCAGACTTGCTCATTGTCAGAAACATGGTCAGAAGCTGTGAGAAGTCCATTTGGCACACCGTAGACCCTGCTGCACATATAGGGAAATTGTTCCATTATGTTCCTGTGCACCTGGAGCTCACAATGTAAAAGTCGTGTCCACTGCGCTGCATTTAGCACGTAGCCTTGACATACCACTTTCTCACTTATTCTAAAAGTACAAAACTCTCGATTGGAGTGGCCCTTTTCCATTTGACACGTGGAATAAAGGTATAAAAGTGTTTTCGTTGCACTGGTTGGTCAGACGCTTTTGGCTTTGAAGAAATGTGAAAATTCTAAGAGCTCGTTTAGTTTCAACACACGTCTGTACAAAAATATTCTGCTTTTGTCCAGGTTATGTGCGTATGTCAGATTTTTATGATTCTCATTTAATATAAATGACAGTTACACCAATCAAGAAGTAATTTGTGAAGAAAAGTTGAAAAATATGTTGAAAATTAGAGTAAGTGGAGTCCTAAATCACATTTTTATGACACTTTAAACATGATTTCAACAAAATAAAGGTGTCTCTCATATATGTATTTGTCTGATAATAATTTCTGTGTACATTAGAGGAGTTTGCTTGGTAAAATGTAAAAGTGAAAGTAAATTTTAAACGTAAAAATCACCAGAAGTGTGAATGTTTTTGCAAAAATCTTAATGTAATGATCTTGAGTGTGTTTTAGTAAAATTAGTCGTGTAACCTGTCATAGTGTAGGGTCCGCCACTTGCTTGTCTCCATGGAGATGTAATTGCTTTGTCTAGAATGTTCCACAGTATAAATTAAACCTAAAGGAAATCCATCACGAGGGAGACAAGCAGGTTACAGCACTATGCTACATTACAGTTCAGATCTGTGGAGAGTCGCCGCACTCACAGAAGTATTATATTTTTGAAGCCATAGAAACACCTGTAAAGAATAAATGCTACATGGATATGTTTAAAGTCATACCATGGAACATTCCAGGCAAAGCAGGTAGCGGACACCACCAGAAAAGTTGCACAGTGCACCTTTAAGTAACGACGCAATTTTTAAAAATGGAAAGCTTTGGCAGGACTGAGATGACGAGCGTTTCGAGGGTCTTTATACATCTGCGAGAAAGGCTTTTAACACAAATTGGTGCTTTTATTTAAGTCAAATTAATTCCATTTAAAAACAGGAATTAAGCCTTAGTCGAAGGTGAAACGTGTCCAAATGTGTGTGTCAGAATGTAACAATCTTCTGCAGGGCTAGAAATGAACCAGGACTAAACCAGGACTAAACCAGGACTAAACCAGGACTAAAGCAGGTTTTGACCGTTGGAGTGGCTGCACAGCAGTAAGGCTGTGGTTTCCATGTTCTCCCTGTGTCTGGAAGATTTGACAGGAGCAGACGTGACAGGGGCAGATGTGACATGAGCAGATGAGACAGAAGCAGACATGACAGGGGCAGATGAGACAGAAGCACACGTGACAGGGGCAGATGTGACAGGGGCAAACATGACAGGGGCAGATGTGACAGGGGCAAACATGACAAGGGCAGATATGACAGGAGCCAGTGTGAGAGGGGCAGATGTGACAGAAGCAAACGTGAAGCAGATGTGGCAGGAGCAAACGTGGAGCAGATGTGACAGGAGCAGATGTGACAGGAGCAGATGTGACGGGGCAGATGTGACAGGGGCAAACATGACAAGGGCAGATATGACAGGAGCCAGTGTGAGAGGGGCAGATGTGACAGAAGCAAACGTGAAGCAGATGTGACAGAAGCAAACGTGAAGCAGATGTGGCAGGAGCAAACGTGGAGCAGATGTGACAGGAGCAGATGTGACAGGGGCAGATGTGACAGGAGCAGATGTGACAGGAGCAGATGTGACGGGGCAGATGTGACAGGAGCAGATGTGACAGGAGCAGATGTGACAAGAGCAGATGTGACAAGAGCAGATGTGACAGGGGCAGATGTGACAAGGGCAGATGTGACAGGAACATAAGTGACAGGGGCAGATGTGACAGGAACATAAGTGACAGGGGCAGATGTGACAGGAGCAAATGTGACAGGAGCAGACATGGAGCATATAACCTAAACCCCAGCACCTGTAGCCCATCATGAGTCAGTGCTAGTGCAGCCTCTGCAGCTCAGAGACTGAACTCTGGAGGTTCTTTCTCCTGAGGCCTGTTCTTATACTGATACTCCAGCCCATTTGAACTGAACTATAGACGTGTATCGCTGCTGTCACTGCCCCTTACATCTGACAGGTTTATTCACTGTGCTTTGGTTCGTCTGCTCTGGTCACGTCTGCTCCTGTCATAGCTGCTCCTGTCATGTCTGCTCCTGTCACGTCTGCTCCTGTCACGTCTGCTCCTGTCATGTCTGCCCTTGTCAGATGTAGGTTGTTGAAGTATGGAAAATTAGATACCAATCGATAATAAAACTAGATAAAACTCAAACTAGATACTCATTTAAGCAAGTATCAATATTTAAAAGGTAACATTCACAAAAAGACAGGAAATGACAGGACAGAACCTTTCCTGAACAGCTTTAGAATGATCTTGAGCTGTATCAGAACAAGTATAAGACCATTTAGAAACGTACCACTAAGGAACCTACAGGACCACTGAGGTATTACAGTGATATAAGGACACATGGGACCAGAAAAGAAAGTACCACCGTTCAAAGTACTACCATTTAATGTTGAAAATCACATTTTATTGTCTAAAGAAGTGTTTTTATTATCATCGTGGTATCAGAATCAGCATTGAGTATCAAGTTTCCGTAGTATCAAAATCAAGTTTGAAATTTTAGTGTGGTGACAGCACTAATCACATCTGCCCCTGTCACGTCTGCACCCGTCACGTCTGCTCCTGTCACATCTATTCAGAGTGCTCTGATCCTGCCTGATACGTTGCCACGGTGAGAGATAAACACTTCCTTATCGGCTCCAGTCTGCAAATGGCCTCTTTATCAAATATGGATATGTCGCTTTGATGGCAACGGCACAAGATAAAGTAAAAGAGCTTCATTTGTCAAACATGCAAAGTTCTACAGCAAAGTCATTCAGGAGTGTGCTGGGGCGACAGTGGCTCAGTTGGTAGAGCGTTTGTCCTCTGATCCAAAGGTTTGAATCCCACTCTCGATATAAACATCTTTGGTTGAGCGATCAAATCCACCGACCCACAGGTTGGCTGGTGTGATTCCAGCTCCCACAGATTCAGTAGATTGTGGTGTGATTCCAGCTCCCACAGATGAATGCTGCTGTTGTATCCTTGTGCAAGACACTTAACCTACCTCGCTGGTGTGTGAATGGATGAGTGGTTCCTTGTTGTAAAGCGGTTTGAGTGCCTTGAAGGTGGAAAAGCCCTGTATAAAAATATGGCCATTTACCATTTGAAGTCAAGAATCATCAGAAGTGGGTAAAAATTCTACTCAAATAGAGTAGTAATGTTAAAGGTATACTGTGTAACTTTTCTGGTGGAGGATTTGCAACCTGCTTGTCTCCATAGTGAAGTAATTTAACTTGCTGGGAACTAGTTAGATTTAAAGATGCGTTGTGTAACTTTTCTGGTTGAGGGTCTGTCTAATCCTTTTTCTCCATGGAGATGTTATTGGAAATGTTATTAAACCTTTCTATCTCCAAGTTACAGGTCAGATCTGTGGAGAAGCAACCCTGCTCACAGTCAGACTGTTTGTTTTTCTAACTATTTTTGAGTGATAAAACCACATGCAATTTAATAAACATAAAGTAGAGCTGTTTAATGTCAAACTGTGGAACATTATAGGCAGAGCAGTGTCATATCCATAGAAACAAGAAGGTGACGGAAACTGACTAATACGACATGTTCTACCACTGCTCCTACACTGCATTAGATCGATATATTTACTAGAGCAGGACTAAACTAGGACTAGTTTTAAAGTGGAGCTAAGCACAAAATCAAACTTTTAACGACTTTAAGTGTGTAATGGTATTGTATGCTGTTCCTTGTCCTTTTTTTTTGGAAATTTTAGTGCTAGGTAACTACGTAAATTTGCAAAAGGTGTAAGTTTGTGCTGCCTTCGGTGGCCACTGCTTTTAGGACTGCCCTGATTACAGCAAAGTGTTTCTGATACAAACACCTGGCTGCAGGGGCGGAGTTTGAAGTGTGGATACCTGTTCGACCAATCACACTGTTCCTTATACCTACATACCTCGCCCCTCCTCTCGCTCTCCCCTTTAGTCCTTCAGACCTCGTTCCTTCCCAACTCTACCCCCCTCACGTTCCCCTTTAGTTCTCCGGGTACTGCCCAGTTTAGCAGCTCTGTTTGAAATGTGGTTGTGGGAGGAGTTTAGATGTTTATGCTGCGTTCTGTTATTCTCTGCGAACCCACTCGGATCTTGGATATGACATCACTTCCACATTCCAAGCGTTTTATTATGTTTCGCGTGTCCGACTTGGAGAAAAACATGGACGCCACCTGGAAAGCTGTTGTTGTTGTTTATCTTCTTTTAGCAACCCTAAGGACGTTTTAGCAACACCTGTTTAAAACAAGTTTTTCTTCAGTATTGACCTCACCACAGGCAGTGATATGGATGGTAAGGTATTGCAGTAATACGAGTAATTGAAATTGTCATTTAAACCACCAAAGCGGGCCAAACACAATGAAAACACTTCATACTTACAAGTGACACTGGGCCCAGCCATCTTGGATGCTATCTCGGAATCCTTGCTCGGTCTCCTCTGAGTTCTCCGAGCAGGCAAGTTCGCCGTCCAAGGAAAAGGGGCGTGTCGTAAGGCAACGTCCTCGGACCTCCAAGACGGATGGATAATCGAACGCTTATTAGTCCCACTTTGAAGTAACACACACGTTCAAATATTGTTGACCAACCAGAAGAACCATTAGACAGAATTTTCTCACTTTATATACAAGAATGGAATGGAATGTGTAACTTTTCTGATGTGGGGTTCACCACCTTGTCTCCATTGCTTTGCTTCTACATACTTTAAAGGTCCATGCTAAACTTTTAATTATGTTATAAACCATAACATACCTGGAGTTTTGTTTCATTCACACATGTTTGATAAATCCTGGATTATTAGGCTGTTTGCATCCCCAAAGCTCAAAATGTGCTGTTCCACTTTGTGATGTCATTTTAAGGTTAACTGATATTTTTTAGCCTCAATTAAACTTATTTTCTCTTAGAACAACCAACAAGACGGTCAATAAAAAGTCTCTATTATCTGCTGGTGCACGATGGAGTGGAACAGTTTCAATGGAGATAAAACAACAGCTAAAATTTCAAAGTTTGGCAAATCCAGCGTAGAAATGATCAAAAATTATTCCAATGAAGATGTATTAAGCTTTAAAACATATTAAAGCATGTCTGTATTACTTCTTAATAAAATCACAAGGTGGAACAGAGTGTTTTCAGTTTCAGAGAAGATCACAAGCACGATTTGTGTGTTAAAGGGCCTATACTACCCTATTTTATGATCTATGTTATAATGTTGTTTCCTCATTAAAAACATCTACGCACACCCAAACATTGCCTATAAAATTCTCTAGATTTAATATATCAGAATTGATTTGGTGTTTGAAGTTCACTAACTCCAGCCCTACGTCACCATTCCAAACATCCAATAATTCTCAAAACTTTAACCCTCCAAATATCACCTTTTTGAGGAAAACAGATCATTTCTGTAATAGCAAAAATGTAACAAAATGGATGATATGACCATGATCACATGTGGACTGTTTGATGCAGTCTGACATGTGAATGTTTGACATTAACATTTTTGAAAATGCATTGTTATTGTTCGTTATGTCATAAACTGAGAGCTGTTACCCTATGCGCATATTAGGCACCCCATACTTGAACCCCGATAACTTTGGAAACAAATATTATTTTGACCTAAAACCATATATATATTGTTAAAGATCCAAGTGAGCTCTAACTGATAATACCAAAAACATGCATATTTTCTATTTATTAACCCTTGCAATGTCAGTAATATTCTCAAAGTCACTATATTTGTGAAGAAAAAAAAAAAAAAACACACAAAATGACTTTTTTCCCCCAAAACAGATTAGAAGTTTCATCACTTATAAATGTTTGTAGCGTGACATATGAATGTTTGACATCAACATTTTTGAAACTTCAGTTGTTTATGTCAAGTCGTAAACCGACACCCTATGCACATATTGTGCACACCCAAAAATTTGAGTCCCAATAACTTTTGAGCCAAATATTATTTTGACTTAATCATATTCTTTATGTTCTGAACCAAGACTGTATGTACTGTACGGCACTGTACTGTAAATGTACAACTGTATGTAAGAATGTAAATGTAAAACTGTATGTAAGAATGTAAATGTAAAACTGTATGTAAGAATGTAAATGTACAACTGAATGTAAGAAAAGTGACTATATTTTGGATACCAAGAAATTAAGAAATAGGTATTTTTAAAAAAACAGAATATACATTTGAATATTAATTTAATCAAGTCAAAGATTTAATGAATGGAAAATAGTCAAGCATCAATTTATTTAAAAAACATGAAAATCCAATATTTTTGTCCTGTCATATGTGAAATTTTAACATGAGCTATACAGAGTCCACAGTGTACAGCATATTATAACCACATACTCACATCTGTCACTTTGTGCATGAACTACTAACAAGTGAGACTCACAAATAACATATAGAATACTGAATCTTGAATGGATCCATAAAGACATTGCTAATTAGTTGGCAAGAACAGTAAAGCATCAATTCACGTACAGGCCTTCAAAGCAATTACCACACACAGAAAAGTAATGCTCCCTGCAAACTGGACCTCCACATTGTCTGCAGGCGGAGTGCACTGGACGGGTAGTTATGCGCATTATGCAGCGTCGGTGGAGAAGGTGGTTGGGCCTCTATAATGGGTGTGTGTCTGCTCATTAAAAGTCTGATGTCTTGGTGCACATCTGTTAAGTTTTTCCTTAGTTTTTATCTGTGTTGTGTTCTTTAAGTGCTGCGCTGGCTGAAGGAAGGACCACGAGACACAGGTGACCACTGGATGCACGTTTACTGGAGGTTCTGCAAAAATAAAAGAAATACAATACAAGAAATCACACAGCTCATCAGTCCCGTCCTCAGTAGCACTGTGCATACTGAACAAGTTTATATAGTACATCTGTATTTGACATACTTATACTTTTTTAACATAAAAAGAAAACACATGAATTAGAATATTTTGAAAGTCCAGTGTATAACACATGAATTAACATTTTAAATACAATGCAAATATCTGCACAAACAAAAGAAAATACAAATCCCCGTCACATGTCGCCTGCATACAGCTCATCAGTCCCGTTAGCAGGAGAACACATGTGATCACAGTAAGCTTCCTAAAAACATCAAAACTTTTCTACATGGTTCAAATTATACATGTGGATGTGGAACGATTATCAATTATGTTTTACCATGAATTTTATTTTATTTTATTCAGTACCTCAATACAAAAATAATGACTATATTGACATGAAAAAAACTTGAGCTTTCCTTCTCAGTAGCACTGCGCAGACTGAAGGAGGCGCTGCTGCGCTGCACGCAAGGCACATTGGTCTTAAAGGGACAGTACAGACAAAATGTCCAACTCCTACTACACAATAATAACATCAGAAAAGAGGCTAAAACCTGCTATAAACTAGGAAATAACTGTAGAAAATGAATTAAAGTGAAGGATTTGGTGACGTACACAAATAAAAATAAAAGTACATTTTTTCTTGGTTACAGATCTCCATTGCTGCCCTTGGAGCCTGGGGGGGTTGACTCCTCAGTACCAAGGGAGAAATCAAGAACTCTTCCAACTGCTCGAGGAAGATGCGGTGGCAGTAGCTTTGTAGCTTTGGCACTGACTTCCAGCAGACAGTAAAAGAGGAAAAGGGGCCAATGCCTTGTTGCCTGCCGACAGGTGTACGGAGCAAAAAGCTGTGGGAAAGAGCATAATCCAAGTGAATTAAGACATTATATCATATATTGCAGTATGATTTTATAAATATTAAAATATTTGTTCATACCTTGTCAAAAGTGTCCAGTGCTCCTCAGACTGGCTTTTTCTTTGGACCGCTTGACACTTCAGGGTGTTGATGTTTTGTGCTCTTCCTCTTTTTTGGAATGTATGGCACTACAGTGTGCGTACGTGTAACTCCAACAACTCCAACAAAATGGCTCCCCTCCTCAGGTCAAGGAGTTTTAGTGGAATCTCTGGCTTGTTGCGCCTGGTTGTTCCCACAAGGGCATTTCTTTTCCACAGCAGCTCAGCAGCAAGATTGTATGAGATGTCACAGGTGACTGTTGTTCCTCTCACTCCTTCACTCATCTCCAAGACGATCCTCTGTGTTTTTTGCGCTCTGGAGCTGCTCCCTCCTGCTTCCCCAAATGCAGTGCCAACAGCCAGGCATAGCTGATCCCAACTTCAGCTGTTGCCCAAATTTTCAGCCCATATCTCCCAGGCTTTTTGGGCATGTGCTGGCGAATTCTCATTACTGAGGTTGTAGCGCTGAGGTAGTCTTTAAGTCCACATCTCCCAAATTAACTGGAAAGCTGCCAGTTTGTCTTGTGCAAGACAACCTGGTCATAACAGCTGGTCATCAAAGCAAAACATGGCACTGATAGATTGAAATCTTTTGAGTGACACTGTGTTGCGGGTCTCCCTGACCGCTCATTCCACATTTCATGCAGCTTGCCTTGTTTTGGGAGCAGTACACCTCTGCCAGAAGTAGGAGGCCAAAATATGCACACATCTCCATAGGATTGGTGTCAGTCCAGTCGTGAACGTAAAGTTGTCCGTGGATGAATAAAGGATTATCTTATCTTATCTTACATTGGTGTAAAGCACAACTGTACCTCACTGACAATGCTGTCAGTGAGGTACAGTGAAAACAGTCCTGGTGTCCGGTCCTGGTGTTACTCCAGTGGACACAGGATCAATATCCACACCCTCTTGCACCTGTCTGTCTTTCACATACTGGTAAATTTAACTCGATCTCTTTCATCTCTTGATTTTATGTTTTCAAACAATGGAGCAGGAGATGTTGAGGGCAAAAGGTCACTGCACATACACACAAAATTTCACATGCACACACCCACGGACATGTGCACTCATTTGTGCATGCTCATAGACACACAATGGGTCCCCCATTATCACATAGGCACATCCAGACGGGTAAAAATGTCAAATGTCCTTTATTGGTGAAAACATGTATTTTAGCCCCACCCCCAAATATGGCATTAGTGATGTTATAGGATAAAAAGATAAGATAAGATAATCCTTTATTTGTCCCACAATGGGGAAATTGCAGAATATATGTTTCAGTGAAAGTTTGAGGTCTTTATTCTCAAACAAACCCAAGAAATCAGAAATTGCATAATATATGTCTTGGTGGATAATGAATTAAAAATGGTGGGAGTCTATGCGCCTTTTACACACTTTAGGAAACGGATGCTAGTCTGACTGCTTTCTTTGTTTACAGTGGGCTGATTCTGGTGGAAGTCTGGGAGTACAAAGGAAACACATTCAGGATCAATCTGTGAACTGACACCATTTGGGCATTATGAAAAATAATTTTTCTATCAAAGTGCTAAAAACACGTTTTTTACGCTCCCTGATACCGGAAGGTTAACACACAAACGCTGCATATTTAGGTTGACTTCTTGTTTCAAACTTCACTAGAATCATTTGGATAATTTCATCTTGAAAACTGATTTTGAAAACTCCATGACACCATCAGGTGGAATAGAGCATTTTGAGCTTTGGAGATGTAGTTTAAGATTACTCAAACATGTGTGAATGAAACGAAACACAACTCCAGGTATGTTTGTGATGAGGAAATAACATTATAAAATATTGTAGATCAGAAAATAGTGCAACATAGGCCCTTTAATTATGTAAAACTCATTAACTTTCCAGTAATACTCACAAACTTTTCCCAATATCGCCATTCTCACATGAACCTCCCTTCAGCCCAGTTTAATTATTCCTAATCAATGACTGTTTACCACCACAGTAAAGCCAACCGCCCTGTTTTTGTCACAGCGTATTTGTTCAAAACCAGCTATAGAAATCCACAAATGTCAATACAATGAAAACAATAGTGCTTTCCTCTGCGCACACACACACACACACACACACACACTTCCAAATGTACATTCTCCATCCCCAAACACAAAATCACCCCATAACAGAAATAATTATGTTTTCATACAATACTGACTTGAATAGAAGCCTGAATGCTGCATGTGATTGCCCTGTATTGTCAATAATGGGTCTTTCAGTCAATTTATAACAGATTTTGGCTTAAAAATGCAAATGTTTGTTAGGATTGTGAATGGACGTGTGATTTTGAAAACACTTAACAGGTAGTGCTAACCAGGCTTGGCCAAATGTAGGGAACAATGTGTCCTGATTGAAAACGTCTACTCTTGGATGCGTTCTGGGAAATATTGTTAATCTGAAAGGGCGTATTAAAAAGAACATGAACTGTCGCAGGTTTTGCAGTTCATGACAGAAGAAAGAGGTCAAGGAACAGGACATCTCAAAGCAACATGTTTAGATGACCTGTTTTTAATACTGTCACTATGTCTTATTTGTTATATATAGAGGACATCCAAGTCAGGACAGGCCTCCTGTGAAAGCTCAGAACCTCCAGAATTCCCTCACTGAGCTGCAGAGGTTGCACTAGCACTGATTCATGACTGGCTGTAGCTTGCTTTAAACTGGATTTCCACATTGGAAGTGACATTATTTATTTATTTTCCTTTATTGTTTCCTTTTTTGTTTCAACAGAAAATCAAATAAATGGTAACTGACTGCATACAATGATTCATTACAGTGGCTTGTTTAGATTTCATATGGCACAAGGCTTTCTTAAATTGTGAAAATTTGTGGAGGTAAATTTGGAACAGGGGTTTTACATTTATGAATATACTGTTTGGCTAGTAATAAACAAGAATAATAGAAAAGTTCCTTTCTGTTTTCTTGCAAAATGACTCCATATTTGACATTTTTACATTTACCTAATGTAACCTAAATGTAAATAATATATTCTACCATGCACATTTTGTTTTCACTGTAACAAAATGTGCAGTTATTAGTCAGGGATGGGACTGACATTATACTTTAGGTCCTTATGAAAGCCCGGTTTATTTCATACACTGACAGTTTGAGCTACACTCTGCTCTTTCTCTTCAGTGTGATGTTGCTGTGACGTGTTGCTGTGACGTGTCTACTCAGCTGCTACAAACACAGTTTGGTGCTGTCTTCATACTTGGAGCAGTTGGACGACAGTTCCATCTGCTACATTCTACTTATAGCCTTGAACAGACGAAACAAAGGAAACAACATAAATAATCAAGATGTGAAATGGTGAATTTTAAGTGTCTATTTAGTCAGTAAAAAAAAAAAAAAAAGTTTGACTAGCAAGGACCACACCACAACAGTGAAATACAATAAAGATATTTATAGACAGTGGGTGGATGTGATGGCTGGGGGGAGACTCAGGGTGTGGACTCCGTCTCCAGTCCAAAATGGTCACCAGCTGATTCGGAACCCCCCCTCCTTAAATATGATGTCTTCAGGCTGAAGGATGGACGAGGGAGGGGGTCGAGAGAGCTGACACGGACGGTGTTGTCGGGATAGGCTGTATAAATGGGGCTTCTGGGTAATTGAAGGCGTGGTCGAGATGATCTGTGGTTGGGGGCGAGGAAGTTGAGACGTGGTCCAGCTCCTGAATCTAAGTTAATCATATTAACTAGACTTAAAGGTATTAAAATGTACTCTTGTGAGCTTTAAGTCATGTTATAATGCTGTTGCCTCCTCAAAACAGACCTGGAGTTGTGTTTTGTTTCATTCACACGTTTGAGTAAACCTTTATTATTAGTCTGTCTACATCTCTACAGCTCAAAATGCTCTGTTCCACCTTGTGACAAAGCGGTAGTTTTCAAGTTAACAGCTTTAGTTCAGTAGAGATGGGCAATTTCATGGCTGAAATTATCCAAATAATTCTCGTGAAGGTGTATGGAGTTTAGTGGAGCACTTCTTATATTACCACATGACATCACGTGTTTGTGTTTGAGAGAAGAGTTCAGCCTAAATCTGCAGGTTTGTGTGTTAAACATGTGTGAATGAAAAAAAACACAACTCCAGGTCTGTTTGTGATGAGGAACAGTGTTATAACATAGATCTGAGAATAGGCCCTTTAAATGAATACATAAATTAAGGCCAAGTTTTTACATAAATAAATAAAGCAAAATTATAACACAAAGCGGCTCTCAAACAGAGGGTATAATGATAAATCATAAAGTACAAATGCCTGCAGGCCAAGCCAAACTGGCTGTCTCCAAAAGGTGACCTCTAGTGTCTCAACTAGTAATTACGCAACTACACAAGATCAGAAGGGTGCACTAAAAAGATATGTCTATTTCAGAGCGAGGCGAGCCAGACACACAGCACTTTTACTGGGTGAGGCTCAGGCAAGTGCAGACAGGGGATTGGACGAGTGATAAGCTGATACACCAACCACAGCGGCAGGTGAAACAACCCAACAGAGACAGGAACTAGACCCACCAATCAGGAGGCAGGACTCAGACAGCGTATGCAAATATCAAAAAGCACATGCAGGTGAAAACTAACAGGGAGCACAGGATGAGGCGGGCACAGGAAGCTCCGTCTGCGGTCCCACTTCAGAACTGTGTCCCAGGTGTGAGAGAGGTGGGATGCCCCCTCGTCCAGATTCACAGTCTGGTGGGCACTTTTCCGGCTCTCAGTGTCCTCCCTGATCCAACGACGGTCTTGTTTCTATCTGTGCCTATGACCTGAGCGTTGTCCCAGTCCACGAGCTGGTTTTCCCTCTTGCAGTGCTCTAAAATTGCAATTTTAAGCTGTTCCTGGTGGGTTTGACATTTAGTAGCTCAGGTGCATGTTTGGGTGCATGCAAAGAAAGAGAAAATGTGTGAATAATTGAAAGAATTATTTTAAAATTCATTGTACTTTATCTGATGTTTTTGATTATCAGATTTTTCTTGTAAACACACACCAAAAATCAGGTCTAATCATTGGGTTATCTGATTACTCTTGTGATCTGATTTTACTGCCCATGTAAATGTATTCACAGATTAGATATAGAATAGTTATGTAACACACATATACATTTAATGGTGCACTACGTAACTTTTTTCGTTGGGGGTCTGTCACCTGCTTGTTTCTATGGATTGCTCTGCCTGGAATGTTCCACAGTACGACATTAAACAGCTTTATCTTACATTTACGCAATTACATGTGGTTTTATCCCTCAAAAATACCCTGAAAAAGAGGGATTCTGACTGTGAGCGGGGTTGCCTCTCCACAGATCTGACCTGTAGCTCCATGAAGATAGAAAGGTTAGAGTTCAGGGTTCACCGCCAGCTCCTCAGACTGTGGCGGAGGTTTGACAAAGTTTGTGTTGTTGAGAATAATACGACATTTAGTGCTGTGCGGTTGGAATTTGAATCAGATCAAAGCTGAACGATGCCGTAATAACTGCTCTGAAATCGAACGTCGCTCATTAGATTTGAAGTCAACCAAAAAACTATTGTCTGAATGTTTTTAAAATGAGAAGAACTTTTCATAACTATTCAAATCTAGTGCATGACTGAGTTTATGCTGGAAATGATTAAAGCAGGCCTATTATGCAAAATTGACTTTTTAGCGCTTTTAACCATGTTAGGGTTGTTTCCTTCTCATTTACCTCTCAGAGTTGTATTTAGAGTGATTCATGCACCAAATCTTTCATAAAGTAGTTTAAATGAATGCTACAACTTTAAATGCCCAAACTATAACATAATCCATGGGTGCTATAGATTATAACCAGCGTTGGGATGTAACTAAATGTACCGAAAATACATATTCTGAAATTGTAAACTGTATTCCGGTACAATAACTCTTTTGGTTGTATTCAGAGTATAGTTAATTTTCTAAAATCAATGGAATACATGGCAGTACTTTCACGCGGTAAATCACTCCTAAAAACGCACCTTTTTTCATTGGCTTTTAACAAGTGAGATGTACATTTCTTGTTGTTGAGTATCTTATTGTTTTCTATGTTTTTTAATAGTTGTATTGTGACTTTGACTGTGATTTCCTTTTCTATTTTATGTTTGTGTACAGCACTTTGGCCGGCTGTAAAGTTTTTAAAGTGCTTTATAAAAAAGCTGGTATGGTATGGTACTTTGTCATGTAATTTTGGCTTTGAACTGCACAGTATTAGTGAAAAAAGTAGAAAACACAACTCTTGAAGTGCATGTGCGCGTTTTTTCTACCCTATTTAGACACAAAATGATGAATAACAACAACAACAATGATGTTCTTAATGATCAGCCTATATGACATGTTTTTACACTATAATATAATGCAAAAGTATTCCAAGTATTCAGAATAAGCACTCTGATTGGTCCATGTAACAGAATACATTACAAAATACATTTTAATTCAGGTAGTGATTATTCCGTAAGTAAATACATATTCATCCTTCCCATCACTGATTATAACTATACAGCAGACACAAGCACAATGTCTTCTTTAAGGTGACACTGCAATGATGCGGCCATCTTCTCATTGTGTCCTTGAGCAAAGCACTAAACCAAGGTTGGGGACATGTGTGAATGGTTGAGTTATTCCTTGATGTAAAGTATTTTCAGTGCTACTACAACGTAACAGCTGTGGTAAAGGAAGTAAAGCTTTTAAAGCTTTTAAAGTAAAGTCAAACTGTTATTAAATTTCTCTTATCAGTTCTTGTTCTTGGTTTCATCTTGTAGGTTTTTCATTGTAGCTTTTATAGCTACGTATTTTAGAGCAGCCTTCAAGATATTTATGCCCTGAAGCTAATGCTAACCTGAAATTAAAATGAATAACTGATGTTAAAGTGGAGTTACAATCTGAATGATCTTGTACCATCCACTTGTCATTAGACGTATTTTTTTATTTAGATTAGGTTTGCATTAGCATTTTCACACAAACACTTATACTTTTATACACACAGAAGCTTCCTCCTCTGAAGTGCTTAAATTGTCGTAAAGGTCTTAACACGCTGTCTGTGATTATGAATCTGTAACCTGCAGTCCTCGGTTTGATATTTAAATATAGATTTATTATTGCAGGACTCGACTAATTCCCAAAACAATGAATAGAGCAGGAAATGTAGCTCCGCAGTTTTTGAGAGAAACGGATTTTGCCAGGCAGCTCCGCGAATAGCGCATATTGGAATTATCTGAATGCATAAAGTAAGTGAGGAATGACTTTAGACCAGCGCGAACTGTATGAAACGAAGTTCTCTGTTTTTCACGTTTTGAAAACAGTACCCTAAATATCAGGTACAGTGCCTTTAACGCAGGCGATCTTTTCTTTGCAGTAAAGATGACATAAATAATACCACAATGACCATATTATCACTTCTCTCATACATGTTAAAGTCACCTGGGCTGGTGAAAATTGAACTCATATAAGGCATTTGTCATGTGCAATGAGGGAGAAGGAGATGTGAAAGCCATGTCCTTTTGAGTGGATTTAATTCTAGTATTAATTCTTAAAAAGGACCCCCAGCACCTGCAGAATTCTGGAGGATTTGAGCTTTCACATGAGGCTTGTCCATATACTGAGAATGAGACAAACTTGGGTACACTATGTAACTTTTCGGCTGGGGGTCTGTCACCTTCTTGTTTCTATGGATATGTGTAAAATCCCTCAGTCGTCTAGGTGGAATTCATGGCAAAAGGAGAAATTCAATATGTCAACTGGACAAAAGTTTATTTGGTCAAAACGTAAAAAAAAATACCTAGAAAAACAGGCATTCTTACTGTAAGTGGGGTCGCCTCTCCACAGATCCGATCTTTAACTTGGTCTCATTTAGTCTCCATGGAAATAGAAAGGTTTAATACCATACTGTGAAACATTCCAAAGAAAGCAATAACATCTCCATGAAGAAAAGCATTTGACGGATCCTCCACCAGAAAAGTTACACAATGCACCTTTAAGACACTGGCAACCCAGGTCCAGTTGTGGTAGTACCTTTTTTGAATCTGTAAAGGGCTACACACAGTTCCTCTAAAAGCACAATAGAATAATACATGAGCACTTAACCCATTTATCCTTAAAGCTGCATTAAAAATAACATTATAAAAGCTTTTCTAATTAAATGCATTTGTTACAAACCCAACATCAGGAAACGTAATCTTTCTCCAGCTCTGTTCCTTACCTCATCTGAGGCCGTGCTTCACGAAATCTGTTAATTCACACACGCTGTGCTTTGTGCGCTGGTCCATTAGTGCGCATTGTTTCACAGTACTATTTAAAAGCCTCATTTATTAAGACTCCATTTTGTCCCTGATTTATTCGGTGTAAATGTATGCGCAGTACACACTCACAACACGTTTCATGTGTCAGGGAGGAGCACGAGGCGGACTCCAGCTGTGGGCTATACAACGCTATGGACAGTGCAATTAACCAGTGAGTATAGTTTGATAGGATATATTTATTTTCTTACTCTTTTGAATATAGAATACAGCAGGGGTCTTCAATTACTTTTTCCAGGAGACCAGTTTTTTGGAAGGCTTCAGTCTGGGGGCCGAATGAAGAAACTCTATTATTCCGCACACAACTCTCAAGTGGTGCAATAACAGCAACAACAACCAGACTTTAACTGTTGTGTAGTTCATAGCAGATCTAGGAATACCAGGTACCAAGACCAGGACTAAAGCAGGTCTAAAACAGGACTAAAGCAGGTGTAGGACTATCAGGTCTAAATCTTACTAACCCTTGTCTAGAGTACGTCTCTCATATTTTGTCAATCTTTCAAACTTTTCACACCAAGTACCACCAAAGAAAAGATTTGGTTTTACAGCTACCACCAGGTCTAAACCAGGTCTATAACAGGGCTATTGTAAATCTAATCTAGGACTAAACCAGGTCTATAATAAGACTGTTGTAGGTATAATCTAGGACTAAAAGAGGTCTAAAAGGGGTCTATAATAGGACAGCTGCAAGTATAATCTAGGACTAAACCGACCTGGTTTAGTCCTAGATTATACTTGCAGGTGTCCTATTAGAGGTCTATAACAGGACTGTTGCAAGTATAATCTAGGACTAAACCAGGTCTAAAAGAGGTCTATAATAGGACAATTGCAAGTATAATTTAGGACTAAACCAGGTCTAAAAGAGGTCTATAATAGGACAATTGCAAGTATAATTTAGGACTAAACCAGGTCTAAAAGAGGTCTATAATAGAACTGTTGCAAGTATAATCTAGGACTACACCAGGTCTAAAAGAGGTCTGTAACAGGACTGCTGCAAGTATAATCTAGGACTAAACCAGGTCTAAAAGAGGTCTATAACAGGAGTGTTGCAAGTATAATCTAGGACTAAACCAGGTCTAAAAGAGGTCTATAACAGGAGTGTTGCAAGTATAATCTAGGACTAAACCAGGACTAAAAGAGGTCTATAAAAGGACTGTTGCAAGTATAATAATAGGACTAAACTAGGTCTAAAAGAGGTCTATAATAGGACAATTGCAAGTATAATTTAGGACTAAACCAGGTCTAAAAGAGGTCTATAATAGGACTGTTACAAGTATGATAATGGGACTAAACCAGGTCTAAAAGAGGTCTATAATAGGACTGTTGCAAGTATAATCTAGGACTAAGCCAGGTCTAAAAGTGGACTACATCATTTCCACTGTAATTCTAAACAAGAAATGATCCAAAGGAGGACAGAAAAGTGGATGGATGAGCCATATATTAGGCAAACTGAAGCTGTAGTGGATGCCTCACCTGCTTTTTTCAACAGAGATGATATTGCTTTGCCTGAAATGTACCACAGTATGGCATTAAACATACATCTTCATGGAAACAAGTAAGTTTTATGATGTACTGTGGAACATTCCAGACAAAGCAGTAAGGAGCTCAATGGCCATCTGTCATTTACAAACAAAATCACATTTCTCTCACCTCAGTTTAGTGCTTCGCTCATTGATTCTGCAGAAATCTGTGACGTTTTCTTTTCTATTTTCTTTGTGAGCAGCTATATTTGTTTTGATCCGGACAGACCATGCAAGTCCCTGATTGGCTAATCCACATGTCAGTCATGGCCATCTGAACTCGGGAGATTACCACCACTGTCAGAACCCAATCAGTGTGCATTTCACTAATGAAACTACTGCACATTGCATCGGGTTTGTGAAGTTGTAGTGTTTTGTTTTGTATCATGCTTTTGTTTTTTTTGTTTTGTTTTTTTTATGTAGAATTGTCGCGTGGAAGCATGGGTTAACGAAGGATTGTGAAAGGAGCATTGCACAGAATTTTACTGCTATTCATAAGGAGGGTTTGAATAGTGCCCAGGAGAGATCGCTCTCAACATCTAAAACCTCTTCAGGCATATTTATGATGAGGGAACAGCATTATAATATGGTAGAAGGCCCCGAGTCAATTTTGCATAATACCCCCTCTTTAATCATCAGATTTTGTATGCTAATCCAACATTACACTGTTCTGAAAACTCTCTGAAGCCACTGTTTATCTGGTTAATATCTCAGTGTGAAATGGGTTGGATCTGGGCTGTATTTTGACAGTTCCACAGAGGATTTTAATGCTCTCCGGCATTTGCTTACTGCATTTAAATCATCTTATTCTTGACATAAAGTAGACTGCCTTGAGTATTATGTCCAAACTGAAAATCCTGTTATAACACAATGGACACGTCTCTTCACTGACCGTCTCTGAACTCAACATGGCAGCCTGCATATTTACGCACCAGCACAGTTCTTTATACGAGACCACAGCTGCAAAAAACAAGAGCCTTCCCTGTGTTTCTCACTGTGGAAAAATCAATATAACAAGAGCTCAAAACCCACTAAACATGTAAGCTTATCCTCATCAAACAGGCTGCACAAACAGAACTGAAATACTTTTATTTACAGTGGAGGGAAAAAAGTATTTGATTTTGTTGGTTTGCCCACTGACAAAGAAAAGAACAGTCTATAATTTTAATTGTAGGTTTATTTTAACACTGAGAGGTAGAATATCAAAAAGAAAATCCAGAAAATAACTTTAAAAATAACTTTATATAAATTGATTTGCATTTCATTGAGTGAAAAAAGTATCTGAAGCCTCTAGCCAAAAAAGACTTATACTTGGTGGCAAAACCCTTGTTTGCAGCACAGAGGTCAGATGTTTCTTGTAGTTGATGACCAGGTTTGTGCACATATCAGAAGTAATTTTGGTTTTCTTTGCAGATCATCTCTAAATCATTAAGGTTTCATGGCTGTCACTTGGCAACTCGGAGCTTCACCTCCCTCCACAGGTTTTCTATAGGGTTAAGGTCTGGAGACTGGCTGGGCCACTCCATGACAATAATGTGCTTCTTCTTGAGCCACTCCTTCATTGCCTTGGCTGTATGTTTTGGGTCATTGTCGTGTTGGAAGACCCATCCACAACCCGTTTTCAGTTTCCTGGCGGAGGGAAGGAGGTTGTCACTCAGGATTTTAACGGTACATGGCTCCGTCCATCCTCCCGTTGACACGGTGAAATTGTCCTGTGCCCTTGACAGAAAAACACCCCCACAGCATAATGTTTCCACCTCCGTGCTTGAAGGTGGGGATGTTGTTCTTGGGGTCATAGGCAGCATTTCTCTTCCTCTAAACACGGCGAGTTGAGTTAATGCCAAAGAGCTCGATTTTGGACTCATCCGACCACAGCACCTTCTCCCAATCGCTCTCTAAATCATTCAAGTGTTCATTGGCAAACTTCAGGCGGGCCTGCACATGTGCCTTCTTAAGCACGGGGACTGTGCGAGCACTGCAGGATTTTAATCCATTACAGCGTAAAGTTTTACCAGTGCTTTTAGTTCTTAGTGACTGTGGTCCCAGCTGCCTTGAGATCATTGACTAGCTCCTCCCGTGTAGTTCTAGGCTGATTTCTCACTGTTCTCATGATCACTGAAACCCCACAAGGTGAGATCTTGTGTTTAGCCCCAGACTGAGGTTGATTGATGGTCATTTTGTATTTCTTAAATTTTCAAACAATTGCACCAACAGTTGTCTCCTTAACACCAGCTTCTTGCTTATGGTTTTGTAGCCCATTCCAGCCTTGTGCAGGTCTACAGTCTTGTCCCTGACGTCCTTTGACAGCTCTTTGGTCTTTCCCATGTTGGAGAGTTTGGAGTTTGATTGATTGACTGATTCTGCGGACAGGCGTGTTTTATACAGGTGACTAGTTAAAACAGAAGTCTAATTCAGGTGACGAGTTGATTAGGAGTGTCTAACTGGTTTGTGGGAACCAGAACTCTTAATGGTTGGTAGGGAATCAGACACTTATGTCACACAATGAAATGCAAATCAATTAATATATTTTCTCTAATGTGATTTTCTGGATTTTCTTTTTAATAGTCTATCTCACAATGTTAAAATAAACCTACCATTAAAATTATAGACTGTTCATTTCTTTCTCAGTGGGCAAACCTACAAAATCAGTGAAGGATCAAATACTTATTTCCTCCACTGTATTTAGCCCCGCTGTAGGCCTACTATTCCAATTAAGTCCTGGTTTAATCCTGACTTTCCCCATAAAACGTCCTGACAGCTGTGCTCGGCTCCAGCGTGTTACCAAACTCGTGTTGTGTAGAATGAAAAGACAAGTTGAATCCTCCTCAGGCTGATGCAACACATTACAGCTGTATTTCACGGAGGCAGAGAGGAAATCAGAATAAACAGTTGAAGACAAACTCCCACGTCCCAGTGCAACACAGATTCATCAAAGCAGCAGAATTATGCTCGCATTATTTCTGACTTTAAGACGTCGGGAATGAAAGAGTACAAAGTGAATCTAGGAAAGCAGCCATAGCACAGACGGGAGAGGAACTTTTTTTTGTTTTTGCTTTGTACCATGTTACAACATTGTACCCTCATCAAAAACATGCCTGAATTGGTTTTAAATGTCATCCATGCATGTTTGTGCGATTTAGTGATTTCTCCCACTATTCGAACCCTCCTTACATTTAGTTGTAGGATTCTCTGTAATGCTCCACCTGCAAGCCTACATCACCCATGCTCCCACAGGACAATTCTCCATAAATATACAAAAACATAATACAAAACTGTACATAGTAACTAGTCAAACCTGATGTGATATGGCGTTATTGACTGAGATTCAGGAGCAGGACCACGCCTCAACTTCCCTTTCCTCCTCTCCAGTGAACCACAGCTCACCCTGATCCTGAGTTTGTCAATTTCCTTGTTTCAGGTGGACAGTCTCTTGGCTAAGGAAATTGCTGAAGGGTTTATGATCGGCCCTTTCAAACATCCTCCTTTCGAGACATTCTGAAAGTGAGTGATCCCCATTGGCATTGCCACGTGCAAATACACCAGAAAGAAATGTCTAAATGTTGATCTATCTTCGTTCAGTGTCAGCAGTCTGCCTCAGGTTTTTCCATGCAGTATGCCATTATCAATCACGCCATGTATCTCATTCATCTCCCAGGTCGCAGAGCTTGATTCCCCAAAGTGGATATTACCAACACCTTGAAGGTCATGCCTATTCATCCAGATTTCTGGCATTATTTCTGCTTTTTGTGGAAAGGGTTTTACTACTTCACCGTGCACTGACTTGTGGATGCCATGGAAGTCCTAGGAACTTCGATTTCTTGTGTGCCTTCTGTTGGATTCTCAACAAATTTCCTTATGTCCAACATCTGAATGACTTCTCTGACCCTGAGTCTCTGACCTCTGAGTTTTTTGTCTGAGGTGAAGAACCTTGGTCCTTACACATCAATCGAGTTTTCCAGCATCACTCTCCATTTGGCTTCATTTCAAGAATCTCATTATGTCGTCCCTTTGCAAAGGGAAGGGAGACTCAGAGCGTCAAAAATGGAAGTGAAACTTATTAAACATATATAGCAAATAGAGCATTCAAAACAATAAAAGGTAACATGGTGATCTAAATGTTATGTGTTCACAGTTAACACCTTATAGAAGTAAAATAACCTCTCTTTAATATTTATGTTTAAACTTCAAACTTCTCTACCCCTCTGTAACTGGTATTTTTCATGTAAATATTTAACTGTATGTAAATTTGTCTTATTTGTCCCATCCTCCAAAGTCTCTAAGGTAAACTTAGGGCTGAGCAATACGAAAAAAAAAAAAAAAAAAAAAAAAAGAATCTCAATTTATTTTTCCCATATTGATTGTTCTTGATTTTTGATTTGATCTTCTTCCATCCTATTGCAAACAGTAGTAAATGGGAGGGTGTCAGGATCACTACAGATTTATTTTGTGCTAATTGGACCAATAATCCCAGAGAAATCCTCATTTAAAGTTTGGAATGCATTTGTACAAAATATTAAACCTAATGCATACGTGTGTTACCAAGAAACAGAAACACGTGTGATGTCCGTGCGTTCAATGAAGGTTTTCACTCATAAACTGTGAGAAAACAGTCATTAACTTTCCGTAACTTGGATTATAATGATCAGAAGCAGAAGAGTAGAGAAAGAGGAGAAAAGGTGAGGAGCTGGATCAGAGAGGGAGCGAGGGATACGGCTCTGCACACACACAGAGAGGAGGAGACACTGGACTTTTAGTCAGATTATGCAGATTTAAGTCAAAACTTGTAAAACATGAGAACTCGTGAGGGAACAGAGAGACACCCTGTAGCCCTGACTGTTTTTTCCTAAACAAGACCACACGCTTACTGCCACATGATTGGCTGTAGACCTGTCGATTAAAACCATGTGATAATTACCTCCGCCAATGAGGTTATGTTTTCGCCTGAGTCTGTTTGTTTGTTTGTTTGTTTGTTTGTTTGTTTGTTAGGAAGATAACACAAAAAGTTATGGACGGATCTTGATGAAATTTTCAGGAAATGTTCCGAATGGTAAATCCAACAGATGATTAAATTTAGGTGATGATCCAGAAGAAATCCTGGATTCTGGATCACTTTGAAAATTTCGTTAACATTGCGTTAACACCGTATGACCAAATCACAGGGTTTAAAAGTTCACAGCTCACGATTCATGTTCTTACACGATACGATCCGATGCTCAGATGCGACCTGCCTGCGCACACTGGACGTCCACATCACTACATGTGGAGTTCTTGTTCCGGAAATATAAAGTAGAAAACCACAGAAGTGCGTACCTCACTTTCTCATTGATGAGTCATAACATAAACACTTACCAGTCTTACCAGAGCGTCAAAACAATGCTATTTACTGCTTTTTATAAAGAAACACAATGAATATTATGCAGCATTACCCCTGCCCTGGGCGAAATGCTACGGCTGAAACATGTCAGGTTAATAAGATATTTAGGTTTTTATGTTTGTCTTATTAAAAGAAACAAAGTTTTTCTATAAAAATAAGATTACATGATTTTTCTAAATACACACTTCTTCAATATGGAGATGTGAGTCTGGTCATCAGTGAATTTCTCCATTTTCAGATGGGTGTGAGTGACATGTGGTTGAGGGGCATGCATGAGCCATCGGCATCGGGGATCAAGGGAGCTGAAAAACATGGCAGATTTCTGCAGAATCAGTGAGTGAAGAACTAAACTGAGGGGAGAGAAATCATGTCATCAAGTATTCTGTTCAGATTACAGAGTATTTTGATGGGCCCATAAAACAGAATATATTTCAAAATACATTTTAATGGTGGTGTTCAGTATTCTTTAATTAAATACATTTTCAGAGTCTTCCCATCGCTGATGATAAGTGACCAACGAGCTCTTTTGTTTCACATGTGTCTCTGAGAAAAACAAACCTGATTGGACAATCATGTTTAGCGACAGAGGGCGTGGGGACCAAACTGATCCATCTGTGTAAAAAATACAGTGATATCCCTCTTGATTAGCCAGGCCCGTACGTATTTTTATTTTGTTTTGTTCAAAATAATCACCTTTGCAGCATTCTAACGTAAGGCAGCATACATGTTGAATTTACAACAGCTGTGACAGTTGGACGGTCCAGGTTAGACAATAGTTTATTGCTCTGATGTTATCCAAACTACCAAATCTTCCAAGACACATTGCACAAGTTCTGAATCAGTATTTCTTTTCCAAACTATTCTGATTGTATTTTAGATGTACTGTTGTCATAAAACATATTTTAGCGCCCGGACATTACCACCTCTCCCTCTGACTCCCATAAGGCCACAGTCGCAGGCAGTTACCCAGAGGGACCGGGCCCTAACTCATATCACTGCTCTGCCCATAAAACTGTGCTGTTAAATACTGCCCCGCTCCACGCTTTACTGCAGTTTGAGAGAGTTGGAGTAATCTTTGGCAGAGTGGTTAGCCTTCATAGCCTTATAGCGGCAAGGTTGTGGGTTTGAATCCTGGGTGAACATTACGCTATTAGTTTTGCATAGGGTCCCCTGGTAATTTGTCATGATTACGAACGTCATCTGCGCTTCTAGTCCTGCGTGAATCATCCATGCCTGTGAAAATGTCAGAATCCCCTTGAACTTTACCTCCTGTAATTGTGCAAACTCAGAGCTCCTCAGGTGATTCTAGTCCCGTGTCAACACTCAAACTGGCTTGCTTTTCATTTTCGGTTCGTGCGTCACATCGATGCGGTAAGAAACACGGTATTTGACGCTACAGCGCAGGTGCATTCTGCTAAAAACAAACTTAAAAGGTCCTATATTGTGCAAAATTTTCTCTTCTGAGCTTTAAAGGTGCATTATGTAACTTTTTGTTTGGGTGTCCGTCACTGTCTTGTTTCTATGGATATGTCATTGCTCTGCTTCCCATGTTCCACAGTATGGCATTAAACAGCTCTACTTTACATTTGTTCAATTACAGGTGGTTTTATAGCTCAAAATACCTAGAAAAACAGACATTCTGACTGTGTCTCTCCACAGAGCTGACCTGTAACTTAGTCTGGTTTGATCTCCATGAAGATAGAAAGGTTAATACCATACTGTGAAACATTCCAGACAAAGAAATAACATCTCCATGGAAAAAAAGTAGGTGACAGATCAGAAAAGTTCAGTGTGTTTATCTGGAATAAAATCAGTAAAAACAGTTTACTGACAGGTCTTATCCCATGTGATTGTACACGAAAACACAGACGTCATGGGGTCATTTCAACTTTAAAACTACTCCGGTGCAAATAGGGCATTTGAGATCTTGGGAGTCTAACCCACAACCTTCTTACTGAGAGGAGATGGCCACAGTAACATCATACAGCAAGTTTTTATATTGTGTTGATTTTTAAGGTGCATTGTGTAACTTACACAACATACAAGCGGCCGAAATGAGTTTCCGCCGCAGAGTGGCTGGGCACTCCCTTAGAGATAGGGTGAGGAGCTCAGTCACACGGGAGGAGCTCAGAGTAGAGCCGCTGCACCTTCACGTCGAGAGGAGCAGCTGAGGGGAGGGCATCTGTTCCGGATGCCTCCATCGGGAGGTGTTCCGGGCATGTCCCACCGGGAGGAGGCCCCGGGGAAGACCCAGGACACACTGGAGGGACTATGTCTCTCGGCTGGCCTGGGAACGCCTTGGGGTCCCCCCGGAGAAGCTGGAGGAAGTGTCTGGGGTGAAGGAAGTCTGGGAGTCCCTGCTTAGACTGTTGCCCCCGCGACCCGGCCCCGGATAAGCGGAAGAAAATGGATGGATGGATTGTGTAACTTTTCTGGTGGAGGATCTGTCAAATGTTTTTCTTCATGGAGATGTTATTGCTTTGTCTTGAGTGTTTCACAGTATGGTATTAAACCTTTCTATCTTTATGGAGACCAAACCAGACCAAGTTACAGGTCAGGCCGCTTACAATCAGAATTCATGTTTTTCTTCACTCCACTCTGAGAGATCGGAGTCTAACTCACAACGTTCTTACGGAGAGGAGGAAAAAGGCTAACTCCACTGCCACAGCAGGAGGACAATTTCTTTGCATTTGACTCAGTGTTCCGAATGTTTGTGATGACAAAGGAAAACTCTTTTATAAAACAAATCTTCAGTCTTCCAGAATACGGTTTCAATTGGGAAAAATCAGCCTTCCCTTCCGCCACAGTGCACTTGTATTGGTTTTGTAAAAGAGCTGTTTTCTGTGTTGGGAAATGCACTCGTATAAAAGATTGTTGCTTTTCGCCCACTCAGTTTCCCCATAAGAATCTTCATCGTGTGAGAAGATTGTTTATTAAAATTAAGCTTCTAGCGCTGGTCTGACTTCCAAGGTCAAGGCATTTTTGTTTTATGAAATTAATTATTGATATTTGTTCATTAATTCAAAGTAAAGACTGAGTTTGAAGCGATGCGGATTATTTGGTTCAAAAGTCTAACCCACGACCTCCATACTGAGGTTACTACATACTCAGGAGACAGGTGATGCTTAGATGTTTTATTTATTTTTAATTAGAATTGTTATTTATTCACTCTACACTCGGCGGTGTTAAGAGTTGGACTGAAGTGGACGGAATAATCACTCTCACACCACAAATAGGCACAGTGCCCAAGAACGCAACAACAGGGTACTGACCAGAGCTGGAATCCAACCGCTAACTTTAAAGAGGGGGTATTAACTGTTAACACATAATATATTTAGATCACCATGTTACCGTTGATTGTTTTGAAAATTTTCAGCTATATTCGCTGAAAACAACATACTAACAGGGCTGTCCAGTCCCTGTATGACCGGAGCAGGAGCTGTGTTTGCATTACCGGCAGTAAGTCGGACCTGTTTCCGGTGCATGTTGGACTCCGCCAGGGCTGCCCTTTATCACCGGTTCTGTTCATTGTATTTATGGACAGAATTTCTAGGCGCAGTCAGGGGCCAGAGGGGATCCGGTTTGGGGACCACAGGATCTCATCTCTGCTGTTTGCAGATGATGTTGTCCTGATTGCTTCGGACCGGGATCGGCTGGAAGTGGCTGGGATGAGGATAAGCCCCTCCAAATCCGAGGCCATGGCTCTCAACCGGAAAAAGGTGGCTTGCCCTCTCCAGGTGGGTGGAGAGTCCTTGTCTCAAGTGGAGGAGTTCAAGTATCTCAGGGTCTTGTTTACGAGTGAGGGGAGGATGGAGCGTGAGATTGACAGGTGGATCGGTGCAGCGTCGGCAGTGATGTGGTCGCTGTACCGTTGTGGTGAAGAGAGAGCTGAGTTGAAAGGCAAAGCTCTCGATTTACCGTCAGTCTACGTTCCTACCCTCACCTATGGTCATGAGCTTTGGGTAATGACCGAAAGGACAAGATCGCGGATACAAGCAGCTGAAATGAGTTTCCTCCACAGAGTGGCTGGGCGCTCCCTTAGAGATAGGGTGAGGAGCTCAGTCACACGGGAGGAGCTCGGAGTAGAGCCGCTGCTCCTCCACGTTGAGAGGAGCCAGCTGAGGTGGCTTGGGCATCTGTTCCGGATGCCTCCTGGATGCCTCCCTCGGGAAGACTCAGGACACGCTGGAGGGACTATGTCTCTCGGCTGGCCTGGGAACACCTTGGGGTCCCCCAGGAGAAGCTGAAGGAAGTGTCCAGGGTGAAGGAAGTCTGGGAGTCCCTGCTTAGACTGTTGCCCCCGCGACCCGGCCCCGGATAAGCGGAAGAAAATAGATGGATGGATATATGTGTGTACGTTCATTTCAGCTTTCAATTAGCAAAACTTGTCAACTAAACTAAATCTTTACATTGCCATGTTGACAAGCCGTTTTCATCTCAAGCACCTGTATGATCATGTTAATTTCCCAATAGCAAAACTTATTAGATAAACTGTTACGTTGCCATGTTGAAAACCTATTTTTTCTCTCAAAAACACTATGTATCTAGTAGGTTTGTGTTAGTTTTCTACTAGATAATTGTTATACAGCCATGTTGCCATATGTATGTTAGTTATGTTGGTTTTCTTTTAGCAAAACATGCCTTTATGTTGCCATGTTGAAACCCTGCTTACCCTCTCAAAAACACTACATATGTATTATTTGTGTATGTATAATCTATTAGCAAAATTTGTCTGCCTAACCTTTACGTTGCCATGTTGAAACCCCTTTTGTCCTCGCTTAAATGCCATCCATCCCCTCTGTCCTTTCCGCACAGTTTACTCCCACAGACCTCCATGTAGTTCCACAGTTTCTCTTTGGGAGGATGAGCACATTGGAAGGGACCTCACTTTGGGTTGCCAGGAGCAGCTCAGAGTTGCCAGGCTCTATTCATGTGGAGGAAATAGGTCCATTCCTCACTTTCTTTGCTTTATATTTTTCTGCCTCAAAGCGTTCTATGTTCTTTAGAGACGCCAAAGAGTTTACTGCCACGCTGGTGCTGCCAGGTCACCGCTGGCAACACCACAACGCTAATTTAGTTATTTCACATCAATGACATTGCAAAGTAAACTAAATGTAAAGTTGTGATGGCTTAAATTCATTTCAACATTCTTGTTTTTCCATTTTATGAAAACTATGATAATTATTGTTGTATACATTGTTCTACCAATGTGCCTATTAGCAAAGTAAAGGTTTGAACATAAAATATAGGATTACCCTCTAACTACTTACTACTAATGCTGTCAAATCTAGACATAACCCCACTTGTCAAGGCGACAGTGGCTCAGTGGTGAGAGCAGCGGTCCCCAATCCAAAGAAGTTAGTTATTTTGTTGTGTCCTTAGGCAAGACACCTTACCTGCATTGCCTAGTGTGAAACTGATGTGCGTGTGAATGATTTGTGATGCCAATACGCAGATTGGCACCCTTGAGGAAAGGAGCAGCGAGGGCTTTTGGTGGATCTGAATCAGAGGTAGGAACAACAGCCGTTCAGTCAAACTACAACTCCCAGAAAACGGACTACAAGTGCACCATCCACTACTGCGTTGAGTCTTATCAGAATTATTTTAACCTTACAGTCAGTTTGTGTAGCCTGTATAAATAAAGTGCGGGTAAATAATAAAGAAAGAGCTTCCTTGGGACATTTAACCAATTTGGACGGGGCTGCAGATTTAGGCGTTTTTGACCAGAAAGCTGCAAATTTACACTAAATTTGCACTAAAGTTGCCAAAAAATGACCTGGAATAATAGATATTGCTATAAACCCCATACACACTGTTAAGTTGTGTCAGGTGCCCTTCCAAAATGAAGGGTTTCCACGGGGCATTAAAAGGCATTCAATTTAATTTCAAATGACATTAAAAAAAATCGACAGTTGATAAAAAATATGTCTAGTGTCTAGTTAGCATTTATTACATGAATTTAATTTTTCTGTCGTAAATGTGAATGTTGCATGTAGCACGACACGGAATATAATACGCCATAAACGGCAAACACAACCGGATGTTTATTTCACACCGGCGTTAAGTCGTCCCGGGATCGTTGATGTCGTGAGTCGGATTAGAGCGGCCAAAACCTTTATGTAACAATGGGGAAATGTAAGTTTCAGCAAAAATGGCTTGATGTTGAGGATTATAAATTGAAGTTGAAAGCCGTGATTGGTAATGACGGAGAAGGATTTTGCCCCTTTAGCAAAAGTTTTTAAACTGGGGACGATGGGCATCAACTATCATTTTTGGACATTAAAATCCACCACATCGCAGACGGCAGCATGAAAATAACAGTGTACAGAAAACCCACACAAACTGACCAATATCTACTCTGGACATCCGAACATCCCACTGCACATAAACTTTCAGGAGTAAGGACACTATTCGAACAGGCCACACTCATAACAGACCAAACTGACAGGGAAGAGGAGGAGAAACACATCATACAAGCACTCAAACAATGTCAATATCCCAATTGGGCCATAAACAAAGGCAGACAACAAGTCAACAACAAAACCAACAAACCCCGACAAAAAACACAACAAACCAATAGAGGTCAGCAGGAACACAGTCACACTGCCAAACATTAGAGGAATAACTGAACCCATCCAGACAGCCATGAAAAACACAACATAAGCACTGTAGTCAAACCATACAAAAAACTCCTCCAAAAGCTAGTACACCCCAAAGATAAAATCCCACAAGAATAAAAATGCAACGCCATCTACGAAATCCAATGCAAATCATGCAATAAATCATATACAGGGGAAACAGATGCTGCAGTTTAAATTTATCACTTTACGAGAGGTGAGTAATAAAGTCTTCTCCTTATTTTCGTTGTATCCCGAGTTTGTATCTTGCGCCTCTGTGTCCGTCACTCCCCTGATGCTCTGTTTTATTGGCTGTTATTGTAGTGTTGCTGATGTTTCACAATCACAATATCACACAAAGTCGGGTCACGCCTCCCTGAACTTGCCGAGAAGAAATCGCGGCCAGAATCGGGCAAATTCTCCTGTAGTGTGTGGCGGCCTTTAGAATGTCAAAAACGAAAATGGAACTTTTAAAACACATTAATATGTTGTTTTCTGTGTATTATAGCATCAATACACAACTCCCAGACAACATAAAAAAATCAACCCAACTATGATTCCTTTTCTAAAGAACTAAAAAAATGGCTATGGACTGGTCAGACTTGTCAGCACTGAAGCACCTTTTTTTTGTTCCCGGTGTGCTATGTTTCTAAAATATGTAATATGTTTCAACTTTTAAGAATGCATTAATATATCTACTCTTTAATATTGTGATGTGAATGTTTTTTCAATTATTACAAGATGTCTTACAGTCCATTCTATTGAGATTATATGTTAATGTTTATGTATATCAGAGATTTTTTTTCTATACTCTTGCATGATCAAATTTGTCATTCTATAAATCCCACCACCAGACAGGATAACCACTCTGCCACAGGGAGGACATGCACACTCCACTCAGAGAGATCAGGAGTCTAACCCACAACCTCCATATGAGAGTTGGAGACAGGATAACCACTCTGCCATCTTCTTCCCCCGAGTTCAAGAGGGTCAGTGTTTATATCTTGTATTAAGTGGACTATTAGGAGCATGTTTCAGTGTCTAATTTCCTCCCAGAGCCCAGTGGCATTAACCCCGTCTGCCATTCACATGCTTCAGTCTGTCACCTCTGCCAGACCACGTCTTTGGTGAAAATACTCTTGAATCATGATTACAGACAGAATACAAGCTTTGTGAAGGAGTAATCAGCTGTATGAGGCAGATAGGGCCAAAGTGTGTGCACATTTACTGAAAAAAGGATTTCTGAATGTTCGACTGGAATATAATACAACATACACATATTTGTACAGGTGAAACGTCTCTAAATGTCCATATATACATGTACAGGTGAAACGTCTCTATACATCCACACGTACATACACAGGTGAAACTTCTCTAAGTGTCCACACACACATACAGGTGAAACATCTATACATCCACACACACATACAGGTGAAACATCTATACATCCACACACACATACAGGTGAAACATGTACAGGTGAAACATCTCCTCAGAATTAGAAGGTTCTGTCTGAAATTGACACTGTCACAATTGAGTTATTCATATATTCTTGTTCCTGGGTGCCTAAAGTACACTATATCAAAATTTCATATTCAAATTTAGATATTTTTTAAATTTGATTTTATTTTGAGTCATTACGAATGACTTATATAAAATCAAAAGAAAGTTTTAATCTAGCTTTTTCTTTGCTGATTTCAAATGTAGAGAGCCTAAAAAAACAAACGAATAAATAAACAAAGATAAACAAATTCATATCCAAGAACCTTTATGACTGAATAGCAAAAGTTTATTTCTGAACTATTATTTGGATTATATTTGTCTAGTTATAAACTTATGTTTATGGTCATACAGGCTGCTAAATCATTTAAAACATAGTAGTTAAATGTTGTCAAAATGTTTCACATTTGACCTTTAAATATGTATTATTTATTATTTAAGTATTCTCTAAAATAGTTCTTTAAATAAGTTGATCACTAGAACATAAGTCTGTGTTTTTGGCATGTTTTGTAAATAAAACCTTGTAATTCCAAATGAATGATGCATTTTCAGAATTAGAAGGTTCTTTCACAAATGTCACTAATTTGATTTTCTCAGTTTAGACTCTCCTGAGGGTGACCTTTATTCCCATGTGTTAAATAAGTGTATCTTCTCTTTTCTCTTTTCTCTTCTTATCTCAGAAGTACACAGAACAGACAGAATTCATTCTAAGGGGACAACGTAACTCATTCTAAGGGGATGTACAAGTCTCAAAACACACTATTCAGCTTTTAAAATAAGCTCAAGTTTGGATAAATACTTCTCAGTTTCAAAAGTTCTTTAAAGTTTTTTTATAGACTGAAAGCTACGATTTCAGAAAAACGCAAACATTCCCCCTATGCACACAGCTCTTAACAATGAGAGGCATCCAGCGTTCACCAAATAGCTGTGACACGAATGAGAATGTAAAAAACAACTCGGTAAAGGGGCTGGGAGATAGCTACTGCGCTTTGAGAGCTAAGAGTGGTACGCTGAATGCCAAAGAGTACTTGATGTTCTGCAGCTACAAAGCTTTAGAAGATACAAAACAAGTCATTTTGTAAAGTTTGAAGAGAATCGTCTCGTCGTCTCTTGTTTTGTCTGACCCTCGCACCTGCTCCTCTGACCCTCTCCTCTTCATCTTCTGCTCCATCTGACCCTCTCCTCCATCTGCTCCTCTCATCTGCTCCTCTGACCCTCTCTCCTGCTCTATCTGACCCTCTCCTCTTCATCTTCTGCTCCATCTCCTTTGAAAATTTGAATCTCCTCATCAAATAGCTTCTAGTCCTCATGTTTACAGGCAGGAGACTTGTGATGTTACAATTAGGGATGGAAGTATTGGTATCGAAGTACTGACATATCTATATTTATTCAGTACAAATTTGGCTATTGATTCAACTATGCAAATATTGATAGAAATGATAGAAATCTGTACATTTTAAAAGTCCTATTACGGTATTTTTTGGACTATAAGTCGCTCCGGAGTATGAGTCGCACCAGCCAAAAAATGGGTAATGAAGAAGAAAAAAAACATATATAAGTCGCACTTTTTGGGGGAAATTTATTTTATAAAATCAGAGACCAGGAACCAGAATTTCATCTTGAAAGGCAAGTATTTCAAAGGCAATAGTAATAATAACAACAGAATAGAGAACAACAGCCTGTTAACATTTTTGGGACATCATTGTCCGCGCTCTGATAGAGAGACGGTTGCGTTGCATGAAACGATAACACCAAGAAGGTCCTCCCACAAAGTCATTTATATTCATCGCCTTGGCAACTACCTGGGCGTGGAGACGTAACTGCAACGTTGACAAGCATCTCCCAGCAGCACGTTGTTCAAGCACCCATTTCTTAACTTGTTCCTCTAGCTGTGGCCATCGAGCTTTTAGCCCGCGATTAGCCTTTTTTGTTTTCTTCATTGCAGTTCGAGTATCCTTCGCTTTTCTCCAGTCCCTCACAAGTTTCTCGCTCACTCCAAACTTTCTTTCTGCTGCTCGATTGCCATTTTCGGCTGCATATTTCACTACTTGCAGCTTGTAATCTGCAGAATGATTTTCTTTTTGGAGCCATTTGTGTTTGGTCTTCTCAGTTGTCCTTTTAAGTTTGTTTACATTTTCAGTGGTACAGAAGTAATAGTAGTAGCAGATACTGGCACACAAGCCTACAGCGCCCTCTCATGGCTGTCACGAGAGGGTGCAATTTTAATATATAGCGGTAGTTTTCAAGTCAACACAAACCATGAAAAAAAGTGTGACTCATAGTCCGAAAAATACGGTACGCAAACTTAACTCGTAACTTGTAACAAAACATACCTGGATGTTTGACGAACCCTTTTTTTATTAGTCTGTCCGCATTTCCAAAGCTCAAAATGCTCTGTTCCACCTTGTGATGTCATGAAGCGGTAGTAAGAGTGTGTTTTCAGTTTGAGAGAAGAACTCAGCCTAAATCTGCAGGGTTTGTGTGTTTAACATGTGTGAATGAAACAAAACACAACTCCAGGTGTGTTTGTGACGAGGAAACAACCTTATCACATTGATCAAAAATAGTGTAATATTGGCCTTTTAAACTAGGTTATAACAGAGTCAGTTTTGCATCACAGGTGCCCTTTACATTATGAAAAGTACATTCACTACCAAAAATAGCACTGCGTCTATAATCACACCAATTAGGGAACACTGCAAATGCGTCTCAAATGCCAGCTGGCTAAAAGTGGATTTCTTATGGGGTCTTTAATAAAGCTATCCATTAGTCACAGCTCTGTTCTCTCTATTGCCTTTTTTAAAAGCTTTGAGGTGCTATGGAAACTGCTGTGCAAAACCACTGTCAATTGTGAGGAATGAGTATTGTCGGTGCACTCCTCTGTGAGAACTGGTGAAAAGGGAGATTGTTTTTGAGGTGGACAGAACAAAGGAAACAACTAATCCATCAAACCCAACTAGCGGTGAGAAAAAAACAAATTAGGAATTTGAAAGTGTCCTTAAACCAAATTAAAACTAGATCATCCAGTCTTTTCTTCATCCTTTTTGCCCTCTTAGAGCAGGATTCTGGGGAGGTCATAAACAAAAACATAATGGACTGGCAGGCTCTCCAGTCCGTCCTACTTTCAATGTGAACGCAGTAGTGTCTGGAGATCCTTAGACAACTGTCCAGCTCAGGCGATCGAATAACAGTCACTCATTTGTCAAATGTGGAAGACATCGCCTCTTAAATAGTAATAGTAATAAATTTAAAGCATTTCACTTTCTGTAGAAAATCTGTAGTAGAAAGAGCTGTTTTTTAATCCTGTTTGTTTTGTTTTTGTCTGTTTTTGTCATGATCCTCCAGTCTCTCCCTTTCCCCTTCCCTTCTGTGTCTGTCTCACCTGCCCTGGGAGGAGTCGCCTTCCACCAGCTGCAGCCTCCTCTTCATCACACACCAGAGATCCATCCCCAATCTACTCCTGCCCATATCAGCCCGGTTCTTCCTCCACTCCCTGCCACTTTGTCAGTTTTACCACATCGGTAACTCGCTCATGGCTCACGTTTCTCAAGAGCTTGCTTTTTGAAACTGCTTTGTGTTTGTTCCTGGACCTTTTGTAATTTTTGTTGTTTCTGCTCCCTGTACTACCTGGATCTCTCCTCTCGGCTCCCCTGTTCATCTCGTGGCTCGTGTTCCTCCGGACCCCCCTGCCTTGTGCCTGCCTGCCTCCACCGGACCACTTTGCCCATTTCCATATCCATCTGTACAATAAACCTGTTAACCTTACTTGAGTTCTGGTTTGCTTTTGGGTCCTACATCCGTGCATTATAACAGTTTTCTTTACTCAGAAGTTGCCATGGTTGCTTTGACACAAAAAGATTATGCATTTCTCTGATTTACTGATCCACCTGTCAATCAAGCCCACCCAGACTTTACATCTTTGTTAAGTGAAATGAAACCATACAGTCTCTAGTTGCATCAAATCATAATGTTTTTACTGATAACGTCCATCTTTGTATTACGCTCTAGGATATTTGCATGTGTCTGAAGCATGCTCATAACTCATCCACGTGAACAGTCAAAACATCCCTGGAGTTGAGTTTTGTTTCCATCACAAACAATTCAAACTCCTGGATATGTCATCAACTGAGACTACACAACGTCAGCACATCCAAATCCACGAAGCTCATCTGTGTTTTTAAAGTCCATACATTTCATAGCGCAAATGATTTCTGATGATGAGTTCAGTCCATCGCGGTGACCAGGCTCAGGGCTGTGACAGTGGCCCATATGGAGAGCACTGGGGCTGGGACAGACTGAAGCTCACTGCAGCCTGTAGAAAGTCTGTTAGACCCAATTGACCACAGGCTCTATAAAACTCTGCCTAAATGTTATTGGATCATAGTAATAATGTTTATAGGAAATAATTAAAAAAAAATATATAACTTACAATTATGGGGGAATTAGAATTTTCTGTTGCATTATCACAGTAATAATATTCTAAAACAGTAGAATTGTTGTTCGTATGAGTGCTCCTGACTGGCGTAGGATTTGTTCTTACAGAAGAACATTTACAGTTAAGAAAAAGTTTTGTGAATGCCAAAAATGTTCGTAAGAAGGCCTTAAGTACAAATTTATTTGTAAAAACGTTTCATGAATGAGGCCCATTGTTTTGTTTTTTTTTGTTTTGTTTTTTTTAGTGTGTCAAAGAAATAGTCTTAGTGCTCTGTTTGCGTTTTGTATACAAAAACAGTATATACCATGACTTAACAGAGTTTAAAAACCCTGATGAATGAATGTTCATGAGTTAAGATGACTTGAATTCAGAATAAAACTAAAAATTATAATTTGAGTAGATCAGACAAGATTTATTGACTCTTTGGGACTATATTTGGTGTTTATGTTGTGCTTTGCTTTAACATTTTGTGTGTGTATTTTTGTTTCTGATATTTATTTAAAACTAAAATATATAAGAATTAGGCATTTTAAAACCAGTCACAAATATACTGAAGCACATCACTAGGAACAACTAGGGTTTGTCTGCTAATTATTCAAAGTCATTGAAGGTTCTGTATAACACAAAATTTACTTTTGTGCACTTTAAGCCATGTTAACCATACCTGAAGTTGTTTTGTTTCATTCATACGTGTTTGAGTAACTCTTTATTATTAGTCTGTCTACATCTCCAAAGCTCAACAAGCTCTTTTCCACCTTGTGACGTCATGAAGCGGTAGTTTTCAAATTAACAGCTATTCTTTTACCTTTCGTTCAGTAAAGAAAGAAATTCCAGGTCTGAAATGATTCTAGTGGAGGTTAAAAACACAGCAGAGCACTTCCTATATTAACACATGACATCACAAGGTGGATTTCCGAGAGAAACTCAGCCTAAATATGCAGAATCTGTGAGTTAAATGTGTGAATGAAACAAAACACAACTCCATGTCTGTTTGCGATGAGGAAACATTCTAACATAGATCAGAAAAAAGCGTAATATGGACCATTTAAGTCGAATTATGCCAGCAGTACTTGTCCTTATAATTAAGTACATTATTTGCTATGTAACTGTACTTCAACTTGAGTACAAATTTTCAGTCCTTTTTCCGCCACTGGTACCAAGAGACTCTGAAACTGCCCCATCGCTAGAAACCTTGGACAACCACGGACCATGAAGCTAATTACTTCCAGCCCCAGTGTTATCAGCTCAAACAGCTGTCCTGATCTGTGGCGTTAAGGCTAGATCCTCTGAGAGCTCCTTTAGCACTGCTAACCTCTCGACAATCAAGTGTCGCTCTGCAAGCCCCAACAATGGTCTGGGTTCAATAAATAATGCACAAAATCAAACTGCAATATCTCAGCAGCCTCTTAGTGCATAATTAAAACCCCCAACATGGAGACGATGAAGAGACGGTGAAAGGAAGAGTATTTAAACAGAGGCCAGTTTAGAAGAGTTGGAAAAAATGAGATTGAGATTAAGTTGTCCAAGTTTGATTTAGAAATACTTGTGTTTTTTTCTGGTGTTTAGTTACAAAGAATTATTTAAAGAAGACATGTTGTGATTGCCTTTGTTATATTCTTATAATCTATGACACCCGTGGATCATTATGTTATAATTTGGACATTTTAAACCGAAATATTCATTTAAAACAACTTAATAAAAGAAACACCGACTTCTGTGTTAGAAAACTGTGGTGCCCAATGGGAGCTGACGTCGCTGTAAACGTCATCACAACAAAGAGCCGTGAAGTTGTTGGCACCTCCAGTGGAAGCTGTACATCGCTCTAGCAAGTGGCAGATTTTTGTTTTCAGTCTTACCAAAATTACGCGACGCTGTTGAGTTCTACGCATTTCACCAATTAAGATAATAAAATTTGGAGAACAAAGTCTGTAGAGAGAAAACCAGTGGTGAAAATGGTCAACTCGTACCAAGTTCTAATAGTGTATACTTATGCAAGGTTTACTTTGGCAAGACACTTTACCTACCTTGCTTAATATGAAAGTGGTGGCGGTCGAGGGGTTGATGGCGCAGATACGCAGTTACACTTCCGTCAGTCTGGCCCAGGGCAGCCTTGGCTATAATTGTAGCTTACCACCACCGAGTATGCAGCATTGATTGTATTATATTTTATTTTATTTCCCTATTGTCTGTAAATTAGCATAAATAACAGACAATTCAGGTGCATTCTGTCCCTGAGGTTGCTCCTGTTAGCGTTAGCAACATGTTTGATTGACAGCGGTGCAGGCGGGCAGTACCTTCAACAATCTTGCTCTGGAATGGCTCTTTGGTTGCTTTGACACTCCCGGACGGAATTCCTAATATGGCACTTTAGCTCCAAATCCGCCCATTTAACTGCTAGCCTCGATGAGCTTCAATTTGACTGGAGCTGAACGCTATGGGTGACATCCACTTCTTTATACAGTCTATACAGGGGTGTCCAAACTTTTTTCCATCAAGAGCCCCATGTCAAAGCAGAGAGTCGATCAAGGGCCATAAACTCGGGCCCAGTACAGTGAATAATTGTTAAATGTTCATTTTTTAACAGGTTAGAATGAGCCATCAGATCTTTATTCAAGCTTAGATCTTCAAAGGACACACAAAATATTTGATACTGGCTTTATCAAGATAGAGTTTCTAGTGTTGCTTAAGGTAATTTGAGCCAATTCACCTGGAAGCAAGAGAAAATGGTCTGAGGGCCACATTTTCTCCCCCGAGCCTTAACTTGGATCTGCCTGGTCTGTGGTCTGGAGTGAATGGAGTTACAGTGCACCAGAATAAGCTGCAAATAAAAAGATTAAACCCAGTGTGTTCTAAACCCAGGGCTTTCTATGATACGCTGTGTCCTCAGATAATGGCACTCCAGGTTCAGTTGTGATTGTAATTCACTTTTTTAACCAGCAGGAGTTACGGCTTTTACCTTTAAGCCTCTCTTTGTTGAAATGTTAAAATTGTTTCTTTTGAATCAGCATGACTATGTGAACAGACGCCGCGCTATATTCCCTCACATTAAAATGGGTCCTTTTTCAAAAAACATTAGTTCCTGTCCCCACTGGTGAAGTTCAAATGGTTTTCCTGACTGGAGCTCGATAAAGCGCTTTCCTGAATGTGCTGAACAGTAAAAGACTATCCGCTGATCACCTCCGGCTGTCCACTGCCGCTAAAATGAATGGGAAATCAAAGTCACACTCAATATGGCCGCCACTGTTGAATAATGCGCCGCGCTCTGGCTTCTCTCTCTCCTCTGAAGCACTAAAGCATAAAACAGGTTCAGGCAATCATTTAAATATCGTCAATAGACCCTTCCACCTGCAACCGCTCACAGTTTGGAGCAGAAAGAAAAGTTAAGTTCATACAAATTAAAAACTGCAGATTAAATGTTTGGTGGAGGCGAAAAGTTTTATTGTACCTAATTTAATTAACTTGCTTCCCTAAGGATGGGCCAGCTAGACTACTGATGGCGCTGTACCTCATTTTTATAGTCTTAAATGTGTGGAAAACTGTGGTACAAACTTATTCTTCACTTTCCTAGCATGTTGAACTAAATATGTTTTATGTTAGCAGTAAAAAAAATAAAATACTGATTTTTAACTAATTTCTCTTTTTTTTTTTTTTTCTGGTCTCCCCAGTTTTTCCCCTGTGGTGTGTTTTTTAAAGCACTTCACAACTTTCAGGGGACAGGAGTTTTAATCGTTCACTGTTAACAACAACTAGCATGCAAACAGCATTTTGTGCCTTGGTTCTCATGGCAGTTATTCCTTCAGAAAGCAGAACGAGCCCCTCACTTTGATCCTATGACTAAAACCATGTTGTAATAAACCCAAAAATCATTGCCGTGTGTGTGTGAGACTCACTTCCATCATTCTGCCCCGGGGCGGCTGTGGCTACAATAATAACTTATCACCAGAGTGTGGAATGAATGAATAATGGGGATGAGGGTCTGGGGAAGCCTAATGCATCATTCTTGTTAATGGCATTAAAGGTTTAGTTGTAAAGAACCAACTGTTTTTAAATCTGTCACTTCCATTCATCCAGTGGGTTGATTCCTTTAAGCTGATAAATGTGATGCAGGTTTGTTAGCAGCTCACAGTCTGAGTGCGTCCGACAGTTCCTCACTTTAAACACTAGTCTCTGTACAGGATTAAGCATGAGCAGCACGTTGCCTGATGGAGGATAAGCGATGCCCGAGGCCACAGCAGAGGAGGAGGGAGAGAGTGACTGAGAGCTGGAGGTCTGCACTGATTTCACAGAGTTTGGGTCAGAGGCTGAAGCACTGGGGTGGAGGGACTAAGAGATGGACTCCGCACTCAAGACTGAATGTTCATGAGTTAAAAATGACAGAACAGGGCTGAACCATTAGGGAAATATATATATATATATATATATATATATATATATATATATATATATATATATATATATATATATATATATATATATATATATATATATATACTGGTGTCGGGGTTGCCTTGTGTTTATACATTAGATTTACAGTTCTTATAAGTCAAGTAATAAGTTCATGACAATTAACAAAGATTGAAATCTGAACCGACAAACTAATACAAGAATCACATTTCAGAACTTGTTTTGAGATATACAGTGTTAGCAGTTTAATGGTAACTTTTATTAAAACGTCACATTTTATTTGTTCTAAAGACTACCCGATTATCTTAGGTGTAGATAATAGAGATGGACCAATATATCAGGCAACCAGTATATCAGGCTCATAGTTACACTTTTTATTGGCTATCGGCCTTAAATCTCAAGCACAGGGTGATATTTTGTTTTGGCTGACCTGCTACAAGAAGAGATTCCTCACTAAAGCGGAGAGCACGAGCTGGAACAGAAGGTGTAAGGACATCCCTTCAGTACCTGGTGCCAAGTCGTTTGAAGCTTTAAATGTTGAAGGCAGGATTTTAAAATCAGTATGTTGCTGGATCAGGAACCAGTGCAGAGCAGTGAGGACCGGGGTATTTTGCTCATATCTATTTACATCCATCCAGATTTACACCCCCGCACACGCTCTGAGGTCCGAGGGCAGCTCCAACTCGTGGTGCCTAAGACGAGACTGAAATCCAGAGGGGACAGGGCCTTCTCTGAGGCCGGCCCCAAGCTCTGGAACGCCCCGCCCGCCCACGCCCGAACAGCCCCCACAGTGGAGTGTTTTAAGACCCACTACTACTCTGTGGCTTTTAACACCACACGAGTTGTGTTGTCCTCAGAATCTTTAATTGTATTTAATTTCTAATTAGATTTTATTCTTTTTTTATTTATTTTAGCTTTATGCAATTGATTACTTTTTATTTGTTTTCATTTATGATTTACGGTCTTTTGTTGTCTTAATTTTTCTGTGCAGCACTTTGGAAACTGGTTGCTTATAAAAATGTGCTATAGAAATAAAGTTTGGATTTCTATTTGTACCTGTTAATAGTTGAGCTGCTGCATTTTGCACAAGTTGTAGGTGATAAAGAAGTTTTGTTAAAACCAGTATAAAGGGCACTGCACTAGTCCAGTAATAAAAATGGCTTGATATGAGTTAATTTATGATGATTAAAAAACAAGATTGTAGTATACTGTTTATTCCATCTTTAAAACCTAGAATCAAATAAAATTGCACAGTTTCTAACTCTGTGTGACATTTGCCAGGTTATCAAGCTCTGGATTTAATTGATTTCTAAAATCAAGGGATCCAAATGGAATTGTTTTAAAATCGTTCAACTTTAAAGGTGTATTGTGTAATTTTTCTGGTGGAGGGTCCACTACCTGCTTGTCTCCATGGAGATTTTATTGCTTTGCCTGTAATGTTCCACGGTATAACATTAAACATACCCATATAGCTTTTATTCATTACAGGTGTTTCTGTTGCTCAAATATACAGTAATTCCTTCTGTGAATAGAGGCGACTCTCCACAGATCTGAACTGTAATGTAGTGTAGTGCTGTAACCTGCTCGTCTCCCTTGTGATAAATAGGTTTAATCTATATAGTGGAACAGAAATGTTACACAGTGCACCTTTAGCCATCCAGTTTTTGATTATATTATTTATAGAAGCATTATTTCTGCGGAAGGATAAGCACATCATAAAAAAATAATAGAAAATATTAAAAGACTCAATTAACTGGCCAAGTAACATTGAAAAGAGAATGGGTCCAAGGCCAGAACCTTGTAGAACGCTGTATTTAAACTCAGCTGTGGATGAGTTTAAAAGCTGCAGCACCAGCCTAAAATTCCTGGATTACTCAAACATGTGGGACTGCAGATGGAAACTAGGTATTTAGCTATAACATCTCGTGGTTTTTTTTTTTTTTTTTTTTATGAGCCTAATGTCTCTGTACATTGTTGCTTCAAATAAATACTAAACTAAACAAAACAAAACTCCAGGTGTGTTTTTTGAGAAGGTAACAACATTATTGTCTTGTCTTAAAACTCACAAGAATCCATTTTGTGTCATATAGGACCTTTAACCATGGCCACTCCAAACAACATAACTGAATCCAAGCCCTTATAGTTTCTCTGAGTTTTGCTGGGAGAGAGCAGAGTGATGGGGGGATGTCGGCGGAGGTGTGCAGCGGTGATGAAATCTAAGCAGACGTGGTGAGGTCGTGGAGAGGCGGTGGAAGCGTCGGATGGGGCCCGTACAGCGGAGGAGTGGAGCCGCCCTTAAACGAATTCATCCATCAATATGATCCGATGGTCGCCGGGACTGAGCCGAGCCTGCCTCTGAAAACTCACTTTACAAAGATTTAGTTTGAGCACACTGGGACCAAATGCAGACTGTACGATGAGAAAAACAAAACCAGTGGGCGTTCAGTTGTCAAAAATGGTCAAAAGAGAGTGCATGTTGTCTTGTATTAGCTCATATACTGTGTGTTTGAGTGTGGCTTTGTAAACAAGTTTTGTGGTTAAAAAAATGTGTGTTAAAGATAGTGTAATATTACTTCCAAAAAAAAAAAAAAAAAGAAAAAAAAAAAGTGAAAGCATAAACTAGTGGTTGAGGAAATTACCCAAGTAAGAGTTAAATATACTACACAAAATCAACTTTTTCATGTTAGAATGTTGCTACCTCATCACAAACAAACCTGGAGTTGAGTTTTGTTTCATTCACAACATTTTATTATTAGTCTGTCTACATCTCCGAAGCTCAAAATGCTCTGTTCCACCTTGAGATGTCATGTATTAGTTTAATTTTCAAATTAACACCTACTTTTAACTTTTGTTTAGTAAAGATTAGTATAATCTACATCTATATAATCTGGGGAAGGCCCAGGACACGCTGGAGGGACTATGTCTCTCGGCTGGCCTGGGAACGCCTTGGGGTCCCCCCAGAGGCGCTTGACGAAGTGTCTGGGAGTCCCTGCTTAGACTGTTGCCCAAGCCACCCGGCCCCGGATAAGCGGAAGAAAATGGATGGATGGAGATTAGTATAATTCCAGGGCTGGAATTATACTAGTAAAGGTGTATAGAGTTTAAAATCATAATGGAGCACCTCCTGTATTACCACATGACATCACAAGGTGGAACAGAGTGCTTTCTGATTGAGAGAAGAACTCATCCTAAATATGCAGGGTTTTTTGTGTTAAATATTTGTAACAACAAACAAAACACAGCTCCAGGTGTTTGTGATGAGGAAACAACATTAGAACATAGATCAGAAAATATCGTAATATCGGCTCTTTAAAAAGTATACGGGTAAACTATTGCTCAAGTATGAGTAATTATAACATGAAGTTACTTAAATTAATAAAGTTTGAAGGACAAAATATTAAATAAAGCTCAAACTGTGGTATTTCTTCTCAAAGTATAAATGACAAATATTAAATGAACAAAATCACATCTGAAGGAGCAGTTTAAAAAACACAAATGTTCAAAATCAAATGTAATATTGTCAACATAAAGCTTTTGACACTTATACAAGCTGGTAGAGTATCCAAAATGCACATTTTAGTGCAAATACTGTTACAAATACTGTAACTGTCAGTATGGAAAACAAGTAAAAGTATTTCTGAATAACCTACACCAGCCATGCATGCAATCCACTGGCTACATACTCCTAAGCTTGTCATTTATAAAGCGTGCGTACATACAGAAATGTTATGTAAAGTTTGTGAGCTATAAAAAGACAACTGTACATAGACATTTGCCATTCTGTCCACAAACTCAGAACTTTGCATAGTGGGGGCTTTCAAAGATCAGGCAGAAGGAGATCTGAGCTCAGAGAGATGAAAAGTGAGAGCATGAGGAACTTTGTGGAAGTTTGTACAATTTCAGTAAGAATTCCAAATGTAGTTTTCTAAATGAGATCACAGGTCTCCAGGATTCAGGAGTCAAAACCCTTCGTCTTGCTGTGAGCTATAACATACTAAATGTTTGGCCAAATGCTAATATCAGTCCTTTTCATCACAAATGCCACATGCACAGTTAGAGCTGCTATAGCAACAGCTGCACAAAGAATCGCTTAAAAACATTTCCAAACCAGGGTATAAATTTGTATATACTTGAAATTCAGCCAAGACCCAAGACACTGACACGATTTCACACATTTTTGATGGACTGCCAAAATAAGATGTCCTTATCAGCGATATATTAGTGATATACCTGTATCAAGTGTAGGAAAGTGTCTGCGTGAATGGTGTAAGCGGGGTGTGTCTAATGGTTTAGCCTTAAAATTATACTGAAAATATAAGTATGGGGCACCAGATTCCTAAGAAATCAAAACAAAACCATAGCAATCACCAAACTTATACAATTCTATCAGTCTGAAGGATAAGAGTATCCAATAAGGGACTTGTAATAACTTTAAAAAGCCACTGAAACAAAAAATGACTTTGTGCGGTTTATTTTAGCAAAATCAGGCAAAGGTATAGGCACTTAACTTCAAGTTTTGGTTACGGATTCAACAACAGTAATGCACAGAGTTTTAGCAACATGAGGTACTTTAAAATCAGGGTTCAACTTAATTCATTTTAAGGCTTTGGCTGATAACTGAATCAGACCTGGAGGGGCATTGTCGGCAGATGTGTCCATAATAAAATTAGCATCCGGCACTTTTGTTGCTTGGTCTGGCCACTTATTTTAATTTATCAAACAGTTGGAAAAGGGGGGTGATTTAGGTATAATCCCCAAGATGTGAGTCCATGTTATGCTGGGGTGTCTTTACTCAGAATAAACAGTCACTGTATCTTCTCGTGGGGTGTTCGTCACCCAGAAGAAACACCAAATGTCTTATCCCAGGCACGGTGGTTTCCCGCCTCCCCGGGAAACACAGCTCCATAAAATAACAGTCTCTTCTCTCCTTCTACACAGGCTTAAATAGGTCTAAACCAGGTCTAAATATGATTAAATAATAGATAAGGTAGTTCTAAATATTGATGAGGTGTAGCACCAAATTATGATTAAGCCAAAGGAGGACAAAAACATTCACGGTGTAGCAACTGTGCGCCTATAAAAAGGAGGGTGTGTCCTGTGAAGTGTCCTGACCGCTCACCTTTGACCTCAAACAGGAGCTGCAGGAGCGGCCAACTACAAGCTCTGGAAAATCACTGGTAATTGTGAACCCAGTTGTGTGTGTAATTGGTGACTGTAGTGGTTCTTTTAAGTAAATCAACATCAGCCATCAGCTCTAACGTGCCATCGTCTTAGGTCATAATGTGTGTTCTGCTAGGATCTTCTACTCCTGTGTCTTCTCCTTTGGTCAGCAGCGGTGATTACACATATTACTTACACAATTTTCCCTGAGATAGAAGCTGACTGTGCTGTTTTATCTAGTTTTGGTGGTCAGTGCTGGGGCGTGTATTTGTTAAAAAAAAAAAAAAAAAAAAAAAAATGGAGGCACTCATGCTTCACAGCACCTTTCTGTGTGGAGTTTGCATGTTCTCCCTGTGTCTGGGTGGGTTTCCAGGCACCGGTTTCTCTTGGTTTCAATCCAAAGAATGCACTGTAAGTCAAATCCTCCAGCTACAGAAGTCCTGACCAAGACTACCTCAAGATCTGGAGATGGGGCTCAGGGTGCTACAGTGTGGTGCTCATTAATGCCTGAGACACCCCAGCGACTTTGAAGGATGGGTCAAATGCAGAGGACAAATTCCCTTTTTTGTGTATGCCTTTGTGTCCCCGTACATTGTTTGTGATGTTGTGTCTAGAAAGACAAAAAAGTGTACCTTAACCTTAAACCCACTTCATGTATAAGCTAATTTGACTGACCTCTATGTCCTAATCAAAGTGCATGGTCAATATTGTGGGATCCCTCAAGCCTTTATTTGTTGTTGAAGTGTATTTGAGTTAGTGGAGAATGAGCTTAATTCATCAAACTACAGTACTGCTCACTATGCCACAATAGACAAATACCCAAACTGCAGGAGACCCCACGTACCAACAGAAACAGCCCATGTATCACAGTTTAAGAAACACTGATCAGCATATTCAAATCTCTTTCTCAAGGTTGTATTTTATTCCTAAATGTACTTTGCCTGTCTCTCTCGCACAGACATCCCTGTGCATATTTACATAATGCAGGTGAGCTGGAGTCAAAGTAAATGCGTGTGTGGTCCCTGGAAACATCACGTCGCTAACCTGTGAGTCTAATTGCTAATCCTTTTGTGCTGTTTGAATGTTCAGGTCTTAGGAACCATTTGCATCACATTACACTGAATAAAAACGCTCATCACAGGAGCAGATTTTTACAGTGAGAAGGATGCTACAAAAACATGTCAAGCCCAAACTTCCAGTGAGGTTAGTTAAAGGCAGAGGACTGTCAGAGTAAAGAGAACTTGAGAATATTATGTTGACTTAAGGCAGACCTACTCTGCAAAAATGACTTTTTAGCAGAGATGTTCATACTATGGCCCAGGGGCCCTCATTCATGAATCTTTTCTTGAAAAAAAAAAATAAAAAAATTGTAGCTTCCACTTTAAGAAAATGCCCCAGATTCACAAAGCGTTCTTACGCAGCCAAATTTCTTCTTAAGTGACAGTTGTGCTGAATTCACCAACACCCAGCTACAAACACCTCCACACTCATTTACATTTTATTTACATAGAAAATTAATATGTATTTGATTAAAAACGCCCTCTGAACTTCCAAATATGCCTAATATGGGTTTGGTATTATGACACATGAAAGGGCGAGGGAGAAAGTGATGAGGAAGTCAGGTGGAGCGTCTACAGACTACAGCTGTTTTACTGCTTCAGAGGCAATTTCAAATGTCCAAACTCACATGAACACACTCAGAGAGGGAATATTTAAGTCAAAACTTACTGAAATAAGGGAGAGCTTTATCGTATTTATCGCGTTTTCCCCCATGGTAATGACCAGAGAGTCAGGGGGGTGTTGATGGGGGTGTTGAGTCCAGTGCGGTGACCAGGCTCAGGGCTGTGACAGTGGCCCATATGGAGAGCACTGGGGCTGGGACAGACTGAGGCTCACTGCAGCCTGGATAAAGTCTGTTAGACCCAATGGAACACAGGCTCTATAAAACTCTGCATAAATGTTATTGGATCACATACTGATATGTTTACAGGAACTAATTTAAGAAAATATATAACTTACAGTCATGGGAGAATTAGAATTTTCTGCATTATCTGAGTAATAATATTCTAAAACAGTAGAATTTTTGTTCTTACGAGTGCTCCTGACTGTAGGATTTGTTCTTGAAGGACATTTTCAGTTAAGAAAAATGTTCTTGAATGCCAAAAATGTTCGTAAGAAGGCCTTGAGTACAAATTTGTTTGTAAGAACATTTCATGAATGAGGCCCAATGCTCTCAGACCATTTTTTGATGGCCAAAAGGAGTACTTTCTATAGCTAATTCTGAATAATTATGTCATTATTAGTTACATAACAAACATGTAAACCTGGAATTAAAAAAAAAAAAACGTGGTAAAAAGGTCAGATATTTACTGAAAAGCATAATTTCATATGTATGAGTAGTGCAAGATGTCAGTCTAGTCTAGTTTTTTATTTCAATGACACATGAAACGAAGCTCATTGGTCACCCATCCACATGTTTATCAGTCCCTTGTGATATTTTTTCTTTTCCTTTTTCCCCATAAGCCGCCATATTTGTTTTGATATGGATGGACCATGTGTGTCTCTGATTGGCTAATCCACCTGTCAATCACACCCATCTGAACTTGGGGAGATTCACCAGTGACCAGACTCACATCTTCGTAAAGTATTGAAAAAGTGTGTGTTCTGGATCCCTGGCACACTGTCTGTAAGAATCTTTTATTACACATCCTACTGATGGTTGTGCTCACTGGAGAAGACACTCCTGAAATTTTTAGTGACCTCTTTTATTCTTGGTTCCACCCTTCAGTTCACCAGCAGGAGCCTTACATTGCATTTTTGTCTTTGCTGATACATTAGGTTTTTTAATTTAGGAATAATTACAAAAGAAAATAGAATTCTATGAACCGGTTAAAAGCTTTAAGAGTGAAAATGTTTCGCCACTCATCCACGGAGCTTCTTCTGACGGGATTCTGTAAGTCACTGCCTTATATTTGTCCCTCTCCACTTATCCAAACCCTCCTCCTCTTTTTCTCTCTCCTCTTCAACTCTCCACTCCACCCTCCCTCCACCTCTCCAGGCTTCATAAACCACTCTGAAATGACACTTTTCAAACTTTTGTCCATTTGACAGAATTCAATTTTCTTTTGTGATAGACACTCCCTGGAAGACTGAGAGATTAGACAGAAATCAGGAATATAGAAATGGGACTTTTGGCTTCCTTGTGGGATCTGAATCTTTTGGATCGGTTCACGTCAAAGTGATTCAAAAGACTGGCTCTTTTACTTTTTCTTTATATGACACGAACCAATGTAAAAACTAATTTAACTATAACCTAATCGCAGAAAGAACATACAAAAAGGTCAAGATTTGCTTAAAATGGTTCAAACTGAGAAAGTAAGTGTGTTTACCCTTTGAAATGATGAAATTCTAAATAAAATGTTGCTCTACAATAATAAGTAAGTTCAGTTGGTAGAGTGTCACTGATTCAAAGGTTGCCGGTTCAAATCCCGCTCTTGACATAAACATCATTGGTTGAACTGTCGGATCCACTGACCCACAGGTTGGCTTAGTGATTCCAGTTCCCACAGATGAATAATGTTGTTGTTTCCTTGGGCAAGACACTTAAGAGTCTGCGTACACAGGTGTATGAGTGTTTATGTGAATGGGTGAGTGGTTCCTTGATGTAAAAGCGCTTTGAGCCTTGAAGGTGGAAAAGTGTTAAATCGCCTATATTAATCTGTTTTCTTGTCTATGTTATAATGTTGTTTCCTCATCACAAACATACCTTGAGTTGTGTTTTGTTTCATTAACACATGTTTAACACACAAATCTTGCGTATTCTTGCGAGTTTCACCTTGTGATGTAATACAGGAAGTGCTCCACAACATCCAACTTCACTAGAATCATTTGGATCATTTCAGTCCTGGAAATACCAATCTCTACAGAAAGAAGGTAGCTGTTAACTTAAAAACTACCACTTTATGACATCACAAGGTGGAACAGAGAATTTTGAATTTTTGAGATGTCGACAATCTAATCATAAAGGATTACTCAAACGTGAATGAAACAAAACACAACTCCAGGTCTGTTTTTGAGAAGGTAACAACATTATAACATGGCTAAAAGCTCACAAGAGTTAATTTTGCATAATATAGGACCTTGAAAAAATGAGATCTGGATCCAGCGATTCATGGGAACCGTTCAAAAGAGCCGACTCACTCATGAACGTCACATCACTGCAGGAATACTTGTTTGAACTCTCTCAGTCTCTCCCCTGGTATCAGTTGACATCAGATAGTTAAGCCAAAGTAAAAAGATCAGTATCAGAGCCTGAAAATGGAACCTTACATTCACAATCTTGAGACGACGAAAACCCCTGCTCTCCTTCCTCCTTCCTTTGCTCCCCTCTGATCACTCTTTCGTAAGATCTCTGTAAATGTATGCAGTGCTAAAGTGCTGTTAAAAGTGCAGTCTTTACCCACGCCACATCAACAAACTGGAGTTCAAAACCACAGCAGTGCCTCAGAGTCTGAGGACATCTCCTTGACCTTAGCTTTTCAACAACAGAGCAGTAGTGTTGTTTTTCAGGCTAATATCAACTTGGGTGGGAATTATTCATGCAAGATGAGCTAAAACTGTGGGGAAATCCGACAGAAACACTTTTAATGAATGAGGATGGAAGCTGAGCGAGAGGCGACGCTAATACTGACACTGGTACCCAAATCTGTGGAGCATGTTTGGTGATGTGACTCGATATGTAAAGGGGATCTATTGGGCAAATTGTGCTTTTCTGAGCTTTTTTTATATTCTAACACTTCCTGCCCTTCTCATTTACCCACAGAAAGTTTTATTTACAGTGATTTGTGCATGTTTGAGCGTTCTTTATTCTCCTGATTTCAAGACGTCATTGCTCCGATCTACCCGTTTTCACTGCCACCGTTAGACACCCACTGCTCTGTACTTACTTCGTTCTGCTCTTTATGGGCTCTACTCACGCTTACCAGAAGACGTTTGGAAACATGCACATGACGACTTCCGGTGTAGTTACCGTCACTGGACACGTGATAAAATTGTTGATTCAGGAGCAGCGGTGCCAAACCTTGCCAAAGCTTTCCATGGGGGAAAGCTTTGGCATCGCTTCTTCGATGTCACTTACAGGCAGCTGGTTGGAACTGCTGATCTGCCGAACATAACGGGATGCTACAGTGGCATATATTTTATTGTATTTTTTTAAAATTAAGTTAGTAAAATTATAATTAATTAAGGGGCAATTTATAAGGAAAAAAGAAAGAATACTATGACATCTAGATGAAGAAAAACGGGCCATTTTCTCAGTTTTCCCAGATTTTGTCAGAGGTACTATCGCCAACAGAGCCCAAAGGAAGTCGTCATCAGCAGGTTTCCAAACATTGTACGGTTTTGTGATGTAAGCGTGAACAGAGCCCAAGATGTACGATTTGGCAGCGTATCCATTTTGGCACAAATTATAATACCTCATTGGGCTCCATAATTTTCAAATCAGCTGACTTTCTTTTATTAAGTTTTTCTAGATCATTATAGGTTTAAATAACCAGGCCCACATCACACGGATATGTGTGACACTCTGAAGTGAGTAGTTCTGGCATTCAACACTGAACATCAGAACTATTATTTGAATCTGATTGGCTGAAGTGTCACAACATCTAAGAATCAAACTTGTTACATCCAGTTGAGAAAAAAAGCACAGACATGCAGCTTTTCTTGTCGGGGTTTGCCGCCTGCTGTCTCCATGGAGATGATCATTCCAGATAGAGAAGTTTAAGGCCATACTTATTTATTGATCTTACATTTATTAACTTACAGTAGTTTAAAAAAAAATGCGTGTTTTTCAAGGCATTTTATTAATGTGGACATGTTTGCCTCTCCATAGATCTGACCTGGAGGTGTCACTTGCTTGTCTCTATGGAGATACATAAGTTTATATTGACGAATAACCCCAGCTAGGTGATAACAGCTCTACTGAAACAAACAGGAAGGTTACAAAGAGTTCTGTCCTCTGCATTTGACCCGTTCTTCAGCGTCTCTTGGAATTAAACCTGATGGAAGCAGCGGCCGACCGCAGCGTCCGGGGACCAATTTCCAAATGTTGAACCTGGACAGGGGGACGTAGCTGGAGCATTTGCTTACTGTGTATGGTTATATCAGCTTGATGATATACAACTAATCGGGTATATTCTAAAGGTGTAATTTTGCTGTTTGCTCATCTTGCTGGAAAACATGTGTTTGCTTTGGCTGAAATGTTCCACAATAAGTTCATGGTATTTTTTTCCCCCACAATAAAATCACATGTAATTGAATAAATGCAAGCTAGATATTATTAACGCCATAGTGTGGAACATTCCCAGCACCGAAAAACTCCTCCCATGGACGCGAGCTGATGCCTGAGCACTGCCTGAGTCTTTAAAAAGTACATAGTGTCCCTTTAACATGAGCGTGTTAAAGTAAATGTAAAGTTTGATTGCAGTTCTCATCAGCAGCTCATCAGGCCATGCTGGAGGACAGGTCAGGGGGGATTACACCGCGAGCAGAGCTTCCATTTCATTTACATTCTCCTTATCGAGAGCAGATAAGTCTCACTGATGGAACGCTCCAGTGTGTCATGAACTTTCAGATAACAATTATGCAATTTAGTCTGCATTTAAGTTTATACACGTTTTGTTTCTCCGTGTTCTACCTCATTAAAACTATTGTTATTCAGAATCGTTTTTTCAGCTCACCAGCCTACGTCACCCATACTCCCACACGACGATTCTCCATAAATACACAAAAACATGATAAAAAAAACAAACAAAAAAAACCCTCTATACAGCAACTTGACAAACCTGAGGTGATGTGCAGGAGTTTAATTAGCGGGATTGTGTTGTGATGGCACTCTGAAAGGGGAGTGAATCAGCACAGGGAGCAAGGCGAGGGGGGACTCGGAGCATCAAAAACAGGAAATGAAACTTATTAAACATGTTAATACGTTTTTGGCACGTTAATATAGCATTTCCAAAACAATAAAAGGCAACTTCTCTTTATAAAGGCTTAGACTGGTCATGTTCTGAGAATGTGCTGCCTTCACAAACAGTCATTTCCAGTATTTTCCTGTTTTGCTGATATTTGGTCCTTAACAAAAGGCTCATTGTGACTAATCACAGCTGAAATCTAGACAGACCATTTTAAAACTTCTATTTGTAGGTGGTGTGGGTGTTTAGAAATATTTAAATACAAACAAAATACTTTTAATATGTTTAAAGATGCGCTATAAAACTTTTTTGTGGGTGTTTTTCATTTACTTTTCTCTGTGAAGAAGTAATTGCTTAGCTTGGAATGTCCCATATTATGACATTAATAGTATGCCTAGTATTTACCTGCCTGGCCTGGTTGCGCTACCTGCTTGTCTCCATGGATACCAGCTTTTTTCTATGGATATATCATTGCTCTGGCTGGAATGTTCCACAGTATGACATTAAACAGCTCTACTTTACATTTATTCAATTACAAACTCAAAAATACCTTGGAAAACAGGGATTCTAACTGTGATTGGGGTCGCCTCTCCACAGATCTGACCTGCAACTTGGTCTGGTGTGGTCTCCATGAAGAAAAAAAGGTTCACGGAGAAAAGCATTTGACGGACCATCCACCGGAAAAGTTACACAGTGCCCTTTTAATTTCCTTTCCACGATCGTAAAATGGATTCTTTCTTCAAACTTACCTAAAGTAAACCAAAAGCCATGTACGTCTACGAACTACTTGAATTAGTATTTTTAGCATTATTTTTATTTTCACATTAAAATGAAGTCAGCAAGATGGACTGTGTAGGTTGAAAGTTACAGCTTGGGCCAGATCTGAATAGCAAAATTATCGGGCCAAGATGGCGGCGTGAAAATCTCTTGTGCGCCTATGGATTTTAAACGTAAATGTGCTTTAATGACACACTTTGATTTCATTTTCTCTGCGCTCAGCCTGCTGTTAAGATAATGTAAAAAGTTTAATGCCATACTGTGGAACATTCCAGACATAGCATTAACATCTCCATGGAAGCAAGCAGATGGTATAGTCCACCAGGAAAGTTGCATGGTGCATCTTTATTTACATGAACTCAGAATATTAATCTTAAAATATCACTTCAATCCCAGTGAATCAAGTAACCGCACTTATATCAGTGACAAGGGTTCACTTTTAATCTGAAACCTTCTGGCTGTTCGTGGATGTTCAAAGGATTTTGGAAGAAGCTAGTTTACCTGTTGCTATGGTGACCCTCACAGCATTAGCATTAGAATTCTCACTGAACTGGAATAAAACAATGTAATGTATTGCTCCTTGCTGTTTAATCCTTACATGTGGGCGACAGTAGCTCAGTTGGTAAAAGTGTTTGTCCACTCATCAGAAGGTTGGCAGTTCGAATCCCGCTCTCGACATAAACATCATTGGTTCCACTGACCCACAGGTTGGCGGTGCGATTCCAGCTCGCCTTGGACAAGACACTTAACCCACCTTGCCCCTAGTGTCTGTATACACATATATACACAAGTATTGAAACATCTTACCATATTTCACAAAAAAAAAAAAAAAAAAAATTGTCAAAACCAGTTTGAAATTTCATGGAACAATTAACCATGTCCATTTCATGCTGGGCAAAACTACTCAAGTGAAAATGCATTTGAAATCAACTGTATGTAAATTTCATAAACTTCGCTTATTTCTACCCAAAGATACAAGGTCAAACAAATCAAATTAGCGGATTTATTTTTAATTACTAAAACATTTTATATCATAGTTGAATGGCTGCTGAAATCCAGTAAACCTAAACCCCAGCACCTACAGCCAGTCATGAATCAGTGCTAGTGCAGCCTCTGCAGCTCAGTGAGGGAATTCTGGAGGTTCTGAGCTTTCACAGGTCACAGGTTACAGGTCAGATCTGTGGAGGGGCAACCCCGCTCATAATCAGAATGCCTGTTTTTCGAGGTACTTTTGAGCTATAAAACCAACTGTAATTAAATAAATGTAAGGTAGAGCTGTTTAATGTCAAACTGTGGAACATTCCAGGCGGAGCAGTGACATTCATGACATCACAAGGTGGAACATTTTGAGCTTTGGAGCTGTAGACAGACTAACAATAAAGGATTACACAAACATATGTGAATGAAACAAAATACAACTCCAGGTCTGTTTTGGATGAGGTAACAACATTCTGACATGGTTTAAAGCTCACAAGGGCCATTATTTGCACAAAATAGCACCTTTAAGGTACCGGTGCAGGTGTGGTGCAGGCTACATACAGTTCCTTTAATTTTCTGCAGTTCAGTTGGCACTTCTGACCGAGCTGACTTCATTTGTGTCCTCGTGCCTCTTCAGCGTGTCTTGAGTCTCGGGGGGGAGAGAGTGGATTGTTTTGGTTCAGTCCGACTGTGAAGCGCAGATAAGACAGAGGCTTTCACTACAGCACAGGGCGCAGGCAGCATTATAACCCAGAATACTAATAATTCTCATGTGTTTTCACTGATTAACACGTCTGTGGTGAGGGACGCTTTCAGCACATTCACGTCAAAAAGGTTTTTTGTCAATTGAGAGCCACCGTATGATGTCAGTCACGCTTACGATGCCTTTAAAGAACATGTATTATGGAAAATTTACTTTTTTTTGAGGTTTTATCCATGTTATGCTGTTGTTCAATCATCAAAAACAGACCTGGACTTGTATTTTGTTTCATTCACGCTTGTTTAATTAATCCATGAATCCAAAGTTGTCTTTTTTAAGCACTAAAAAAAAGCTCCATTTGCATTTTGCCTTTGTTTAGTTGCATCATAAATAAAACGCCATAAACCATCACTGGACTCATTCTGTGGTCAAATTGTTTACTTTCTTTGTTTTTTGTTTCTTTTGTTCATTCTCGTTGCTGACAGCAGAGAAAGCTTCAACACTTACACGCATCAGTGGAAATGGAGGTGAAGTTATAAATGCACACGTTTTAAGTTGTGAAAAATGTGGAAGAAACTCATCCAAAAGCATGTTTAAAGAGCCCATATTACACTATTTTCTGATCTGTGTTCTTGTAGTTTCCTCATCACAAACAGATCTGGAGTTCTGTTTTGTTTCATTCACACATGTTTAACACACAAACCCTGCCTCTCACAAGCAGAAAACACTCTGTCCCACCTTGTGATGTCATGTGGTAATACAGGAAGTGCTCCACTGTGTTTTTAAACTCCAAACACCTTCACTCGAATCATTTGGATCATTTCAGCTCTGGAATTGCCGATCTCCACTGAACTAAAGGTAAAATGTAGCCGTTGATTTAAAAACTACCCCTTCATGACATCGCAAGGTGAAACAGAGCATTTTGAGCTCTGAGTATGTACACAGACTGATAATAAAGAGTTACTCAAACGTGTGAATGAAACAAAACACAACTCCAGGCATGTTTTTGTGGAGGTAACAACATTATAACATGACTTAAAGCTCACAAGAGTCAATTTTGCTTAATAAAGGAGCTTTAAAAGAGAATTAAAGCCACAAGAATTCAGAATGTGTGTCCTTCAAAACATTTCTGGCAAACTTTCACTTTAGGTAAGTAACAATGAAGACTACATTTTAATAAGCATTTGTTAGAATTTTATACCATATTATAACAAACTAGCTATTTGGCATACTGCTGGATGAGAATCTTGTTAGACTTAGACTTAGACAAACTTTATTGATCCACAAGGGAAATTATTTGGATACAGTCGCTCACACATCACAATATAATATAATAACAGAGAGTAACAAAAATAAATGATGTACAAGTCAAAATAAAATAGAAAAATAGTAATAAAATATAAAATAAACTATAAAATCACAGCTATAATCAAGAGACAAGAACAACAGTGCAAATAATATACTGATTGACAGGGCATAAGGTTATCTGTTACTTAAGATTAAGTTGTTGTACAATTGTAGGGAGTATTATAGTATGAATGTAGTCCTGTATCTCTCACTGTTTGAGCGGAGCTGTAGGAGCCTGTTGGAGAATTAGTTCCTCTGTCCCTCTATTGTCTGGTGCAGTGGGTTATAGGGAGTATTATCTCCTCTGTCCCTCTATAGTATGGTGCAGTGGGTGAGTTGTACAGTTGTAAGGAGTATTATCTCCTCTGTCCCTCTATAGTCTGGTGCAGTGGGTGAGTTGTACAGTTGTAGGGAGTATTATCTTCTCTGTCCCTCTATAGTCTGGTGCAGTGGGTGAGTTGTACAGTTGTAAGGAGTATTATCTCCTCTGTCCCTCTATAGTCTGGTGCAGTGGGTGAGTTGTTGTACAGTTGTAGGGAGTATTATCTCCTCTGTCCCTCTATAGTCTGGTGCAATGGGTGAGTTGTTGTACAGTTGTAGGGAGTATTATCTCCTCTGTCTCTCTCTATAGTCTGGTGCAGTGGGTGAGTTGTTGTACAGTTGTAGGGAGTATTATCTCCTCTGTCTCTCTCTATAGTCTGGTGCAGTGGGTGAGTTGTTGTACAGTTGTAGGGAGTATTATCTCCTCTGTCTCTCTCTATAGTCTGGTGCAATGGGTGAGTTGTTGTACAGTTGTAGGGAGTATTATCTCCTCTGTCTCTCTCTATAGTCTGGTGCAGTGGGTGAGTTGTTGTACAGTTGTAGGGAGTATTATCTCCTCTGTCTCTCTCTATAGTCTGGTGCAGTGGGTGAGTTACTGTACAGTTGTAGGGAGTATTATCTGTTACATAAGGGTGTGTTGTGGAAGCAGGATGGGGAGTTTGGCTCACAGGGTTAGAGGAGATGGGGTGGGAGGGCATCTGGCACACATGCATAGGAGGAAAGAAGAGCATGTTGTCAGATTTTTTTTTTTAATAAATACATTTCCAGAGACAAAACATAGAAAGATGCAGAAAAATATGCGGTTAAATTTTCTTAGAATGTGCTGATGAAAGTTTAACACAAATAGAAATAATTATTCTGGAAACTTTGCGAGAAATAGAAAAGTATAGTTATTGCAGTTGGTGGAAGTAATAAGCACGCAGCTCGGCCGTGATTACAGGTTTATTTGGGACACCTCTAATTGGTTTGTACCTGTTCTGAAAATGCATATTCATTTTATTTTTATTTATCCACAGCCACAACACCCACATGGCCCTGAAGTGGGGTGTTGGGAAATAGAACAGGAATTCTTGGAAAATGTTTTGACAATGTGAGGCTGGGTTCACATAATTGCGTTCTGAACTGCACAAACGTTAAAATGGAGGTGGAGAATTGGTTAGAATTCTAAATTTGTATTTACCTAACAAAATGCAGCCATGAAGTTTATTTATTTCATGCCTAAACTCAAAATGTGGTGTCGTTATACACACACAGAAGCCCTATTATGCTGTCATTTGAATGTTAATGGTTTGCTTGGAATGTTACACAGTATGGCATTACTCTACAGGCATTTATCTCTACAGAGACAGCAGGTGACACCATAGGGCCAAGTTACATGTCAGATCTGTGGAGAGGCGAGCCCACTCACAGTAAAATGCACATTTTTAGGTCAATAAAAACCCATGTTAGTGAATAAATGCAAAATAGATAAGTTTAATGCCATATAGGAGGTTATTACTTTTCCCTATATGATCCACAGTATGGCATTATATCAACAATCATCTTATGCCAGTAGATCGAGTTTCACGTCAGATCTGTGGAGAAGAGAGCCTGCTCACATAGAAACCATTGTTTTCAAGTTTTGTTTTTGTTTATTTTTAATCAGCAACACTTTGAATAAATAAATGCAAGAAAAAATAAGTTTAATGCCATCCATCCATCCATCCATCCATCCATTTTCCTCCGCGAAAAGAAAATGGGGCCAGGTTGCAGGGGCAACAGTCTAAGCAGGGACTTCATTCACAGACTTCCTTCACCCCGGACACTTCCTCCAGCTCCTCTGGGGGGACCCCAAGGCGTTCCCAGGCCAGTCGAGACATAGTCCCTCCAGCGTGTCCTGGGTCTTCCCCGGGGCCTCCTCCTGGTGGGACATGCCCGGAACACCTCCCAAGGGAGGCGTCCAGGAGGCATCCAGAACAGATGCCCGAGCCACCTCAGCTGTCTCCTCTCAACGTGGAGGAGCAGTGGCTCTACTCCGAGCCCCTCCCGTGTGACAGAGCTCCTCACCCTATCTCTAAGGGAGCCCCCAGCCACTCTGCGGAAGAAACTCATTTCGGCCGCTTGTATCCGCGATCTTGTCCTTTCGGTCATTACCCAAAGCTCATGACCATAGGTGAGGGGAGGAACGTAGACTGACGGTAAATCAAGAGCTTTGCCTTTCGGCTCAGTTCCCTCTTCACCACAACATTCCGGTACAGCGACCACATCACTGCCGACGCTGCACCGATCCGCTTGTCAATCTCACGCTCCAATGTAAGTTTAATGCCATACTGCAAAACATTCCAGACATAGCAATAACATCTCCATGGAGGCAAGCAGGTAGGCAGGCTATGCAAAACCACACAACATAATAAAATGGTAAACTGTCAAAGGCTCAAAGTGCTTTACATCAAGGAACCACTCACCCATTTACACAAACACGCACACACACTTACTGTATACACCTATTTGAAAATTGTATGTATGTAAATTTTGTGTTTTTATCCATTTAAACACTAAGATTGTCAGAGTACTCTAACGTTTGGGCAATGCCGATAGTTGTATCTGTAATTATGAGGGACTAAAGGCCTAGATCCCATGGGCACAGGTCGCCACTGGCAGAACAAATCCAGTGATGGTTTATGTACTTTAAAACTGCGTAGGAGAAGTCTGGATGCAAACGGAGCATTTTTGAGTGCTCAGAGAAGACAATTTTGGGTTTGTTGATTAATGAAGTATGAATAAAGCGAAATACAACTCCAGGTATGTTTTTGATAACCCTGGAATTTCCAGTAACTACTGAACTAAAGGTAAAAGGAGCTGTTGACTTGAAAAATACCGCTTGATAACATCACAAGGTGGAACAGAGCATTTTGAGCTTTGGAGATGTAGACAGACTAATAATAGGTTACTCAAACGTGTGCGAATGAAACAAAACACAACTCCAAGTCTGTTTGCGATGAGGAAACAACATTATAACATAGATCAGAAAATAGCGTAATATAGGAACTTTAAAGAGCTGAAACTTTTTATCTGTCTTCCGTGGAGGATTGGTAAATTAGATGCTGGTATTGGTTTTGCCCTGGCCCTCTGCTCTTACGGTTTGGTTCACATTTTACCATATGATCTGAAGTGCCTTCTCATCTGTTATGCACTGTGTTCTGCCTCTCCTCGTGAGATGCATGGGCAGATTAACCTCAGTGTAGCGCCCACGGCTACACTGATACCGCTGCTGCTCCCACTGCCGGGCCCTGCGTTGGCTTGGTTCAATTATAAAAGATTAGCGTATTCGAAAATGAGATACAAACAACTGTAACTAATCCACATAGTTCAACAACCTTATGAGCTCGAGGTCCGGCTAGGAAAATACATGGAACATTTGAAAATTCTGGTCTAAGTACAGGTCATACACAGTGTACATATTTACATAAACAAAACATGTTTAAAGATCTTTGTCCACTGTTACTTTTTAAATTCCTACATAATATTCCACTGGTCTTTTTCTAATTTAAAGGGGCGAAATTCAGCTATTTTCTGATTTATGTTATAATGTTGTACATCCGCCAATACATTATGAAAAAAATGTACTGTGATTTCCGTAACGTTTTGTGTGGAGTTATTCCTCCCTTACCTTATACATTCTGAGCATCCCAAGGTATTCATAAGCGCAGTTTTGCTAGCACAGTAAAACTAACAACTAGCACGCTAACCACACACGTCCTGATTCTCTGACAATACAACGCTTTGTAATAAAATGCAGACAGTAGTTGACACATTTTGACCTCAAGATCTGTTTATTCAATATTATCTTTACTGTCTTTAGAAACACACACAATTTATTTTATATTTTATTTTTATATTTTAATTTATTACACACTACCAGTCAAAAGTTTGGACACATCCTCTCGAATTCAATGTTATTATTATTATTATTATTATTATTATTATTATTATTATTGTTATTATTATTATTATTTATTTATTTATTTATTTTTTATTATTAATTTTATTTTATTTCATTTGATATAAATACAGAAGACATCAAATATACAGTGTGATGCACGATGAATGGAATTATTTAGTAAAGAAACAAAATAATGTGTAATATTTTTTAACTCCTACTAACTACTGCTATGGCACCTGTGCTCAATGCAACAATACAGCAAAAACTGACCATGTTTTACACCTCCACACCGGGAAGAAATATCCCATCAAAGTGTCATCACATCCACACGTGTTGTCTATATGTTGAGAAAATTAGTGAACATATGAGGTCCATCAGGAGGAATGACGGAGACGACCCTGTAATGGTGCACTTTAATGATCTGTTCGCTTCGCTTCTGCGGCTTTGAACCATGACCATCTACTCGAGCAAAGGGAGACATACTGGATTCAGCCTCCAAACTTTAGCTCCCAAAGCTCTGAATGATGACTTTAACTTAAGCATTTTATTATTATTATTGTTATAGTTATTGTTGTTACAATTATGTACATTTGGATTGTTTAAATATTGCACTGTAAATGTGGTGATTGCCTTTTGTATCATGTTTTTAAAATGTTTTCGGGTACACTGTTCATTTAAAGACCTGTCACCCTATTTGAGATGGCCACCTAGAGCTCTGATGAAGGCCTAGTGCAAAAACGTCACTGATTTCCTAATAAAATTGACAATTTGCAAGTAAGACAGTGCGGGGTTCTCCTCTGTTCATATTCAAATCCTCAAAGTCTCCACCCTTTGCTTTGTTGACAGTGCTGCAAACCTTCTTAGACCTTCTTAGACTTAGACAAACTTTATTGATCCACAAGGGAAATTATTTGGACACAGCAGCTCACACATCACAATATAATATAATAACAAAGAGTAAAAAATAAATGGTAATAATAAATTCTAAATAAGTACCAGAAAAGATAGCAAAGAGGTATTAAATAAGGCATAATTTTATTCTCTCAGTGAGCTTCAAGTCTCCTGGTTCTGTGCCTTTTCAAGATCCAGAAATACCAAAAGTGCAAACCAGGGTTCAAGATTTTAATTATTTTGAGTTTCATTTTTGTTTGCTGCATTCCATATACGTTAATTCGTAGTTTTGATCCCTTCAGTGATAATCTACAATGTGAATAATCATAAAAACAAAGAAAAAATATAAAAAAAACGTTTCACTCGTCGTGTAACTTTTATATTAGATGCAGTTATAGTTGTATTAGACACAAGATTCCAGTGTTCACCTCCCTTGCCCTCCCTTACACGCCACTATTTAAAATTCTGACTTTCCCATTGAAAGCGCGTGGGACCAATGGCCTTGCCCCGTGAACAATGCCCTCCACTATCGCGTCTGGCTCCTCTCTTTTCTCTCTGTGTTGGGGCATAGATAGTGCTCATTGATCTGTGAAATTATGAGCACGCGTTGGAAAGCACATATTTCGGAGCGCGAAAAAAAGTCATGCACAAAAAGTGAATTTACATGACAATAGCGTATCGATTCAAAGGCACCCAGAGTCTTAACAAATCTGAACAACCTACCAGTCTATAATAAGCTTAGTAATGATTAAAAATACTGAGGGGAAATTCATTCTCCAGAGACGGAAAACTTGTGTCACGCTAATGGACGGAGGAATCTTTTGTATTCAGTGAAATAAAGCAAAGGATATTGATGTTACGCAGCATAAAGAGAATGCCCTCAGTTTGAACTTGTTTTACTTTAAATCAGCTGAATGAAGGACTACCATGTTTAGATTAAGACTGCGTCCAATTACTCTGTCTTACCCCTTCGTCTTACCCCTACCCCTTGGTTTTGCACGTTCATGTGAGGGCAAGGGGTGTCTCGATTCTAATTTTGATCACGGGCTAGGGCCACGACCCATGGCTACATACCCCTTGAAACGAAGTAAGCTCTGGACCAGACTTGAAACGAAGGGGTCGGCCTACGAGCTCAGGCAGGTGTTGGGATCAGGATGGAGAGTCACATCGACCAGCCAAGGAGTCTCATAAATGTAAGTATTTTCAGCAGTTGTAAATATCAATTAACAGTTTAGCAGGTTTACAATTATGACGCTTATGTTCTACGTTACTTTTAGTGAACTGTTGTTGCGGTTTTAATTGTAGTAATGTCTAGCCGACGTTATCGTTTTCATTGAACTTTCATGTATAAACAAACTAGTTTTTTGTGGAGCTGAGGTCCCCGATAATCTTTGACATGGCACTTTTTAGGTGAAATCAGTGTGAAGTCAGTTTGCTTAACAGAAGCAAACGGTAATCGAGTGGAGTCCCATTTCTTAGGGGAACATTCGTACCCGTAGCCCTCACAGCTCGGTATGGAGGGGCAAGACAAATATGTAGATAAAGGGCTAGAGGAAGGGGTAAGACAGAGTAATGGGACGCAGCCTAAATATTATTTGACTTGTTACAAAGTTTTTATTACATTAAATTTCCTGCACTATGGTGGTGCACTGTAACGTTGCTGGTAGAATACTTGGATACTTAGGACAGATTTAAGAACACATATACACTTTTTTTTTTTTGACATTTTAACCATGTTATAATGTTGTCGCTTTGTCAAAAACATATCTGCAGTTGTATTCTGTTTTCATTCACACTTGTTCCCTTAATGCACTTAATCCAAAGTTGTCTTCTCTGAGCACTCACAAATGCTCCGTTCGCATATTGGTCATTTAGTTGTGTCAGAGGTAAAACTCTGGTCTTCTCCTGTGCAAATAAACCATCATAGGACTCATTCTGCGGTCAAACTGTTTTCACAACAAACACATGTCTCTATTAGTATGACATTTACAGAGGAAAAAGACTTTAACTGTTTACTTTCTAAATGTTAATTCCCGTTGCTGACAGCAGAGGAAGCTCCATCGCCTAAACACCTAATTGGTAACTGAGGTAAAGTTTATGAAGTACATTTTCCAAACGCAGACAATATTTTCTGTTATAAAATGTGAAATGCTGTATCCTAAGGCGGCCAAAAGTTTGTTTCAAAGAGAATTAAAGCCACAAGAATGTGTTTTTTATGGTTTGTATATTTACAATTGGAGCGGTGGTAGCAGTTAACCGGAAAGTTTAACTAGCTACCTGCGGTGTGCGGTACAGCAAAATGCCACAGAATAAAAGCCAAGGAAACATAGACTTTATAGAAGGGTTATGTCTCCCAGAGCCACTAAAGCCCTCCGACTAGCAAAGGTGGGTGAGCACGCCCGCCTGTGGTGCTGTGTATGCCATAGAGATGTTTGTCCTGAAATGTTCTACTAAACTGCATAAAACTTCCATAAAGACAAGTAGGTGAAGTTGTTTTTTCTTTTATATTTAAATTACCGTAAATAATAAATGATAAATGAAATAATATAATAAATACATGAAAAACAAGTAATAACATTTTCACAGAACAAATAGTATTAAAAATTCTTTGTAGCTACCAAAAAAAAAAAAAAAAAAAAAAAAAAGAAATGCGCTTCTTATTTAAAGTCATGTACCTAATGCAGTATGGGAGTATGAGAATGGGGCTAATGTGGTTTAAGATGCAGAGCAAGCCAGGCCTCAGTGCTGCAATATGAGGAGCAGGAGGAGAATTAAATGGAAGATATAAATCAGGCTTCGACTTTGTGAACAGATTGTATCAAAGAACGTGAAGATTTGTGTCACCAGGAGAATACAAAAGAGCGAGGAGAGCGGGCAGGATCGCTCAAATGTCCCAAAGATTATTGATGAACTGCTGCAACATTCAGAAATCACATGGAAATATACGGTTCAAAGATTCAGGCCTGGACGACTTTCTGAAGGTTTTGGGCAAAGTCAAAGATTTCAGGACTACAATTAGAACCAGAGGTGCCAGTTCAAAAAACAAAAAAAAACAAAACATATAATATATCCATACTGTTATCCAAATTATATTATAATAAACAGCACAAAATGAATCATATTTTGGATCAAATTGGACTTAAAAAAAAAAAAAAAAAAGTTTGACAATTATGGTCCTAAATGCCACATTTGTGTAATCCTGCATATTTAGTCATTGTTATACCAATTGCTGAACACAAAATAAAATCAGTTTATTGAGTTTCACCATGTGGTCTCGGTACCTGACTTGTTTTTGTGGTTTCCCCAAAAGAGTACAATTTAAAACAATTAGCATTCAGAAGCCAAAGGCACTGTCATCAACAAGGGCAGCTGGGTTTACCTGCCGTGTTGTGATGAAACGGTTTGAAACTTTTGAGGAGCTTCAAGATCCAAGACTTGGAAAACTCTTGATCATATTTGGAACTGTGATGAGAAGATGGCTGCAGAGATTTTGTAGCCCTGTCACGATAATTACTATATCAACTTATCAAAGTATGTAAGAGGAATAATTATTTTGAGTTGTCAATATTTATCATATGTACTGGGGATCTTTTTGTTATTTTTTTCTGTTTTACAATTAGATTTGAGCTTTAAAGGTTGAGTAATTAACTTCTATAACTCATTATAGATACAAACTAAGTCCTAAAGTTTCATTCTGCTATTTATTTAATGCATATTGTACAATATTGTACATTTAGTATTGTCTTTTGGGCATAATTCTACTTTAGGGTCACTGAGTCATTGGCATAAATTAGTTTTTGCCTATATTTCCTTGTACTTTACTGAGACAGGCCTAGTTTCAAAGTCACTGCAAATGAAAATAGCGAGACCACCGCATGAATTGCCAGTTTAAATGCTGTAATTGAATATGGCCCCACATCTCTTCACGGGAAAACGACTGAACCCAGAATGGCTATTGGGATGTCCACGGAACACTGATGTCACAGTGTCAGACAGTAGATGGATAAACAGCATGAGTCAAGCAAGCACTTGTCAAAAAAGATCCACAGCCTCATGTCCTGTTACTTGATGGACACAGTTTTCACATGGACAATACTAACTTTCTGAATCTGATGAGGGAGTACAATGTGCATGTTCTTGTCCTCCCATTTCACACAACACAACACAACACAACACAACACAACACAACACAACACAACACTTGCAGCTAGCAGACAGCCCTGTTTAAAAACATTACTGGAGAAAAGAAGGAAGAGCAATGGCCAGAGAAAATGGAGGGAAGAGACTGGACAGAGCATTGTCTTTATCTGTTTTTGGATGGGCTTGGAGACGAGCAGTTCTGGGTCACAGCCTCAGACCAGTGACTGGACTGACGGTGTGACCCAGAACATATTAACAATGCCCTATTTGAACCGAATGCAACAACTGAAAGACAAGAAAACCCACCGAGCCCAGGTGAAGAGCAGACTGTAACTGTAACACCAGTTTCTTTCAGGGAAGGAGATCGGCTGCAGTGTGCTAAAGGGCCAAGCCACCAACCACGCACTTTACCGTTATCTGAACATCATCAGGACATCGATGAAAGAAAATACACAATGTCAGTTTGTATATAGTGCAGAAGATGACCCTAAACGAAGCGGCTGTCCTGTGCCGACTGTAGCCATTGATTTGACAAAAGATGTGTGGAAAAAAATCTCATTATGGATGATGATGGGTCATTCACCGGTAGAGACTGCTTTTGAGGTATGAACTATTTAGTCCCTTTGAATGTATTATTTGTATTTCTACAGTCAGTCTGTTAAAACACTTCTGAAGCTTTATTGCTTAATTTTTTGTTATTGCACTGATTATTTCCTGTTGTTAGTGTTTAGCCTATTTAAACATTTACTGTTATTGAATAGAATACATCATTACGCAAATTCAGTAGTATTTTATTTTTTGTCAACTTGGAAGTAAGTGCCAAAAGCAGGGCTCTGATTGGCTGCTCTTGGGAGGTCCACCTCAGTTTCAATTCGTCATGGCTGCTCTAAAGACTTGTACACACCTGAAAATGAATGCATGTGAATACAAACAATGTGCCAAAGTGTTTGTGAAAGCTACCATGAGTTTCGGAGATTTAGAGCTTGGGTTATGTGGGGTTTTGGAGCTGGAATTGTACAACAGGTGTGGGCTCCTACTATGAACGATAAGGATCATCTCAAACATGCTTGACTGCCCAGCCAGTCCCTTCTACATTCTGTTTGAATCCAGAAGGGACTGTCCTCTCCAAAATGTTCATATTATTCTGATCAAAATACTAACATCTTACAACTGAGAGGAGTAATAGTTTGGTGCTTTGATTGTTGATTCTGTAAAAATCTGCGCTGTTGTTTTTCCCCTTTATTATGTGTAAACCTGCACTTTTTTTTTTTTTTTTTACATGAATGGAGCATGTGTCTCTCTGAATCTGCCTGTCAATCACATCCTCTGAATTCAGAGACAGGATACAGCTCCAGAAGTTTTGTCAAAGCGTGTGGTTCAGGTAACAAACATGCATGCATGACTAAACCACTTCAGGCAGATTTTTGATGAGAGAACAATGCTACAACACAACAGAACGCTCCAAAAAGCTGATTTTGCATAATACTCCCTTTTGAAACAATTACCCCTGAACTCCAGAACCCCAGCTCAGCACAGGTCTGAATTCTCTTGTTGCTACTTGTGTGTGGCATTGTACTCGTCTGAAAGCATTCTCCTCCCCCACTGAGAGGATTACACGGTGCGCTCGTAATATTGGAAGCACACAATAAGATCATACTGTTGACTTTGACTGGAGCGCGGAGAGAGCCCTGTGATGAATGAGAATCCTCTGGATTGTGGCACACCACTCCGATGAATAGGCCCACAAATAGCATTAGAGAGTGCGAGGCGAGCATGCCCAGTCCAATACAAGACGCTAATGTAACAAGTGTAATCTCTGTGGTGGCCTCCATTCAAAGGCCCAAATCTGATGAAAGAAGAGCAGACAAAGCAGCACAACGAGGAGGCTGCACTGGTACAGAGTGTAAGTGCCGTAATTTAATGAACAAATGTAGAGAGAGGTGAAGTTAAGTGAAAACGCAATCTACCAAGGCATAGGTTTGCTGTGCGTTTTGTTTTTTTTAAAAGGTGCTCTAGTTGATTTGTACTTGAAAACGTGAAAAACAGATTTTAAACGGTTTGCACTGGTCCAAAGTTATTCCTCACTTACCATATGCATTCTGTGTCATCCTAATTATTCACTGCAATGAGTTTATAAGCGCTTTTCACAACTTTCAGAGGAGTATAGTCCATACAGAATTTATTTGCTGTCAAGATCCCATGCAAAATAACACAACTCAAATGATGACTTCCAGAGTAAAGTGAACACAGAGGGATATCAGTCTGATTGCCACTCCCTGCATTGCATTTTGATCCAGACTTAATCACGGTTGTCCAGTCAGATTTGGTCACCTATTATTAACAAACAAAATCAAATTTCTCTTCAGTACTGTGACACATTTTTCCTTTTTTCCCCCCTCGTAAGCAGCCATATTTGTTTTGATACAGACGGACCATGTGTGTCCCTGATTAATCCACCTGCCAATCACACCCATTTGAGATTCACCAATGACCAGACTCACATCTTTGTGAAGTATTGAAGAAGTGTGTTTTTCTGGATCTCAGGCACAGTCTTGACAGCTGTCTAATCACTCTGAGCTCTGTGCTGTAATTGGGCCTGTCTTATTCAGTGAACAGTCCACATCAGCCACCATCTGCTCTTAGATAAAATAAAGGAAAGGTGTTTGCTCTTTATATTTAGTATTTAGTTCATATTCATTCTCTGTCTTTCTTTAAACCTTTTGGAGTTTTTAAAGTGAGTTAGTTTTTGCTTGGGATTGGCGACTGTTGCCTGGCTCTGCGCCTTCATGCGGGAGCAAGCATCTGTCTCCGGGTTTAGCTTCTGGAAAGTACCGCACACATACTGTGCTTTAGGGCTCGCCGCTCGGAAATATCAAATCCAACTCAAAAAAATTACAGGAAGATACTTTTTATTTAGGGAAGGAGTTTGTACAATGCTAAAGCAACATTTCAGAAGCATGGCTTAGTTTAGTGAGTATCTCATGCCCCAAGGCAATAGTTTATAAGTTCTGATTCCCAGAGTTTGAGGTTGCATATTCTCCTTGTGTCTTGTTTCCCCCCTCAATCTAATACATGCACAATAATCCTCCAGCTAGGTACTCCTGACCAAGACTCTGATTTAACATTTCCGATTGTTAAGTATGCTTTTTCTTCCAGATGAGCAGAACCAATGCAATGGCTTGTACTGATGAGGCATCAAAACACAAAATAGCTAGTTTAAATATTTAATGATAATAATGTGATTGTCATGCACAACAATGATTAAAACAATAAGTTCCATTGTATCTTGGCAAGCATCAGTTGCCTCCAACCACTAATCACTCTCTTGTGCACACAACACAGGCATAAATAGGAAAGGTGGGGGAAGTGTCTTGCCCAAGGACACAACGACCGAATAGTTGATGGTGGATGAAAGCTCCAACAACTGAGTCCCTAAGTCAGGGACGGTGAAGATGGACTCAAACGTTTTGGCTACTATGGCAGATGACAGGTGGATTAGCCAATCAGAGACATTCATGATCCATCCGTATAAATATCAATCAGATTTCTGTAGAATCAATAAACCAAGCACTAAACACTGAACTTAATCAGAGGTGAGATATGTTACATTTAGTTGTAAATGATGGTTCACCAATGGGCTCCTTCGCTCATGTGCATCACTGAAACAATCAAAAAACAATCTGATTGCACGGAGAGATCATTCTTGCCAGGCAACATATTTTAGTCATGAAAATCTGTTTTTACTGAGCTCTTCCACTCCTTTTACTACTCCTGGTCTCTTTGAGACCAACCAAAGCACTTTCAAATACCTGGTAGAGACTTGAGGAGGCCCTGGTGCGCACTTGTCAAGTTTCCCTCGTGTCACGTGGAGACACAGACTGTGATAAACCAGGCCCATCAAACTGAGATACACCAAGCCCACTGTAGGAGCAGAGGAGAAGACCACAGGGAACACAGGGAAGAGCAGCTTTTGATGTGAGGATTATAGTCACACCACAGGGAAAGCATTTGGGCAAATTATGGTGCAGTACTAGTAGATCCAAAACAGACAGTGTAAGAGAAGTGTGACTGGGAGCACCTGTCGCTAAAATGTTTAAAAACTGTTGATAAACTAAAGCCTAAAACTGATATAAATGATACTTTGCATAGTCCAAGCTGTCGAAATTATATGACTTTTTTCATAGAGGGCTGCGTGTTGAAACATACACAGAGCGAAGGGTCTTTAGTAAAGCTTGGAACAGGGATAATGGTATTACATATTGGCACCAAGACTGAAAAATTAGCTGGATCAGATATCGGTTCCATGATATCGATAAAGATAATATGCTGGTTGTGCCTTTAATTGGATGTAATAAGAATATTTGCAGGCTGATTTTGGCCTATAACGTCTCATTTTTAAACTTTTATTCATATAAAGCTGCTAAGTAGTTATTTGAAGGATACACACACATTGGGATCAGTTCACTGTGTTTCAAGGAAATAAGTGCCAGTTCCGTCCTGACACTGGTAATGGCTAATACTGGGTATCGGAAAAGTTAAAGTATCCATACCGGTATCAGAACTGAAAAAGCTGAATTGGTGCACCCCTAGCTTGGAATATTTTAGACTTATATCATATCAAAATGTTTGTTATTTAGGTTAGATTAGCAGAATTTTCCAAAATGCGCAATAAACTACTTTTGACATTACTTATTTTTTGTCTTTTGGGCCAATTCAGGCAAGGGGGCCATGCTTTGCTGATGATGATAAAAATGTATTTATATCCTACCTCTCTTTGCAGGTGACAAAAACAAGAATACTGGGGCTGCTGGACCTTCATACCAAAACCTAAAAGGGCTACCAGGTAAAAGTTTTTCTTTTATACCCTGACCATGTTATGTTTAGTACATTATAACAGAAATATCTTTCCACCTTCCCAAAGACACTGAGGCGAGAGAAGCTTTCAGCTATCATCATCATACTTTTAGAAATGGCTTGAATATTCCAAAAGTCAGGACGCTGTATATTACTCTGCCTGCAGGTGCTTCAGACAAAATGCTTCAGACAAAATGTTTCTGTTTTTTACAGAAATTGGAGGAAGGTCATGTACAGGGACAGGAGATTCTCATCACATGTCAAATCAGAATACTATTGTATGTAAATGTTGACCTGGAATCTTTTGAAATGGATATAAACAGTCATCACTATTAACTAAACTGACACATGAAAAATGCAACAGATGCAGGAAACACAGACGGCTTATTAAAAGTGTAACTGAGGTTTTGTTGTTAACCCAACTCAAAACTATAGACTGTATAAAAGAATTGGACTAAGCTAGTGTGATGTCACCCATAGCGTTCAGCTCTACTCAAATCCCTCAAAACTCAAACTCCCGGTGCTAACGGTTACAGGAGCGAATAGCAACCACAAGAGCCAATCATGATTGAGGTTGTTGAATGTGCCCGCCCTTCTCACCAGACAGCGGTAAATACTCTGCTCCGCACTGTTCTGCACGGACCGCAGTAGTTCAGTGGTTTTTGTTTTTTTCATCTGAACATGGATGTGATAGTTACATTGGGTTAGTGAACTACTCACGTCTGTACAAGTTATTTAACTAATAAATCAATTACCATCAGTTTATTTTATTTATTTTACTTAACAAAAAAACTGGACATCGGGGTCTTTGAAGGTCTGTTAGCACAATTAAATGCTGAACAAGCCATGACGAACTGTAAATGAACTTACAGTATATCACTATATTTTAAGACTAATAGAGCAAATTAAAAAGTCTAACAAGTTAAAGTTGTTAGATGCACTCCTTGACGAACAATCAGCCAACACTGTTAAATCCACCAACAAAATGGCAGGGTCTGTTGATAGTTTTATTAAATGCTTTGATCCACTTGTTAAACACTCGGAAAAGTCGTGCTGTCATTGGATAAATGTATCTGTCATTCAAACCTGTCAAAACAGGGTGACCCCCAGACGGTGGAAGGGGCAAGAAAGCGGGAAGAGGGCTTACTTAGCAACGAAACGCACTAGTGACCTCGGAGAATGAAGGCATCTGACTGGTCTGTTATTTATGTTCATATCTTGATTTATGGACAAAATAGCAAAATGAAAAAGTCAGGATCATGTAGAGCGGGTTAATACGAACATTTTAAGACCAAAATGACGAGGCTCAGTGCAGCAGTTACAGAGGAGCCACAAGATCCCAATGTAAATTAGTTGGAGCCAGGGTCAGAAGGAGCCGGAAGAGCCGGGTTTGTGTGTTAAACGTATGTTTGTGATGATTATCATATAGATTCTGTCTTAGGCCATGACGCCCCTGAAGAAGACATTATATCCTGGTTAAATAAAAGTAAATAAAACAGTAAATAAAAAGGTTTGTTGATGCTAAAGGTTTACTAGTCCAATTTCGACTCACTAGTTTTAGTGATTATGATAAAAATCTTTGTTGAAGAAAATTCTCTCATATGTGCTGTAGGCTCTCAGACTAGATTTGATGCCCTTGTGTAAACTCTGGAGAATTGTAGAACAGAAGACTACTTTTCAGATTTTTGAAAGGACTTTATCCATTTAGCTGAAAAATGTAACACTGAGGTTGAAGCAGCAGCTTTGGTGCAGCAGAAGAAAAAGAAAAGGATCAACACAAAGTGTGATGGACCCGCTGTCATGAGACACACAGGAGCCTCCCGAGCAAAAAAAAAAAGGGATGTTTTCACTAATGATTCTCCAACATGTGAATGTCATGTCAATGAGAGGCATTCAAGCACTTATCTCCAAATACTGATTTTCTGATGGAGGAGACTGTTTCCTTTTGGGTCAATATACAGCTGTGCAACTGATGATCTGCTGAAAAACTGAAAAAAGACAGAAAAAAGCATGTATTATAGTAGAGCTTACTAAATGTATTAAACCTTTAGTGAAGTATTTCAGTTATGTAAAATTGCAGCTGTGAAAGTTTTTTTTTTTTTTTTTTTTTTCAGCCATAAAACCCATTAAAATCTCCTTGTGTTCACAAATGGAGGATGATAGGCTTATTGACTTGTTGTGTTTTAACTGTGGACAATCAAAGAGCCAATAGATGGACATGGATTTGTTGACCAATTAGCTTTACTGCGTGCCAACCTCAGAGTAAAGCTTCTTTAACTTGAACTTTGATGTTCATGTGATGTGCAGTGTTTTATGTATAAACCTTCTAAAATAATTAAGGGCTATAAACTACATTAGTTTATCTAATATTGTTTGTGTACACCAGCTAAAATGCACCAGAATAAAGGACTATCATGTGTTTGGTTAACACTTCCGCTATCTGTGCCGCCCCATCTGAGCTATGGCCCCTGTCTGACCACCCTGGTACAAAAAAATGTTTACCCCACTGGGCAATAGAAAACCAAGCAACATGGAGCCTTTCTGGGAAAGTTTGGATGTTTTTGGTGCAAAGTTTGGAAGGAGAGGCTGTTGGGCCTGGTGGGATAAAAATAGAGGGACTATGGCTGTTTCATAAGGAATCTGATTACATGGATTTCAGCCAGATCACTGTGGCAGACATTATGCATGTGGTTATTGCTTTGCCTAGAAGGTGTTTTTGAGCAATAAAACCAAACAAGTCCCACTGGAAAAGTCATGTAGTGCAGCTGTAAAGGTACTGTATGTCACTTTCACCTGTCACCTGCATGTTTATATGGAAATAGAAAGTAAAAATCACACTTCAGAACATTCTCCATGGAGATGGAGTTAAATTTTATATCATACTAGAAGATTTCATACTGGAGGTGGAAGAATATAGCCAAAGGAAGGACATTTCTATGGAAACGAGCAGGTGTTTGTGGAGATGCAAGCCGGCTCAGAGAGAGAACTCATGCTTTTCTTGTAGTAAACTGTATTACTGTGCTGTTCTAATGTTGTTTCCTCATCACAAACAGACCTGGAGTTGTGTTTTGTTTCATCCACACGTTTAACACACAAATCCTGCATATTTAGGCTGAGTTCTTCTTTCAAATAGAAAACACTCCATCTTGTGATGTCATGTGATAATACAGGAAGTGCTCTGTTGTGTTCTTAAACTCCATACACCTTTGTTACGGCCAGAGGCCTCCTTCTACTCCTGTAGCCATATATGTTTAAGTCCCTGCTGCTGATCCCTGTTTGGACATTCAAGCCTCTATCTGACAGACCTCTCCTGCGATTGGTGCATTCACTTCAAGCTGTCACCTGCTAACTCCCGTCCTGCTCATTGGTGCATCGCCCTAGAGCCTGGCCAATCCTGGGCCTTCCCCCTGCAGCTGCCACACCTTAAAAGTGGCACGGGTTTATCTGAGTGCCCAGATTAAACCCCTCCAGACACAGGGAGAATATGCAAACTCTGTACAGAAAGACCCAGGAATCAAACCTGAACAAATCACACCTTAGTGTGAAGTGTTAATGCTACCTACCATGCTAGCAAGGGAAGAAGGTCATCTGCTTGTCAGGGAAATGTTGTTTCTTTGGCTATAATATTTCACACTATATGACATCTTCATGAAGTATGTTTTGAAATAAGTTTTAACTTTCCACAGAATTGTGCAAGTGAAGTGCCACCTCCAGAAAGTTAGATTTTGAGTGGGCAGACTGAAATTTTAGGCAAATATAGAGGTATAGGTGTATTTGTATTAGGTAGTAGGTTGGATTGGGTGGGCAAGCATTAAATTTGCCCACCTTGTTTGTAGCTAAAGCTGGCCCTGCTGTACCTTTAAAGCAGCCTCTATCTACTATATCTACGACTGCTCCTTGATGTGACCTCCATCATTACCTGTCCCATCACCAGTTCAGCTCTTGTTCCTTAAGACCGTATGATGAGTGCAAATCCACTGTCTGCGCCTGCTCCGGATCCCACCATAATGACTCTGAGGCTGGGCTGGAGCGTCGCAGAGCCTGGGAACCGTGGATGAACCGGGCTGGATGAGAAAGAGCTGTGAAATACGTCCTTGAAGCACATGTCCCTCCGAACAGCAGCATCAAACACCCCATGTTCCAGGGGGTTCGGATCAGACACGAGTCCTGTAGGTTTAGCATAATCAGACAGCAGCAAAACCCTCGGGATCAGACGGGATTTGGACTAAAGCTGTCACTGCCTTCATGTGTTCTACCACAGCAGAGGAGTGAAGCATGAATGTGGCCAGCACATTGAACAGTTTAACTTTTTTTTTTTTTTTTTTTTTTTACTTAGTTGGGCAAAATTCCCAAATATTAAGAAGTGCAGCTTGTGCAGTTCAAGGGACAGAAGTTACGAACTATTGGTCTGTGTGATTTGAGCAGTTTTTCCTGTATCCATGGCGACCCTGCTTGGAGAAAGATATGTTAGCCAGCTAGCTTTGGAATGCTACAGATATGGCAGAAGACGTTCCAGAGGGAATGTCCCGTCTCATCACCCACCGAAACAATGAAGTGGAGAGAGAGGTTTAGGAGAGGACTTCTGTTCACCTGGAGGGGGGTGCCAGGTGAAACATGAATCGGTGCTAGTGCAGCCTCTGCAGCTCAGTGAGTGAATTCTGAAGGTTCTGTGCTTTCACATGAGACACAGCCTGTCCATATACTGGGAATGAGAAAAACGAAGGCACTGTCAACCCAGGTTCAGTTGTGATCGTAGTATCTTTTTTATTATAATCCAGTGAGAATGCAGGCTACATGCAGTTCCCATCTTGATATCCAAAATAAAAGTAGTTTGTTAATTTACATAATTTATTTAAGGACACAACAACAGCAGTCATCTGTGGGAGCTGGCATTGTACCATCAACCTGTGGGTCAGTGGATTTGACCTGGCAGAGCGGTGTTTGGATCAGTGGACAAACACTGTCAACCCAGAGCCATTCTTTACCATTCTGGTCAAAGAAAGGTAAGTGTCCAAAGCAGTGGTCAAACCAAAGTGTTTGGCTATTTTTTTTTTAAATCTTAAAATGAGTTATATTGTATTTACAACAGTCCACATGTGTTTTTAGTCAGTTTTGATGCCTTCAGTAAAACTCTACATTGTAAATAATCATGGAAATAAAGTAGAACCAGAAATGGAAAAAGTGTCCAAACTTTTGACTGAGGTCACACTGTGGTTGGTGTTCTGATTTTCTATAAATTCAGGGAGTATGATACAGCAGCAGAGGTGGAACGGTATGTAAACCATAGCGAGCCCCTGGTGATGATGTATGGTTTAATTACATTGGTGCTGGGCCACTGTAATCCGTGGGTTGAGCAATTCTGCAAAGTGTCTATAAGAGGTGTTCTTTAATATTATCAGTGAGTTCCCTTGGTCAAACTGACTCACAGAAGAGGAATGCATTTTTCATTATATCTTGGCTGGCCTGGTTAGCTCTTTAAACCTCCTTGTATGGAAGCGTAGGCAGACGTGAAAAGACAATACAGTCACATCCTGAGGGTAAACAAACTTCTGTGTTGGACATCCACAGTCTCCTGCCCCACAAACACCACGGAATAAATGTTCATTAGTGATGTGACCTTCTTGAACAGTTCCTTAAAGTGAACAGTTGGATCTGGATAAAATTTATGAAAGAGCCAAATCTTTGTTGTTTTCATGCAATTTTATGCTGATGAACGTGGACCCATCAAAGGAAATGCCACAGAAACAGAGTTCTAGGCGACACAAGTGGCAGTTTTTTGCACAAAAAATATATTTCTCACCATATTTACAGTTTTTGAATTATTATTGTTATACAGCACTGTTTGATTTACATTATGCATCATTTCAAAGGGTAAACAGTCTCCCACTCTCAGTTTGAACCATTTGGCTTGTGTCATAGAAATAAATATTTGAATGTTGTGTACTAGACAAAAATAAAGACATTGCATTGTTGCATTTCAATTTAATTGTTTATTACACTGATAAATGTACAAATACACTGTGACAGAGTAGCCCCGTCAAAGCCCGCGCTAGCCACTTACCTGGTTTCTTTCATTCTGCTCCATTTCCCGCTTCGTGTCCTGCTCCCCGCCCGTCCGCTCCGTTCTCTGCTATATTTACCATCCGTCCACCACAGTCGTCTTGGGTGCACACAAGTATTAAACCATCCATGTCCATAATTCTGTTTTCCAACAAACTCCAAACCAGTCTCCATCTCCCCGTTCGTGAGCCTCACTCACTTCCTATTTCCGTTGTCATGCGCGGGATATTGGCGTCTGACGAGATAGTGACGTCATCACAAAATATAATTTCCGGCACTAAATTAGCTATATTATTCTTCCTGGTTCTGCTACAGGCGCAGAGACATGGCCATGTTGCACAGTGTATTTTTGAATATTTGTTTATATTTTTGTTACTACTGTTAATTCGGGTTTTAGTGGTGAAAACAAGTATTTTTGTGTTAATTGGCTTGGGGGAGGAGCCTTGGTGGATAAAAGGGCCACTCTCCCTCCCTCAGTCAGTCTGGGCCAGGAGTTGTACATGGAAGCACTCTTCAAACTTTTTTGGGGGGGATTAAATAATCAAAAACATCCTTCTGACTCCGCCATCGTCATTACACAGGATTAGAACCCTGTCACATACGCATATCATAACTATGAGCAGGCTTGCATCTCCGCAAACCTGACTCTTATTTGGCCGGTTTCCATGGAAATGATAAGATAAGATAAGATAAGATAAGATAAGATAATCCTTTATTTGTCCCACAATGGGGAAATTGCAGTGTCACAACGCAAGTTACAGAAACAGTAGGAAATAAGAGCATGCATCAAAATAAGAGCATGCATCAAAATCAAGATAAATGATGTTCCTCTGGCTGTGATTTCAGTGTGTTCAGTGGCTGCATGGACCACCAACCTGAATTCAGTGATGGCGATACCAGATTCCTTACTTGACATGTGACATCGATTGATTGTCAAGGTTATCATGAGAGAAATCCCACCATTTATAACAAATAAATCACACATGTTTTTGTTGTTATTGTGGTACATTATAAACATCAGATTATGAAATGACGATCTGAAGTCCCTGGAGCGGCACAATAGGTTTTGAAGTACACACTTGAAAGACTCAATACACTGAATAAAAACTATTACTATTTAGTGTTAAAAAATAAGAGGAGAGATATTATTTGTAAGTTTCAGCATTCTGTTTATATTTTATTAGCATTCAAAAGATATAAAGCATTTGTTTTGATTTGCTAAAGGTGCAGTACCAGATTTTTATGATCTTAAAAAAGTGGAAAACAGAAATACTTCATTTTACAAGGGCCTTTAAAATTGATCCGAAATGGAAACAGGTACAGCTACTGATTCCAGAATCGGATGAACTGATATCGAATTCCATCTCTGCCCAGGGCTCACTGTTGCTGTGTCCTTGGGCAAGACATTTTACCCATGTTTGGCTACATGAGTTGCCTTTAGAACACTGGTCAGTACCGAAAATGCTGCCCTAGTCCAGTCATTATTATTATTATCTCTTGAAATACCAACTAAATCCCATCAAATAAAAAAAAGAACACATTAGCAATGGGGTAATAATTGTAATAACGATAATATAATTTTGATGTTACATTCGACCAAAAACAACCTATTAACATGTTTAATGAGTTTGAGCTCCCCCTTCAGAGCGCTATCATAACACAATCACTGTGCATCCCGCTAATTGAACTACTGCACTTCAGGTTTGTCAAGTTGTCTTTATTTGTATTATTTTGTGTCATGCTTTTGTATATTTATGGAAAATAGCCGGGCGCATGGGGTGATGTAGTTTTGTGGGCAGAGCATTGAACAGACTTGTACTGCAAACCATAAGGAGGGTTCGCATAAGACCCGGGAGAGACCGCTAGATTACTCAGACATGTACGGATGACATATAAAACCTCCTTCAAGCATATTTTTACTGAGGGAACAAAGGTATAACATGGTAGAAAGCTCCAAAAAGATCGATTGCTCTTCTCCGCTGTAGGCTAACCAACAGGCACAGACCTTAGCATGATTTGCAATAACTTAAAATGTAAAAAACCCTGTCAGTTTTCACACTGCAGACCTGTTTGTGGAACGTACAAAGCTAATTGAATTGCAGCGTGTCTGACTGCCCTCCTCCGCTGCAACCTGAGCCCAGTGGGAGCGCAGTTTAGTCAGTGCTCAACACCTCCGGGAGACAGGGCCAGCACCAGGAGGAAGAGGAGGAGGAAGTGGAGGATAGAGTCGTCTTCTGGAGGCAGGACAGTGTGTCGGAGAGATACTGTCAGGGAGAGCAGCCTGTGTGCGGTCGGCCCCTCAGTCTCACTGCTCTGCCTCGCTGCACAAGCCTCTCAAGGGTTCTCAAGCAGAGGAGCGAGCACAGGCAGCAGACGCCCACTCGCTTACAGATGGGCCACTCTTGGTTTATTTATTAGAATTCAGAATGTTAATTTTGTTTTGACTCTAATAAAAATGAGAGAGAGATACTTCATTGATCCAGAGGGAAATTCAAGTTTTAAGCTGCAGCAACATTTACACTGCGTTTCTCAGTGGCCTTTGTGTCTCAGTCAAAGTGCTGTCCAGGAAAAAAAAAAAAAAAAAAAAGATATATCAGTCTTTCACAGTTACAATATCTGCAAGCAGAATATGCTTTACTATTACCATTATAATGTCTATGCAACAAGTGAGCAACAACCATTTAGAAAAACAATATTAAATCTCTAATCTGTAATTATTTTCCATTGTTTTCTCATAGTCCCATTATTCTGAACTATTCAAAAAATTGGCACAGTGCTCCATCACCAGTCCTGGCATGTTGTTATGAAAGCAGGGACATGTCCAGCTTTCGGGCATGTTTCATTGGACCATCCTTCAGCGTGTCGCTTTAATAACTAAATCAACTCTCCCTAGAAAAAAATAAAATAAAATAAACATACAGCAATCATATACAGTTTACATGTTCTCCCTGTGTCCGTGTGTTTTTTGGTTAAATAACACATACTAAACAGTCTTTAATTCCCCTTTAAACATGCTTTTGGTCACCTTGGGATTAGTATTTGACATTTTTAAACTTACTTTTTAATTTTAAATAATGTCAAATCTATATTGTTAAATCTCAGAATCAGAGTCAAGTCCATTCTCTTAAAGCGCAGTTTCAATTTTGGGCCCTTTGAATTTTTGGGCTCTTGTTGGCGGCTGCAGGACTAAGAGGTTGGGAATAACATTTCTTCCAACTGCTTTCAAGCATCTTAATTGAGCTCCACTACCTGTTAGTTTCCATGGAAATGTTATTGCTTTGCATGGAATGTTTCACAGTATGAAACGACCTACACTGTATTATAATATAAATACACAGTCCTTAACTAAGCATCCCTGGTAGCCTTCAAGCACAGGGACCAACTTTATTCAGTTCAAAACTCCCTGTCTCCTCTTCAGCTCCTCAGTTCGCTGCATAACCCACACATTCGGAGCGAGCCGTGAGAGTCACAGGGTGAAATGGAATATGTGAACTTGAATCGGTTCAATAAAAGAGTTTTCTCGCTGAATAAGTGCAATGGAGTTGGTTTAGGGAGAGCAATCCAACAAGTGAGTCAGAAATCTATAGGAAGACTCATGGACAAAATGCTCTTTGGATGGCCACAGATTGAGGTCCACCCCTTGGCTCCGCCTCAGCGGTGTAGGAGCAACACGTAGCCGCTAACACAACAACACAACACATCTGACCTGCACCTCATGTTCTTTATCTGGTTCAATTCAAGTTTATGTTTACAGCACATTTAAACAACTTCAGCTGACCAAAGTGATTCACATAAAAGTAAAAATAAGAGAAAAAAAAAAAGACATAGATAGGAAAAGCAAAATAAAACGCCAAGATATCCGTCTGTTCTTTATCCATAACCGATTTGTTTTTACTCCAGTATTACCAGTGAGTTTTATATCAACTGCAACGATGATTCAGAGTCTGGAAAATAAAAGGTGACCACTAAAACTTTGAAGTTCTAAATGCAGAAAGACAAGGCTCCCTATGTTACACAGGCTTTATCTTAACTTTAGCTTTAGGCCCAGTTATGTGATTTTTCAGTTTTTAAAGCAGACCTATTCTGCAAAATCAACATTTCAAAGCTTTAAACCATGTTATAGTTTCCCCTTCTCATTTCCCCTCATGTTTGAGCAGTCTTAAATTTAAATTATATCACCTTCGCCAGTACACGCCCACTGTTCTGTACTTACTTCGTTCTCCAATTTATAATCTGATACACAGGATTCAGCAGCGTTGCATAGTCAAATTTCCTCGCTGGTGTGATGTGCAGCTGTCCATAGGAGACAATATCAGCTCCCAGTGGGCGCCGCAGTTTAATAACGTGGAAATCTACTGACTTGTTTCTTTTATTAAGTTGTTTTAGATGAATACTGTGATTTTAAATGTCCAAATGATAGAAAATGAAGTCACAGGTGTCATAGATTATAACTATACAGCAGATGCAATCACAATAAGTCTTCTGTAATATATTAGGCTTACAGTCGTGGAGAACATTGTTTGTAAAATAAATTCGATTTTAGAAACACTGTCAAGGTGACTTACTTTGAAACCTCTTCTACCTTGAACCCGCCTGGACAAATGAGGGATTGCACGACACTCACCGTGAAGAGTCTGTATAAAACACAGTCACAGGGAGCACACATTTTAGAACCCAGGGCCCAGTGTATCGAGTGGGGCTCACAAAGTCTATAATATGTATTTATCATAAGAAAATGATTCACTTACACTCACAAAATGAAAACGTGACAGTACGGTATTCAGGACAATGTAGGTGGACAGGTTTTCCCATCACAACTTTTAAGAAATGAACAATCAAAATTATATCTGTTGGAAATCCAGTAATATATCCAAATACTGCTGTTGTAATCCCTTATTTTGGCCTGGCTCATCCAGATTGACACCGTGTTTACCGCACGGCATCTTTCACTGGATTATTTTTGAACATGTGCATTGATAACTCCATTTAAAGCTCTTTAACTGATTTGTACCGTCTTAAAAACATGAAAAACTGAACTATTTAATTTCAAACAGTTTGCAGTGGTCCAAAGTCATTCCTCAATTACCTTCTGCATTCCGAGCATCCTAATTATTTACCACGAGTTTTCCCGTGACAGTAAAGCTAACAACTAGCATGCTAACATGTACTTCCTGATTCTCGGTCAATAAAACGTAAATATTTTGACCTTAAAGGGCCTATATGCTCCATTTTCTAATGTTATAATGTTGTTTCCTCATCAAAAACATACCTTTTGTTTTGTTTTTTCACACATGTTTTACACACTCCAGCAATTCTTCTCTCAAACAGAAAACAATCTGCTGTGGTAGTAATACAGGAAGTGCTCCACTGTGTTTTTAAAGTCCATACACCTTCACTAGAATCACTTGGATATTTTTAGCTCTGGAATTGCCAATCTTTATAGAATTGAGTGTAATAGGTAACCGTTTGAACTGAGGTGTTTTGAATTTGAATTGAAAACTACCACTATGTGACATCACAAGGTGGAACACAACATTTAGAGCTTTGGACATGTAGTCAGACTAACAATAAAGGATTGCTCAAACAAAATAAAACAAAAAAAAATAATATGTCTTAGAATGTTGTTACCTTCTCAAACATGTTTTTTCATGTAATATAGGACCTTTATTTTTATTATTATTTTTTTCTGGACAATCTATGGGAAAAATAAATGGGAATTTTACTTCTGAAACATAGGAGGTCACTGTTGAGCTCCATTAACTGCTTATCCTTCCTCCATGCGCTAACATTTCAGCTTCAAACTGGTAAACAATATGTGTGATTGCAGCGAGAGCGAGATGGTTCCAGCTGTACCTGACGAGTCCAGGCGACAGCTTCGTATTGATCAGTTTCCCAGGGCGTGTCACAGGGAAAAATGGGATGCCAGGAGAGTGGAGAGCATTCCACCAGGGAGGAGATTGAATATAAATTCCTAAATTGCCTTGTGTGCTTTTCACTGGGTTTCTGTCACTCACACGGCGCCGCAGGTTCAGTGGATTGAGAGGCATTTTTAACAATAGAAAGAAAAGGAGGTGTAGGCTGTTTTCACTTTGATGAATTTCAGAACATGGTGGCAGTGTTTTTGCTATAAGTCAGACACAAATTTGACCAGAAATAGCCAGTTGTATTTAATAAGGTTATAAAAGGTCCTATATTATGCTAAATTAACTCTTGTGAGCTTGAAGTCGTGTTATAATGTTGTTTCGTCCTCAAAAACAGACCTGGAGTTGTGTTTTGTTTCATTCACAATTGTCTGAGTCTACATCTCCAAAGCTCAAAACGCTCGGTTCCACCTTGTGATGTCATGAAGTGGTAATTTTCAAGTTAACAGCTGCATTTTACCTTTAGTTCAGTAGAGATTGGCAATTCCAGGGCTGAAATGATCCAAATGATTCTGGTGTATGGAGCTTAAAAACACAGTGGAGCACTTTCTGTATTATTATTGTTTTCTGTTTGAGAGAAGAACTCAGTCTAAATGAGCAGGGTTTGTGTGTTAAACATGTGTGAATGAAACAAAACACAACTCCAGGTCTGTTTGTGATGAGGAAACAACATTTTCCTCCTGGGACCCGAAGAAAAAGTGTATTTCTATTTATTTATTTTTTATTTATTTTTTAATTTTATTTTTTGTGATTTTCTATTTGGAGGTAAATGAACACCTTAGAATTTACATTTTGTCAATTTTATTTTTATTCATAATTTTATAACATATCCTCTGTAATGGACGCCGGGGACATTTTGGTGTTAAATCCATGTGAAGTTAACAACCTAATAAAAACAATTTATTCTCATCACCAACATCTCTGATAAGCTTCTACAGTCACCTCAAAAAGTTTTTAGACTCCCTTTTAATTTCTTATTTATTATTATTATTTTTTTAAATCATAGTACACCCACAAACTAGAGTCTATCTCAAAACACTTAAAAGATAGACTGGTTAACTCAATGTCCACTGTAAAGGACACAAATGAATGGGCCGGGTCATAGGAGAGACCAGAAAATAGCGTAATATGGACCCTTTAAAACAAATCAATACTAAAACTAGTATTGAAAATGGGTACAAGTTGTAATATTGACAAAAAAAATAAGAAAAACAACAAATAAAACTCATACTTAGATGCAGACAGTGTCATACATATCAATTTCAATACTGTTTATCTGTATTTGAGCAAGACCATAGACTGTATATATAAATGGACATACCTAACCCGCTAGCCGCTACATTTCAAATAGAAAATGAGCAAGTCTCTACCGACCCTGGCTCCAGTTGATTTTACACTGAAAAACTGTCACTCCTCGCTCTAAAACTGCCGCAGTGTCTTAAAATGTTCAAATTAACCTGTTCTACCTGGTGATTCTGGTGCTTTTATTTCTCTTTTCTGTCCACAAATAAATTTCTATTCCTAATATGGAACTGCAAGCCTCGATGAGCTTCATTTGACTGGAGATGAACGCTGTGGGTGACGTCACACTGCCTTATTTCACTTTTTTATACAGGCTATGAGCAAGACACATTTTGTTCAAATCCATGGGGGAAAAAACAGGCACCTTTAACTACTGAACGACGACTGAACAACAATTAACAATGAACAATTAAATACAGAATCTTTTACACACTGTTGATGATTTTAAGTTTAATTTGAACATCTGAGGACACAGTTAGGTCCTGTTTATTAGGGATGTAACAATATCCAAATCTCTCGGTACGATATTTTCACCATATGCATCTCACGGTACGATATTTACTGAAATATTTTGTAGATGCTAACAAAATTGCAAATACTATGTTACTATTTCCTCTTTAAACGCCTTTACAAGACTTTTATTCTGTCATAATCCAACTAATTAAAATTTCAAAGTGCTAAATAACAATTATTTTCCATGTAGTTTGCACTGACACGGAGCAAAGGATCACGGTTTATGAAGTTCCCTGTTTTTTTTAGCTCATGCAGCACCATAACAATGAATTTAAGCAAAGAAACTTGTAATTTCGATATATTGTGACTTTGTGTGACTTTGACGATACCATATCACAATATTTTGGTTTTTGTTACATTATAAATTGTCACTATTGGTGGTTTTCAGTTTTTAGAATGTCATACTCTCAGATGGGCAGCAAGGGCCAATTTTCCTGAATGATTACATAGTACTTTATATTGAAATATCCAAAAGGTAAATTGATGTTGAAGCCTGTTCGTTTCTATTATTGATTAGACCCAAGAACTCGCTGTATTACAACAAAAATCTGTATTTTAGCAATACTTGTTTGGCTTCCTCATTCCTTATTAAATAATATTGCACTATGTCTTCTTTAAGAACATTTAAGACCGTTTCAGAGTTAGCGAAATCCATTTTAACTGCCTCTAATCCTTGTCTCTGCCTCATTGAACCATGGTATTAAAATAAGAAACCAAAACTACATGTATTTTTTGTAATTTTTTTAATGAAATGAAGCTGAACCAGAGCTTTGATTCCAGTGACAAAACCCATTAACTACATTTATATTTACGCATATGGAGATTAACAACAAACCTACACACGATGGGAGGGCATCTGACACACAGGGATCTAGGATAGGAGGACGGGAGGGCATCTGATACACAGGGACACAGAGGGACACAGTGGATTTTAGACGCTGTAGCTGATTTTAAGTTGCGGGTAACTTGCAAACACAACCCCCGAGTAAACAAATGGCCAGTCCAAGTTTAAAATTTGATTGCCAAAATTTTTTTAACAAGCAAAAAGTGCGGTGGTTTTGGCTGGGGATTTCTCACGCCGGAGCTGAGTCCCAGTAGGAGCGTTCTTGTGCCTGTTTCTCACACGCGGCAGACTCATTAGCATGTTGAACTTTTCTCATCATTAATCGCAAATGAGCTGAAAATCAAAGAGGAGTCTGCCGTGATTAGCCTTTCATATTTGGATCAGTCTGAGACACGGTTTAACCAACGTTTTATTTTTTCTGTTTTTTAATCACCAAATCCTGCTTTGTTCACTTGAAAGAACATTACCTCGTGTGACTCTTGGAGGACCTCAGCGGCACAAATGCTTTTTTCTTCTAGGTGGCTTTGGTCTGCTTATTAATTAAACGTAGTGCTTTACCTGCTGTCAGATCTCTTAACATGGTCCATTTGATTATATTTATTCAAAATGGAGAGCAGGTTACCTTATCAGTGATTTTAACAAGTACATTTTGCAGTTTTATCTAAAATATCAATTTCATAATGTGTTCAAAAGGTAATAATGTAAAAAATGACAGCAACAGAAACATGCCTGAGGTGGTTGCAGATATCATCCATGCGTGTTTCAATAATTTCGACTGTATATTTAAATAAACATAGCTAATGCGCTAGTTCCAAACAGGAAGTTGGCACGGCGGCTCTTTACCTGGCTCCCATTGACTTACACTGGAATATCGTGGCCCCTTTCTCTGTAATTGCTGCTGTGAGCGCATCATTTTGGTCTTAAAATGTTCGTATTAACCCGCTCTGCATGATCCTGCTGTTTTTATTTCACTATTTTGTCCGTTTAAAAATAATATGGAGCCTGGCGAGCTCATAGACCGTATAAAAAAGCGGACAATGCGAGTGTGACGTCACCCATAGAGTTCAGCGCCACTCAAATGAAGCTCGCAGTGCTGATGGTTATAAGAGCAAATTTTGAGACAGGCATAGGATTTTTTGATGGACAAAATATCGAGGTTAGAGTGGGTTAATACAACTATTTTAAAATCAAAATGACGAGGCTCACAGCAGCAGTTACAGAGAGAGGGGAGACAATATTCTAATGTAAGTCAATGGGAGCCAGAGTCAGTAGGAGCCGGAAGAGCCGCATCCGAACTTCCTATTTGGGACGCGGCAGCTAGCGGGTTAGCTATGATAAGATAAGATAAGATAAGATAATCCTTTATTTGTCCCACAATGGGGAAATTGCAGTGTCACAACGCAAGTTACAGAAACAGTAGGAAAATAAGAGCATGCATCAAATCAAGATAAATAATAATAAGTATTTACAATCAACTAAAAAACACAACACCTTATGTCTTATGTTTTGGCCTCCCCAAGCTAGCACCGACCAAGGCCGGGCTGGTGTCAAATCGCCCTGAGATTACAGCGGAGAGAGCCTGGCCCTTCCCTAACCCCTCGCAGTTTTGTACCCCCAACCGGGTGGGCGGGCCTGTTGCATCAGCGCCGTCAGGGCTGCAGGATCCGGATGGTCTGCTTGCCTACGCTGGACTACCTCCACACCCCTCCCCTACCCTGTTGCTAGTCCTGTGGAATGTTTGTACTGTGTTTTGACTATGTTGCTGATGCGCGGAGGTGTTTTTATTTTGTGTACTCATTCCATACGATGCCCCTTTAGGAGCATGGTCTGGGGGCGGTTCTCTTTTTTTTGTGTGTACTCATTCCATACGATGCCCCTTTAGGAGCATGGTCTGGGGGCGGTTCTCTTTTTTTTTCTCCTCCCCCTATCCTCATGTTACGCTGTTTTTGTTTATTTTCTATCTGCTACCCGTCTTCCGGTCCGTGTAGTCTTCCCCATGTCATATTGTTTTTGTATGTTGTAATGTACGGACGGGGGGACAGGCCCCACACCCTGAGCGCCTGAGATAATAAAATACCACTATGATATTAATGAAACATACATTACAGACATTACAGTACAACTACTGTACAGCTGTACTTTATATGTGAAGTGTTTTAGTTCATTTGGTTCAATGATTTACAGCTCAGAATTTTTTGTCAGTGAAAATAAGAATAGTTTATAATATAGCCAGTCTACTCCTAATATGGACTGCTAGGAGAATTAAACTATCAGACTTTTTCATTTTTGATGATTTCTTTTCCTCCTGAGTCCTCTCACTGCACTCGCCTGTGTCCTCGCTGCTCTGTCCCCTCCAGCAGAGACAGTACGTAGTTCTTCCCACCCTGCCCTGCAACAGTCTGTGCTCTTACAGACACTGCGCTTTACCGTCCTCTTTCTGGACATTCAAACTATATTACACAGAAATGTCTCAACAGACCGTTTTCTGACTAAAACTTATGAGAGAGAGAGTCTGAGAAAAAAGATTGTGCGTATATTGCAAGTCGCATTTGATTAAAGTAATGTAAATGCAAAGCCAAAAGCGAATCTAAAGTATTTAAAAAGTTAATATCTTTCTCATTCATGGGTCTATCGATGTGAAATAAAGTGACTGAAAGATAAAACACCACCTCTGTTAGAATATTTCAGCCGTAAGTCCCTATGGAGCGGTTTTCTTGCATCTGAGAAGGACACCGCGATAACTGTTTTCCTTTCAGACCAAAATAAATGACAACACAGCGCACATGAAGGGACACGTGCGTACTGAACGATTTGTTATTATATTGAATATAGTTGCATCCCTGCCATTTATATATACAGTCTATGGGCGAGCTTGACTGGAGCCGGGTGGTGTCACATTTGCTTAACCCGCTTCTTTATACAGTCTATGGGTCCAATTTGAACTCTCCTTGGTTGGTGTAATTTTCTGTGCAATGTTTAGTGTCAGAATGCTTTTTTGTGTGTCTCACGGTCCATTTGATTCTATTTACTCAAAGTGGAGCGCGTGTTAACTTAGGCAACCAGTGATTTTTGCCAAGACTAAGATATTTTGCTGTATTTTTTTCTAAATTGTTGATATATCATAATGTCTTCAAAAGATAATTATGTAAGTAAAAAAAAAAGAACAGAAAAAGAAAAATACATAAATCATCAAAAACATGCCTGAAGTGGTCTCAGATGTCATCCATACATTCATCCATTGAGTAATTTAGTGATCTCTTGGGCTCATAGTGTCAGAATGTTTTTTTTTTAATCACCAAATCCTGTTTTGTTCATTTGAAAGAACATTACCTTGTATAACACTTGGAGGACCTCAGCGGCACAAATGCTTCTTTCTTCTAGGTGGCTCTGATCTGTTCATTAAATGTAGCGCGCTTTTGTCTATTTGCTGTCATATCTCTTAACATAATGAATTTGATTATATTTATTCAAATTGAAGTGCGTGTCATTTTAGGCAACCAGTTTGTGTCTCTGAATTCTTTCTGAAATGTCAATATCTTAATGCTTGCAAAATACAATGTATAAAGAGATTATTTACAAAAAAGTTAAAGCTGCATTTTCAACTATGATGTATTTTTGTAAATCAAATCTCACATACGTTGAACTTGAGAATTTATTATAGTGACAAAATCCATTATCCCACTATATTTATGTAACCACCACCACAGCATCTGGAGATTAACATCATTTGAGCTGCACATGTCTCAGTCCAACACTACAGCAGGAGTCTTTAACAATTCCCTCAAACTGATGGAGACCTGGAGCAGGGACCCCCCACTATATACTGTATATGGCATACAACTGTTTTATAATAAATTGGGCCTAGTGTCATGCATAAACAGAGCTACTCTGATGTTGTACATTCAATATCAGGGGGGTGTTCCATCGAAGTCGCTTAACAAGTCCAGGCTTATCCTGAAATCCTGAGCTGAAACTCGCTCCATCTCCAGCTTAAGCCTCAACTCGTTCCATGACATAAACCTGAGTCTGACCAAAGCTCAGGCCTGAAGTTTAAGCTGCAGTTTGTGAGCTCGCGGTGACTCTGACAAGGCCAGATCAGTGGAGCAACAACATCATGGAAAATGGGCTCAAAGTGTGACTTTTTTTAATGATCGGATTAAAGAGACAGAAGCCACAGCGAACGGACAAGAGTTTGATATGAGATACTGAACTTTTTCGGTCATTCGGATCTGAGTAGCTCCCGGTCGTTCTGCGGATAGAGAGGAGGCTGACTGCGGCGTGTGGAGCCTGGTTAATGCGGGGAATGAAGTTGCCTCACCCCTTCCCGATGCGCAGTAGTCCGTGCAGTGCTTAAGTTCCGCTGTGCGTAAAAGTGAAGCTGTAACAGAACTCTTCATATGTCGCCTGGAAGAACCGATAAAATCCGGGCCGACGTGGGAATGAAGAGAGAGAGATGTGACAAAGGAGTGAACAGCCAGAACCCACTGAAAAACAGTTCATCCATGAACACTCCAGTTCAAGTGTTTGATCCCTTGCTGATTTTGTAGGTTTGCCCACTGAGAAAGAAATGAACAGTCTATAATTTTAATGGTAGGTTTAGTTTAACATTGAGAGATAGAATATTAAAAAGAAAATCCAGAAAATCGCATTATAGAAAATATATTAATTGATTTGCATTTCATTGTGTGAAATAAGTATTTGATTCCCGACCAACCATTAGAGTTCTGGTTCCCACAGACCAGTTAGACTCTCCTAATCAACTCGTCACCTGAATTAGACGCCTGTTTTAACTAGTCATCTGTATAAAAGACACCTGTCCACAGAATCAGTCAATCAATCAAACTCCAAACTGTCCAACATGGGAAAGACCAAAGAGCTGTCAAAGGACGTCAGGGACAAGACTGTAGACCTGCACAAGGCTGAAATGGGCTACAAAACCATAAGCAAGAAGCTGGTGTTAAGGAGACAACTGTTGGTGCAATTGTTTGAAAATTTAAGAAATACAAAATGACCATCAGTTGACCTCGGTCTGGGGCTAAACACAAGATCTCACCTTGTGGGGTTTCAGTGATCATGAGAACAGTGAGAAATCAGCCTAGAACTACACGGGAGGAGCTGGTCAATGATCTCAAGGCAGCTGGGACACAGTCACTAAGAAAACCACTGGTAACACTTGACGTTGTAATGGATTAAAATCCTGCAGTGCTCACAAGGTCCCCCTGCTTAAGAAGACACACTTGCAGGTCCACCTGAAGTTTGCCAATGAACACCTGAATGATTTAGAGAGTGACTGGGAGAAGGTGCTGTGGTCAGATGAGACCAAAATCAACTCGCCGTGTTTGGAGGAAGAGAAATGCTGCCTATGACCCCAAGAACAACATCCCCACCTTCAAGCACGGAGGTGGAACCATTATGCTTTGGGGGTGTTTTTCTGTCAAGTGCACAGGACAACTTCACCGTGTCAACAGGAGGATGGTCGGAGCCATGTACCTGAGTGACAACCTACTTCCCTCCACCAGGAAACTGAAAATGGGTCGTGGATGGGTCTTCCAACACAACAATGACCCAAAACATACAGCCAAGGCAACGAAGGAGTGGAAGCACATTAAGATCATGGAGTGGCCCAGCCAGTCTCCGGACCTTAACCCTATAGAAAACCTGTGGAGGGAGGTGAAGCTCCGAGTTGCCAAGCGATATATATAATGTCTAATCAATAATCAAATGATTCTCCGACCCCCCTGTTGAAGACCTTTGCACTACAGGGATACAGGAGAGAGGAAGGGCATCTGACACACAGAGATATAAGTGAACAATAGGAGGGCATCTGACATACAGGAAAATACGGGAATGGTAGGGCATCTGACACAGTGGGATACATCAACCAGAAACAAAGCGTAGTGGTGTGTGTGTGTGTGTGTGTGTGTGTGTGTGTGTGCGGTAAACTCCAGTGACAGCTTAGAGCACGCAACAGTGAAATTGAGAGGATTAAATGAGTTTACTTCAACAGAGCAGTGCAGGATAATCCCAAGTCAGTGTGAAGCCGCCAACCTCCCAGAAAATTATTTTATACAAACCAGCACTTACGGAGCAGCTGTGTGGAAATGCCCAATCTCTGTACGTCTGGAGTTAATGGTAGAGTTCTGCTTTGTGCAAAATCCATCCTAAAAGAGCACGTTGGTCATTACATTTTATACTGAGATAGTTAAAGGTTCTATATTACACAAAATGGACTCTTGTGAGGTTGAAGCTTCACAAGAGTGTGTTAAAATGCTGTTAAAATGCTGTTACCTCCTCAAAATCAATCCTGGAGTTGTGTTTTGTTTCTTTCACACGTTTGAGTAACTCTGCATTATTAGTCTGTCTGCGTCACTAATCCTCAAAATACTCTGTTCCACCTGATGATGTCATGAAGTGGTAGATTTCAAGTTAACAGCTGCATTTTAACTTAATGCTCCTACACCCCTAGATACACTTTTGTACATCACAACTTTTCTTTTTTGCATAACTTTGGCTATATTGCACCAAATACCATACAGATTGGCCAGTTTGTGTATTTTGTGATGTACACACACAATTTAAAATTTGTTGGAAAATATAGAAACATCATATTTGTATTTTTTTTTCATGCACATAGTTTGATACTTTTGCTGTCAAAAATGGCATTTAAGTGTTAAAATTTCAAAATATTATACATTATTTGGTATGTATGATTAGGACAGGAGTAAATGAAGACAATGATATGAAAAAGTTGATAAAAAATCTGCATAAAAATAATATGGTAGGACCACAGGTGTGATTATTTTAAAGGGGTGCATGAGGGTTAAGTTCAGTAAAGATTTCAGCCTGGCAATTCCCAGGCTGAAATTATCCAAATGATTCAAGTGAAGGTGCAAGAAGTTTAAAAACACAGTGGAGCACTTCCTGTATCACAAGGCAGAACAGAGTGTTTTCTGTTTGAGAGAAGAACTCAGCCTAAATATGCAGGGTTTGTGTGTTAAACTTGTCTGAAACAAAACACAAAAAAATCAGAAAATAGAATTATTTGGGCCCTTTAAATATGACTTTAAGAACTTTACAGAATTTGCAGATGTTTTGACCTGGTTTATGGTTAATATCTTTGTAATTACAGACGTACTTCAGACTACTTTAGTGTTAATTCTGACTGTTTAGTTTGTGAAAAATGTGCAGAAGGTAAGAGCTTGGTGCTTTTGTGGAGGGAAAGATGGCTTTTCTTTCAACTGGATTTAACTAAAGTTCAATTGTTCAGCCTGTTTTGCTGTTGTGACGCTTTGACCAATCAGATTCAAATATCATGTCGTGTTTTCCTGATCACATTTCGCAAGAGCCTTTCCAAATTCTTAGTGACGATTCAGATCAGAGAGAGGCATTTTAGGTTTTGGTTTCAGCATTGAACCTGGCAACCCAAACGAGAGACTCGTGAGGCTCATTCTGCTTTCTGATCAGATCGTCTTGAGGACAGAAACACCTAATTATAACATTAACTAGCTAAGGGACTAACTAATGAGCCTAGCTGTGGACATTTGTGATTCTAAAGGTTCTTTACACCATATGTGACAGCAAATGTGGCAGAAGAGCTTCAGAGGAAATCACTTTGAGGGACTGAACACAAGGGACTGTTGGATTGTGTGAAATTAACTGTTTGTTTTTCTTTTCCATGGAGACTGTGGAAACTACAGAGACTAGATGGCCATTATGTGCAATGTTTTTTAAATTAAGAATAAATCTGCATTAGAATAGAATCAGTAAAGGTTATATTTGATTTGAACATATTACCTCATATCTGCAGACGCGATTTTAAATCAAAGTCTTACATTGCAGGTTATAAAACACAAAACAGCACCAAAGTCTGAGGTGTCCAAAAGTCGATTACAGAGTCTGAATAGAGCCTAATATATCGCCCATGTGTGTCAGTCAGTGTGTGGACTCATTTGGCCCTGTGTGATCTACATTATTATTTTAAGTCTACCTTCACCTCATACCGTGCGTTTGCGCTGGTTTCTATATTAAAGTGTGACTCAGGTCAGGATTGTAGCCAAAGGAAGATTTTCATGGAAACAAGCAGGAGGATGCCCTCCTCCCAGCCATATAAGAGTCAGGTTTATGAAGATGCAAGCCTGTTCACAGTAAGAACACAAGTTTTTCAGTGCAATAAAAAATACCCAAAAAATTACAAACAAAACACGCTTTTATTTTAGTCTATTTTGTCACTTAATAGTGGCATACTTCATTAATTAATTCATTTTATTTACTGCTCACAACCATTATCCATGGTATCGAGCACAAAGACAAATACAAAACAGAAGAAAGAAACACCTTTATTTTACTTTAACAAAGGGAGGACGTTTTTCAAAAAGGCGCCAAGTTTACAAATTATTTTGGTACTTTCATTTTACAACAGTAATATTAATTTGTGAATTGAAGAGTGTACAACACAATATTTAGGCAGATACCTCTCTACATTCAACAAATGTACTATTCAAGTAAAGACACTGTCTATGGCGTTACACTCACGTTTAAACTGCATCCTCATTTGAAAAGGCATCAATATTTACAAAAGTCACTATAATACTGCATGCTTAACTGCTAACACTGTGTTACTGAAATATGTATTGAGTATGAAGCCTTTCCCTGAGCACTGAAATGGAGTTTGAAATGATTGCATCATTTGCAGCATTTTCAGTCTGTTCTGAGTGGAGCTTTCATGTTCTACCCGTTACATAGGATTACTGTGAGTCAAAAAAAAAGGCGGATTTGGTCAAAACCTCTAAGAAAAATGTCAATAAGGATTTCTAAGGTTGCCAATCTGTGCCATCTCTGACCACAACCAACACTCGCACACACAAGTTCATACTAGACACTGATAGATAGATAGATATAGAGATATATAGATGCATGGTATTGTCAGCAGTCTCCCATCCGAGTACTTCGCTTCCCTCAGGATCAATAAAGTATCCATCTAATCTATCTACCTCCAGTACCTACCCAGGCCTGGCCTTCCTTAGCCGCTGAGATCTGACGAGCCACTGACAAGGCAGTACATTCTGATTTGCTGACAGACAGTTGCCTGGGGTCCAGAATACACACTTCTCCAATACTTCACTCAGATTTCACTCAGAGTTCAGATGGATGACAGCTGTATTAGCAAATCAGGGAAACACATGGTCTGTCTGTATCAAAACAAATATGGCTGCTTACGAGGAAAAACAAAAAAGAAAGGAAAAAATATATCGCAGAACAACAGAAAAACATGGATTTCTGGAAAATCAATGAGCGAGGGACTAAGCTGTCAAAATGATAGGCGAACGATGAGCTCATTTGTTTCACATGCGTCGCTGAAATAAACAAATCTGACTGAGGACGGCGCAGGGACCAGACTGACATCCATCTGTATAAAAAAATACAGGAATATCATTTTGGATTTACCAGGCAAAAACGACAAAGCAACAAAAATAAATTACCGTATTTTTCGGACTATAAGTCGCACTTTTTTTTCATGGTTTGGGTGGTTCTGCGACTTATACTCCGGAGCGACTTGTATATTAAAATTTTCACAAGCCTTGAGCGCCCTCTCGTGGCTTGACTTGAAAACTACCGCTATATATTAAAATTTCACCCTCTCGTGACAGCCATGAGAGGGCGCTGTAGGCTTGTGTGCCAGTATCTGCTACTACTATTACTTCTGTACCACTGAAAATGTAAACAAACTTAAAAGGACAACTGAGAAGACCGAACACAAATGGCCTCAAAAAGAAAATCATATTCTGCAGATTACAAGCTGCAAGTAGTGAAATATGCAGCCGAAAATGGCAATCGAGCAGCAGAAAGAAAGTTTGGAGTGAGCGAGAAACTTGTGAGGGACTGGAGAAAAGCGGAGGATACTCAAACTGCAATGAAGAAAACAAAAAAGGCTAATCGCGGGCTAAAAGCTTGATGGCCACAGCTAGAGGAACAAGTTAAGAAATGGGTGCTTGAACAACGTGCTGCTGGGAGATGCTTGTCAACGGTGCAGTTACGTCTCCACGCCCAGGTAGTTGCCAAGGCGATGAATATAAATGACTTTGCGGGAGGACCTTCTTGGTGTTATTGTTTCATGCAACGCAACCGTCTCTCTATCAGAGCACAGACAACGATGTCCCAAAAACTGCCAGCAGACTTCCAAGCCAAGGTAGACAGTTTCCGTGAGTTTGTTGAAAAGCAAGTACGGTAATATGTTACGTTAACAGGCTGTTGTTCTCTATTCTGTTGTTATTATTACTATTGCCTTTCAAGATGAAATCCTGGTTCCTGGTCTCTGATTTTATAAAATAAATTTCGCCCAAAAAGTACGACTTATAGTCCGGTGCGACTTATATATGTTTTTTTCTTCTTCATTACGCATTTTTTGGCTGGTGCGACTTATACTCCGGAGCAACTTATAGTCCGAAGAATACGGTAAGTCCCCTTATTCAAATATACACACTGTTTTATTGTTGTTTTTCCAGCTAACAAAAGGCCTATGTGTTTTTGTGTTTGCTCAGCTGTATGGTTAAAGCCCTTTCTATTGTCTCTTACCTGTACAGTGTCCTTGGGTATTTCTGAAAGGCGCTTATAAATACAAAAATGCATTATTCAGAGTCTCCCCATGGACGCCGCACATTTCCAACACAACTTACAAAGTATATACATGACTTTACAGAGGAAACTGCGAGATAGTGAATTTTCTGTTGAATCCAAGAAAATCATATCATTGCATTACCTTACCTGAAGCAGCTTTCTGGGGGATTAAGTGAGCCCCGTCAAAACACCTACGCAGCAGGAAGAGGAAAGCTCCGGAAGAAACAAAGATGATAATTATGTAGTTTTTAATCCGCTACACCTGCGAGAAATGTACCAGATTTAAACGCCGAAGAAAGGTTTGTGTACGTGAAGCCCACTGAAGTTCTAGTATTTTCATTAAAGTTTTTGTCTGTCTTTAAGTTAGGCCTTGTTTAGAATAAATTAATGATTTTTGTCTTAAAAAATGTGAAAAACACAACTAGTTTTCAGTGGTCCAAAGTTATTCCTCACTTACGTTTTGCATTCAGAGCATCCTAGTTATTCACCATGAGTTTGTAAGCGCTTTTCACAACTCTCCAGATAAGAGTAGAGTTTTGCAGTGATGGTAAGCATACAACTAGTATACTAACGCACACTTCCTGATTATCAGACAGTAAAATGCTTTCTAATTAGATGTATTAGGGCAGGGGTCACTAAACCTTTTTCTCTGACCCAGACCAAAATGACCAGCAGAAGGCGTCACTGTGGAGTAGAAATGACGAGCCTGGAAATTACAGCCATCAACAAAATCATATCAGCACATAATCCTGGCAAATATTTGTTTATCGTTACTAGTGGTTTGCAAAAGTAGTAAATACTTCACACTTTGTTTTAATTTGAACACTTTTGAGGATTGCCTCTTAGGGCCAGTTCAAGTGGTGGGGGCAGAAGGGCTGGGGGGCCAGAGTCGGCCCGCGAGCCTTAGTTCGATGACCCCTGTACTAGGGCAAGACACATTTCATCAAGACAATGGTAGACACGTTTTATTCAGAGAATCAGGAAGTGCATTGTTAGTATGCTTGTTGTTTTCAGTTGTTGTTGGAGTTTTGCAGCAGAAACTCCGATCTGGCCTCTGAAAGTTGTGAAAAACATTTATAAACTCATCGCTGCGATTAATTGGGATGCACATGGTCAGCCTAAGTGAGAAACGCAAACTGTGTGGGGGTTTTCACGTTTTGAAGATGGTAAAATCTGTTCAGTTGAATTATTTATTTTTGTTTCAGCTAGTTTAAAGTTTGCCTCACACTACATGATTTTTGAGTCTTGCGATTTTTAAATGTGAGACAAAAAGAGCACACCACAGACATGAGGAGATTTTAAATCTTACGATCCTTTGAGTGTTAAGACTACAGCGAAGAAACCACATACTGCAAGATAAAAGTCATGAAAGCGAGCACACTCCTATGGGCTGTTTCTTGTCTGGAGTAAAGCAACTCAGTTTGAGACGCGATCAGAGAATTGCACTTATCGCCAATATATTTAAGTCAAAAGTGTATTTTTATTTCTTTTTTTAAATTATTATTTATAATTTGTCATTTTGAGGGTATTAATTATTATTATTAATATAACAAGACATAAAAATAAGACACATACAAACAGAAAATAAATTAATAAAATAGTAAATACGGTAAAAAAAAAAACAGATAACATGAACAGATAATTTCACTTTTCTGTTTGATTTAAGTGTTTACATCTTAAATTTTGGCTTTGTTGCAGTGCACCCACTTCAAACTGGATTATTTGCGTTTTGTGGACTGGATGCCATGGAGTCGTGACGAAAATACTTTTGGGTATAAGGACATGAATGAAATTAACTTCTGCTTTACAGTGAATAATAGAATAATCATTATCATTGTATTTTGCCCTTGTGTCCGTCACTCCATCTGCACCAGACGCTCTGTTTCAATGGCTGATACAGCGGTGGTGATGTTTTGTGGTTACGACATGACAAAGCAGCTCAAAAACCCCACACATGAGGAGCGCAGTGGATTAAAATTCACATAATAATAATAATAATAATAATAATAATAATAATAATACACAATTCTTGTATAGTGCTTTTATTGACACTCAAAGACACTTCAAAACAGTTCAATCATACGAAGATCTAAAATCTGGGGTCATGTCTCTCCAATATTGTGGAAATGGGGCAAATTGGGGAAGTATGAACTAATAAATCCAGATGTTCTTATGTTTTATATTATTTTACTTAAATAAAGTGTTGAATAGCCATTAAAAATATTCTTGTTTTCCTAACCAATATTCAAACTGTCAACAAAAAGCAGTGGTTAATCTTTAAATCTGGGCTATGTGATCGGCTTAACAATAGGCCTGCGTTAATAGGGCTCTATATTTATGATAATTCCTCTAATATATATTCATAAAAGCTCAGTCTAGCATTACCATTCAAATGAGAAACCTGCTGATCTCTCTTCACAGAATGACTTGGAAAGCATAAGGCACCACAGATCAGGTAGGCCGACTATTTGAGGCACTTTAACTTCCATGGTTCACTTCAGGTTCTCAAAATAATCCAAAAGGTACACTGTAAAGCACTAAAAACAGCTTAGCGTCTGTATTTACTGAAGTATAACTATAGATAGAACTTTTCCAATGCAGAGTCTGCTATCTGCTAGTCTCCGTGCTACAGTGCAGGCCTGCTAATCTTGTTTTATTATATTTTCCATCACATGTACGTTTTCATTTTATTGTTTCATTCATGAGAGATGAATATAAAAATAATCATCGTCCAGAAGAAATGCATAGGCCTCGTTCAGATCCTCCATCATTTTGTTTTTTTCGCTGGTCATTGTTTGGAGTGCCTCCTTCAGATGAGCATTATCCTGGTTCTTCTGATCCAAATTATTCTGGAGTCTAGTCTGAAGGAGCTCTGACTGCGCTCTCATTCTCTCCAGAGCTTCAAGGAGCTGTGTTAAACTTACTCACAGTGGGAAGAGGAACCACAACTTTTACTCAAGTAAGACTACTGCTACTTCAACAAAAAATAGTACTCAAACCTCTAGAAAAGTAAAATTTATATTAAAAAGTTACTCAAGTAAATATAACTGAATAAATGTAGCTGAGTACTACCCACCCCTGCCAATGATTCAAGATCAAATGTTACATTCACTTTTCCAATACTTCAGTCAGTTTTTATAGCCTTCTTCAAATGTTCTAGTAGTGGTTCACAAGTATCTTAATTTCCTCTAAAAAACTTTATTAAAGTTTGTTTGGCTTTAGGAGCAGAACTGCTGCAAAGCAGTGGGCTTGTTTGTGCCATTTTCTTTCATTTTCATGTGCGTCTTACTTCTAAAAGTTTGCACTTAAAAGTTTCAGATAAATAACAAACACGAGATGTGAAAAGTCAAATGACATTGTATTTTTGCTATTTTTTCTCTGATGTTTTTGTGAGGAAGCTCTTCATGCTGTTTTGTTTAAAATCTCCCAGAAAGAGACACACATAAATGCAGTTTTGAAAAGAGAACGCCTGGGCTGTTTATTACTTTTTCATGTCAATGTGTGGAATTCTATGTGTGATCCAGAATTCACACTTCTGCAATACTTAACGAAGATGTGAGTCTTTCTGTTTTCAGATGGGTTTGATTGTCAGGGGAATTAGCCAATCAGGGACCGGCCGTATCAAAACAAATATGGCTGCTAATGAGGGAAAAAGTAAACAAAAAATAATATCACAGGGGACTGAACAAATTGTAGAATTCTGCAGAATCAATAAGCAAAGCTCTAAACTCTGATCAGAGAGAAATGAGAGACCAGGGAGACCAGTTGTAGCACTGGCTCCCTTACATCCAGTCTGTCTTTCTTTATAGACAGTATTATCAGACCTGCAGCTGAAACTTTGCCTTTGATCATAAAAGACACAGGTCACATGATAAAGTTTCCAGTGAAGAGGAATGGTATTTGGTCTCTTTTGATATAAACTCTATGTACACCTCCATTCCACATGATGGGGCTATTGAGCCAATGAAACATTATGTCTCCAAAATGAACACTGAAGTCCCCTCTTTGAATTCCACCCTGGATATGACGTGGCTTATACTGAAAAACAACTATTGGGTTTTTCAGGACACGTTTTACATTCAGAAACACGGAGTACCTGTGGGTAGCCCTTTCTCGCCATGATTCTGTAACTCGTACATGGGTCTGTTTGAGGAAAAGTTTATTTATCATGAAAATAAATTCAAAGAAAGCACATGTTTGTGGAAGAGATACTTGGATGACATTTTTTGCTTATCTGAACTCACGTTCCCCATTTATATCTTTTACTATGGATCAACAGCGCTTGAGCTTTTTGGATTTGTGGATCATCAGAGGGGAATCAGCTGTATACAGACTTGTACAAAAAGCTAGAAACTCACTACTTAGAGCTGACTCAAATCATCCACTTCCATTGAAAAAAGTCTCCCATATAGCCAATTCTGTAGGCTTAAAAGAATATGCCACAAAAATGATTTTGAAAGAAATTTAAGTAATATGATGACAAACTTTGAACAAAGAGGTTATAAGAAATGCATTTTGAATGATGCTGCCACAAAGGTTAAATGTAAAACAAGCCAAATGCCAATACGTGTATTATATTCTCAACTGTATATTCAAAACCCGCAGAACAACTTAAAAACATCATAACTAACTCTTTGGGTGTGGCTTTTAAAGAGCCCCCCTAGTGGTGTATAAAAGAGGAAGAAACCTTAGAGACAGACTGGTACATTCCTCCAAACCAGACTACACAAGGCCAAACTACTCTGACAACTGTCCCTGATGGTAATCGCCGCTGTGGTGGGGGCAGTCTGTGCAACTACACCTATCGCTGTAACAGCTTTAAGCATCCCTCACACTGGAAAAGAAATACCCCTCAGAGGCATTATCCTGCAATACTAAAACAGTCATTTATATGATCACCTGCCCCTGTGGTAAAGCCTCTGTGGGTAAAACAAGCAGGGCTTTAAAAACACATATTGCAGGACCATCAGATGTAAAAACATGAACTATCCTGTGGCAGCTCATTTTGTAGCTTTCAACCATCCTATCTCTTCTTTAAGATATATTGGCATTGAACATGTAAAACTGCCCCCTAGAGGTGGAAATCTGGAAATGCTCCTGTCAAAAAGAGAGCACTTCTGGATTCACCAACTTAAGACTTTTCCTCCTCACAAACTTGATGTGGACTTTGACCTAAGATGCTTTTTGTGATATGGTCAAACTATTTTTGCATTTTGTTATTTTATGAGGATGTTTTTATGTAAATATCTAACAGTTTTTTTCTTGTTATAGAGTGGGCAGATCTCACTGGGTGACCTCACTTTGGGATCTCGCATTCGTTGGTGATGGATATGAGCACACGGGCTGGCAACCGTTTTGTGTACTATGGTCCAAAGCAAGAAAAATGATCTGATAAAGGCTTTTAGAAATTCTGAGCTGTTCACATTGACATGAACAAATCAGATACAGGTCACATATGGGTAAAAAAAAAATCTGATTTGGCCTGCAGGGTGAACGTAGCCTATGTTTGAAGCACACTGGAAAGCGTGGGGACCAGACTGACATCCCTCTGTATAAAAATGCAGAGATATACTGGATTTGCCAGGCAAGCAAATCATATTAAGTTTATTAACCAGAAGCACTGAAGTAATGCAGATGATATCACAACATCTGGCATTTAAGCAGTGAGTGGCAATGCTGAGTAAAGACATTTTCTCCTGCAAGAGCTCCAAACAAATCTACAATGTGAGAGAGCTGTTACACACTAATATGTATAAACATCAACACCCCTGCTTGATGTTTAGTTTGTACCATACACTGTACAGAGGCTAGCCGTGTTCCGAGTGAGCATGGGAACACGAGCCTTCATCGAGCCTGGTTCTAATTGACTGTCTATTGAAAAATTGGCACCCTGCTGTAAACGCTGCAGTCTGGCTCACTCTAGATGATACTGGTGTTTTTAATTTGTTAATTTGTCCATAAATAAAGATATGAAATCAAGTGTCTTCTTTCCTCGGAGATGAGGTCAACTACAGCTAGTGTTGGCACCAGGTTTGATTGACAGCTCAGTGACGCCACTTGAGTATGACTATGAAATCAAGCAGATATCACCTAGATGTCAGTAGAAATCATTAGATAGGAGGCAAACATCAAGAAACCAAAAGAAGTGTGGAACATATATTATTTTCTTGTTTTTAAATACCTACTTACCTCATTTGCCGTTTGAAAATGGTGCTTTAATTAGGCCTTAGACACTCCATGAACTTTGTATGTTTTTCCCCAATGTAGAGATGGGGCTTCTGTCTCTACATTACCTCTTCCATTTGGCTGTGCATCCCCAGCCCTCCTCTCACCAGCTGTTAGGTGTAATTAATATGTAAAGAAACCTGTTCCTACCACACCAACAGCGGGGATCTGTATAAAATGTTTAATAATATAAATAAATACTGTTAAGTAACCAGACGCCAGCTGAGCAAGTGTAAAACCATGATTCATTCAGTATAAGGATTTAAACCACTAATGAGACACATTTGAAGTGTTTGTTTAGAGACCTCATTCTGCACTGACAAAAAGGAATTTAAAAACCACATATTACAGAAGATGACTATATAATTATTATTTATGGTAAACCTATGCACATTGGAGTTGCAGCATCATCGTTAGCTTTAAATAATAAAGATGAAAGAATGACAGTGGAAGACAGTGGAAGACAGTGAAAGACAGGAGAACAGTGGAAAAACCATCTCACGTAATAACATGTTCTTGTTCTGTTTTTGTTTTCATAGGGCCCAGAAAACCTGATGGTGCCACTGGCTATAATCAACCCGTTTTCAGTGTTACCTGTATGCACCCACTGTTCTGAATTTGCTTCATTTTCCTATTTTAATTTCTTAATCGATGATACATGTAGGATTCGGCAACGTTGTGTGTTTATTAATTATTTTGGTACAAATGAAAAAAACATCTGTTTGTTAGTGTGATGCGCAGATATCCATAGGAGGGTTCCACAGCTGCACGACACTTTGTTGTGATGACATTTACGGTGACAGTCAACTTCCATTGAGCACCACAGTTTTCTAACATAGAAGTCAGTGGTGATGTGTCGGCCACAAACGTTCCGGCTCTTTGAAGTGAGCGACGGGAGACGGATCCTCGTGGGGAGCCGATTTAGTTATTTTAGAGTGCCTTTCTGTTTTTTTTCCTCCACTTTTTCTTGTGAAAGCCGCACGATTGGTCAAGATGTGTGGTGGCGTCTGCATTTTGTCATTCTGTGAGTTTGTGCAGGCTGCTTTAATGTAAGTAGTCAAAAGTTTGTCTAATTGAGATGGGTCTTTTTATACTTTTTTATACTTTATAATTTATTTTGGAGCACTCTGTTCAAGATTGAGCATGGTTGGAAAATAAAGCCATATAAAGAATAAACATTTGACATCATGTATGTTTTTTACATTAGTAATTCATTTTACACATAGTTTTGCATTATTTTTGGTGATAAATTAATTTAAAAAGCAGAAAATCTGAGGAGCCATTTGGGAGCCGAAAGAGCCGGCTCTTTATAGTAGGCAGAGCCAAAAGAACTGGCTCTCCAAACAGAGCTGAAATTCCCATCACTATAAGTCAGGAACTTGTTTCTTTTTATTAAGTCATTTTAGATCAATATAAAAATTTCAAATGTCGAAATGAAAAAAAAAAAAAAAAAAATACACGGGTGTCATATACAATAACTATATATAGCGCAAGCCAATATTCTTCCAGTTTAACCTTTAACCTTAACTTAAACACAATAAAAAAGGGGCCATTTATTCAAGTTTTTATTGTGGAATACTAATGAAACAGTTTAAAGTTTGAATTAAACCAAATCCAGTGTATGATTGTAACACACGAATTAGATGTCATGTCCAATCATAGCGTTTCCTCACATGCTTTTTACTCACACATCTATAAACTTTTTTCCTAAGATTACTCGTACTTTAGCACAATTGTTGGCTGCCCCAGTTTTGCACACAGCCTGACCTGAAGATGTTTCCTTTTCTCCCAAACACAGTACAACACCGGACTGGATAGATTTTAGAAGCGTGCTCCTCACCTGCCTTGGCCTCTGCTCATTTCCAAAGCGCTCACTTAAGTTTTCTCCTCTTCCTCTTGGCATTTGCAGCGGGTGAAGAGCGGCCTAATGCCCGGCTTAGCAGCTTATTAGCTGGCCTTTCAGGGATCCAGAGTGCCGCTGTGTTTATTGGCACTTTGATATTGAGCGGATCATAACAGAATGTGCATAAATCACCACAGGCCCCAGTCACACGCCACTGAAGGTGAGTAAGGAAATATATGTAATGAGCAGACTCAGGGGTGACTAAGCGCATTTAGACAGGATCAGGATATTTACAGGATAAACAAACACTGCAGGCACAGTTAAGTCCCTATCAGACGGTTATGACAGTCAGTTATGGACACTATGGAGAAGTTAAGAGAGCCTGTGGTGAACCATGAGTGAAGAATTTATTTGAGAATGAACTGTTAGCCCCGTCAAACAATAGGGTCCTATTTTCTGAAATCTACATGCGCAGGACGTGCTGCTCCATACACGTGCCTAGTGCGTGCAGTGTGGCTGTCCTCATTCACTTTTAATGCATTCTAAAAAATACGTGTCCAAAAGTTGCAGTTTTTATGCTCACGTAGGGTGAAATATGCGTGCAGTGTGGCCAGGCCCTTTTAGCTGATGTTGAACCAAGACAGAAACAGTTCTCAAGTAGGGAGGTGTGATACCAGCTTTTTCACCTCAAGAGCGGGTATATAGCACGCGTAGATTTCAGAAAATAGGACCCTAATGTTTGACAAGGCTAACAGTTCATTCTCAAATAAGTTCTTCACTCATGGTTCACCAAAGGCTCTCTTAACTTCTCCATAGTGTCCATAACTGACTGTCATAACCGTCTGATAGGGACTTAACTGTGCCTGCAGTGTTTGTTTATCCTGTAAATATCCTGATCCTGTCTAAATGCGCTTAGTCACCCCTGAGTCTGTTCATTACATATATTTCCCTACTTACACTATCGGATATGAATTGCTAACACATAACATATTTACATACTTAGTAGATCATCATGTTATCTTTTTTTTCTCTTGGCAAATAATATGTTGTATCAGCTGCAAACAACATAGATGATGAATAAATTTCACTTGTCTTTGATGCTCTGAGTCCTTCCTTTCCTCTCTGCACAAAGTCACTCTCTTCAGAACTCGGTCCACAACACAATCAGCATCCCGCTAATGAAACTACTACACACTGGATCAGGTTTGTGAAGTTGTACTGTATTGTTTTGTATCATGCTTTTGTGTATTTGTAGAAAGTTGTTATGTGGGAGCATGGGGTGATACAGCTAAACGTAAGAAGGGTTTGAATAAGGCCCAGGAGAGATCGCTAAATTATTCAAACATGCATGGATGACTTTTCAAACCTCTTCAGGCATGTTTTTGATGATCAAACAATGTTATAACATGACAGAAAGCTCCAAAAAGTTATATAAAAAAAAAAAGTCCTCTTTAATAAAACTAGTAAATAAAGGTTTGTAAATTGTTTGATGCTGTTTCATCCAAAGTCCATTTGTAATAAAAATGACATTAATTATTTTAGAGCAGTATTGATATCATACACTGAAGTAGTTGGTGCCCATAGCAGGGGTGCAAATTATTACTAATGAGGATGGCTGCTTTAATAAAACACAGTTTAGTCCTTCAAAGGGACCTGATTTGTTCCCGTGTATTTGAGCAAAATGTGTCTTGCTCTAGTACAGACATATTGCATAAGCAGCTTTTCAGGTCAAAATAAATCAGCTGTGTGTGGTCTGCATCAATTACTGTTTTGTCTGTTAATCAGGACATGTGCATGCTAGCTGTTGGTCACATCAAAACTTTGCACTAGTCTTTGAAAGTTGTGAAAAGTGCTTGTAAACTCCTCGTGGTGATTAATTAGGATACTCTGAAAGTTAAGTGAGGAATAACTTTGGACACCTGCAAACAGTTTAAATTGTACTCATTTTTCAAACTGTAAAAATCAGGTACAGCGCTTTTGTTTTGGCCCAGTACATATTGTAATTGAAATTATAAAGTGTTTTTATTGGCCGTGAACCAGGAATTAATGGTGCTTGTAGTTGGCATGCTAGTTATTGTTCAGTTTGGCCTCTGAAAGTGGTGAAAGTCCTTATAAACTCGTTGCTGTGATTAATTAGGATTAGGAGCCAGACGTTTGGCTAAATGCAAACCTAAACGGCAGGGCCTGTAGCCAGTCACTAATCAGTGCAAGTGCAGCCTCTGCAGCTCAGTGAGTGAGTTTTATTTTACTAATCTTTACTAATCTTTATTTAACCAAGATATTCCTGCTGAGATAAAGAATCTCTTTTTCAGAGGAGTCCTGGCTCCACAGGAGACCTATTGTACATTTAGTGGGTTTAGTGGTAGGGCAAAGCGGAGCACCCGAAGGAAACCTACACAGGCACTAGAGTTGTTCCGATACCATTTTTTTGGGATCCCATCCGATACTGGTACTTGGCCTTGGTGTACTCACCGATACCGTATAGTGGGAAGTTTTGTTAGAATACAAGAGCAAAAAATAAATCTTCTAAAAGGCTGTTTTTAAAGAAAATCTGCAAGAATGAATTACATTTTGAGGACTAAAGTGTTAAATGTATAATGGTCTTGATCATAAGTAGTGCTGATTTAAGCATTTTTACTTTTCTGCTTTGTCACTTTCTACCACAGCGTGTATAAAAACAAAAGTGAGGCCTGCACAAAGACGCTCATCCTTGAAGCACACAGATAATTCTGCAGAGTAAACAAAGCCAGAGTTAGCGCTGTCATCATGGCTGTCACTGCACTCTCTGTAGCTTTAGTTATTCTACTAAGTTGAGCGTCCACACCATAGACTGTATATATATAAAGGGACATAGCTAACCCGCTAGCCGCTGCGTTCCAAATAGAAAGTTCGCATGTGGCTCTTCCGGCTCCTTCTGACTCTGGCTCCCATAGACTTTCATCAGAATATTGTGGCTCCTCTCTCAATAACTGCTGCAGTGAGCCTCGTCATTTTGGTCTCAAAATGTTCGTTTTAACCCGCTCTACTGAAAAATGTGCGGTATCTGCGCTTTTGCCTCGCTTTGTCATTTTGGTACAAATGAAATGCTTCGTACTTGCTATCATAATGTGCAGCGATCCATCAGAGGTGCTGGCTTTTTGTTGTGTTGACATTTACAGCAATGGCAGCTCCCACTGGGCTCCACAGTTTTCTAACTTGGACGTCAGTGCACTTTTTTTCTTTTATTGTTGTTGTTTTAAATGTGCACACTATGATCCATGTTTGTGCCCAAATCTTCTTTAAGGCACTGGCAGTCGAGGTTCAGTTGCGATTGCAGTTCTGATCTCTTAAGCACTAACATAAACAATTCAAACTTATTTTTAGAAGTACACAAGATGTATGGACTATTGTTTAATGCTTCACTCAGTGCTTTATATTATATGGAAATGGACTTGCATAGAAGGAAGTCTTGCTCTGTTGCTAACGTTCCTACAGGCAGTTTAATTTCACTTCTAAGCTCCTCCGTCTCTCTCCGAACCACATAATCCATCAGAGGCCGCGAGACGTTTCCTCATTGGTCTAATTTAAACATTAGCTGGGTATGAATAAGAGTTTTTGGATGCGTTTTGGACTGACAGTGTTCCTGCGCTGGCACTTCCAAAGGCCAAACGATGAGAAGCCCGACGCTGGCACGGTCTTCTCGTACAAACCTGGGCGAGCGTGCCAGGGAACATGATGGCAGGAGCGATGTGGCGCCCGTGCCAAAGGACAGAGAGAGAGGACCCGCGCAGGAAGGCTTTGTCGACTCGGTGCTTTCAAAATGCAGAATGAACAGGTGCAAACAGGGACATTGTTGGGAGTAAATGTGTCGGAGTAAAAAAAAAAAACAGCTTCTTGGCATTTGGATCGGTGATTCAAGAGGCTGCACAGAGAGAATGCTGTTGTTGTGTTGTTGAGCAAAGAATTTGACCTACCGTGTCTATATGTGTGGATATGGTGTATGGATATGGGTACTTCTAGTGTTGTCGCAATACTAAAATTTACTCATTAACTTATTTCGAGACTAAAGAAAAGACTCGTTACTCTTCTTTATTTAGACTATATGTAACCAGGGTTAAAAATCCAGTCCGGTTCCTTTTACCTACTCCAATCCACCCAATCCAGTTCCATCCATCTAGTCCAATCCGGTCATGGTTTTCCATCCATCTTTCAGCTCTCACACATCACTCACCACCTGGTTGCAATCAGCCAATCACCAACTTGAGAGGCTATATTTAAACCTCCCTGACTTCTCTCCAAGTCAGTTGTGGGGAGAGAGGCCAGGGGAACAGCTGCTGCAGGTCAGTCTAAGAAACAATTTGCAATTTCTCAATCTCCTTCAGAATCTGATTGTTAAAAGAAATGTCAAATTCTTGTAGGACCAGACCTAGACTTTTGTTGCCTAGTGGTGTGACCGATTGTTTGATGTGTGCAGAGCAACTACTGAACTGGTGAGTGTGACCCTATCACACAAGGTCTTTAGCTAGCATTAGCCACCCCTGCTAATGCTAATGCTAATGCTAACATGTTATTCTTTGACATGTTTACATTGTATGATGTGTTTTTGATATAACTTGATGAATGCTAATGCTAACTAGCATGCTAACATTAGCATGCTAATGCTAACAATGCTAACTGCTCTATTTGGCTTGAGGCTAGTCTAGAATGATCTCTTTTGTGATTTAGATTGTTATATAGTTTCGATGGGTGCTAATGCTAGCATTGCTTTAGCTTCTGGAATTGTATTGCGTTTAGTGCTATTGATTTGGGCCCTGTTGTTAACAGGCTAGGTGCCCTGTATTGGATTAAACTATGATGGTGAGCTAGAAAGCACCGTTCCTGACGTCTGGTCTGGTAGGACAAATTCAACCTCAATAACCCATCTGGACATTTTGGGTGGTGTGTTTCCGTTTGTTACTGTCATTCCTCCCGCGAGGAATTGCAGCCAGGACGTCAGTGACATTGCCACCATTTTTATCGCGAACTGAAACCTCATTCCAAACCCTGGACTATTTACTTGATTATTTCTGTTGTTTACCAGTTTATTATTTGAGCTGCAGCTTGTATATATATATTCACTCTCTTCATTTGTAAATACACCTGCATAACTTTACATCATTGTCCTGTTGTCTTATTTACTGGTCCGTGCCCTCCAGCAGTCGTTCTTAGACTTCTGATCCCATACAGCCTATTAGCCTATTACCAGCCTATTGTATGCCATCACTCCTTTATTACACTTTAATAAGTGGCTCAAATTGCATTCAAATAGAATGCAATTTTCTATATTATTATATGATATTACTTTCCTATTCTCATGTGGTCTTGTATCTGTGTAATCCCTCGGCATATACTAGTCTATGAGCTCTTATACTTGTTCAGATTCATCTCAAGATCATTCTAAAACTATTCAGGAAGGGTTCATTTCTATTTGGTTAATGTGACTTTTAGTATTGATACCCATTCAGATGAGTATAGTTTTGATACTCGCTTTTGTATCGATTAGTATCTGAGTAGTAAATATGGTTAAGGTTAGTTTAGTCTCTTGGAAGAGGATGTGTGTAATGTTCCCTCAAAGCTTGGAAACCTAACGTGATGTTGTCATACTCCCAGATGGAGGGCAACGACCAGATTTTCAATTATATGTTATTCTCATAAAAAGATACTGAGACAGATTTGTTTTTATTGTTGACTAGAAGCTAAAACATGCTATATTGTAATTACTCAAGTCAGACCTTAATCTGAGCTTTATTTTACCACAGTCTGACCGTAAAGAACTTATTTAGTGGGAACTACAACAGGTGAGCTGATTTGATTTGTGCCGTTAAAAACATGAAAGTATAAGATCTGGAAGATGAATCCAAGATGGCGTTGTATTGTTTAATGATCTGTGCTCATTAAAACATCGCGCCAAAAAAGATTTTTATTTCTCGTTACTTCCTGAATACCGGCCTTACACCGCAAAACATGTGACATCAGAAACGTGCAGTTCTGACCAATCAGAGCGAGAGCTGCTAGAGCGGAGCTAGACTGGACTTAGAGCGGGGTGAGGCCAACTCTTACGAAGCAAATTTTAAGCCGCTTTGACGATTTAAACATTCAAGTTCATATTGTAAAAATACAGCAGAACCCCTACAAAATCCAACCTTAAAAAAAAGCTGGATGCCCTGTCAACCGAACACGGACAGTCTGATGTCACAAAAAATGCATTTTGCTCTATGTGAGAATTCTTTCTGCTCCTGGAAGCTGCAGTACCTGGAGCAGCAACTGATCGATGTGATCTCACTCGTGGTCAGAGGGGGCGTGTTTTATTTATAGATCCAGTTAAGTCCCTAAAATAACATTTACAGTCATAAGCTAGTTTTTCCAGTTAGTCACTTTTATCGTTTTGGTGAAAACTCCAAAACAGGACCATGAACGCTCATATTGATCACAGACTACTGAAAAATTGTTTAAATATTGTTTTCAAAATTTTTTCTGAGCTCTTAAAACATTTAAAACGTCTGTTTGCTAATGTGTGCATTGTGTTATCATGGTAAGTACTGTCATGGCCTACTGAATGTTGTGGATTTCATCTGAAAACCAGAAATGTATCACTTCATGGGGACCGTGTGGGCACCAAACTCAGTCATGACATAAGTCCTACCTTATTAGTTCAATAAGGTGATGATTTAAATGTATTGATGTAATGGGGTAGCTGAGTATCGTTTCCTCCTGCCACTTTAATTGGGTATGGTTTCTTTCCGAGTGACACTTCCTTGTTTGGTGTGGGCCAATGGTCATGTAGCAGCAGCTGTACGGAGATGGTGCTTCCTGCTTAAAAACTTTCTTTCTCTCTGTCTCTCACACATTGTCGTCTCTTTGTCCAGGTTAGTACGAAGCAGCTCACCACATGGTACTTATAGGACTCACAAAATACTAAAGGGAAATTGGGTGTTTAGTTCAATTTCTTTTTGTTTGGACTGAATATTTGTATTGACTCTCTCTCACACATCTTGTCGTCTCTTGGTGCAGACGAGGTCCCCGGGCAGTCCTAAGACGCGTCGGCCGCTCCGTGAGTGAAACTGGGGCACGCTGAGGACAAGGCGCCACACCAGCCGTGTCAATCGTCAGTTGCTCACCACGGGGCCACACTAGCTGACCAAACGCCCGGACCGCTGGACGAGCCCTCTAAGCTTTTAAGTTTTTAACAAACCCCTTAGCGGACTTTCCCCACTCTTGTAACATGCTGATTCTCCTTTTAAATTAAAACTGCTGCGGATTATTGTAAATAAAATCAGTGAAACTAAAGTCGGTCTATAGTTCTCTAGTGATACACAATATCTGCTGTTGTGGGGTGGTCAAGCCTTTAGGGGGCGTTAAATTAAATAAAAGCTTTAGGTCATATTGTACTATTTCCTGATGTATGTTTTAATTTATAATTTATTTGTTTTGTTGCTTTGTTTCATTCACACGTTTAACACACAAATCCTGCATATTTAAGTGCTTCACTGTGTTTTTAAACTTCATACACCTTCACTAGAATCATTTGGATGATTTCAGCACTGGAATTGCCAATCTCTGCTGAACTAAAGGTAAAATGTAGCTGTTGACATGAAAACTACCACTACATGACATCACAAGGTGAAACAGCATTTTAAGCTTTGGAGATGTAGACAGACTAATAGTAAAGGATTACTCAAACGTGTGAATGAAACAAAACACAGCTCCAGGTATATTTTAACTAGATAACAATATTACAACATTAAAGCCCACAAGAATCCATTTTGTGTAATGTAGGACCTTTAGGTTTCTCCCCGTCAGTGTTGCATTTCTTCAACAATACATATTAATACAGTTGAATTATACAGACGTCTGAATATGCCCAAATACCTTTTATGTAAAATGTTAGATAATTCTCAAATTGCCATAATCATTTGACACTGTTAAGCTTTTATGTAAGACAACTAAGAGGATTCACTCAACATTTTAACAAAGACATTTACTTATTTTGTGACAAAATTGCACCTTTTACTGTGAAAAAGCCATTGGGAACTATGTACTTATTAGTCAAGTACATTTTTTTTTCAATACATAACATCAGTTACCAAAGAACTTTTCTGCTCTGCTAACTTAGGTGTAGAAGTACTGTCAAAATATGAAAGCGGGAGATGTTGTTTTGCTTGGAATATTCCACAGTGCAGACTTTTTAGCTTCTGTCTCCATGGAGACAAGCAGACAGTGACACCATGAAGAGTTACAGGTCAGATTGCCCTCAGAAAAAAAGCCTTTTTTTTAGGTAGGCTATGTTTTTAGTTATAAAATCCAACTGATTCAACATAAGTTATGCGCATAAAGTTGAATGTCAAACTGTGGAACATTCTAAGCAAAACAATAACATTTCCAAGCAGGTAGCAGCCCCCCACCAGAAAAGTTTAATGGATCTCCCTTAAAAGGTCTTGTATTATGCAAGATCGTCTCTTGTGAGCATGTAATATTGCTGTTACCGCCTCAAAAACATATCTGGAGTTATGTTGTTTCATTCACACGTTTGAATAATTTTTCATTAGTCTGTCTACTTCTACAAAGCTCAAAATCCTCTGTTTCACATTTTGATTTTATGAAGTCGTAGTTTACATGTGTTCAGAGGAGATCGGCAATTCCAGAGCTGAAATCATCCAAATGATTCTAGTGAAGGTGTGTGGAGTTTTTAAAAAACACAGTGGAGCACTTCCTGTATTGCTACATGGCATCACAAGGTAGAACAGAGTGTTTTCTGTTTGAGAGAAGAATTCAGTCTAAATATGCAGGGTTTGTGTGTTAAACGTGTGAATGAAGCAAAACACAACTCCAGGTCTGATTGTGATGAGGAAACAACATTAGAACATAAATCAGAAAATGGCGTAATCTGCTTCTGTTTAAATGGACACGCTATAACACCTACCACTTTAAAACACACCTATTCTTTTCAGCGTGTAATATTTGTTTCCCCTTCTCATGTACCGTCTCGGCATTGTATTTGGAGTGTTTCGTGAATATTTGAGTTATCTTTAATCACTTATTTGCAAGATGCCATATTGCCGATCAACCCCGTTTTTACCGCCACTGGCACACGCCCACTGCTCTGTATTTCATTCTCCTATTATATTTTCTATATGCTTACATGTTGGTTAGTTTCATTGTTTTCCCCATGGAAATTTTCTCTGTGGCACCAGTTTCCAGTATGGGGAGCACTGAAGCTGTAAAAAAATGTGTGGTTCTTTAATTAGGCTTTATTTTATGTTGTAAAACATGAAATGCCAATGCACAGGTACTCAAGAACATGTTTAAAGGCCAATAACAATACAACTAATGCATAATATTTTTTTTAAAGAGGGGGTACTTCTATGGGGTATTAACTTCATTAACACATAATATAGGTCTATAATATATTTAGATCACCATGTTACCTTTTATTGTTCTGAAAATGCTATATTTGCCGGAAATAATATATTTGTGTTTCATAAGTTTCACTTTTGTTTCTGACGTTGAGTCTCCTCTCCCTCTCCCTTCCTACACAATCAGTGTGCATCCTGTTAATGAAATGACTGCACATTGCATCAGGTTTGTCAAGTTAGTTTTGTATCATGTTTTTGTGTATTTATGGAGGATTGTCGTGTGGGAGCATGGGTGATGTTGGCTTGTGGGCGGACCATGGAGCAGACTCGTACACCTAACTGTAAGGAGGGTTTGAGTAGAACTCAGGAGAGATCGTTAAAATACTCAAACATACATGGATGACATCAAAAACCTGTTCAGACATGTTTTTGATAAAGGAACAAAGTCATATTATGGTAGAACGCAAAAAAATAAATACATTACTTTGCGTTATACCCCGTCTTTTCGAGGAAAAACACAATATTGCATAATATTAGTCTCCCTCCCACTTCACTCAATTCTTTTGACCCCGTTTCATATTTCCAAACTTTCTTGCTGCAAACTCAAATGGGAGTCTAAGGACAAAAGGTACAATTTCTTCTTTGCAAAAGACTTGCTTTCAGAAAGAAAAAGCTTTCACAAAAAAAGCAACTTTTGCATCAATCAATTCAGTGAATGGCGCCTCTATCTTCTCAATCGCTTGCAAACATTTTTATGACCACAATTTCCATCTGCAATTCAGACCAAAACCAAAACAGTTTTTTTGCCCTGTGCTTGCATCATTCCACACGCTCTTTTCAAACTATGCATCCCATCAGCTCTCATTGTAGAGTGTGCTTTTTTAAACATATGTGGTCAAAATAAGTCCGCTGTGTACTGTCTGCAACTGATTACAAAGCGTTCGAGAATCAGAAAGTGCTTAGTTAACATGCTAGTTGTTAGTTTACGGTGACGGTGAAACTCCGGTCTGGTCTCTGAAATTTGTGAAAGTGCTCATAAACTCGTTGAAGTGAGGTATAACTTTGGACCACTACAGTCTGTTTAAAATGAATTAGTTCTGTTTTTCATGTAAAAACAGTAAAAATCGGGTACAGCGCCTTTTTAAGAATCTAGTTTTGAGTAGTTGCTTAATTTGAACGCTTTCATAATTCATTAATTCATTAAAGTACCTGCCTGAAAATGCCATTTGAAATCAGTTTCTGCTATAAGAATAAACAAATCCAGGTCATTGTAAAGGTGCACTGTGTTAATCTGGGGGGGTCTCCATGAAGATATGTTCCACAGTATGGCATTAAACGTTTTTACACAATTATTTTTTATGCATATAAAACACATGGAAAAACATGCTTCCTTCTTACTGTGAGTGTGCTCAGCTCTTCACAGATCTGTCATCTGCTTTGTCTCCATAACGTCTGCTACTGCTACATATAATGCCATACTATGAAACTTTTTAGTCATACTTTGCAGTTGATGTCATCAGCATTCTCTGGGGTGTGATGCTAACTATAGGTATGCTCTGTCTGAGGCTTTGTTAGACTAATCTGACTGAACTACAACAGGTGAGCTCATATGTGCTGTTAAACAAGTCCTTCAAATAACATTACAGTGACAAGCTAGCTAGCAACAGTTAGCCTCTCTCAATCAAGCTCTTAACCATGAACACTCGTATTGATCTCCTGAAAATGTGTTGTTTAAATCAATTTTTTTTTTTTTTTTTTTTTTTTTTTTAAGTTTAAAACATTTTTGAGTATATTTGCTAATGTGCATTGTATCACCATGGTAACTCCTAAACGTTCCACCATCAGAGATAAATGTAGTAGAACAGCCCCACTGCAAGTATCAAAATGTACAAAAGCAGAAGTTACGGTGATGGCTGTGTGTGCTGTGCTTGGCTGAAATATTTGTGATTTTTCACCTAAGTTTGACCATTTTCTACCATAAAAAGTCAACTTACTAAGAAACAAATCAAAAGGTTTTGCTTCTATGCCTTTTTATAATTTTTAAACGTCGAAACATAAGGAAAAGCGTAGTTTTGAGAAACTGGGTATTGAACTTGTGCCAGTTCAACAAGCTAACTGCAAGACCTGACTGGAGAAGACCACTGACCACTTTAGTACAAACCACAATGGGACGTAAAAAGGCTAAATCACTGTCACCCTCGACACGTCAAGCTCATTCAAATCAAAGGTTTGACGTTATCGAACGAACAAGTCCTACCCTGTGGTGCGGCGGTTGATATTAAGAACTCAAATGATGCTACAGTCAGCGAAGAACCCTCACTGTCTGAAGGAGATAAAGGAGAGTTCTGACCGGATAGTGGAAAATATTTCTGTTTTAATAAAACAGACGCGGACGACATCAAGGATTTAAAGCATCATCTGAGGCACTCTCTCTTCAAGTGCAGGACATCAAAAAGGACATGACCACGATAAAGAGTGCCACTAAAGACCATGAGGAGAGACTGGCAGCGATGGAGGAGAAGCTTAACGAGATGGAGAGCTATCACAGCCACTGGAACCTGCGGCTGTACAGCCTGCCGGAGGAAGAGGACATAAAGCGCCGTGTGATTGAGAGGCAGCGCTGTCATCCCTGGATCGGAGGGACTGCTTTACCACATCGACATTAGTCATGATTCACAGGGTTGGTCGAAGAGTGGAAGGCAAAATCAGATTCACTACCAGATCGACGAGCGATGCGCTACGGTGAGAGTTAAAGAACAGCAACTTTCTTCGTGCCCAGAAGCTCAAGTTTGGAGAGGACTTGACATCAAAAGACAAAGAGATGTGCAGCAGACTCTGGCCAATGGTTGAAGAAGCTCGTAAGCAGGGTAAACGGGCCTTATTTGTGGAGGCAGGCGCTATCATTGATGGCAAAAGGGGTTAAATACAAAGTCTGATAACCAAAAACTAGGCAATATTTAGGCCTGAAAACCTACTCTTTTAATTAATTAAAAGTCCTAATTATAATAGTCCTAATTGAAATTTAAGGGTGAAAACACAAACATTACTTTTACGTTTTAGGCTACTACCAACTACTTTTCTTTTAATTAATTGTACTGTATTTTAATTAGTTATATTTTTATTTGTATGTCTTTATCACTTTGCTTTTTTATTGTTAGGGGTTTAAGACAACTGGTTAAGAGGAAGACTGTTTTCTTATACTGTAAAAGCTTAAAAACTAACTTTTATTATTTACAAGGAAAAAAAAAAAGCTGAAAATTTACAGTTACCTGATCTCACTATGGTATTCTAGATTGCATTCTCTGAAAATGACAGAAGCCTCAGAGGACCAAAAGTCTTTAACTTTGTAATCGGTAATGGAAAGTTATTGGAAGATGACAAACAGCGCTTTATTCTCCCTCCAATTCCACTGTATTTCTTAATCAATGCCGGGCATATTAAGACTCACTCATAGATATTACCATGCAGTACGTCGACTCATTTGAGCTGCTACGAATCACGGATTGACTGGCTGTACTTATTTTTCATTTACAGATTTAGAGGGAATAAATATCCATGATTTAAAGCCAGGAAAAGCGCGCCGACGCATAAATCAATATTTTCGGGGCAATTTTTTTGAAGCCAAATCTCGCAGAGTGTTGTCCGGGCCATAAATTTTATTGTGAGCTCGGAAGCCATTTGTGCGAATTTACATGGAGGCAGGATGTTGATGGCAGTTAGCGAGCTCCGCCATGGGGAACTTTGGAAAGGAGCGAACCCACTAAAGACGTGCACGTTTCGTCATAAATCTGACACGACTGAATAAGCCCTGGTTTATTCGCGCTCTGTCGATTCGAAATGCAGAGCTCATTTTTCTCCCCCGTTTTCTTTCATATTTTGAGCTGGTTTTATCTGATAATGAGAGCGCTGACATTAAGCGTTCTATCATTGCCTTCCCTTATTAGTCCGGTATTGGATCACATTAACATGAAATGGAACTGTTTAAAGTTAATGGGAAATGCGCAGATAGAAAAGTGCTGTGTTCATGGTCTGATTAAAGGAGATGATTTTTCTGTGTTAAAATCATGAAATGTTTTGTCTGCTTCATTAGAAATTGCTGCCAGTTAGATATTAAAACCTCCTGAAGAGAGTATGACCCCATCCTCACCAGGACTCTTTCGATAGTCCTTATTCAAAAGTAAAAAAAAAAAAAAAAAAAAATATATATATATATATATATATATATATATATATATATATATATATATATATATATATATATATATATATATATATTATTACTTGTATTGTTATTGGCCTTTAAATGTGGCCTTGAGTACGCTTGCTTTGGATTTTCAAAATTTCAAAGCAAGATTTAAAATAAAAATACCAAAAAAAAAAAGCTTGTTGTTTCATTCACACGTTTGAATAACCCCTTTTTATTAGTCTGTCTACTTCTTCAAATGTCAAAATGCTCTGTTCCACCTTGTGATGTCATGTAGCTGTAGTTTTCAAGTTAACAGCTACATTTTACCTTTTGTTCAGTAGAGATTGGCAATTCCGTGGCTGAAATCATCCAAATGATTCTATTGAAGGTGTATGTGTCACGGTGTTAATTTTAATTGAATTATTTTATTATTCTTGACCCGGTTTTGTTTTGTTATTTCTCTAGCCATGTGTTTTTTAGAGTTTTACTTCCTGTTGTATTGATTGATTGCCCGCCTTAATGTGTGTCTCATTCATCTGTGTGCGTATAGACCCTGTGTTCTCCTCTGCCCTTTGTTGGTTCATTATCAGTGCCACGTCTTTTTGGATTTTTGTGTCTGGACATTTTTTGTTATATAAAACAACTTCGCAAATGCAGTCCTGCATTTTGAGTCCTCCCTCTGCTTTAAACGTGACAGTTTGGAGTTTAAAAACGGTGGAGCATTTTCTGTATTACCACATGACATCACAAGGTGGAACGGAGTGTTTTCTGAAGAACTCAGCCTGAAATTGTTGAATGTTAAACATGTGTGAATGAAACAAAACACCAAAACCAAAACGGGAACAACATAATAACATAGATCAGAAAGTATAATATGGGCTCTTTAAAACATTTTTTATATATAAGACTTAAGTTCTACAGTTTATTTTATTTATTTATTATATATAGAGAAAGTTATGGTTTCAGTTTGCATATGTATTTGCATTTTGAAGGGATTTGATAGGGAAATGTACCCAAAGTGCAAATTCCAGTGAAAAGTAAAAAAGACTGCTGTCTCCGCGACCCAGCGCCGGATAAAACGGAAGAAAAAAATGGATGGATGGACAAAGTAAAAAATAAATCAAACAAAGTGCAAAAATAACAACTGCCTACAAGGACTTGAACACTCTTTTGCCCATTTAATAAAAGAGTAATAAAAGCAGAAACCAGAATCACACAGAAATCCATTATTTACTCAAATGATAGTCCTGTGCTCTTTTTAATCAGCGGCTTCATTTCTGATTCTTAAAATTCACACTTTGGGATATTTTTGACAACATACTACGTTTATTCTGGATTTTATGTTCAGAAATTGTCATTATTTGTAATTTGAAATTGTCCTGCACTGCTCATGAATTTTTTGGCTTTTCCCAATTCCGTTGAATCCCATTGTTATGCCTTGGGATTCTTTAGTTTCAGTTCAAATAAATATATGGATTTATTTTATTTCTATATTTCATAGCTGTGAACGATAACTCATACCGAAGTAAACCTGTCAAATGTGTTCATAAAAAGAATCTGTGCATTGTTCTGACACATTTCAGATGATAAACTCATTTAGACGTTCACTGGTAACAGACCAATACTTTGTCTCGTCCCTGTCAATCACAGCCAATTAGCACAAAGTTCAGAACTGCATGTCTGTGATTGTGTTATAATTACAACTAAATGCGCCGCCATTAGAAACATTTTTACACGTCCGAGGCAGGAGTGCCCTGTGACTGACACCCTGTTTTATTCCAAGTTTAGTTTGGCACTTTCTAATGCTATTACCAACTTCAGAATAATGACCATACTCCAAAACTGAGCCTCCCAAATGTCATCTGCTGCTCCTCTGCCAGATACCCGTTCAATTGCCGCGTCTAATTGATTGAAATAATGAAGCTGTTTGAAATATGGCGCGTCACGGTGACTGATTTGCCCATTTGGAACAACACTAAGTGGGCAAAGATGAAATGACTTTGGGAGCCTTTCCTGGCACCCGCAGACATGTTCAACACAAACATGAGTTATGAGAATCAGCACAATTATGTTAAGTAACAGAAAGGTTAACTAATTCAATTTATATCGGAATAAATAATGCCGGGAGCGGTCCTGTCACCAGCCGAATGGAAGATTAGATTTGGAATGAGTTGGTCTAATACGCATCAATACCAATGCTAGAACAATACATCTGCAGAGAGATCAGGCTGGGTTACCACAATGCAATTTGTTTTACTTATGTTAGAGTGCATATGACGGGTTTTTATTTGCAATGTTTTACTTAATTTGGTGAGATAATGCATGTTGTAAATATAAATTCTCCATGTTCAGAGATCCGGTCGTCGAGGCCCCTGCCTTCAACTGCCGCCCAGATCTCCCTGCACCAGCTCCTTCTGGGTCCTTCTGCGGGTGGTGGGTCCACGGGAGGACGGTGCCACGTCGCACGGTGGCCGGGCCTTCTCCCACGGGAGAAGGCCCGGCCACCAGACGCTCGCTGTCGAGCACCCACCCCAGTCCTGGCTCCAGGGTGGGGCCCCAAGAACGCCAATCTGGGCAACGTAACTGTCTTGGCTGACATGTCTCTGCAACATCGCATGGCGGTCGTGGACAGTACCTCTGGACTGGCAGACCAGGGTGGTGGTCCCTCTGTTTAAGAAGGGGGACTGGAGGGTGTGTTCCAACTACAGGGGAATCACACTCCTCAGCCTCCCCGGCAAGGTCTATTCCACTGTACTGGAGCGGAGAAGCCGACCGATGGTCAAACCTCGGATTCAGGAGGAACAGTGCGGTTTTTGTCCCGGCCGCGGAACACTGGACCAGCTTTATACTTTCCATTGGGTGCTCGAGGGTTCATGGGAGTTTGCCCAACCAGTCCACATGTGATTTGTAGATCTGGAGAAGGCATTCGACTCTGTCCCTCGTGGGGTCTGTGGGGAGTGCTCTGGGAGTATGGGATCCGGGGCTCTTTGCTAAGGGCTGTCCGGTCCCTGTATGACCGCAGCAGGAGCTGTGTTCGCATTGCCGGCAGTAAGTCGGACCTGTTTCCGGTGCATGTTGGACTCTGCCAGGGCTGCCCTTTGTCACCAGTTCTGTTCATTGTATATATGGACAGAATTTCTAGGCGCAGTCAGGGGTCGGAGGGGATCCAGTTTGGGGACCACAGGATCTCATCTCTACTGTTTGCAGATAATGTTGTCCTGATGGCTTCATCGGACCGGGACCTCCAACGTGCACTGAGGCGGTTTGCAGCCGAGTGTGAAGCGGACAATTGTGGTGAAGAGGGAGCTGAACCGAAAGGCAAAGCTCTCAATTTACTGTCAGTCTACATTCCTATCCTCACCTATGGTCATGAGCTTTGGGTAATGACTGAAAGGACAAGATCGCGGATACAAGCGGCTGAAATGAGTTTCCTCCGCAGAGTGGCTGGGTGCTCCCTTAGAGATAGGGGGAGGAGCTCAGTCACACGGGAGGAGCTCAGAGTGGAGCCGCTGCTCCTCCACGTCGAGAGGAGCCAGCTGAGGTGGCTCGGGCATCTGTTCCGGATGCCTCCTGGACGCCTCCCTCAGGAGGTGTTCCGGGCATGTCCCACCAGGAGGAGGCCCCGGGGAAGACCCAGGACACTGCTAGGGACTGGCATAAACACTGTGATACCAGCATCACATTACTTAACTGTTACATTTGTTTTAGCTGTCTCTGTTCATAAACGATAAATAAATACCCTGTCATGGGCACTTTGACCAGGAAAATCCCACTTTGAATGTTCTGTATAGGATTTCTAGCCCTGTTGTAGCTTATGTTTTAGTGGTAGGTGCCTGGTTCAGTTCTACTCTCTGGGTATTGAAGCCGTATAGACACTGTTCATTTGATTTCTCTCTATTATTTTCAGGGGAACCTTTGTCATATTTTATCACATCCAAAATTCAAAATTGCTGTCTGGAGGTTTGTCACCTGCTTGTCTTCATCCTAAATTTATTGCTCAGCCTGGAATTGCAAAAGAAAATTGAACTCTGTCAACTGGACAGACTCATTCAAGTAGCACTTTTGACAAGTATTCAAAAAGTATTCATTCACTGAAAAGCTGACCAGTTGACAAAATTAATTTCTTTTGTGATGGAACCTATCTGGACATGGGATTACACACATTTTAGCCTGGAATGTTCCACTGTATAGCATTAAACAATCTATCTTACATTTTTTTCTATTACAGGTGTAGTTATTGTTAGCAAAGTCACCTCTCCACAGATCTGACCTGTATTATGGCTTGGTGGTGCCCCCTCCTTGTTACCATGGAGATATGTTAATTGTCATACTGCGAAACATTCCAGGGAGAGCAGTAACATCTCATTTATTTCTAAGGGAAACAAGCAAGTAAGAATTTCATTGCATGTTCACTTGTTTTCACTGTGTACATCACAATAAATTTCTTGAATATTTGAAACTCTATGGAAACAAGCAGGTGACAGACTCTCATTCACAAAATTTACACAATGCAACTCATCATGTCTGACAAAACAGAGTAGTACTTTAAGAACCAATTGTGTTAAACAGATTACATCGTCAGATATGGTTTTAACTCTAACTTTTTAGTAACCTGCCTACAAGACTTACCTTTGAGACTTACTCCAGCACATCTTCTTCTTGAATGCTAGTTTTTTGTCACTGTAGATCTCCACAGACTGCAGACAGCGAGCGCTTTCCCACCATCCTGGTTTATTGGTTTCAGTCCAGTTCAGTCGAAAAGATCAGAGACTTCCTCATCACTTCACCGTCTACTGGAGAGACAGGTGACACAATCTCTCCTCATCTTTCTCCCTCTGATCAAACGCATCGATCTCAGGCCCAACGTACCTCCGCAGCCTCCTGGATCTTCAAAAAACAAGGCATCCAAAAATATCACCAAAAGACTGCACTGATGACTAAAACAACAGCACAAAGCGATACTTTGACCCTTGTGGGAAATACCAAACAACAATCGCCATTGTTGGAGCCCAAATGACGTATAAGCGACCTGATGTTACAGTGGATATGTTCCAGGCAAAGCAATGACCTCCATGGAAGACAGTAGTGTTGTCACAATACAAAAATGTTTAACTTTGATACTAAGGAATAAACTAAATACTCAATACCGATTCTGATACCACAATTATATGATGACTAAAAACACTTTATTTAGACGATATAATGTGATTTTCAACATTAAAGGGCAGGACTTTCTTTTAAATTACCATGTGGTCTTATATCTGTGTAACCCCTAGTTGACCTGGTAGGTTCTATAGTGGTCCATGGGCGTATACTAGTTTATTATCTATTATGGTCTTATACTCCTACAGCTCAAGATCATTCTAAAGCTATTCAGGAAAGGTTAATTTCTGTCCAATGAATGTGACATTTTTAGTATCAATACCTGCTCAGATGAGTATTTAGTTTTGATAATCGATTTAGTATCTGATTAATAAAGTATGTGTATTTATGTAAATAATGTCTGGCAAAAATGGGTAGAGAGTAGTTTTAGGGATTTGACAAACTAGAAATCAAGACTTTCGAGTTAGTTGCTTAAATCAAACATTAGATATGACTTAGACATTTTTCAGTAACTTGGCTATAAAACTTACCTCCAAGACTTCCTTCAACACATCTGGTTCTTAAATGCTAGTTTTGTGTTTTCTCAGTCTGATCAAACGCTTCGATCTCAAGTCCAACACATCCTCCTAGATCTTCAAAAATAAAGCGATCAACAAAGAAATTTCCCCAAAAGACTGCGCCAACGACTGAGACAACAGCACAAATCGATACTTTGACCCATGTGAGAAATACCAAACAACAATCGCCACCATTTGAGCCCGAAGGACGTATTAGCGACCCAGGGTTACGGATGTGTCTGCTGGCTCCGCGGTCAGTTTGCAGAGCTAATAGAGTTTTCAGTTCGATATCAGAGAAAATTAAACGCGTGATGTGTGTCTATCTTTCCTTGTCACTGCTATTGTTTCACACTGTCACTTCAATCAAGAACCCGGTAAAAGAACATTGCAGTCAACACAAGACGTGCGATTGTTGTCAAAACTCTCCTTCGGAAAGCTGGTTTGAAGCTGGGGGCCCACGCTGCTCTGTCAGTCATGTTTCGCTCTCACATGTCTTGATCACTTCTCCATCGGATCGTTTCATTATTACCACCAACACGGAGCTAGAGTAATTGGCAACCGGCACAGAGCCGTCAGCCCTGTTACAAAGCCCCAGCCTCGGGAAGCCGTCTAATGCACTCCTCTGTCACATTTTTATTTGTTATTGCCAGTGTGTTGTGGCAGGCCCGCTGAGGAGAATACAAAGTTAAGCATATACTGTATTTTTAACGTCTCGTTTAGAATCTTTTTGTGTGGAGTGAATTGCTGCCACTGAGCTGGGTCTTGATGTATTAAGTTAAATTAATTGGTGGTTTTCAGATTTGAGAATATGATGATACATACTCCCAGATGGAGGGCATGTGACAGACTTTCCTACTGATTGCATTGTATTTTACAATGAAATATCTAAAATGTAAATTCACAAATACTAAACCTGATCATATCTGTTGGTGACTAGACTCAAGAACTCACAATAATACAAAAATCAGCATCTTATAAAAATGTTAGCTGCCCACATCTGTATTAAATATGATTGGCCTGTGATATTATCTGAAGCCTGGCAAAAAGGTGTTATTATGGCATTAAAATTGCAGGTTATTTTTCTATGTTCAGAGATTCCATTTTAACTTAAAAGTCATATATTACGTATAATTGACTCCTTTGAGCTTTTAGCCATGTTATATTGTTGTTACCTCCTCATAAACAGACCTGGAGTTGTATTTTGTTTCATTCATGAAAGCATGAATTTTGTTTCTAGGCAAGGTTAACCTTCACCTGTTCGCACATACCTATATTTAAAAGGTTGTGTTGTAACCAGTACTTCTCATATTTGACCCTTTTCACCCCTGTTATTTTTGGCTCACAGGAAGTCAACAAAACTCCATTCACGACCATATATGTAACATACTCTGGTTATTTTTTCCTCTCAACATACATAAATACCGAACTGTGACCACGTGGATACTTGCATTTATCCACGCATGTCTTCTGTGTACCTCCTGCTTGTAACTCCCTTCATCTGATCAGATAAAGTACTTCTTTTACGACTCTACCTGGTCTGAAGTCTCATTAACTTTTCCACCACGATTTCAATTCACACGTTTGAATAATCCTTTATTATCGGTCTGTCTACATCTCCAAAGCTCAAACTGCTCTGTTCCACCTTGTGATGTAATGTAGTGGTAGTTTTGAAGTTAACAGCTACATTTTACCTTTTGTTTAGTAGAGAATGAAAATTCCAGGGCTGAAATGATCCAAATGATTCTAGTGAAAGTGTGTGGAGTTTAAAAACACAGTGGGGCCCTGTATTAATGTTAACAAGAGTAATCTAAGCTGTCCTACGCTATGCTACTAAAAAAAATAACAACTAAACAAAGACAACTAAGTAAAAGACAATAGCACCTGGCATGACGGAGAGTAATCCTAGTTGGACAGAACATTAACATGCAACCCTTGACATTTTAATTAAATGTTTAAAAGCAATGACCCTTGCACTTTTTTCTTGGCAGGCAACAAGCGCTATTCTGAAAACAAGTGTTGAATGGTCTCACAGACAGTGAGCTGACAGACAGTTCAACAGGAATCCACACAAATGTTGTCAAAGCTCCTCTGAGCGGCGTGTTTGAAGCTGAACCCACGCGGCTCTGTCATGTTCACTTTGAAATGTCTTCATCACACCACATTGTTTCAGTTTGGCCACCAACAGAGAGAAGGAAATTAATTACGCAGAAAAAAGTGCTCCAAATGTGATATGAAAATGTGTGCTCAATGTTATTTCAACTTCTAAGTGTGAGTTTGGAAAACAGCTTTACATCAATACACTACCACAAGTGTAGAAGAATAACTGCAAGGTCACGTACAATAATCTTGTTCATGATACTCTTTACTGTAAATTCAGACAGATATTGAAGACACTGACTTCCCATAATCCTGCAAGAACTGAAGCTGCTTGGCTGAGTGGTGAAATGTATTCACTCGAAAAGTTTTGTCAAAAATAATTAAAAGGCGCTGTGCTCAGTCTTAAAAACATCGAACAGAATTAGTTCTTGGGTAGTTCTGGGTTTGCAGTGGTCCAAAGTTATTCCTCAGTTTTTCAACCTTATACATGAACACCCTAATTATTCATTAAATTATTCCTGATTTTATAAGAGCCTTTCACAACAAAAGGCCAGAGTGGAGAGTTTTGCCTTGATGATAATGCACACAGCAACTATCAAGCTAATCACTCACTGTGTTCTGTGTTCTGTTTGGATCCTGATTATAAGACTTATTGTCTTATAATCAGGATCCAAACAGAACACAGCTGACTTATTTAGATTTCAAGAGCTACTTGTACAATATATATGTAAATATATGTATTAAAATCAGTTATAGGGCATTTCAACTTTCTGTTGCTATGGAGCCTACCTGCATGAGGGATTACAGACTTACAATAAATGATACATGAAACTATGAATTCACACTGAGCTGCTTTCAAATTGTAGTATACAATGAAAAAAAAAACAAAGAAAAAAAAACAACCTTTAACCCATTTGGCAAGGGGGTTGAGCGATTAGTGTTCGCCTCACAGCAAGAAAGAACTAGGGGTTCGACTCCCTGCTGGAGTTTTTCCGTGTCTGGGTTGGTTTCCTCCAGGCACTCTGGTTTCCCCAATCAACCCAAACATGCACCATAGGTCAAATCCTCCAGATAAGGTAGTCCTGACCAAGACTAGCTCAAGAGCTGGAGATGCCAGTGGATCAAATGCATGAATTATGCAAGCGGGGAAACTGACATACAGTATGAGCCTTTAACCATGCTTTACATATTCCTCTTCAAGTTGCATTTTGCTTCATTGACACTTGTTTAATTATTCTATTAATCCAAAGTTGTCTTTGAGGATTCAAAAATGCTCAGTTCACATTTTGCCCAAATTGTTGCACCATTGGACTTCTACAGTTTTAAGGCCATAAGTACAGTAATCACTGGACTTGTTCAGTCTGATTAGCATAGCTATTGTTTATTTTCTCATTGTGCATTCTCATTGCTGACAGCAAAAGAAACTCCAATGCCTAAGTGACTCATTAAAAAGCTGAGGAGAATTTTACAAAGTATAACATGTAAAACACTTAACCCAAGGTGAGCAAAAGCAGGTTTAAAGGGGAAGCAAGACTACATAACACGGGTTCTTTAAATTAACTTGCGTAAGTAAAAGTGCCTTGTTTGATTCCTCCTCCGGTAACTGGCAGTACAAAGCCGTCAATCACTTTTCCAAACCTCCAGCCACAGGAATCCATCTTATTTCCTCTTGTTTCCCTTCGTTTGTGTTTCTCTAATGCCAGTCGGACCAGCTGTTCTGTCGTACACCGGGAGAACAAACAACCTTTCCGCTTTGGGACTCATTCAGACAGAACTGACAGCCATGCTCTTGTTTACGTCAACACACTTCCTGCAAAGCGGTGTCAGGAGAGACGCTGCCGGGGAGCTTTTAAATTATTTCATGCTAAGGAATTAAGAGACTGCAGAACGGAGCGGTGCATGTGATGAGGGAAACCGCAGTGAAGTTAAAAAGACTGCATGGTTTTCTCACTGACAAACGCAATCAAGCTAATTAACGCGTGTATGGAGCGGAGAGAGCGATATCATTTTCCTGTAGTGCGTTGGGTAAAAAACATTTCACCTCTGATCCCAATTTGCATTTAAAATAAGTGACAGTTCTCATTGGATCAAAGAAACAGATGCTATACAAAAGAGCTCAATTTATGTTCACTCGTCTTTTTTGGCTCAAGACATCAACTCCGCTGACCTCCCTCCTCACCCACGGCCTTTAGTCCTTAGCCTCTTGTGCTTTTCTGGCATAGAAGCTGTAGTTTGCTATAATTGTTTTACTTTTGTGGATTAGGGCTGCAGATTAATGAATGCCTTACATTTGCCTGGGATATAGAATACACACTTATTCAGTACTTTACGAAGATATCTGAAGAGTCTGGTCACCGGTGAAAGGGACACAAATGGTCTGTATCTGTATCTGCGACCGTATCAAAACAAATATGGCCGCTTATGAGGGAAAAACAAAACAAAAACAATGGAAAAAAAAAAATCACAATGAACTGAAAAAAAAAAGCATATTTCTGCAGAATCAATGAGTGAAGCACTAAACTAAAAAGTACTAAAGGTGAGATTTTAAACTACAGGTTTTACTGGTTTGTCCAAATAATTTCCCTTATGGATAAGTCTAAATCTATTCAAAATGATGGGTGACCAGCAAGCTCCATCTGATTGCATGATCGTGTTTGGTTCTGGCTCAAGACGTGACAGAAGGTGTAGAGACCAAACGGATCCATTTGTACAAAAAAAAAATACAGAGATATCATGTGGATTTGTCTGACACTGCATGTCGTCCTGTATAAACTAAATACATGGGAAGAGGAACTGGCACTATTAAATTTTTTGGACAAATTTTTGTTCTGAAAATGGAAATAGGCTCTGTGCACAGCAGCACGCTAGCTAGCTCAACTGTGTCTCAAAGCTAACAGTCACTTTTATTAAAATTGTAAAACATAAAATAATCAGTATTAAAACTCAAATTAAAATATAAACTACACAATTATCTTTAAATGTGGAATACTACAGTTTGTGGCATTGTTTTAATATGTATTATTCCTCAACATTAACGTTAACATTAAATATTGATTCATTTTAGCACGCCTCAGCAGAAACCTCATAAAAATTTGACAAAAATCGGACAGGAAGTAGTGACGCTAACAGTGAGGCTGTTGTGCACAGAGCCATTTTGCAAAAAAACAGATTAAAATGTAGTTTGCATTTGTGCCATAGCAACATCTAAAAGTTAAAAGTCTGTAGAGTTTGAGTCTCCATCAACAAGAAAAAAAAACACCTGCAGTATGACACCTGTCGAGTGTGGACAAAGAGGCTACGACTAATGGAGCTATTGTGCCCAAGAATGATCTTGTCAACAGTGGATGAATGATGGCTATTATCCACGTTGTCATGGAAATGTAATAAAAAGTTTAAGGAGATGTCTTTCAAACCCACTTTACACTTCAGAGCCTAAACGTTATTATTCCAGCCTGAACTTATTTCAACCAAGTGCAGTGGCCCAGCTGTAGGTTCTGCTGACTGTAGGGGAAAGGTGGAGGCCAGACTATGATGACTACGCTATGATAAATGATTTGAGATCGAGCATGAACCCCTCACGGTGGGTTGCCAGATTCTTTGACTAAAACCACCGCAAAATAAACCTAAACTGGCTTTCTCTGACTTTAATTCTCGGTAACAAAATCTGCACACCTGTCTGCGTGCAAACTACTTCTACAGCTCTGACCTTCAAGTTGGCTCCATAAACAGCGGCTCTGGCATCAGAAGCACAGTGGGGATAATCTGGTGTGGTGGTAATTGCCGTCAGTGCTCCAGTCGAGCTGAAAATAGTGAAATGACTGTTTGGAGCAAAGGAACTCTGTCTGGAAATAATATGATCCAGGTGTGTGATGTGGGTCTATCTGCCCTCTTCATCTCTCTCTCAATGTCTGCTCTCTCTCTCTATCCATATCTGTGCTACTCTCTTTCTCTTTCCATATTTGTTCTGCTCTCTTTCTCTATCCCTTGCTCCATATCTGTCTCTCCCTCTCTCTCTTCATACCTGCCCAGCTCTCTATTCATATCTGTCCTGCTCTCTCTCTCTTTCTCTTTCCATATTTATTCTGCTCTCTTTCTCTATCCCTTGCTCCATATCTGTCTCTCCCTCTCTCTCTTCATACCTGTCCAGCTCTCTATTCATATCTGTCCTGCTCTCTCTCTCTTTCTCTCTCTCTCTCTGTCTCTCTCTCCCTCAATATCTCTCTCTCCACATATATCCTTCTCTTTCCCACTCTCTCTATCCATATCTGTCTGCTCTATCTCTCCCTCTCTCTCCATATCTGCTCTGCTCTCTATCCATATAAATCTCTCTCTCTCCACATATCCTCCTGTCTCTCTCTCCCTCCATATCTGTCTTTCTCTCTCTCTCCGCATATATACTTGTCTTTCCCTCTCTCCCTATCCATATCTTTCTGCTCTCTCTCTCTCTCTCTCTCTCTTTCCAAATCTGTCTTTCCTTCCCTCCATATCTGTCTCTCTCCACATATGTCCTTCTGTCTGTCTCTCTCTCCATATCTGCCCTGCTCTTTCTATCCATATCTTTCCTCCTCTCCCTCTCTCTCCCTATCTCTCTCTCTCTCTCCACATATGTCCTTCTGTCTCTCTCTCTCTCTCTTCATATCTGTCTTTCTCTCTCTCCACATATGTCCTTCTGTCTCTCTCTCTCTTCATATCTGTCTTTCTCTCTCTCCACATATGTCCTTCTGTCTCCCTCTCTCTCTCTTCATATCTGTCTCTCTCTCTTCATATCTCTCTCTTTCTCTTCATATCTGTCTCTCACTCTTCATATATATCTCTCTCTTCATATCTCTCTCTCTCTCTTCATATATATCTCTCTCTCTTCATCTCTCTCTCTCTCTCTCTCTCTCTCTCTCCATATCTGTCTCTCTCTCTCTCTTCATATCTGTCTTTCTGACCAAGGCTCAGATTTATTTGAAATGGTTCAAACACAGAGTGGAGATGCGTTTAACATTTGCAATTATGAAATTCTAAATAAAATGTTGCACTACAATAATAATTAATTATTGTGTTGGTTCATCGTTAATAATGTGAACAACTACAAATGCATAGAAATTAGAAAAACATTTGTTTCTTTTGAAAAATTAGATCCAGTTCCAATTCCAACCTTTCACATTCACGGTCCTACATTACACAAAATTGACTCTTGATTGTGTCTTCAGTTATGTTTTGTTTCATTCGCCTGTTTAAGTAATCATTATTAGTCTGTCCACAGCTTCAAACGCAATGTGCTCTGTTCCACCTTGTGATGTCATCAAGTGGTAATTTTCATGGTAGAACACAGACGCCTAACTCTTTATTTTGTACCTTTAGTTCAGTAAAGATTGGCAATTCCAGGGCTTAAATCATCCAAATGGTTCTAGTGTAGGTGTATGGAGTTTAAAAACACAATGGAGCACTGACATCACAAAGTGGAACAGTGTTTTCTGTTTGAGATTGTTAAAGTTTAGTGTTAAACGTGTGAATGAAACAAAACACAACTCCAGGTGTGTTTTTGATGAGGAAACATTATAACAGATCAGAAAATACCGTAATATGGGCTCTTTAAGGAACCGTTCAAAAGAGCTGACTTTTCACAAACGTCACATCACAACTCTTTTCTCCCTCTCTCTCCTCCATCCCTCTCTCCCTCCCACTTTCACTTCACTCAGAGCAGCTGCCGTCTCTCCGCCGTGCTCGCTCATGCGGCTTCAGAACGGTGCTGAAAACCGTGACTGTGGAAGAACTGACCCAAAACAGCGTCTGCTCACCTGCGTAGAGAAGCATGTTTAAATGGACAGTGAACCTTAAAGCCCAACACGGAACACACAAAAGAGTCACTATGGCAACCAAATAGATAGAGGTATACTGAGATTACCCACACGGTTCACTACAGGGAATTGAACCACAGACCAGGACAAAGATTGTAGATAATAAGAGATTTGCTGTGGCTTTCTCAGATCTTAAGGTGTTGCAGGTGGGCAGTTTGTAAGGTTAGTTAGTGTCGTGTACAACTTTCGATTTTTTTCCTTATCCCACTCTCAGTCTTTTCCTGTTTTCGTTTGGTGTGTTGTTTTAGTTGTCACGATACTAACATTTCAAACTCGATTTTGATTCTAAGGAATAGACTTGATACTCAAAACCTGATACCACAATGATAATTAACAACACACTTTTGGCGGCACTGTGGCTGAGTTGCGAGCTTCACAGCAAGAAGGTTCTAAGTTCGATCCTCTGGCCTTTCTGTGTGGAGTTTGCATGTTCTCCCTGTGTCTGGTTTGTGTGTGGGTTTCCTCTGGGCACTCCGGTTTCCCCCATCTACCCTTGAAACATGCACGATAGCTCAAATCCTCCAGCTAAGGTGGTCCTGACCAAGACTAGCAACAAGATCACAGAAGTGGTTCCCCGGGCAGAGGACTGCGCACCTACTGCTCCTGAGGATATGCCCCAGCAGCTTTTTTTTTTTTTTTTAAATAAGACAATAGAATGCAATTTTCAGTGCAAAATAGCCAGAGTTTTTTCATTCAGAGCTGTCACATTACAATCACAGGGCATTGCTATTTCATCTACTGCATACTAGACCAGGTTTGTGAAGTTGTAATGTATTGTTTTGTATCATGTTTTTGTATATTTATGGAGAATTGTCGTGTTGGAGCGTGGGTGACGTAGGCTTGTGGACGGAGCATTGGACAGATTCTTACAGCTAAACCTCAGGAGGGTTTGGAATGGGCCCCAGAGAGATTGCAAGATTACACAAACATGCACAGGTGACGAATAAAAACCTCTTCAGGAATGTTTTAGATGATGGAACTACATTATAACATGGTAAAAAGCTAAAAAACAAACATGGTACATAGTCTACACCTGGACCTGATTTACCTGAGCCTTAACCTGCAGATAGTGGAGATTCACTCACTGAGCTGTAGAGGCTGCACTAGCACTGATTCATGAGAAGAATAAATTAGTATCTAGGTATCCATTTTTAATAACACTATTTATCTGTGGAATTTGCTTGTTCTCGCTGTATCTGCATATAGATTCACTCTATAGCAGTGTGCCGTTATAAAACTATAAAGCACTTTGCAATTCACTTAGTCCAAAATGGTGCTGTGCTTCTCTCAGCTGTAGTTGCATAAGAGCCTTGCAAAAGACAAATCCATAAAAGTTAAGCCCGTTCACATTATTTAAACTGTGAATATTTCTTTTACACAATTTTACTGCTTTACCTGCAATGAATAAAAACTGATCTGTAAAGCTGGACACGTGATCGGCTGTGAGCTGGAGACATTTGTCCCAGTGAGGGACAGGAGGACACTGGACAAACTGCTCTCCATCATGGACACTCCTGCTCACCCACTGCACCAGACTATAGAGGGACAGAGGAGATAATACTCCCTACAACTGTACAACAACTCACCCACTGCACCAGACTATAGAGGGACAGAGGAGATAATACTCCCTACAACTGTACAACAACTCACCCACTGCACCATACTATAGAGGGACAGAGGAGATAATACTTCCTACAACTGTACAACAACTCACCCACTGCACCAGACTATAGAGGGACAGAGGAGATAATACTTCCTACAACTGTACAACAACTCACCCACTGCACCAGACTATAGAGGGACAGAGGAGATAATACTTCCTACAACTGTACAACAACTCACCCACTGCACCAGACTATAGAGGGACAGAGGAGATAATACTCCCTACAACTGTACAACAACTCACCCACTGCACCAGACTATAGAGGGACAGAGGAGATAATACTCCCTACAACTGTACAACAACTTAATCTTAAGTAACAGATAACCTTATGCCCTGTCAATCACCATATTATTTGCACTGTCGTTCTTGTCTCTTGTTTATAGCTGTGATTTTATAGTTTATTTTATATTTTATTACTTATTTTTCTATTTTATTTTGACTTGTACATACATTTATTTTTATAATTATGTCTCATTTGACACTTGTCTCTTACTCTTTTTGCTATACCATCTATTTTTGTTACTCTCTGTTATTATATTATATTGTGATGTTTGAGCGACTGTGTCCAAATAATTTCCCTTGTGGATCAGTAAAGTTTGTCTAAGTCTAAGAATAAGTACAGAATTTTTTGTCGCAAGATCTGGCAACCAAGCTCATCCTGCTTTCTGAACTGGAGAACCAAAATGCCAAAAGTAAACATGAAACAACTTTTACATTACAAATCAACAATATGTTCCCCACCCAAGTTTGACTCATTATTGTAGGAGTGTGTTCCTCAAATTTTTGTTTTGACTGTGCAGTACCATATTTGCCCAGTAGATGGTGCTGTGCCTGTACTGTAAACAGAGATCATCTTGTGAAAATCTTGGACAACACCATAGACTGTAAATATAGGTCAGATGGACATAGCTAACCCTCTAGCCGCTGCCTTCCAAATACGAAGTGAGTACGGACAAACTTCCGGCTCCATCGACTCCAGTTCAGTTTCTATTGAAAAACTGTCGCCACCCTCTCTGTAACTGCTGAGTTTCTTAAAATGTTCGTATTAACGCGCCCTACGTGATCATAGTGTTTTTATTCCACCGTTTTGCCTGTAAATCAGACCTTCAACAGCCTGACTCCTAATTGGCTCTTTGGTTGCTATGATACTTGCGGTCGGAAAGTCGCCCCATTAACTGCTAGCCCTGTGAGCTTTATTTGACTGGAGTCGAACGCAACAACACGTGCAAGACATAAAGTGTAAAATGTGGTAAAATATTTAAAAAAAAAAGGTTAAAGGTAAATCATATTGCAAGAGGTACTAGAAATAATGTGTCCAGTTTTTGTTTGTCCTTTGGTGAGTGTATTACAATGCTATTCTAGCTAAAGATAAACTTTTATGTTGAGTTTGACTTCATACAGTGAAAATTTGTTATTTACATGAGTAAGTGAAGATTAGAATTACACAAAAAAAGTCAGAGAAAATGTGCAACTAAGTACAGATCAGAACTTACTTACAGAAACATGTTTTTTTAAAAGAGTTATTACACTACTATGTGTTAAAGTGCCCATATTACACTATTTTTACTCACTACTTTCATCTACTCATGTTTAACACACAAACCCTGCATATTTAGGCTGAGTTCTTCTCTCAAACAGCAACAAAAACAAAAAAAAAAACACTCCACTCTGTGATGTCATGTGTCAATACAGGAAGTGCCTCACTGTGTTTTTAAACTTCATACACCTTCATTAGAGTCATTTGGATGATTTCAACCCTGGAATTGCCAAACTCTACTGAACAAAAGGTAAAAAGTAGCTGTTAAGTTGAAAACCACCACTGCATGACATCACAAGGTTTAACAGAGCACCTTGAGCTTTAGAGATGTACATAGACTAACTTAAACACGTGTGAATGAAACAAAACACAACTCCAGGTCTGTTTTTGAGGAGGTAACATTATAACATGGCTAAAATTATAACATAGATCAGAAAATAGCGTAGTATGGGCTATCTACTAATCTAGTGACAATTTAAAGCATATGTAATGTAAAGTTTTGGGAGAAATTTGCAATTAAGTTTTTTACCCTTAAACCTTAAACCTTAAACCACAATTTTTGCTGAATAACGTTATAAACCATAGCATCTCCATTTCATCTCCAGTACGTTTACGTGAAGTCTTTGCCCTTGAAATGATCCAGAGTCCACAAAAGTCTGTCTGTCAGCTCAGTGACCGCAAAGGCGTAGGTGAAATCTTAAAATCATAGGCAGGGCCATCGAGATTCGCCCCGTAGTTCAGCCACCTTCTCCCTCAGGGCCGTCCTCCCCCCTCCGCTGTCATATCCACCCAGCCCGGCGAGGAAGGAGGCGCGATGACACCCATATTGATCTCGACCGCATCTGCATTTGCCAAAAGGACGGGCAGCGCGTTGTATTGATTGACCTGCGCAGCCTGGGATGGCGTTAAGCGTCGCACACAGCTCCTTCTCCAACATAAAATCTGGACAATAAAAGGGGCAAGATTACACCGTCAGCAATATTCAAATGAGAGCGATTTTAGCTCGGGCTGCTAGCGAGGAGAAGGAGGAGGAGGAGATCAAATAAATTCACAAAATGGTGTGATCATTGCACAGGTCTGGGGTGTAATTACGCATTAGATGTAACAGTGCTGGGATGATTTTTTCCATAAAAGGACAAATGTTATTGCTGTCTGTCTGAAGGAGCGGTAAGTACTGGTGATTTGCATTGGATTTAAGGTGCATTGGAAAAAATGAACCAGGTAGCTAGAAAGTTGAGATTGCAAAAGAAAAAATAGCCAAAAACTGTACTCAAGTAAGAGTAATGTTACTTAAAAATATTATTAAAAGTACAAAGTAGTGGCCAAAGAAATTGCTCAAGTAAGTGTAAAAAAGTATTTGAGAAAACTACTACTCTACTACTAAGTTGTGTAAGTTGAGTTGATTTGCATTTTGAAGTTAGTGTTATTTAAAGGACAAAACATTAAATAATAAATGAAATCTGGTGTTTTCAAAGGACAGACACAAAAATTAGATAAACTAAATCATATCTGAAGGAGCTGCAAGAAACACAAATGTTCAAATCATTTCATATTGTCACTTTTTTTGTTAGATTTACAGTTAGAAGCGTTGTCACAACTTCTACTGAAGTAAGAGTACTGTTACTTCAATAAAAAAATATGACTCAAGTGGCAGTGCCACCTCTGATTATTACAAATTGGTAAAGAACTTTCTAAGGTTACCATGAAATTTACCATAAAGATATGTAACATGTACATAGGCAGAAATGGGCATTTCAATACTAGATGCACCTGGTAACATATTACTCCAATTTAAGTGGTTGGTTTAAACCTAAAATGCCTCTCTCTGATCTGAACGGTTACTACCTAAACCCCAGTACCTGCAGCCAAGCATAAAGCAGTGCTAGTGCAGCCTCTGCAGCTCAGGGAGGAAATTCTGAAGGTTCTGAGCTTCACATGAGCCTGTCCATAAACTGAGAATGAGACAAATGTGCATATGTCCTCAATATGTACCAGCTCCCCATCAGCTCCCGTTGCTGACGCTAGCGGGAGCCGATTGGTGTGCTATTAATGTTCGTATATTGATTTAACGACAAAATAAAGAGAAATAAAAACACCAGGACCGTGTAGGGCAGGTTAAGACGAACATTTTAAGGTTGGAATGATGAGCATGGCAGTTTTTCAATAGAAAGTGGACTGTAACCAGAGTCAGTGGAGCTGAAACATGCCCATGCTCACTTGCTCTTTAGAATGCAGGAGCTAGCACGTTAGCTATGTCTATTTATACAGTCTATGTTCCCAGTTCAAGAAACTTCCCCCACAGCGCCCACTGCAGTCATTACCTCTGTTGCTGATTGTGACTGGAAGGGCCTCCTGTGTAAAACTAGTTCATGAATGATTCATTGTATATATGTAAGTGCTGCTGTATATTCATCCTAACCAATTCGTGTATGGCACGCTTAGAAACAGGGCGATCTCATCCTTTTAAGTAAATGCAATAAATTGAACTTGCTACTTAAAAGCTAAAGTTCTAATATTTCAATTTTATTCATACATCTGGGCTGTCAGACAACCCCAGTAATTACATACACGGTGTATACTCTCATGATTGACAAGCACAGACATTAATAGATTTCATTTAGCTCATTTCCCTTCAGAAAGACGAAGAGAAAGTGAAAAATTCTCTTAATACATTGGCTCCAGATGCCGACGTTAAAATTAATCTCCTTGACACTTTAATCTATGCTCGACCAGGGGCTTCTAATCTGCTATTTCTTCACATTTGCATACTTTTCCCAACTGTTTTTAATTCGGTAATAATATTTCTTCTTATAAATTGTATCCTTTTAGAGCGTGCCTAAGAATATTATCTGCTGGGTTTTATTCCAGTGAAATCCTTAGTGTATGCGGAGTCTAGTTTGAGATTCAGCGCGTTCGGGGGTTTAAACGGAGCTTTTTATGGCCTTTCTCATTGTGGGTGCCTGCATTCATTTGAACTGCGTTTTGCATAACACCAACGCCTCTAGTCACTCCATCTGTGGAAGTCATGCGGCGTGAAAGCGAGCACGAGCTGAGAGGAGGAGGCACAGATCGCCATGAAGCAACATGGAACGCGCAGAAAGAAAAAAACAAAAAACAAAAAACAAGCAGGCTTTTGTTTAGTCATTGTGTAAAATAAAGAACATTTGTATATGTTTTTCTGTACTTGTACCAATTGCAGTAATTTATTTTGCTCTATTGTAATGCATTGTCTTTGTTAGTACATTGTTCTTTATGTATTCTTTTGTATTTGAGTTGCTCAGTCATCTATCCAAAAGAATTCACTGAAAAAACTACTATTTCCCTGACAATGTGTACTATAAGTTTTCTGATGGAGGGTCTGCGGTCATGTTTTCCATTGTATTTCTTTCAAGGACTCATATTATGCCATTTCCGGATCTATGTTATAATGTTGTTTCCTCAAGGGTTATTGAAAGTACAGAACATCAGATACTAATAATAGAAAACTAGTATCAAAGCTATATAATAATTTGAGCAGGTACAAATACAAAAAAAGCCACATTCACAGAAAAAAATGAAGCTTTCCTGAAGCTTTAGGATGATCTTGAGCTGAATCAGAACAAGTATAAGAGCACATAGACTAGTATACACCCATGGACCACTGTGGAACCTACAGGACCACTGAGGGATTCCTTAGTATCCAATCAAGTTAAAAAAAAAATAAAAAGTTAGTGTCGCGGTAATACTAGTTGGCACTCAAAACCTCCAGAGACATTAACGTGAACTGAGGCATTTTGTTCTTTGCAGAGAACAATACCTTCTGCCTTTGCCAATTTATGTTTTTGTTTTGATTGCGATATAATGTACAACCTTAATAACCACCTTCCACACCTCACCACATTCTCATTCGACCTCTGCTCCGTGTGCTCTGCTCCTGTCGGCTGTGCTCCTGTCTGCTCCTGTCGGCTCAGTGCACGTGCCTGAGCTCCAGAGTAATTGAATCACTTTGTGCAGTCTCTGAACAGCTCCCGACGCTCGGCTGCAGTCTGAATGTGACCTTGTTGGCTCGCCGTACCGTGACCCATTCGCCAGCTCGAGTTCAGACTCAGAAGTTGCTACGGTGACGCGGTTAACCAGGTCCAGACCATTGAGGCCATGTCCACTTTATATTTGATCTTTTCTTCTTTTTTTGTGATTGGCGCTTTCTGGCCATACTGACTCAAAAATGTTGTTAAAGCTGAATTATGTCACATGTCTGGTGGTTGGTCCTCCATTTTGTGATTAGAGATCAACTGATATGTATTTTTCCTTGGCCAATAGCAGTTTTTTTTAGAATCCTGAGCAACAGATGGCCAAAAAAACTATATTTTGCCTTTTTACTATAAACCTATATGTTTGTACAGTTACCTCTTCTCACTAAAGCTTTGTGTATATTCTTTTTATCTTCAGCTAGAACGAATTATTGGCCTATAAGCTGGAAATTTAAGGCCAACTCTTACTCTAAAAAGTGCAAATATCTCTACTTGTAATTGCTCTTCATGGAATGTTCCATTGTTTTATTGTTGTGCTTTTATTCTGAAAGTTCTTTTACTGTCTATTTTACCTAATTGCCCGGTGGACACTTTTAATCAATCAGGAAGAGACTGGCGTTTTAAAAGGAGGAAAGGGAGGAAAAACGGAACGAAGAAGCAGAACCTGACCATGTGAAAGTCGGGAGAGCCAGAGAGGAGCCTGCAGCCCACGGGGAGAAGAGCCGGATGAACTGGACAAGAGGCCGGAGGCAACAGCAGCGGTGGAGGTCAGTGTGTGAGCCATGAGGCACTGTGGCAGGATGTGAGGCTGCTGTTGCTGAATTTGTGTGAGCCATGAGACATGGAATTGGCTCTTCTCCCCTGCCCCTCAGTCGTCTGAAGTAGAGAGCTCGACATCTAGGGCCCTTTCCTGGCTTTCCACTCCTGTTTCTACACTATCATTTTTTTTTGTTTAGTTTTTTAGTATTTTTATCGTTGGGCCTGTAATGGAAATCTTTACATAACTTTAACTTCTTGGGTTCTCAATACAGTAACGTGTATTTACCTTGTTGACATGTTTCGGTTGCTGCTGCTGCATCTTCAGAACTGTCCCCGGTGTTGGTGGTGACGTGTCGTATATCAGCTGTTGTTGCTTCCTGTGGGCGTGGTCAGCTGTTGTTACTTCCTGTAGGCGTGGTCAGCTGTTGTTACTTCCTGTAGGCGTGGTCAGCTGTTGTTACTTCCTGTGGTCAGCCTGATGGACCTGGCAGGTCGCTCAGACTGACCACGCCTCCTGTCGCCCGGTGCTCTCTGGAGGAGGGTGTCCCAGGTGTGTGAAAGGAGGAACGTTCCGTCATCACGGTTACTTCTGTCCGTGCCTCGTTTCCTGATTTCAGTGGCCTCCCTGATCCAGCGTTTGAACTTATCGTTTTCCGATCCAATTACCCGTGCCCCGTCCCAATCCATAATGTGGTTATTTCTTTTACAGTGGTCTGATATGGCAGACAATCAGGCTGACCACGCCCACAGGAAGTAACAACAGCTGACCACGCCTACACGAAGTAACAACAGCTGACCACGCCTACACGAAGTAACAACAGCTGATATACGACACGTCACCACCAACACCGGTGACAGTTCTGAAGATGCAGCAGCAGCCGAAACATGTCAACAAGGTAAATACACGTTACTGTATTGTGTTTAAAAAAGAACCCAAGAAGTTAAAGTACATAAGTGAGCATTTTTGGTTCTTTACATAACTGTTCATGTAATCAATTATATAGGTCATGTATAAGTTGGCTTTTCAACGACCCTTGAGCTACAACAGACTACCGTGCCACGTGTAACCTCTTTGATCAATCTAGACCTTAAGTTATCTTGTGAAGAAGGCCTCTTAGGGGCCTCTCGCTGCTATATAATATATCTCTGTGGCATCTTTCCACTGGATTCAACTTGTTTTTCACATGTTATTTTACTGCTAGTGACACAGCCTCGTGCTGACCTGTCCTTGTAGAGGTGTTATGTCTTGACTTTTGTATCTGCATCATTCCTTTGCCCTATGCCCCCTCGAGGTGTATAAAACCTCTGTATGCTTTGTTGTGATTACCAGTCCAGAGACAGATGTCTCTGTCAGAGATAGTGAGAGTGAGATTGTGCACAATTGCTTCAATAAATTCGACTCTTCAATTCAAGACAACTTTCCAGTTTTTATTCTTTGCAGCTTAGAAAAATCCACAATAATTTGGCGTCAACGAACAGGCCTTTTCGTCTGTTTTTTTTTTTTTTTTTTTTCTGCAAAGGTGAGCTGCGGCTGGTAGTTTTACTTATTGCTTTATTTTGCAAGTAAATGTATTTTATTGTTCCCGTTATGTTTTTTTTTTTAACTACTCACTCACTCACTTTTTTAACTACTCACTCACCGTTTTAGCCTTTAGCGAGTTCATAATCTCTTTTTAAGAATAGGTGGCATTGCTTTTTATCCCCACTTGACCACATCGCACATAGTGTACCTTTAAAGGAGAAGAGGTAATGTATGAATTTTTTAGAGGTTTTCTGTCATCATTTGCATGTATGTTTTACTAATCCTGCATTTCTGGTTTCACCTACCGCCCTGGCCCCACCCACAGCCCAGAACAATTATTCCAAAAAAACAAATATGTGCATTAAAAAAAATATATATAAATAAATAAATATATGTGCATTAAAACAACATAATACAACTTTATTTTAGCAGACACTATAAAACAGCAGAAAAATAAAGTGCTTCAATATTAGAACAGTGTAGAAATAATTTAAGAAGTAGCTGAGAGTGTGAGGTAGACTCTGGATGTCTAAGGCGAGTTTACTTACCACCAGTGCTGGACCCGCTGACATGAACACAACACACAGTGTGGTGGTGTTGTAATACTTTTTACTTCTACTTTACAAGATTTACGAGACCACTATAGTTTTGAACTGGAATGAAAAGTACAAGTATTTTTTTTTTTTCTTATAGTTTGAGACCTGCTACCCTGACTGCATCAGAGAATTACTTGTACAGTTTTGAATAGATTGTATCTGTATGTTTTTTTTTTTTTATTTGCAATTTATTCAGTGCTTTTTTCTCTCCACATAAGTCACAGTATATTTGCACGTTTTTTGTTTTTTGTTTGTTTTTTTGTTTTCCCCCCACACATAAAATTAATAACAATGTAAAGATGCATTTAATTAAAAAAAAAAAAAAAAAAAAAAAATGGCAGAGGCAGTCGGGTTACACATTCATACACTACAAGTTTTCAGGATTTCAGTAGTTTGCTTTATTAAATAGAAAACCACTGACATCCTTTACATTTTGCATTATAGTTACTCCACACTTCATACAGTTCAGTTTTCTCCACCACTGTTACAATTAATATAATCCAAATAGGCTTTCCATTTTTTTTTTTTTTTTTTTTTTTGTAGGTTAAGGTTTGATCTGACATATTAAAAGACATCCGTTCATAAGAGTCTACTTTAACCACTCATGAAACTCTGGCTCCTCTGAGTCTCTCCAGTGTCTCATTATTATTTGTTTTCCAGTCATAATACTAGTTTGAATAAATTCTGATGATGAATATCGAGTGGTCATTTTTGGATCACTCAAAACATAAAGCTGAGGAATGAATTCAAAAGTGTTTCGAGTGATGTTTTTTATAACCCCGTGAATCTTCCTCCAATAGTTTTGAATCACGGGACATTCCCAGAGGAGATGCGTGAGAGTTCCTTTGGCTTGACATTTCCAGCGGTTTTCTGAGTCCATAAGCTTGAGTCTAAATAACCGTGATGGAGTCCAGTAGTATCCAGTAGTTTGTATTTTATTAGTATTATTATTGGCCTTTAATCGTGCATTAAAGAGAGGGTATTATGTAAATGTTATTATGTAAATGTCAATGTTTTGGAGCTTTCTACCATGTTCTAACAGTTTCCTCATCAAAAACATGTCTGAAGGGGGTTTATACATAATCCATGCATGTTTGTGTAATTTAGCGATCTCTCCCAGGCACTCTTTTGAACCCTCCTTATGTTAGCTGTACGATTCTGTCAAATGCTCAGCCCACAAACCAACATCACAGGCAAATCTCCATAATTATACAAAAGCATACCCTACAAAACAATACACTACAACTTCACAAACCTGATGCGATGTGCAGACATTTCATTAGCAAAATGAAAAACCAATCCTAATGTGAAAGCATCCTAATGTGAAGAGGGAAAGACAAAGGAGGGAAGGGAGCGTCAAAAAACACATTATTTTCTGTGAATATAGCATTTTTAAAACAATAAAAGGTCACATGGTGATCTAAATAAAGTGTTAACGGTTACTACCCCACGAAAGTATAGTACGCAATTTTTGTATGTTGTTACCTCCTCAAAAACATATCTAGAGTTGTGTTTTGTTTCATTGACACATTTGAGTAACCCTGTAGAGGCTAATCTTTGACGTCGTTTTCTCCTTCTTTCTAATTTAACCTCTTCACAAAGAAAGATGATGAATGAGCCTGTCTTACGCGTTTACAACTTGATGTCGTTGCAGCGCGGTAAAACCACCGTGCAGCTCCAGCCATCTTTTTCTTTATTTTCAACAAAGTTCAAGAACAAACATTTCTGCACATGCAATTACATGAGAATACAACAGATAGGCAGTAGTGCGTCCCCAAATGTGTAAATCATGTATGAACTTTCTTTCTTTTAAATCAAACATATAAAATAATGTACTTGTACATTTTACATTGCCTTTTAAACTAAAATACAAATGAATTATTATGAATTGTTTATTACTTATGCAAATATGTAAACCTTATGAAATGCCCCTTACCAACCCTTTATTATTAGTCTGTCTACATCTCCAAAGCTTAAAATGCTTTGTTCCACCTTATGATGTCATGTAGTGGTTGTTTCCAAGTTAACAACTTTCTTTTACTTTTTGTTCAGTGGAGCAATTCAGGGCTGAAATTATCCAAATGATTCTAATGAAGGTGAATGGAGTTTAAAAACACAGTGGGGCACTTCCTGTACTACCACATGACATCACAAGGAACTAAATATACAGGGTTTTTGTATTAAAAACATTACAACTTTAAAAAAAAAGAATGAAACAAAACACAACTCCAGATATGTTTTTGATGAGGAAATAACATAACAGAGATCAGATAATAGTGCAACATGAGCACTTTAAAGACACACAGGGGCGGACTGGCAATCTGTGCATTCTGGAAAAGTCCAGAACGGCCGTCCGGTCTACTGGCCGTCGGCCATACAAACAGCAGAGGGCGCTAATATGATAATTTGCCCATTTGTCAAGCATAAATTGCATAGGCCTAAAAGACGACAAATACTACTCGTTGGTTTCAACATGTCAAAGACGTCGAACAGAAAACACAAGGAGAAAGGTGGATGGGAAAAGGTTAAAGACTAAAGAGCTAAGTCACTTCGAAAGTAAGTGATTTAGGTGTTTTTGTTAATAAACAATCAGAAGTAGTTAATGTTTGTGTGTTTTCTTCAATTATGTCATTACTGATTTATTGAAAGTATTCAATAAATCAAATAGGCCCTCCATGGTAGGCCTATTTGTGGGGGAAAAGTCCAGGGCTGTTTTTTAGTCCGTCCCTGAAAATGCATCCAAAATCTGAATTAGGCAGATTGCGTATATATGCATTTTTAACATACTGCAGTATTCTAAATTAAAAAAAAAAATGCCAAACTTGTACAATACACTCAATGAACTCTCCTATACCTTTATTTGTTCTCTCTTTCGCTCTGTCCTGCTCTCCTCTTCGTGCTCTCTGGTCCCTGTAGGCACTGATATAAATAGTGTCCTTCTTTACTTTCCCTCGCTGTGCTAACCATCATTAGAGCTGACCTGGCCAATCCTGACAAGTGCTGCTTTCTCACATCACACCCTCCATTATCGCTGTCCAACAAATGTTCAGGAAACGCAGATATATTTACACTACATTCAACTTACTTCTTTCCAAGTGGTAATTAAGTAGAACAAGAGAACAAATTACACAAAACACAAAGCAGAGAGCTCAGAGTGAAATATGTGAGACTACAAAGATGCAGGTGGCTTCTTACATAAATCTAAGGGGAAAAAATATCAAAAATATTGTAATGTTTTTATCTAGAAAATGTATAAATGGGTGATGTGTCATATATCAGCTGTTGTTACTTCCTGTAGACGTGGTCAGCTGTTGTTACTTCCTGTAGACGTGGTCAGCTGTTGTTACTTCCTGTGGGCGTGGTCAGCTGTTGTTACTTCCTGTGGGCGTGATCAGCTGTTGTTACTTCCTGTAGGCGTGGTCAGCTGTTGTTATTTCCTGTAGACGTGGTCAGCTGTTGTTATTTCCTGTAGACGTGGTCAGCTGTTGTTACTTCCTATGGGCGTGGTCAGCTGTTGTTACTTCCTGTAGACGTGGTCAGCTGTTGTTACTTCCTGTAGGCGTGGTCAGCTGTTGTTACTTCCTGTAGGCGTGGTCAGCTGTTGTTATTTCCTGTAGACGTGGTCAGCTGTTGTTACTTCCTGTAGGCGTGGTCAGCTGTTGTTACTTCCTGTAGGCGTGGTCACCCTGATGGACCTGGCAGGTCGCTCAGACTGACCACGCCTCCTGTCGCCCGGTGCTCTCTGGAGGAGGGTGTCCCAGGTGTGTGAAAGGAGGAATGTTCCGTCATCACGGTTAATTCTGTCCGTGCCTCGTTTCCTGATTTCAGTGGCCTCCCTGATCCAGAGTTTGAACTTGTTGTTTTCCGATCCAATGACCCGTGCTCCGTCCCAATCCATAATGTGGTTATTTCTTTTACAGTGGTCTGATACGGCGGATTTTAGGTTTTCCTGCAGTGCTTTGTCTTTTTGTGTTCTGGTAAGTCGTCCTGATGTTTCCTTTTGGTGTTCCTTTTTTTTCCTTTTCCTTTCACACACCTGGGACACACTCCTTCAGAGAGCACCAGGTGACAGGAGGCGTGGTCAGTCTGAGTGACCTGCCAGGTACATCAGGCTGACCACGCCTACAGGAAGTAACAACAGCTGACCACCCCTACAGGAAGTAACAACAGCTGACCACGCCTACAGGAAGTAACAACAGCTGACCACCCCTACAGGAAGTAACAACAGCTAATATACGACACGTCACCACCAACACTGGGGACAGTTCTGAAGATGCAGCAGCAGCAGCCGAAACATGTCAACAAAGTAAATACATGTTACTGTATTGACTTTAAAAAAGAACCCAAGAAGTTAAAGTACATAAGAAGACAAAATGAACATTTTTGGCCTATTTCAACCTTCCTTTCGGTTAGCTGTATGATTCTGTTCAATGCTCCGCACACAAGCCATTTTCCATAAATACACAAAACAATATGCTATGACTTCACAAATCTGACGCGATATGTAATAGAGGCACAGTGATTATAATGTGTAAACTGAAACTAATTGTGTTAACGTTTAAAACCCCAGAGAAGTGTAGTACCCTTAGTCTCGCCAGCAAGATGAATTTTCACGATTTGTATGAGCTGACAAACACTTGAGAAAGTGTGTTGGCAGCATCGTGGTTTGCACCGAACCAACCAAAACAAACACGGTGATTTGTGCAAACATACTTAGGCTTATTTTAGCACAAATACAGACTATTTTGATTGGAAACACACAGAGGTAAGAGCTTTGTGCATTTCTGGACGGGTAAGATGCCTATGCTTTTCTCTCAACTGGATTTAACTAAAGTTTGTTTGTCGTTTTGACCAATCAGCGTAAAGTACTTGTTTGAACTTTCCAGTTTCCGATCGTTTTCAGTGAGAGCCATCCCAGAATGATAAGTAGATGTCAGTTCGGAGGGCTACACCTACACATATCCCTCCCACATATTCCTTTTTAACTTTTCAAACATTTGTTGATAATATAATTCTGAAAAGTGTACAAAGCTAGGTTTAAATTCTGCTGACGTTTTAGATCCATATTGTCATCAACACCACACCCCAAAGCTCTCCATCAAATCTAAATCTGGCACTATTTCCATCAAACGGTAAATCTCCGTTGTTCACACTGCCTCAGCCTGTGCTCCTCAGACTCATCCATTACCTGGTGTCATCTCCGCTCCTCACTGTCCATCTGCACTTCACATTCACCGCTACTACGTGCTGCTCATTAGCGTTAACATCAATCACACTGTTTACTTCACTGTGACGTCAGAGGAGGCTGAGCTCTGTTCCTGGTCTGAGGACAAAATCGCTTCATCTTAACTTCCCCAATGACTGCCATCTCCTTTTTTTTTTTTTTTTTTTTTTTTTTATTTTGGGCAAGTGAGCAATGTACATTATTTTACATATACATATGACAAAAGTGCAATCATAACAGAAATAACAACAACAAAAACATTTGCCCAAAAAGGAGTGGGAAGAAGAAAACGTATTTAATCCCACCCCCTCTTCTAATTTAACATAATGAGCTTTTCTTTTACATTCTTCAGACATTTTACATTAGACCATATGAACTATTTACAATGAGGACAATGAGTCACTGTTAGAGCTTGGTAACGTAACTATCATCATACTGCAATAACACAAAAGGATAACAACAATAGTAAAGAAATTAAGGAGACCAACAATGGAAACAGACGCAGATACAAGTAATGATAATGGACAGAACAAACCAGCAAAGGTGCGGAAACAACAAACATAAACCTGCACTACAGAAGGAAGTTTGTTCTAATATTCAGACCCACTCTCTATAAACTGTGACCAGACCATATGTTTATATAACAACTTGAATTTATGGATATTTTGGCATTTCTTGAGACGTGTATCCAGACTGTTCAGAGTTTTACACCACATATAGACACACAGAAACATTTACGGGTAGTTCAAACATTGGGCGATTTGAAATGTCCATACCCTCTTAAATTATGAGTTCTCTCTCTCATTTTGAACAAGCTTTGTAGATTACTTGGTAGTAAATTGTGGAATGCTTTAAATAATATAATATGTGTATAATTTTTACAAGGTCAAGAATCTTTAGGAGCTTGGATTGAATAAAAAGATTATGGGTGTGTTCTGAAAATCCAACTTTATGGATGATTCGCAAAGCTCGTTTTTGTAATATAATCAGTGGATTAACTTCAACTTCAACACAATATGTGAAATAAGGGAGAACCAATGAACATAATATTTCTCAAGCTATTAGATTGGATTATTATTCTTTATTTTATCTTGTTAGTTTATCTTGTTAGTTTTTAGTTATTTTTCTATTTTATTTTGACTTGTACATATACATTTATTTTTATAATTATGTCTCATTTGACACGTGTCTCTTGCTCTTTTTGCTACACCATCTATTTTTGTTACTCTCTGTAACCATGTCACCTCATCAGTAACCGCCTCCACTGTCCTCAGATTATATATTTGTATATTTGTATTCTTTTACATATATATATATATATATATATATATATATATATATATATATATATATATATATATATATATATATATTATATAAGAGATATGTTTTTATTATATATTTACATTTCTTTCACTCCCTGTACATAAGAGCTACCTGATGTTGTAAATATGTTAATATTTATTGTGATTTTATTTTTTATTTACTTATTGTTCTGAGTGTTTGCACAATTTTTCACAACTTTTTGCACTATACTGTCCCCTGACTGTGAGCTTCTGTCACGAGTGAATTTCTCCTCTGTGAGATCAATAAAGTCTTATCTTATCTTATCTTATCTTATCTTATCTGTTATTATATTATATTGTGATGAGTGAGCGACTGTATCCAAATAATTTCCCCTGTGGATCAATAAAGTTTGTGAAAGTCAAAGTCTAAGTAAGTCATTCTACTATTACTTTTTCATTGGGGTTGCAACCGTAAACTAGTCACATAATAATAAATTTATAAGACAGATGCTCTTCCTGATTCAACCACATTACAGTAACTGAAGATCGTGTGTCCCGACACTACAGGAAAATAAACAAAAAACAAAACAAAACAAAAAAAAAACAACTTCTAAATTATTTTGATTTCTAAATAATTCACATTTATGAGTAGTTTTGCCTTGTTTAGATGCATTTATTTAGTAGTAATGTTTATTTCACTTCAAGATATTTCCAGCTGAGAGCAACTAATCAAGTAATCTGCCAACGGAATACAAAAAGCTGTCATTTAGTTCTGTTTTAAGGTAATTACTTAACACACATATCAAATAATAAAGCAGGTTTGATAGGCTATTTTTACTGGTGCATTGTGTAACATTTCTGGTAGAAGGTGGATCCTGGACTTGGATAAGACCGCTGGGAATACCAGGTGTCACCATGGGGTGCCAGTGGCAAAAAAAAAAAAGGTATGAATGTGGTTTGTGTGTGTGAGTGGGTTTGATTGGCAGCCTGGTTTCCGTCACTGTACCCCAGGGAGCTCACCACCACCGAGAGTGGAGTGAATGAATAATGCATGGAATTTGAGAATCTCGAAAAGCGCTACATAAGACTAATGCGTTATAATTATTAACTTGTCTTCACAGAGATGTATTACTTTGCCTGCAGTGTTCCACGTATTGGCATTAAATCTGTATTCCATTTTTTTTTTTTTTAATTGAAAAACATGTATTCTTTCTGTGAGTTCTTTCACCTCCCCACACAAATGACCTGCAACTTCCCTCATTGTGCTACCTGTTTGTCTCCATGGAGAAAAGTTAAATGTTATACCATGGAACATTTCTAGAGACAATCAGATGACAGAGCCTGCACTGTAAAAGTTAAACTGTGCACTTAAAGCTCTTATCTGGAAATCCTGCTCTACCTCCATCACTTCTTCTCTGATTCAGTGTGTTCCTGTGTGCTCAGACCAGACCCTGTGGTGATCTGCTTCTCAGAGAGCCTCTCTGCTCCTTGGATACCCTCTCTGCTCCTTGGAGAACCTCTCTGCTCCTCAGAGAGCCTCTCTGCTCCTCAGAGAACCTCTCTGCTCCTCGGAGACCCTCTCTGCTCCTCGGAAAGACTCTCTGCTCCTCGGAGAACCTCTCTGCTCCTCGGAGAGCCTCTCTGCTCCTCGGAGACACTCTCTGCTCCTCGGAGAGCCTCTCTGCCCCTCGGAGAGCCTCTCTGCTCCTCGGAGACACTCTCTGCTCCTCGGAGAACCTCTCTGCTCCTCGGAGACCCTTTCTGCTCCTCGGAGATCCTCTCTGCTCCTCGAAGATCCTCTCTGCTCTGGTGTACTGCTGCAAATTATCAGCTTTACACTGGCAGCCCTGCAGGGGGGCTCAGTGCTCTGCTTTTTCACACACATCAGTAAAATGCAAACTGCACTCTGACTATGATCTGAGAATCAAACACAGTGATGGAGGGTCGAACCAGGAGGCAAAAAGGCAATAGACATAAATAATATCAACGTAAAGTGTTAAATACATCCTGCTCCTGTGTTATATTGTAGATTGTGTTTTTTACCATTGCCTGTTCATTATTTATCTCGTCTGTCAATGCCCACACTCAAGCCTCAGGAAACACATTAAATGGAAATAGAATGGAAAATGTATTACAACTATGACAATAAATCTTTAGGTAAAGGTCCTATATTATACAAAATGTATTGTTGTGAGCTTTAAGTTATCTTATAACACTGTTACCGTCTCAAAAACAGACCTGGAGTTGTGTTTTATTTCATTCACACATGAGTAATCCTTTATTATTAGTCTGTATACGTCTCCAAAACTCAAAATTTTCAAGTTAACAGCTCATTTTACGTTTTGTTCTGTGTAGATTGGCAATTCCAGGGCTAAAATTATCCAAATGATTCTGAAGGTGTATGGAAGTTTAGAGTTTTGTTTGAGAGAAGAATTCAGCCTAAATATTAAGTGTTAAACATGTGTGAATGAAACAAAAGTCTAGGTTTGTTTTGATGAGCAAACAAGATTAAAACTTAGATTGGAATATAGCATAATATGGGCCCTTTAAACATTTCAGTGTACACAATAGATAAAGATTTGGACTTAGCACTACAGCGGTAGCGGTGCTGCATTCATTCCAATGGGACAAATGCCCAGCTCTCATTAAGGCTTCTTACAAAAAGTCTGTGTCTAAATTCATGAGTTTGCTATATTCATATCCCCAGTACAGTCCCAGTACGGTCCCAGTACAGTCCGAGTATAGTACCAGAGGCTGAGGAAAACTTCAGCGTGTCACTGTGCATCCTGACCTGTTGCACTGGCAAAGCAGCAAATATGTGGGACATATGCAAATGGGTGTGACGGTTACATAACATGATTGATGGATGAAGGTGGAGATAGTGGAAGTTGGCCTAGTTTTGCCTAGTTTGGCCTTTAGTGGGTGATGGAGGACAGTGAATGGGTTGTGCTGGTGATTGAGGAGGATAAGAGCGAGGTGCTGCCTTTTTGTTTTATTCATTAATTTATTTAAAAAAAGAAACAGTACATATTAAAGAGGTAATATTTTACTTGCATGGGGTATTAACTGCTAACACATACCATATTTAGATCACCACCTTTTATTGTTTTGAAAATGCTAAATTCACTGAAAACTAGGTATTAACATGCATTATTGTTTTTTTATGCTAAGCATTCCGCTAAAGAAAATATTGCACATCGCATCTGGTTTGTGAAATTTGTAATGTATTGTTTTGTACATGTTTTTGTATATTTATGGGGAATTGTCACGTGGGCACATGCGTAACAGACTTGTGGGCGGAGCACTGGATATAATCTTACAACCAACCAAAAAAAAAAAAATCAATTGGATAATACAATAATAATAATAATAATAATAATAATAATAATAATAGCAGTGGGACTTAACGTTCTTAAGGATTTTTTAAGGAGCTGGAGATCTCAAAGAACAAGCGCTTTTTTGATTCTTAACAGCATATTTTTGTTATAATGTTTGACTCAAATTCTGCAGCCATGGTTTTGGAAATCACAAGCATTACCTTCAGCAGCACATGGCAATAAAATCACTGAATAATCACCACAAAGGAAAGAACATGCTGTACGTGTACTTGAGAGTACATCCCCATCCGCAGCAGTTTGTCTGGGAGATGTCCCTGTAGGACCACCGTCCGTTTGACCATCTGCTCTTTACATTTCACAGAGAAGAGGTTATATTCCAGGTAGCGGAAAGCCAGGACACAGCTCATTCTCCACCACACGTCACTGGCCTCGCTGACTGGACGACCTTAGATTACGCAGTTTTTTGATTAACGTCTTTATCAAAAACATCTGTGGAGTTGTGTTTTGTTACATTCGCACATGTTTGACACACAAATCACATATTTAGAATGTATTCTCTCACACTGGAAACACACTGTTCCACCTTGTGATGTCATTAAGTGGTGATACATGAAGCCCTCACCTGTTTTAAACCCCACATACCTTCACTAGAATCATTATAATAATTTCAGCCTGGGAATTGCCAAACTTTGAATCCACAGCTGTTGTTTGAAGTTTAGCTGAAATCTCTTCACTCCTCATTACACCAGGAGATATTGTAGATTTTCTGTGGCAATATCAACCTCACAAAAGGTAAAACAAAAATATATATATATTCATTTTTTGTCTCCATGGAGATGCTATTGCTTTGTCTGGTATGTTTACACTGTGGTATTAAACCTTTCTATCTGCATGGAGACCAAACCAGAGCAAGTTACAGGTCAGATCTGTTTTTGTAGATAATTTTGAGTTATAAAAGTACCTGCAATTGAATACATGTAAGGTAGAGCTGTTTAATGCCATACTGTGGGACATTCCAGACCATTCCAGCAGTGATACTAACCTAATACCGCAGGATTTCTCAAACATGTATCAATGAAACAAAACACAACTCCTGATATGGTTTTGAGAAGGTAAGGACATTCCAACATGACTAAAAGCTAAAATGAGTAAGTTTTGTATAATATAGGACTAATGCTTTAATGCTAATACTAATTTTGGAGCCTAATGAATATCAAAACTCGTTATAGTGACCAGAACTTGCTAGAGCTCCGTTGTGCTTAGAGCCAATTACAGCGATGTCGCACACTGACTGCTTCAAATTTATTATGTCGTACCATTTCCACTATTATTCAGCCTTGGCTCCTTCTCCACCTGTAACTCCCTGTGGTGTCTTTTTCCAATCAAACTCCCATTTAGCCTCACCTTCCCTATCCTCACAAACCTATTTCTGTCTATAGCAACACCATCTGCCATTGTGAGAATCATTTCAAGGTTGTGTGCGTAATTTCACAGCACAGTAATCTAGCGTAGGGTCGGACCGCCACCTGTAGGTCCAGTTATGTGGAACTGAACACCCAAAAAGGTCTTTCAAAACCAATGTTAGGGTCCCTGGCCCCCCAAAATATATATAGAGCTAAGTGTTTTCAACCTGTCCTTCATGGTTGCTTATTCAAACTCAAAGGATTTTTTGGAGGAGAAATTCGACAGCACTTCGCCGCTTTTCTAAATGGGCCAGAGTCAAGCGCTGTCAGCCATGTCAACCTCTGCGCTAAATAGAATGGTACGTTTTAGCTTTAGCTGAATAAGTGACCTTTTGGTTTCGAATTGAACGCTGCATTGGACAATTTGAAAGCCTGCCTAGCCAATCCACTTCTTTATTCTATACAGAGAATTTTGTCAGTTACTGCTGGGTTTTAGGTTGGTGTGGTGAGATTAAAGACATGGTTTTAGGGGAGGTTTAGTGATGAATTACAACTTGCGTGGGTTAGAATGGCACTGCAATATTGATCCAAAATGACCAAACAATAGAATTTATAAATAAGATGTATCCTTTTTTTTTTTTTTTTTGGATCATTGACATTGTTGTTTGTTAAAGAGGGGATGTTATGCAAAATCTACCTTTTGTAGCTTTCTACCATATTATAGCGTTGTTCCATCAAAAACATACCTGAAGACGTCGTGAAGATGACAAAGCTTAATGTAAAAACTTACTGTAAAGGACTTTTATCCTAATTCAAACAGAGTGCCTCGGACTTTTTGACTGCTTTTTACTTTATCACAGTAAGTTTTTACATTACAAGCTTGGTTATCTTCATTATATGTTCGCTTTTGAGCCTTGTCCTTGAGGAGCGCCTGTTGTGGACTTCTACTAAGATACCCTGAAGCACTCAGTTCCTCTGTGTTTTTATGCCTGAAGAGGTTCTAGATGTCATCCATGCATGTTTGAGTAATCTAGCGACTTCTCCCGGGCGCTATTCGAACCCTCCCTACGGTTAACTTAGCAGAACCATACACTACAACTTCACAAACTTGATGCGATGTGCAGTAGTTTCATTCGCGGGATGCACTCTGAAAGGGAAATGAATTATTATGGAGAGCAAAGGAAGGTAAAATGGTGTAAGAGCTCCTTTTTAACAAGGCAAGTGAAATGGTGGTATAATGACATTTTCTTTAATGTTACTGCTTTGCCTGGAGTGTTCCGCAGTATGGCATAATCCAAAAAACATGCATTCTTACATTGAGCTGGGTTGCCTCTCCACTGATCTTACCAGTAATGGGTGGCCTGATGGTATCACCTACTTGTCATACTTTCATGGAGAGAATCAGGTGGTGGAACTTCCTGCAGAAAAGTAACTTGGTGTGGGTGCCGATCTTGTGGGAGCCAAACAGACAAACTTGCGTGTAAAACTACTTGGACTTGCTGGTTAGTGAAACGCCCACTTGAAGAAACATAAATCGCCACCTACACCTTTCTTGACATTTCATAGATATGTAACTTCTAATCTCCCCCGAGAATACTTTTTTACAATCTCTGAACTTTGTGGAAAATGTCATCAGAACTCTTTTGCACACCTTGTTAACAGAGCCAATGAAGCAACCAACACTGATCCGAACAATATATTCTATCACCGCACAGCGTTAAGTCGGTAGTAACACGCTTTTATCTTAACATTGTCTGGACATTTCTTTGTGGTTTTATGTAACAGATTTCCTCCTGGTCAAACACGTGGCTGCTGTGGTTTGCTCAGTGAAAACCCATGACCTTTGCAGAGCCTTTCAGAGCCCGACGATTGTTATTTGAAGCGTGGCCTGACATTTGAACGGATGTCTTGCCCTCCACCATTTTTCACTCTCTTTTTTATTACGCAACTGTTAAGACCTGTCCATCTGACTAACGCTGGGAAAGTGAGGGGTCTGATGCTGATAAGAGATGCAGATTGAACAGAAGGTGAAGGTCGAGTCAAATTTTTATTGGCTCAGTATAGATGTGTGTTCTCTGCATTTGACCCACTGTTCAATTCCACAGGGTTAAACCTGTCAGGAGCTGTGTGCAACCACATTGAAAAACCCTGAGATACATTTCAAGAGCTATAGGAATTTCATGAAATAGGAACCTTGAACCTTATTGCTGTGAGTGCTAGCCGAAGCTGTTTTAGGGTGCAGCCTCACGTTCACACTTCCTGGTTTGGTGCTAGTGTGTGAACATGCTCGTCTAGCTTGTGTGGAACTCCTCTAAGACTTTGGGAAAATGTATTGATCCTCAAGGGAAATTATTGGGACACAGTAGCTTAAAACACAATAGTCTAAAAAAGAGAAACTCTTCATCTCAAAAAGATAGGTACTAAAGCTCAGATGTTCCTCTCCAGGTACATTTGATATTTTTCTGCATTTATTCCTTTTTGACAAGAGAACTATCAAGTTCCTAGGCATGTGCAGTATAAAAGGAAAGCTCAACTTGTGTTCAGTAAAAAATAAAAAACAGTCTGGGATAAAAAATAAGCCTAAAATTCAGAAAATGTCATTTTATAGGCATTCCATCAGGATTATATATATATATATATACTACAAGGCCCTAAATTTCAAGAGAAAAAGAAATCAAGTAAATGCTCCATCTACAGCCATCAGTCAAAAAATGCCCAGCAGCAGCTTTACTTTTTTCTTACAAAAAAGAAAATACTGGTATGCTGTGCTATGCTTATGGATACTAACTATAGGCTTTGCTCTTCCTCAAGTTAGACTTTAATCTGAACTTTATTTTAACACAATCTGACCAGAAAATGCAGACTTAGTTGGCACTACAACAGGTGAGATGATTTGTGCATTAGCAACAGTTTTTCAGTTAGCCACTCTCCCCTTTTTGTTGAAACCCAAACACCTAAACAGGACCATGAACACTTGTATTGATCAGAGGCTCCTGAAAATGTGTTGTTTAAATCCATTATATACTTTTTCATGGAGTTTTCAGATGATCTTTAAACTTATTTGGCAGTGTTTGCTAATGTGTGAATTGTGTCTCCATGGTAACTGCTGAACATTATGCTATAGGTGTACATGTAGAACACCACCAGCGTATTGTCACTGCAGAGTATCCAAAGACCTAGAGCATGGGTGTCCAAATTTTTTCATCAAGGGCCACATATCTAAACACAGACGAAGCAGAGGGCCGATCGAGGACCATAGACTGGTGCTCAGTACAGTGAATAATTGAAATATGCATGTTTAACATGTTAGAATGAGCGATCAGTCCTTTATTCATGCTAAGATCCTCAAAACCACACAATAAATATTAAATATTGTCTTATCAAGGTAGATTTTCAAAAAACTTGCAGCCAAAACTGCTCATGGTAATTTGGGCCAATTCACCTGAAAGCCTGAGGGCCAAGAAACATTTGTCTGAGGGCCGCATTTGGCCCACGTGCCATAGTTTGGGCATGCGTGACCTAGAGCATGGGATTGTGAGACACATCACATCATTTTCATTTAGTCTAATTTATTTATAAAACATACACAAACATTTAAAATTGTTCATCCAATTTTATGGAAGTCTTGTAAAAGGAAACTCCCTAGAAGCTACCTTAGCTTATCGAAGGGGCCCCAGATACAATAAAGACAAAATACATAGTTATAATTTCATATTTTCCCATACCATCACAATATACAGCCCCATAGTCACTTTGTTTCCACACAGTTAGCATTTGTCCTGCCTCATTCATACACTTAATAACACACTACACATCAAGCACTATTAATAACATTTGACCATATACACGTTTGCATAAGATGATTCTAGTCACACAGTTTTTCTAGTTATACAACTTTCTTAAAACAGTAGAGATCTGAAGATGCTAAATACCAGCCTTAGTGTTCCTTCAAATATTTTCTGACAGATGATCTATTTACCGGTAGTGACCCAGCAGTTTATCGTGTTGTTTCAGCATTTACTTTTTAACATCATTTCGGCTGATATATCTCTGCGAGTTCTGCACTACTGCCACAAACTTGACGGATTTCAACGGTAACGCTCTATTTTTTCCCCATTCCGAGCTCCGTAGGGATACAGTTGTGCATTTGCAAACATGACCGCGTCCAATACTGCAGGTTCAAACCGGGCCAAAACTTCTTCACCCATGAGTTACTGAAATAAACATAAAAAAATATATATTCTTCTTTGTTTGTTTTTGAAGTCGTCCATTTCTTCCCCTCTTTCGCCGTGGTTCACCTCATCCGCCATAAACCGCGGAAATCGCTGACACGGCCGACGATCTTAGCAATGCATGGCTGTTTACAAGACCTCATAACAGAATTGTAACTTTTATTTGACCACAGATTTTGCAGGAGGCACTGGTCTGAATACATCGCGGCGGCTATGAAAACAGAATCCTTGTCACAACTTTTTAATAATGTATTTTGTGTGAGACCAAACTAGGCCAGAGAGGCAGAGAGACGAGAGAAGGGAGGGAGTTCTGTCAAGGCCGTAGAACCATCAAACGGCGCTCCTTTGACAAACTCCTGCGTGTGTTTTGGTCTAGTGCGGAGACAAGAAACAGGTCCCCGTAGAGAGGAGCGCGCTGGCTGACATGAGCGCTTCACCTTTCTCTAACCTCCTTGGAGGCATTGTACATCACATCTAATCAAAGCTAGTTTTTGGCCAGAGGGAAATTTCAGGATATACAGTGTATGGGCTAACAATGTAAAGTGACACTGAGAGCTGAGTAAATATTTAATGGATTTGAGGTGACATGGTTTATCGTGAGTGTGTGGTGGCCTCTCAAAATACATCGTACAATATTAAACTTGGTGAAAAACACATTAAAAGTCCTATATTGAACAAAGTTGACTCTTGAGAGCTTTAAATCATGTTAGAATGCTGTCAAAAACATACCTGGAGTTGTGTTTTATTATTAGTTTTTCTACATCTCCAAAGCTCAAAAGCGCTGTTCTCTTGTCGTGTAGCTGTAGTTTTCAAGTTAACAGCTACTTTTTTACTTTTAGTTCAGTAGGGATCGGCAATTCCAGGACTGAAATGATCCATATTATTGTAGTGAAGATGTATGGAGTTTAAATACAAAATGGAGCACTTCCTGTATTACCACTAAAAATGCAGGGTTTGTGTGCTAAACGTGTTTTTAATGAGGAAAGAACATTATAATAAATCAGAAAATAGCATAAAATTGGACTTTAAAGAGGGTGTATTACATTTTTGTGAGGTTTTAATTGCTAACACATTACATATTTAGATCACCATGGTACCTTTTATTGCTAAATTCGCTGAAATCAATTTAATAAGTCACTTCTGTTTTTGACACTACGTTCCCCCTCCCCTTGCTCCCCGTGCTAAGAGACTCCTCCTTCAGAGCGTTATCACGACACAATTGGTTTGCATTAATTAAAACTTCTATAGCTACTGCACATTAAGTTGTAGTGTATTGCTTTGTATGATTCTTTTGTATATTTATGGAGAATTGTCATGTGGGAGCGTGGGTGATGTAGACTTGTGGGCGGAGCATTGGGCAGTTTTATTTCTAACTATGAGGAGAGTTCGAATAGGGCCCTGGAAGATCACTAGATTAATGTTTAGGAATGTTTTAATGAGGGAACAACATTATAACATGGTAGAAAGCTCCATAAAGTCAAGACAAAGCAATACCATCTATGTGGAGACAACCAGAAAAGTTACAAAGTGCACCTTAAAAACTATAATATTATTTTGATGTTTAAGAATACAGCAGAAGCCTGGAGCATTAATGACAACGTTTCCATGGTAACAGGTTGGCAGTTGTTCAAACCTCGGCGAAGCACAATATAAATCTGATGTCCAATTCACTATGTCGGCTGTCTGCAACGACTGATTACTGATCAAGGAGAAATAATGTGTTGCAGCTGGAAGGGCCTCTGGTGTAAAAGAAAAAAAAAAAAAAAAAGTACCAATTCACAGGTCACAATAGGCCCCAAAAGGCTGAAGTGAGTCCTTGGGCGCTGCACGACAATTTTCATGACCAAAAATTTGCATCAATTGTCACAAAACGCAATTTTCTGAAACTCTCACACCTCATTATATAACTCCACCACACAACTCTTGCTCAGGTGTAACTTGGTATTCCTACAGCCCGAATGACCCATTACGATCTGCCTAACTCTCCAAATGTTTCCAAAATGCCGATGCAGATGTTGTTTACAGACATTAAAAGTCTCTTAAATTCTAGAAATACGTTGGCCACATTTCCACATCTGCTCGGCTCCGGCCTGGGCGTACAGGGCTCTGAAGTGCGCTTTACAATCTGCACACTGTGTTTAAGAGCTAAGAGAGCCTGAGGTCTGTACAGCTGCATGGTCTGTTCCACATGTCCCCTGGTAATCTACGTATATACCTTCACCAAACACCACTGTGATATTCAGCTCTCTATTGCCTTCACAACGTTTTTGAACTTTCAAGCAAAAATCTATTGTTATTAAAGGTCATATATTACACAAAATGGACTCCTATGAGCGTTTAGCCATGTTTTAATGTAACTTCATCAAAAACAGACCCGGAGTTGCGTTTTGTTTCATTTCGTGCACACATATTTGAAGAATCCTTTATTATTAGTCTGTCTAACATCTTGTTGGAGTGCGTGTTCGAACGAAAAACGACCAAGATTCAAAAAGTTCAAATTAACCAAAAGTTTATTCCCCTAACAAAATACAAGAATACAGAGCTCTGGGTCAGCCTGTCCCTCGTAGCTTTACAGTACGCAAGACTTACGCCAGGCACGGATAAAAACTGACTGCTTGCCTTACCCTCGACCCAAAAATAAAAAGACAAAACACAATATGAATATGCAATAATATGTTAATCAGGAACTCCTCCTCACTGCTCCACATCCTCTTGCACGGCTGTGGGAGCCTCCCCTTCGCTTCTCTGCACTCAAAGACCTTTCCGTAGCACGTCCAGCCAATCTTGACAGAAAACAACACATTCCACAAAGCAACGCTACTCTGCCTAACACAATTTATTAGTCTGAGTATTAAAGTAGCTATATATGATTCCAGTGTTCAAGTAATATATAAAAATACATGACTTCATCAAGTGATATACGTGAAACAAGTAATATAACCAACAGGTGATTTCAGTGCTTATATGAGTTTTAAGTAAAACAAGTGAAATAACAAATGAATAACTTCAAATATGTGCACCTGACAAGCTTTATTCATTTGACATTTTTCTTCATTTCCCCCTTTTGACCTCTACTAAGAGGTCATCACCTCAATCTCCAAAGCTTGAAACGCTCTGTTCCACCTTGTGATGTCATGAAGCGGCAGTTTTCAAGTTAACAGCAAATCATATATCAGATGTAATACTTATTTTGTGGAGTACAGACATCAACTGTGTAGCTGACGGTAATGTTAGTGTATTTGTTTTCATGGTAATAAGTCTGAAAATTATTCTTATTTTTTATCTGTTCAAATATGTCAGAACTCCACTGTTATTTATTTGATATGTTTTACCTTTTGAGTCATGTGGCCTTTTACCTTGCCCATGGAAGTAAACAGAAAGAGTAGCCGCAAAAGAGAGAAAAAGACGATTGAGAGACACACAGAAAATGTAAAGAAATGACCTCAAACTTAAAAGAAATTCTTCTGAACTAACACAGGTGATGTATAGGCAAACACGGTAAATATGATTTTTTGTACTTTGTATTTATTGTAAAGGTGATGTATGTAGAGAGGAGCAGTTTTCTCTATTTGGCTTCATTTTTAGTTTTCATGGTGTTGAGGGAGTTGAAGGTGAACGAGAATAAATACTGACGCACATGATCATCAGAATGGAGCGTGAAGTCCTTTTATTTGCTGAGAAAACCAGGGTGAGTTCAAACTGTATATAAAGATTTACATAGTTATCCCGCTAGCCACCGCGTTCCAAAAAGGAATTAAGCATGGGCGTGATTGGACTCTTGTGAATTTGAAGTACATACTATGAAATATACCTTGGCGGGGGAACTTTTTAATTTTGGTTACATTTTTATATGAAAAAAAAATCAATATTGTTTTACATTTTATAATTGGAGTAGTTTTAGCTGTGCTCTACTCACACTTTTAAAGAACAAATTGTATGCTTCATTTGTATTACATGCTCTTAAGTACCTTTGCTTTGGCATTTCATGTTTTAGAACTTCAAATAATCTTCAGACAATAGACACTATGGGCCTAAACTGTAAGTAAAAACTGAAAAATACATTGTACAATTTGAGGGCCTGTAGCGTGTGATGTACAATTAGAAGTGCGTACATGATTTCTGCTGATAAAATGATATGTAAATGAGAATATTCAATGAGTGCAAAAATGGGTGTGTCTCTGCTCCTGTTGAGTTGTACAAGTATTGTTTTTGGAAATAAACGTTTGGCCCGCTTCAGGACATTTTTTGGTTTGGATGGTGTTTGGATTATGGACTTTCTGACGGGACCTGTGACAAGTTTGAATAAGTTAACCAGTGTTATCCTTTTCACTTTGGACTTAAATGCAGGATGATGGATTACAGCACTCAAGAAAACGTGCACGCCTGTGACATCGCAGCAGTGCAGAGACTTGGACAAATGTCGCATCTCATCTACGATCTTTATATGATACGTGGTGACTGACCCTCATAGCCTCCACTTTAGGACATGGAACAGTCTTTAGGACATGGCACAGTCTTTAGGACATGGGACAGTCTTTAGGACATGGCACAGTCTTTAGGACATGGGACAGTCTTTAGGACATGGCACAGTCTTTAGGACATGGGACAGTCTTTAGGACATGGGACAGTCTTTAGGACATGGCACAGTCTTTAGGACATGGCACAGTCTTTAGGACATGGGACAGTCTTTAGGACATGGCACAGTCTTTAGGACATGGGACAGTCTTTAGGACATGGCACAGTCTTTAGGACATGGGACAGTCTTTAGGACATGGCACAGTCTTTAGGACATGGGACAGTCTTTAGGACATGGCACAGTCTTTAGGACATGGGACAGTCTGTAGGAGGGGGCACAGTCTTTAGGATATGGGACAGATGCGTTTAAGTCCAGTTTGATGGACAGCTGCTGTGGAATGCTCCGGATCAGTGGAGGCTTGTATGAGTCAAGACTGAAGTGTTGCAGGTAAAGAATGTTTTTTTTTTTTTTTTTTTTTTTTTTTAATTATTATTATTTGTTGCAGGTAAAGAATGTTTATTATTATTATTATTATTATTATTATTATTATTATTATTATTATTATTAGTAGTAGTAGTAGTAGTAGTAGTAGTAGTAGTAGTAGTATTTATTTTGGGCAAGTGAGCAATTTACATTATTTTACATATACATATGACAAAAGTGCAATCATAAAAGAAATAACAACAACAAAAACATTTGCCCAAAAAGGAGTGGGAAGAAGAAAACTTATTTAATCCCACCCCCTCTTCTAATATAACATAATGAGCTTTTCTTTTGCATTCTTCAGATATTTGACAATGTTTATTTTATTGCTGCTGCTTTGAAAACACCAGGTCTTTGTGGGTCATTTTAAAGCATTTAAATCAATATGAAATACCCTGTTGGTGCACAAATTGCAGCAACGATCTTTTGTAAAAGTCTGGACTTGTCTCTTCTGTGCTATATTATCACACACTTTTTGCTCTTGGTGTAATAAATCTATCAGCACCCGCTAAACGCACTTTTCCTCCGCCACAGAGTTTGCGCACGTTCACTAAAACAATATTCTTTCACTCTTTTTTAGCGTCTCTGTGAGAGACTACGTCGAGTTTTTGCTCCAGTTTTAGCATTGTTCTCATTTTTGCACGTGAGCAAACTGAAATAAATGCCGGTTAATGTTTCTAGAGGTGAGTTCCAGTATTGGGACCTGGGTTTAGGCATCATCTACTGACAACAGGCTTCTGAATAAACAATTCAAACTTTTTCCAACATGCTTAAAGAAGCATGTAGTTTCATTAACACAATTTGACTCCAGAGATGCTCAGATTTGGTTTATGGACTTTAAAATCAATCAATCAATCAATCAATCAATCTTTATTTATAAAGCGCTTTTCATACACACGTGCAACACAAAGTGCTTTACAAGTTAAAATCACAAAAAATTTCACACACACACACGCACACGCACACACACACACACACACTCTATCGGTCCCAGCCCCCACCCGCAAGCACACCCACACAAGTAAACACAGCAGATACACGCATAAGGCTGGGCACAGATGCAAGTAAGTAAGGAAACGCCATCACAGAAGCCCTCCGCACCGGGGGCGGCACACCAGCTGCAGCCACCAGGCGATGGCGCCGGGCACCCAGCTGAGGCGCGACCAAAAAGTCAACCTCAATCCAGGCACCCAGAACCAAGCACCCAGCCAGCCACAGGCAACGCGCCACCCCCCGGCACAGAGGGCTCCCGCAGAGCAGAAGACCTCCAAACTTTTACCTGTGACAAAACTGGAAATTTCAAAATGACGTACTGTACTTTTATGGGGCTTACAGGGAACTGACTTAATAAACAAGTGTGAATAAAGCAAAATACAAGTCCAGGTGTATTTTTGATGAGAGAATACTGCGATAACATGGCTAAAAGCTCAAGAGTCAAGTTTCCATAATACGTACGCTTTAGGTTTTGTACGGTGCCCAGATAGCATAAAACATTGAAGCTCCTTTGACAGACTTGGCCTCAGCTGCCACAGTGCAGACCGCGACTGTAGCGAGGATTGTGGCTCTAAGCTTTTTATCAGGCGTCTTTCACGGAGCTCCCCCATGTGGCTCCGCACTAAATATGGGCCATTTCTCAGCAGTGGGCTCTGTGAAAGTTTTTCTCATGTTACATTTTACATGAAGCTAAAGTTTCAATGAACAAAGTATTTTTTCCTGCCTCTGGTCAACGTCTGCCATCAAATCACATCCTTCTATTTGGTTGTGTTTATGGTGGTTCTTATTTGACTGTAAGTTTTTATTTTCTTAAAGGTTAATTTTCTGGTGGAGTGTCCTGCTTGATGGAGAAGTTGTTGCGATGCCTAAAATTAGATAAGATCTGTGGAGAGGCGACCATACTCACATAAGAATACATGTTTTTGCTGTCATATAAAAACCTTTAAAGAATAAATTCATAAATAAAAATGAGTTTAATGCCATACTGTGGTGGAACATTTCCGGTAAAGCAATAACATGAAGCAGTAACCTTGACCATAATCTATTTCAAGGTCTTTCTTAACTTTTAAAACATGTTGTTGCTCTAATAATAAAGGATTTACCTCATGGTGTGTATACAAAATGTGATAAATACCCACACACCAGAAAAGTGTGGCTTTAAAGAGGGGGTGTTATAACATTGTTCCCTCATCAAAAATGTGCCTGAAGATGTTTTACGCCCGGTGTACACTGACTGCAGGTGCGGTGTGGTTCGGTGCGGTTCTTCTCTCGACTTGCATGCCCCACTGACTGCACTCTCTGCTGCTGTGCTGTCGCGGCAGGGTGCGTCAAAACTGCACTCCCGAGACGTGTTCGCGGGGATTCACGCGATAAATTAGCATGTTCAAGAAGCCTTGTTGGTCAGCAACATCGGCATTTCACACTATGACTACTTTCTCGTGCTTTTGGATTTTGGAAGCACATTTGCGAAGTACCAGGAGTGTGCAGGGATATTTTATTCATTTTATTCTGAAAATACACTGGATCTGTCAGTTTTGCGCATATGATTTTGTCAGCTTGACGTCAGAGACCGCTGAGGTGTCCTGTGGATTCTTTCCGTCACCCACACCACAACGAGGTCAGTGTGCCAAGGTACTGCTCCGCGCGCTTATCGAATTGCACCGCACCTGCACTAAGGGTATACCGGGTGTTAGATGTCATCCATGCATGTTTGAGTTATCTAGCGATCTCTGCTGGGCCCTATTCAAACTGTCCTTACAATTAGCAGAAAGAGCCCACACCTCCTGCTCTGCCATTTTTCATAAATATACAAAAGCAGGTTGATCTTGGCGCTCTGAAGGGGGAGTGACTTACACATTTCAATATGTTGTTTTTCCCTCATATAGTATTTTCCAAACATCAACGCATTTATGGGACGAAAATGGCAAAACACTTAACCCACATTGCCTAGTATGAATGTGGTGTGTGCATGAGTGTTGGTGCTGGTCAGAGTGATTTTTAAAAACAATAATTAAAACAATAAAACGTAACATGGCGATTGAAATATGTAATATGTTAACAATGAATACCCCAGTGTAATGGAGCTATAGATATCCACTGCTATTGATCCAACCCTTATTTCTCTGTTGTTGAGGCAGTGTTATTGTATAGAGCAGATCGAAGGAGACACAGACTGACCACAGCAGACTTTTGGAGCCTGTTGTTTGAGTAATCACCATATTCACATTCGAGCGCTCTCTCTGGCAGCGGACAGCAGGTCTATCAGTCTGTTCCTCCTGACAGTGGAACCAGCCTCCTCTGGCTCTGCCCACTGCCCCATGAGCCAGGACAGAACTGGGGACATCCTGGGGTCTGGGAAGGACAGTGGCACAGTTGGTAAGTGTTTGCCTTCTCATCAGAGAGTGACCAGTGCAAAACCAAGCACACCACGTTGGGCAGATGGACAGAACATGGACACAGGGAAGTTAAAAGAAGTCATAGTGCTGCTAATCCTCCAGTTCAGACCGCTACAAACCCAAAACATGGATTCTTGTATTAGTTTAGCACTTGAGGTTTTCATTCTTTCCCCAAAATGTTAATGCTCCTGGAAAAGTGAAATGTGAATCTAATTTAAATTGCAAATCTAATCAGAATCAGAATGCTTGTCAGAAACATTGCAACTTAATAATAGTCCTTTTTTTCAGTACTACTTAGAAGGTTTAATGCCTTAAGGATTTGACTGGCTTAATTGAATGACACACAGATGAGTTGTGATTCTTTCAGCAGCAAACTATTTGTTTTGTTATTCAAAAGCCCGGCTGAGATCAGGCGTCAGGAGCATACAAGTATGTGCTGTTGCAGACAATTCAACACTAATGCTTTATTGTATTGCTTCTACAAGCTTAACAACATTTGCCCAACAGTCCTTTTCTACTTCACCACGTTCATACAAGGGGTAAAGCTGGTGGACACTATGCACTTATTGCAGTGGGGATTGACAAAAACAAACTGCTGCCCATAAACTTCACTCACACTGCCCAACAAAGTCACAGTCAGTGAGAGTTTGCATAATTTTGTGTTTCCCATTGTAACACATGCATCCATTCCAGTTCTCATTGATAATTATTTCATATCCTCTCTCTGGCAGCACACACTGGGCAGTCTGTTGTTGCTCACAGTGTAACCAGCCTGTCCTGGCTCTCCCCACCACCGCCCTGAGCCTGGGACAATCTGGAAACGGCCTCAGAAGGTTTTAAGCCAGATGCCCTTCCTGGCTAAACTAGCTCCATTGTCCAGGTTTTGGGAATGGCACAGAAGAACACTGGCAGTATAGTAGTTCCTTAACCTTGCCAAATTCTCATGATTTCGTGGTGACGATGAATTCACAAACACTTGAGAATCCATCTTGTTAGGTTCAGGCTCAATCGTTTGCTTGTGACAGGAGACTGACCAATCAGAGCAGCTCTGTGGTTTGGGCACAAGCCAGAGCCAAATCAACCAAAACAAATATGGTGATGCCGGCAAACGTATTTCGGGCTATTTTAGCAGAAATATAGACTATTTTGCAAGTGAAAAACATGCAGACAGAAGCACTTTATGCATTTGTAGCTGGGAATTTTTTTTATTTATTTTTTTCTCTTATGTGCACAATCTTGTGACAGGTTTGTCTCACAAGATCCTGTGGCACTAGAGTTTGCCACATCCCTATTCACTAATCCTTAGGAAAAATACTACCAATCAGAGTACTGTACTATACACTTAGAATACATTTACATTTAGTTGCATTATTTAATAGTGTAAAACATGATATATAACTACAAACAGCTTGATTTTTGTTGTTATGCATCAAATTAGAGACAAAAAAATTGTACATACACATACTACAACAGTGGTGTTTTCTATTTTTCTCACTGATGCTGTGCAGTTCAAAGCCAAAACTGCATGATGAAGTACTACCATGTAATCCTTTTAATTAACAAAAAGCAGAGGAAGAAAGAAAATTCTGAATACCACTAAATGAAAGAGTAACTGTACCGGAATACAGTTACTCAGAATTAGGATTCAGAATATATATTTTTTGTACCTGTATTGAATTACTTCCCAACAATGACTACAGTTCTGTCAGTCTGTCCTCCGTGCTCCATGTCCCCTGCCCTCCTGGCTCTACCCATGTCCACCACCCACTCCCCTCTCCTGTCCTCCTGCTTCCCATGTTTATTTGCAATCACACCACAGCGAATGGGCAAACTCGGCTCCGAATTCAGCGATATCCTTCTGGCCACCCTAGAGTCTCCAGCCCCTTCTCCACAGGCCATATGACAGAACGCAGTGTGAGCTTCTCCCGTCTGCACGCACTCCGTCGGGCACATGCGCCTCGCTGTAGCCCCCGATTATGGAGCTTTTAAACACGTCCAGGCGACCAGTGCAAAAAACTGGAGAGTGAAATGAAAAGTGTTGATGTATGTAAAATAGAAACGAGGGCGAAATATGTGGTGCCAACATCACAGCAGACCAAACATGCACGCGTGGATCAGAAGCCAGTCCTTTGTAGCGAGCCAATGCAATCTGTTTGGGAGAAAGTGCCAGGATGTAGAACGAAATCAAACATGTGCAAAGGTCCAGGTTTACAATAGTAAGTAAGATCATAACAACAAGTGAAGATGGTGATATTGACAAAGATAAAAAAAAATAAACAGATTTTTATCATGTATTTGAGCAAATTGAGGCTTGCCCCAGAACAAAAATATTGTATACGCAGCCCTTAAGGTCAAAGTAAGTCTTCTGTGTACGGTCGGCATCTATTATTAAATCTGCAAAATTAGGAAATGCGAATTAGCATTCTAGTTGGTAAATGGTCACATTCTTACATAGCGCTTTCCCACCTTCAAGGCACTCAGAGCACTTTACATCAAGAAACCAATCACTCATTCACACACACACACTCGTACAGCAGTGTACACAGACACTGCATACAATGGTATCATCTTGCTTATCTGCAGTGTCTGTAGTCTCACATGTTTTGAAAGTAATTTAAGATTTAGAAAACTATTTATCCGTACAGTCAGCGTTCGATCATCATCATCAAAAACAACACAGAAGACAATGATAAGAGAGTGAAAGTAAACATATGCAGTACATTAACACTGGTTTACTTCTGTGTTTAGCAGCTTAATCGTTGAGGGAATAAAAGAAAACAGATAACGATTTGTTTTGGCTCAAGGCACATGATAGCGCCACCCGCAGGGCATGAAGAAGAACTCTGTGGACAGGATGTGTTCTGGATGGCTAATGATACGCTTGGTTTGTCCCTGTCACTTCTTTTCTCCGGAGTGAACACAAGTCCTTCTGTTGGACTCCAGTGATTTTGGAGCACACCTTGATGATGCTGTTAAGACCATCTTTGTTTTTCACAGATAACCCACTGAATCAGCAAATAAAAGAAAAAGTTTAAATGCTTTTGATGTGTGGTAGAAATTGCCTAAATTTGTCACAGACATTAAAAGAAAACAGTAAAACTAAACTAAGCCTTTTCTGATGATTGTGTCAGTGTTTGACTCAAATATAGTGCACCTAAGTGCAGCGTACCTGGGCAGCTTGTGTCTTTGTTGTGTCTAAAGTCAATTATCAGTATCAGTTTTTTTGTTTTTTTTTCCTTGGGACAAGTATACAAGTTTAAGTTACATTACTATGGAAAGTTAGAGCTCTTCCCACTTACCCGAGCCCTGTCATTTGTTTACTCAAAATACTGATAAATTGCTGTATCTGAGCAGAACATAAGAGGTTGCCTACCCAGAATATTTTTCAAGGCCACATATCAATCCTTCATCTTGAAGTGAGATGGCAGCTTTGTCGTTCATTGCCATGATGAGCTATTGTGCAACTGGGCTGCTGAGCATGTGATCCCAGAGATCCTTCAGATAGACTTGGGATGGAAACAACAAAATTATTTTAAAACACAGTATGACTGAACCAGAACTCTGGACTCAACCAGGACTTAAGAATACAAGACTACATCTGGCCTAAAACTGTGACTGGACCTTGCACTAAAAATAATAAATAAATATGTAACACAAAGGAACCAACAATAAACTTAATCAACACAATAAGAGAACAGAAGTAAATATATTATTAACACAGTGGTATTAAATGCCATGCATTAAAACTGCAAGTATTAACACATCGTGGTGTTACATATTTAACTTTAAGAACTTTACTGGTTTGATCTCAAGGATGTAAGATAGAGCTGACTTCACACTGCATTTGGCCCACCTTGGCTCTTCTTGATGCAGTTGGAGGCAGATGGTGAGTAAGAAGCCAAAGGGCTTGGAAAGCTTCCTTTAAAGCTTCCTAAACTCTAAATCAATCAAATCATGAAAGAAAAAGGGGTCAATGTGTAAGCATAGTGACATCTACAGTTTTAGTCTAAATCCACAATGTGGGAATTAAAGAGAATACAATGTTTACCAAGCACAGCAAGTCCACAAAGCGTGGGCAGTGCTGTGAAACCTCCTGTAGTGTTGGCAAGTTGGTTGTGATCCAGAGTCTTCAGCTGCTGAATGTTTTCTCCAAGCCCATTTAGATGTGATGTTCTCCGGGTGGTTTCACTCTCTTTGTGTCTTTGTGAACCTTTATTTTCAGTGACAGAAGGACAGATACCAATTCTAGCCAAAACAAGCTTGTCATCTTATAGCTAAAAACAACATTCATTATGGTAAAAAAAAATATATATATATATATATATATATATATATATATATATATATATATATATATATATATATATATATATATATATATATATAATAGGGGTGTAAGAAAAAATCAATTCAGTGATATATCGCAATACGTCATTGCATGATTCTCGTTCATTGTACAATGAAGTAAAGACTACAATGAGCTTGGATAAGCTGCGAAACGTATTCGACCAAATAAACTCTGTCCAGTTGACAAATTAAATTTCTCCTTTTGCCATGGATTCTACCTGGACAACTGAGGGATTCTACACACAATGAAGTAAAGAATACTGTCGTCAGTGAACTAGGTTCTGCAGAGCGTTGACTTGTGATGGTTGGACATCTAGAACCACTGAGTCATACTTCACTATAACAGCTCATCACATTAATGACAAGTGGAAGATGGTGTCGCGCATGTTACAAACATGTATGAAAGCCACACAGGAGAAAACATCAAGGCTGTACTCCATGAAGCTGTGAACGAATGGATGACACTAAAAGTCCTGTCGTTGTCATAGATAATGCCGCTAACATGGCTGTGGCGGCGCGGCTAGCACAGATGACCCACATTCAGTGTTTTGCACACAGCCTAAACCTTGCATCACAAAAGGCATTTAAAATACCATCCGTGGCCAGACTGCCTGGCAGAATTAGACATGTTACAGTCCACTTCAGACGCAGTGTTTTAGCCAGTCACCAGCTTAAGCTCAAACAAGAACAGCTTCAGCTACCAAAACATAGACTGATCACAGACGTTGTTACGAGATGGAATAGCTCTTACGACATGACGGAAAGGCTTTTAGAACAGCAAAGAGCAATCTGTGCTGCCCTTCTCTCCAATGAAGTCAGGAAAAATTAAAAGGATATAATCACTGAGTGAATCTGACATCACATGTGTAGAAGAGGTCATCAAAGCACTAAAGCCACTGAAGGATGCCACATTAGTGATGTCTGAGAAGAACATGCCAACGCTGTCCCTCATTGCACCTCTCCATGCTGGGCTTGTCATGGCAGCAGAAAACCATCCTGATGATTCTGAGACTTCAAGGGAAATCAAATCAGTTATAGCACAAGATCTGTCCAAAAGATAATCCACTGAGAAGACCACTCTGAACATGACAAGTGCTGTTGACCCGTTTGAAAAATCTGCAGTTCTTGTCTGAAGAAGAGGCTGTCCACATCTATTCCACCCTGACTGATGCTGTGGTCGCAGAAATACAAAAACACACTTGTGTAAAAAAAAACAAGTATATACTTTATGATTTCATGCATTTAAAACCATTATACAAGTAACATTTAAATGATATATTACAAATGTATATAATCTTTGATTGTGTAATACAAAAGATGAATTAAAAATATTAAAAGCTTGTTCTGTGTTTTTCAGGAGCAAGAGGGTGATAGCGAGGAAACAGAGGGGGATGAAGTTATCCAGTCATCACATCCTGACGATGATGAGCCTGTCACCAGCCAGCCACCCCTGAAGAACCAAGGGCATCATCTGTCTTGAGTGAGCTTCTGGGAACATTTTCCTCTGCATGAGAGACTGTCACACAAAAGTCTGTGGCCAAAGCAGAGGTAAACCGGTTCAAGGATGAGACACCATTGCCACTCTGTGGGGATCCGCTCCACTGGTGGAAGGAGCATGAGGCGGAGTATCCTCATGTAGCAGAGGGTGCACGGTGTTTCCTTTGTATCCCAGGTAAAAATGTCCATTCAGAAAGGGTTTTTCCTCTGCAGAGACGTTTTAATGTCCCAGAGAAGTGTCTTAAAAGCAGGGCTTGTTGATCAGCTTGTGTTCCTGCATAAGAATCTTAAAAGAAAGAGAAATTCTGATATTATATTTCCTTGTTCCCGTAGGCATTATGTGTTATTTTGCATAGTGGTTACTGGTTATATTGTGCTTGCCAAGTTGAATTTCAGTTGAAGTTTGACAGAAACATTAATTTTTTTTTGCACAGCCTTATTGTGGTTATGGACATTTTTATTTTTGCTCTTTCAATGTATTAAGAAGCAAAATGGATTGCACTTTATTTACTTAAAACATTTTATATTTTATAAATGTATTCAAAATTAAGGCTTAATGATTAATAATGGTGCACAGAGTAATGGGCAGCGTGCTGCCCCCGCGACCCAGCCGGATTAAGCGGGAGAAAATGGATGGATGGATGGATGGGCTTAATGATTTTTTGTTTCTAAGTCTCTGTTGTGGAAGCCAAAGTTTTTGGGGTTTTTTTTGTTTGTTTTTTTTTTCCAGTTGGACCAGCATACAACTAGTTTCTGAAATGGTTACTTGAATTACAGTTACATTTACTGTTCACATAATTAAAAAACAAACAAACAAACAAACAAGAAAACATGAAATAAATTGGATTTCATACAATTTTGTTTCCTATGAAAGTGTACTTTACTAAAGTGAATTTTACTCAAATGAATTTAACTCAAATTTGCACATAATAACTACTGAATGCTACTGTTGTGGCTGGCATTTGTATAATACATTGAAATAATATAACACATTACTATTTAACATGTCCAAAGAGTGTCAGTAACATTAAAGATTGTTACTTAAAGGTGCACTGTGCAACTTTTCTGGTGGAGGGTCTGCCACATGCATGTCTCCATGGAGATGTTTCTATTTTGTCAGGAATGTCCTGGTGTGGCATTAAACATTTACTCACTAACATGGGGTTTAAAAAAACAAAAACAAAACTGCATCCTTACTGTGAGTGGGCTCGCCTCTTCACAGATCTGACATGTAGCTTGACCCTGCAGTGTTACCTGCTGTCTCCGTAGAGATAAATAAGTGCAATGCCATACCATGGAACATTCCATGAAATATCTCCATGGATTGAAGCAGATGACGGAACCTCCACTAGAAAAGTTCCACATTACTTGACGGAAAAAGGAGAAGGTCTTTAACTCAGGCAGTTAAACTGACACTAATGTTTTAAACTAGTGTGGCCCGTACGAAAAGCCCAGGCCTGATGTTTATAAAACATTCATTAGTTATTCACTTCCGTAACTATAGCAACGCAGACAATAGTGACGAAATTAACATAGTGAAGAAATTAACATTTCTACTTCATATTTAGGCGATGACTCCCTTAAGTTACTGCTGAGGATTTGCACAATTCATTATGACTGGTTAATAAGTTAACAAAACAAGGTTTAAACTCCCAGCCTTCCACTGTGGAAGCTGCATATACGCATGTTCATTACTGATGTTGTTCCATAAAAAGTGAATTGTTTTGGGGCCCGTTTTCTTAACTTCTACTGAACCAAACACCAAAAGACTGTCCTTATACATAAAACATAAGAGGATATCATGTAAAAGTGGCTAAGCTCCAAAAACAATGTGCATCTTAAGTGCCATCTTCTCTCCGGCGCGTTCAGGGCATGCTCGCTCCGATGGGATTTTCCGGCGCCGCTCCACTGCTCTGATGCTCTTGCAGACTCTTCACTGTTATATTCCCCGTAGACCTCACAATGATGGATATCGGCGAGCGGCTTTAGCTTAGCGCTGCTCATCTGTCTGGGAGCGTTTAGCCTGCTAGCGGGAGGAGCAGGAGCAGCCGGGGCTACTTTGTCTCAACACAAGTGGCAGTCGCGGTAAAGACACAGGTGATGTCTTCAGGCTTTATGGAGTGTTTTTGTGGGGGATTTTATTACAGAGAATAGAAATAGCAACTGTTACCTTGGAAATCCACCATGTTTGAAGCGGCAGTGCAAAACATCCATAGAGATAAACTGTAGTAGCAAAAATAATGTGAAAATAGTCAACAGTCACTACCGTAGACAAATGGATGAAGACAGCCGTTTCAAATTGGTTCCTTTGAGGTCTCATGAGATTTTTCTTCCAAGTGTTCACATTCAGATTGGACAAAAAAGGATTATGTGTTGGTGAGTTGCATCTCTTACAGTTCGAAAAAGCGTTACTAGAATGGAAACAAAAATATGAAATTAAATAAAAACAAAATTTTGAGGTGAATAATATATCAACATGCACGCACACGCTCATATAAACACAGAAGTCATATATTCATGATACTGTTTTAATACTTAAAGGTTGAAATTACATATTTGTTATATTGTTTAACCACAGGAGAGCGCCACTGTGCCTATGGAATGTTTTTTAGGACCAGGTTGACCTTATGACCTTAGTGGAGGAGCACGGAGCGGAGTAAGAAGGAGACGTTGCCGAAAACTGGCCTGCAATCCCTCACACTGCAGCAGAGAATATAGTAGAGTGAGGAGCAGCTCGGGCAGAACCTGATCAACAAGTTATTTGCATATTCATAATGTATTTCTATTTGGGTCCGAGGGAAAAGCGAGCAGTCAGCTTGCTCCTGGCATAAGAGAACTTTTTGAATTTTGGTCGTCTTTCGATAGAACGCGCACCCCAACAGAGGGCAAAACTGGAAACTGAATCGTGAAATTTATATATTAGGAATTATGTTAAAATATCGTCTTACCTCGTTCTCGTGTACCTAATCTCGTATTTCGTCTTATCTTGTGGAAATTGTGTCGCGTCCTATTCCTAGTACTTTCAACAACCTCGCTCCTGATTGGCTTTTTGGTTGCACGCCGGAATTTCCAAATATGGGTCTTGGTTGCAAAATGGTCGGTATATCTGCGAGCCCTGATTGGCTTCATTTAGTTACAATTGAACTCTTCTATTTAGTATTTAGCATCTTAAAATCTCCCTTTGTCTAACATTGGGCTAACTGAAAATTCTCTGATGCACGATGACTCAAAACTCAAAATACATATTTTATTAGTCGACTAAATATTTCATTGGGATTGTAAAAGATTTATATGGACCACAACAGAAAGGAGAAGTGATTTATTCCTTTTTGCATACAAATATGACCTTAACTAGTACTCTTCACATCTGGTCAGTGTACTTGGGTCAAATATAAGGTTGGATAATAGTGTTAATGATACTTTGAGAGCTTTTGGTACTTATACTCCTTATTTAGTCCACTATCTATGCACAGAGCAAGCCTTTAGTTGACCAAGAATTTCTTTAGTTTGTTATAGCCCTAAAGTCTATGTAGTAAGCCACAATTGTAACTTAAAGAGAGGGTATTAATTGTTAACACATAAGATATTTAGATCACCATATTACCTATTATTGTTTTGAAAATGCGCTGAACACAATGTTTAATTAGTTTCAGTTTAGTTTTTGAAGCTCTGAATTTCCACACAATCAGCATGCATCCCAATAATGAAACTACAGGTTTGTGAAGCTGCACTGCATTGTTTTGTATTCTGCTTTTGTATATTTGTGAAAAATGTCTGTGCAGGAGCATGGGAGACGTAGGTTTGTGGGCTGAGCTTTGGATAGTATAATAAAAAAAAGCTTAACCATAAGGAGCGTTTGAATAGGGCCCAGGAGAGATCGCAAGATTACACAAACATGCGTGGACTTATGTGGACATGCAGAACCTCTCCATGCATGTTTTTGATGAGGGAACAAAGCACTATAACGTGGTAGAAAGCTCCAAACAGTCGATTTTACTTAATACCCCCTGTTTAATGAGCTTTAACCATGTCATAATGTTTTTTCCTTCCTTTTACCTTCATTGCTGCCTTACTGTAGCTGATACCTGATTTTGAATAAGCGTTAAAGAAGACATTTTTTTATGCTTTTGGGGGTGTTAAAGGTGCACTGTGTAACTTTTTGTTCTGGGGTCCATCACTTGCTTCTTTCTATGGCTATGTCAATGCTCTCCCTGGAATGTTCCACAACTCTCCCTTACATTTATTCAGTTACAGATGGTTTTGTAGCTCAAAAGTACCTGGAAAAACAGGCGTTCTGACTGTGAGCGGATGTGACCTGTAACGTGGTCTGGTTTATTCTCTCTGAAGATAGAAAGGTTTAATACCATACTGTAAAACATTCCAGACAAAGCAATAACAAAAAAACATTTGACCCTCCACTGAAAAAGTTACACAATGCACCTTTAAGTACAACTCTTAATAAATAAATGATGAAGGAACACTGTTAAAACAAGGTTAAACGCTTATATAAGTCGATTTTACATAATATGTGGCCTTTATAAATAACATAAACTATTTTACTTCAAACAAATCATGAGGGCTGTTGGACAAAAGATGAACCTGCTCAGATCCGATCAGTATCAACCAACGCTGATCTGAGGGCGGTGCACCCTGATCAGATCTGGGTCTGAGTGTTCCCAGCTCGCTCTGTTGTCACGAGTCACAAGTTCGGGGGCATCTAGAAGCTCATGCTGTGTCAGATCTCATTTGAGCAGTTGCTTCTACAGATCTGCACCGTTTATGGAGGATGTGAAAGAGCCCACTTGACAGCTTTGAACACACAGGTGATCGGTCTGAACTCCTAACATCTCCTCAAAGCAGTCGTCTCCATCTACAGCCATGTGCACAAATGCCTCGTAAGTCAAATATAGACTTCTAGCACAGATAACATTAATAATATCTCAGGTTTCCTCACAGGTCCTGATCAAAGATACCCAGCTTAATTAGACGAAATGCAAAAACCAAGCGCTCTAATTGTTGCCCTGAAGATGTGTGTTGAAGCAGAGTGGTACATAAGTTATATTCAGCAAATATTTCATGAGACCTGCTCTTCCACTGAGATGTTGTCTGATTTAAGGCCGATCTCAGCTCATGAAGTGTCCGAATTAACTGCAGGCGTTTGTCTATGTCCCCATTGCGGCCGTCAACTCTGAGTGATCATCCAGACGAAGCAGTGTTTAAAGAAAAACTGAACACTGAATCAACTTTTTCTTTTACAACTAAACTGTGCACATGGTGATTTCATAGCATTGTTTACTATTGCTAGCCCTCTTTTTTTTTTTAATTAATTTGTGTTCAGAAAAGGTTAGAAGCTGAGTATGTTCTGACTTCAGTGGCAAGTACTATATGACATTACATTACATTACAATAAGACTTTTCCCACGTGGCAGGGGCAGAGTTTGAAGAGTGGATACCTGTTAGACCAATCACACTGGCCGTGTCTCAATTCGAGGACTGCAGCCTCCGGAGGCTGCAAAGGCCGGTAAAATTGCAACTAGTAGAAGATGCAGCCGCGGACATTTTCTCCCGTAGAAGACGTAGCGTGCGGTGCATGCTGGGATATAAGAGGCCATGAAGGATACTCGGATGTGTCCTTTGTTCACGACCCGATCTCCATGGAAACAAGGCCGGTTTTCAGGCTACATTTGAGGGCTGCATGAAATGGGACAGGCCTTGTCGCACCGGAAGTGAGGTATGCAGCCGAAAAACCAGCCTCCGGAGGCTGCAGCCCTCGAATTGAGACACGGCCTCATATGTCCAGACCCCGTCTCTTCTCTCCTTCCACCGCCTTCCCTTTCTTTAAGGGGTGGGGTACTGCCCAGTTTAACAGATCTATTTGAAATGTGGTCATGGGTGGAGTTTAGGTGTTTAATCCCTCATGAACTTGAACAAGCTATTGGCGTAACTGATAAGTGGATTGGCCAATCAGAGAAAAACATGGTCCATTGAGATCAAAACAATAATAAATAAATGAACCTGATTGGACAGCTCATTTGAGTTTGGTGTAAGATGCATTGGAGGAGGCGGTGACCAGACTGTAATTCATATATGAGAATTTCAGTCCGGTTTGATCACACTTTTGACAACCCTAAGCTGATTAAAATGTAAAAGTATTGAAAATCAGATACTAATCAATACTAAAACTAATATCGAAAGGAGATACTCATTTGAGCAGGTATCGATACGGCAAAAAAAATCACATAAATAGGACAAAATATGAGTTTTGTGTGATTTTGAGCTTTACCAGAACAAATATAAGACCTCATTGTAACATAAAGAAAGTACTGTTATTTTGTACTGAAAACTTAAAAAAAAAAAAAAAAAAAAAAAAAAAAAAAAAAAAATAATAATAATAATAATAATAATAATAATAATCTTTATTGTGATATTGGAATTGGTATAGAGTATTGAATCATTTTCTTAGTATCGAAATGAAGTTTGAAATTTTAGTATCATGAAAACACTAAATCAACTGCAACTACTGCCACTTTAGAGACTCATGAGAACAATTTTGCTGAAAACCATTATTGTTTTATTTTTCCAAAAGCAGCATTAATCTGGAACTGTAGCTGACTTTACACTTCTCCACCTCCACCTACCCTCGGCGTTCTTTATGGGTGCCATTATGTACCTATTGATTGGTCACTAATTGCTGCAGTGCACCCTGGGAGTTCTTAAAAGCCAAACAAATTACTTTCAAAAACCAGAAGTTGCACTGTCAAGCTGTTGCTATGAAATACATTTGTTTTGAGTGGTTTCGTGGCTGCCTAATGAAGAGCGCGGGTGAGCTGCGGGAAGTGTAACGTAAACAGTACACAAGCGGTCTAATGGGGTGGAGAGATGGAGAAATGAGTCCATGTATCTGCTAAACCCAAACTAAATGAACGTTAAATAATGAGCTGAAGCGGTGAATAATGGGAGTGTGTTGGACTTAATGAACAGGCATTTGATTGTGAATGCAGCTGTGATTTTGAGCTTTCTAAAGTATTCAAATGTTTTAGCATGTCCCACTGGTCTTTACTAAAATATTTTGTTATAGTTTTGATCAAGGTCATGTTTTCCGCATAGTACAGATTAAATAAAATGGATGAAAAATAATCACTAATGACTAAAACTAAAGTTTGATCATTTTTGTCAATGAAAAAGTGGAGTTTAGTTTAAAGATCCTACTTTTCAGTCAGTTAGTTTTCCAATCAGAACAGATACAAACTGCAAAAATGACTCCATAAAATTAATAAATACATAAAACAATTGGGTTAAAAAATACTATACATTTTTGAAAATGCACTAAACTGTAGTCAAAATGCTAACGCTAAAACAATACTGTATTGTTTGTGAAATGTGACACTGACTCGGAAAATAACTCCCCACAATAAATCATGGAAGGTACAGTGGCCTTGGCCCTGGTGTATGTAAGCTATAACAGATGAGGTTTAAAGTGCTCCTTGATTTAAAGTGACCAGTAGACCATGTTATGTTGCTGTATAAATGTGTTATTGGGATGGGTTTCATGCAATAAATAAACCATTTGAAATATATATGATATAATATCTTAAGTTTTGAAAATTTTAGAAAATTTAAACTAGTCTGCTCGGTAGGGTCTTAAATGGACTCGCTCCAGCACGTTTGGGTGAGTTCATTTTGCCCAAATTCAGCACTAGTGGTAGAGTAACAAGAGCGTCTACCAGAGGCGACTGTGTAACACCTTAGAGACGCACAACATTCAGTCAGCAGGTGTTTTCAGTCAAGGGAACAGAAATCTGGAACAACATCCAGCTGCAATAAGAAACTCGACCACATTAAGATAAGATAAGATAAGATAAGATAATCCTTTATTCGTCCCACAGTGGGGAAATTTCAATGTCACAACGCAAGTTTCAGAAAAAGTAGGAAAACAAGAGCACACATCAAAAACAAGATAAATAATAATAAGTATTTACAATCAAAATATTGTGTACAGTGCAGTGATGGACAGTGGTGGTTAAATAAATAAATAAGTAGCAGGTAGTGACTTTAAATAGTATTGCACATTGTTATTATTACTATGGCGATGACACATGACTAGCATTGTTCATTATACAGTCTGACAGCAGCAGGAAGGAAAGACCTGCGAAATCTCTCCTTCACACAGCGAGGGTGAATCAGTCTGTCACTGAAGCTGCTCTCCAGAGCAGACAGGGCATCCTGCAGGGGGTGACACTCATGGTCCAGCATAGACATGAGTTTAGCCAGGACCCTCTTGTCCCCCACCTGCCGCACCGAGTCCAGAGGACAGCCCAGGACTGAGCTGGACTTCTTGATGACCTTGTCCAGTTTCTTCTTCTCCCTCTCTGTGACGCTGCTGCTCCAGCAGACTACACCGTACAGGATGGCTGATGCCACCACAGAGTCATAGAAGGTCCTCAGGAGTGGCCCTCTCACTCCAAAGGACTGCAGTCTCCTCAGGAGATAGAGCCGACTCTGGCCCTTCCTGTACAGTGCATCTGTGTTATGAGTCCAGTCCAGTTTATTGTTCAGATGCACACCCAGGTACTTGTAAGAGTCCACTCTCTCAATGTCTCTTCCCTGGATGTTCACTGGTGGGGGGGCAGTAGAGTGGCGTCTGCGGAAGTCCACCACCATCTCCTTGGTCTTCCCCGCGTTGATGAGAAGGTGGTTCCGGTGACACCAGTCCACAAAGTCCTGCGTTAGTCCTCTGTACTCCGTGTCGTCATCGTTCGTGATGAGACCGATGATGGCGGAGTCAACGGAGAACTTCTGCAGGACGCAGCTGTCCGTGTTATATCTGAAGTCTGCAGTGTAGAGTGTGAAGAGGAAGGGCGCGAGGACGGTGCCCTGGGGCGCCCCCACACTGCAGGTCATGAGGTCAGACACACAGTCCCGGGCTCTCACAAACTGGGGCCGGTTTGTGAGGTAGTCCAGGATCCACTCAACCAGGTCACAGTCCACTCCTGCCCACTCCAGCTTGTCCCTCAGGAGCAGCGGCTGGATGGTGTTGAAAGCACTGGAGAAGTCGAAAAACAAGATTCTCACAGTGCTGCCGGGCCTCTCCAAGTGGGACAGCGAGCATTCAGAACATTTAAAACCATCTGAAACGACGGTTTAAGAGAAATCAGATCTGTCATCACTAATGTTCTGCTTCTGTGTAAATGTCACTGTTGTATGTCATGATTGTGTCTTATTGTGTTGTTTTTTTTATCATGTTTGTCCTGTGAATTGTCATTGACAGTTTGTCTATTGTCTGAAGTTGTCCTATGTTGTTTCTATTTCTTTGACCTGCTGAGGACAACAGATGTAAAATACCTTCAGGCTAATTCTGGTGTATTTACAAGTGTATGTTCATGAATATGCATTGTCCCTTTAAAAAAAAAAAAAGTTGCATAAATTCAGTATCAAATGTACCTAATCCAATTCCTATGATAAAGCATTTTCATTTCATTTTCACTCATATGGTGATATTGTTTTATTTTTGAATGGCGAAAAGTCCCCAAAATGGTGTCCATGAAAGGATAATTTGCTATTTGGTTGAATAATGTCACTTGTAACATCTTCCACACGATAGACACATCTTTTTCACTCACTTTGAAAGTCCAGTCAGTCTCAGCGTAGGTGTCTGACAGCCCGTAAGAAGAGTTCAGCCGGGCCACTGCGTCATGACAAGCTGCAAGAACTGCAGAAAAAGAGCTGTAAGAACAAAGTGATGTCATCCTGTTCTTGAACCACAGACTGTATAAAGTATAAAGTGGACTAAGGGAGTGTGACGTCAGCTCCAGTCAAATGAAGCTCACAAGGCCAGCAATTACAGGAGCAAATTTGTAGTTGGAGTTTCATATTAGGAATAGAAATCTTTTTATGGGCAAAATAGTGAAATAAAAACACCAGGGTCGTGTAGAGCGGGTTAATACAAACATTTTAAGACCAAAATGATAGACTTAGACAAACTAGCAGTATAGCAGAAAAAAATAGATGGTATAGCAACAAAAATAGATGGTATAGCAGAAAAAAAAGATGGTATAGCAACAAAAATAGATGGTATAGCAACAAAAATAGATAATATAGCAACAAAAATAGATAATATAGCAACAAAAACAGATGGTATAGCAGAAAAAAATTGATGATATAGCAACAAAAATAGATGGTATAGCAGAAAAAATAGATGATATAGCAGAAAAAATAGGTGGTATAGCAGAAAAAATAGATGGTATAGCAAGAAAAAAGCTGGAAGCGCCTCCATGCTCACTTATTTGAAATACTGTGGCCAGCGAGTTAGCCATGTCCATTTATTTAAACAGTCTATGGTTATAACAGACTTCTTACTTGTTACGCGGTATGACTTGGCCTTTACCCTGACCCTGCCTTTGTCCTTTACCGCCTGGTTTCTCTCCTCCGTCAGCTCGTGTCTACTCGCCTCCGTGTACACGTGTATTTTGTTCTCCATATTCACTTGTCTCTGGACCACCTCACTGCAGGAGGAGAGCTTATGGGACTCACTAACAGCCCCGGCTCTGCGGCTCTCCAGCCTCATGTGGAGAAAACACATTGTTGGCTAAGTGCTGCATCAATCTTTGGGTTTATCCCAATGCTAAACGTGAGCGCGATCAAGCCTGGAGGTGAAAGGGGTCGTTCGTACACCGCCCACCGAGGAAGCTAAATGAGGAAAGGCACCAGCTAGCTCTAACGCACTGTAAAAAAGAATGTGGAATATACGATTTACCTTGGCTTGGCAACTTAAAAGTGCAACACCTGATTTTTACTGCCTTAAAAACATGAAAAACAGAACTAGTTCATTCCAAATGATTTGCAGTGGTCCAAAGTTATTCCTCACTTAGTGTATGAAGTTCGAGCATCCTAATTATTCGCCGTGATGAGTTTATAAGAGTTTTTCGACAACTATCAGAGGTCAGATCTGAGTTTTTTCCGTCATGCTAACAAACTTCCTGATCATCGGACAATAAAATCATTTCTAATTAGATGCAGAAAGTACACAGTGGACTTGTTTTGACCTCATGAGTTGCTTATGCTGTATATCTGTACTTGGAGTGAGGTAATTTTGCTCAGATACACAGGAAGAAAATTGGGTAGAGGCTAATTGCTTGCAGGGTGCCTCTCTCCAGATCTGACTTGTAAGCTGACTCTGTGACATCACTTTCTTGTCTCCATAGTTAGATAAATTTCCAGATTTTGAACTAGGTTTGGTTGCAACTTCCTTAGTTAGAGGATTTTATTTTTTGCAAATGTTTTGGGTCAAACAAAAAATCAAATAAATAAGATTTGGTTGGCATAACTGTTACTTTTTTGCAGTGCAAATCTAAAATAGTGGCATTTTGGGAGGGAAGAAAATCACTTTTGAAGTCTTCCTGCTGAGCCCATTGACTTTTCTAATGGTGAGAGATGGCTGAGTTACTTTTATGTCGACAAAATGTCTTTGACAAACAAACTGCCACTGACTTGGCTTCACTGCATTGGACCTCCTGCCGGGACATTGGTGAGGACTAAAGGAGAAGGTACGTGCTGGAACAGTGAACAAGAGAGCACGCTTTTGGGTCATTGATTGTACAGAATACATAAAAAGGTTCATCAGAAGTATGCAGCAATGTCAATACAACATAGTTCTGCCCCTCTCCTCTGCCCCATCTGACCCTCTTTTCTGCATCTTCTGTTCCATCTGACCCTTTCCTCTGCATCCTCCATTCCTCTGACCCTCTCCTCTGCATCGTCTGCTCCATCTGTCCCCCTCCTCTGCAGTGGAGAGAGTATTATGGTAATGTTCACATATACATTTTTTACTTTTTCTAATTATCTAATAATGTAATCAATACATACTGTATTGAATGTAATGCAGTGGTAATTTTTGTTGCATTTTTGAAACAAAGAGCTACTTCATATTTGCTCTGAACCATGAATCAGGAACATGTTCTACCCACTGTGATAACCCACCATGACACAGAAACTACTGTCTGGCACAGTGTTATGTACTTGTTTGCTTATAGTTCACCAATCTCTGTCTACATCAAGCTTTTCTGTCACTCTTGGAAATGCACCATGACAAAGTGTTTGGTGTTGGCTTCCCATGATTCTTAGTAACAATGTACCTGATTAGACAAAAAAATTTGACCCTGTCAGGAGCTTCTGTTTTCATTAATGCACAACAAAATGCTTTGGAAAAACCACAGAGTGTGGAGTGAATGAATAATGATCTGTAAAGCGTCTTTGAGTCTCCAGAAAAGCGCTATATAAAACTGATGCATTATTATTATTATTATTATTATTATTATTATTATTATTATTATTATTATTATTATTATAAAACCATACATTATATATTATGCATTATGTAAAGGGCATTAAATATATTAAAATCAGGTACAGACCTTTTAACTCAACAGTCTGAGGAGAATCAGTTGGGAATGACACTGAAATTGGAGCAGCATAGAAAAAAATGGTACAAAATAGAGAACTTTTCCATAAATAAAATTCCCCAGATTAGTCTATATTGATGTTAGCACAGATATAGTCTGCTAATGCTAACCGCTAACAACCCCTATCCCCTCACTGTGTTAAAAGCATTAGCCTGTTAGCTCTTGCACATGCACAATGTCTCTTCACTCTTTGGTCAAAACTCCTCTGAGGTTTCATTAATTTCGCTCCTGTAAAAAGAGGATGCTAACGAAATGCCCCCAATGGTCCCACCCGCTCTTCGTTAAAACCAGCGTCACGGAAACCAATTAATCTGCCTCTGCAAACGAGGTGAGGATCCCGGGTGCACTTTCTCTTATTGACGCTTTCATTAGTGGAGATATACTACCACTTTTTAGTTCAAATGTTTGATTTCGTGCACAACATCATTGGCTTTTCTGCCGTAATGTCCCGACGCTGTTTGTTTAATGAGGAGACCTGTGAGACGGCAATTAAAATTTGTGAAAGCAAAAGATGAAACTACAAGTCGTAAGTCATCTCCAAACGTGGAGAGTGTTAAGATACAAGAGGAGCGTGTTTAGAGCTTTTGATCACAGGTGTAGCTGCGGAGTTTCACCTCCTCTTTAAAAAGCACCATTCTGTGTTTCTAAGAGGGGTTATTATGCAAACTAGATTTTTATGAGCTTTCTACCATATTATAACTTTGTTCCCTCATCAGAAACATGCCTGAAGAGATTTTAGATGTCATCCAAGCATGTTTGAGCCCTATTCGAACCCTCCTTACGGTTAACTGTAAGATTCTGTGCAATGCTCCGCCCAAATGTCTACATCAGCCATGCTCCCACACGACAATTCTCCATAAATATAAGAAAACATGATACAAAACTGTACACAGCAACTTGACAAACCTGCCGTGATGTGCAGTAGTTTGATTAGCGATATGTGTACTGATTGTCTTGTGACATAGCGCTGCAGGGGGAGGGACTTAGCATGGAGAGAAAAGGAAGAGGAGACTCAGAGTGTCAAAAATAAAAATGAGACTTAAAAATATAAAGTATGATTCAGCTAAAATAAAACAATAAAAGATAACATGGTGATATTATATTAGTAGTTAATACCCCACAGAAGTTAAATACCCCTCCCTCTTTAAAAAGGTAAGTGAAAGAAGCTTATATGAAGGGGTTAGACCAGACATGCCCAAACTATGGCCTGTGGGCCAAATGCAGCCCTCAGACAAATTTTTCTTGGCCCTCAGGCTTCCAGGTGAATTGGCCCAGGTGAATTGGCTCATTCTAACATGTTAAACATGAATATTTCAATTATTCACTGTACTGAGCCCCAGTCTATGGCCCTCGATCGGCCCTCTGCTTCGTCTGTGTTTAGATATGTGGCCCTTGATGAAAAAAGTTTGGACACCCCTGCACCAAATAAATGATATGGTGATTTTTGAGTGACTTTTGAGTAACTATATCCTCTATATTAAACTACCATTTTTTGTTGTGCCTCAGACTTCTTTTCTATTGCAACTTTAGCAAAACTCTGCTATAATAACAAGCTTTTTGATATAGTGCAGACTTCAAAGAATGTTCCTTATTAAAGCTGTGGTGGCTCAGTCAAACCTGCGTCAAATACAACATTTTGAATGAGTCCCTTCATTGTCCTGTATCTGCGGCTCTTCGCTGTGAAGACGTTTCATGGTGAAAAAAAGTAGTGGCAGTGTAAAAAAACCAAACTCGACAAGCAACAAAAGCTTTATATTGACAATACCAAATGATTTGAACATTTGAGTTTCTTGCACCGCTCCTTCAGATGAGATTAAATTTTTACCACATGTCTGTGGTCTTTTAAAAATATCAGACTTTGACCATAACTTAAAGCTGACCTATTATGCAAAATATGGAGTGATTTGTGCATGTTTGAGCAATCTTTAATCGCTTCAATCGATCTTTTATGAATCAGTTTTAAATGAATATTGCAAGTTAAAATGTGCAAATTACAACATAATGATTATATAAAATTCTAATGTTTTAGCCTTCCAGTTGCATTAACTAAACAAGTTATAAAATCAGAAACTGTCCAGACAGTTACTTTCACTTGATTAGTCATTTCCCCAAGCACCTTTACTCCTACTACAGTAGTTATCGAATTTCCTTTGGGACAATAAAGTATCTATCTAATCTAATTTCTTGGACCACTACTTCTACTTGACTCATTATTTTTAAGTAATGGCACTGTTGTCAGTATAAATTCTCTACCTACCTCTTTTAATTATTACTTTACTCATGCCTGCACATTAAAAGAGTTTATACCTTCTGCTTGTGTTAAAAAAAGCAATCAATGCATCTTTTAACTGCATTTTTTGCATGTTACAAAAAAAAACCAAAAAAAAACAAAACAGTTTGCTCCTGGTTTTATAGTATTAGCGAACACAACAGAGCATGAGGCATTGGTATGTGTACAGACTCCCTTTGAGCCGGGGTCAGAGGAGGCGTCCAGACAAAGTGGTTTTAGGGAGCGCTCCTCTGGCTCTGCTTTGGTCCCACTGAACTCAACAACATCAGGTCAACAACAATACAAGACCCAACAACTCCAGGTCAAGACCAGACAAGAGGGGCCTGGGCTGATTTTAAAAGGCGGGGAGCCACGTGCCATCCAGGGCCAAATAAAAAACTGAAGCTGGTTGTCTGTACCAGTAAAAGAGAAAATCATTAAAAGGTTCACTGTGCAACTTTTCCGACGGAAGGTCCGCTACCTACTTGTCTCCAGGGAGATGTTATTGCCTTGCCTGGAATGTTCCCTGGTGTCGCATTAAACATGTACATCTTGCATTTATTCATTACAGGTGTTTCTATTGCTCAAAAATACAAGTATTTCTTCTGTGAATAGGGTCGACTCTCCACAGATCTGAATTGTATTGTAGCGCTGTAAGTGCTGTAACCTGCTTGTCTCACTTGTGATACATACATTTAATCTATACTGTGTGGAACATTCTAGACAAAGCAATAACATTTCCATGGAGATGGACCATCCACCAGAAATGTGACGCAATGCACCTTTAAAGATGTTGTACTTGATTTTTGCAGTCTTAAAAGCACCTGAAATACTTCAACAGTTCAAACATGTTCACCTTCCTAATACATTCCGAGCCAGCGTCCTAATTATTCACTGCAGTGCGTTTATAAGACTTCCAGAGATAAGAGCTTTTCAGTCACTGTTAGAAAGCTACAGCTCACCAGCCTTATTTCCTGGTTCGCGATTGATAAAAATAATGGATGCAGACAGCACACAGCATTCTGATTTTCACCCTAGAGAGAGAGAGAGATCTGGGTGTTGCGGCAGCTGCCTGTGGTCTGTGTTGTGACATTAATCCCATAGAGGGCACACTTTGTACAGTCTGATTGGTTTGGCTTGGTTAGAGACGCACTTCCTCTGTAATATATCTGTTTTCTGCATACATTCGTGTCATGCCCAAACGTTAGCAGGTTCCTTGGAATGTAATTAGTAAAAAAGAGCTGACCTCTTACCACTAAGCCACTGCCTCTGTCACTGAAGTACGGCACTGAAGTTAAAAAGAACGTTCAGTTATTCTACTAATGAAGACTCGACAGTGTTTTTGTGTCTCTGGGCAAGCTATTATTTAGCCAATGTCTTTTATTTTTAGCCTGAACCTCAAACACTGTGAAGTACAACTATGTTCGCTTGACTGTGTTTTTCATTTGTATCAAAATGGCGTATGTAATGCCTGTATAACGCTGTTGAATCCTACGCACATCACTGTTTAAGAAAATAAAACAGGAGAATAAACAAAGTTCGTCACAGATCTCGTTCGGTAGATCAGAACAATGACGTCTTGAATACAGGCATATAAAGATTGCTCAAGCATGCGTGAATCACTGTAAATACAGCTTCGAGAAGGTCAGTAGGAATGGTTGGTATATGGTCACATTTTTATATAGCTCTTTTCTAACTTTGAGGCACTCAAAGCACTTTACGTCAAGGAACCACTCACCCATTCACACACACTCACACATCAGTGTGCGCAGACACTGAGGCCGAGGGGGTTAAGTGTCTTGCCCAAGGCTACACACTACCAACTCTGACCACACTACCAATGATGTTTACGTCAAGAGCGCGATTCGAACTGCCAACCTAGAAGGGAAACTACTCCAACATGTTTTAAAGCTATTATCTGTATAGAATCAAACTCCACCTCCAGTGATCGTATAAACTTACATGAATCTTCTAAATGTGCATTAAAAATAAGGTCATAGAAACGCAACTATAGTCAAATCAGTTGAGCAGAATATAACAACTTTAAATACTATGTTTAATTGCCAAGCCCAGTTTTCGAGAATGTTTTTTTGTTTACCACCTTCTCCTTTCGACAGTGACGTGCATTGATTCCTGGGCATCGATCGGGGCCTTGCTTAGCGGACCTGGACGTATTGCTGAGTTATGTTGGAAGTTTTTATAATGACTTTTCTTTCGGCGCCAGAAAGATCTTCAATAATCATCAGCGTTAGTTGGGAGAGGAGCAGAGGAGCTGGATCAAACCGGGACTATCAGGAACGCGACACCAAAGGCCAAACCAATGCACAGTACTACAACGAGAAATGTCACAGAGTACTGCAAGTTACTGTACGAGATTTGAACTGTGGACCTTACAAGATACACGATCTATTTGGGAACATCGATTATTTAAATGCATGAAGTTCGCCTCATTTTGTGTATTTTTGGACAGCAGTGCTACTCTACACTACATTGGTAGATCTTATGAGTATGTCCATATGTGAGTGGTGGTTAGCATTTCACTCACGGCGAGAAGGTTCCAAGTTTGATTCCCACAGCAGGCGCACTGTGTTCGTGTAGAATGAGAATGGTGGGTTCCCTATTGGTTCTCCAAGTTCTCTGTGTCAACCTATCTTGCATTATTTTTTTTATTTATTTATTTTATTTTTTTTTTTTACAAGATTTTGATCACCTTGGCATTTGTATTTTATGTTTTAGAATTATTTAAAGGTCCTATATTACACAAATTGGGTTCTTGTGAGCTTTTAGTCATGTTATAATGTTGTTACCTCATCAGAAACATACCTGGAGTTGTGTTTTTGTTTTGTTTTTTCATTCACACACATTTGAGTATCTTTTATTATTAGTCTGTACATCTCCAAAGCTCAAAATGCTCTGTTCCACCTTGTGATGTCATGAAGCTGTAGTTTTCAAGTTGACAGCCTTTTTTACCCCTTTTGTTCAGTAGAGTTTGGCGATTCTAGGGCTGAAATTAACAAAAAATTCAGGGTTTGCGTGTAAAATGTGTAAATGAAACAAAAAACAACACCAGGCATGTTTCCATGAGGAAACAACATTATAACAGAATAATATGGGCCCTTTACCTTTAAACCAAGTACCCTACAGACCTTATTCCGCCCCACCCACTTTTGCCTCTAAATGCTGCAAACCGTGCGTCCTTTGTAGTGGCACTTCTTGTTAAGTTGGACTCCCGTTTATTTCCATGGAGAATTTCAGAAAAGTTTTGCCACTAAAATCTTATTTGAAGTAGGTTTATTTGTGTAAAATGTTCAGAGTTCATGTGCACCAACAAGTCACAATGCACCGATTCTCTGGAGACTTTAAAACAGCTTTGTGGTCCACGTTGAACTTTTTTGCTGTGACATCGGCGGACGCATTGCAAAAATAATACAACCCGAATGAAGATGCCAACGCCTGTGGCAACTTCTAAAATTAGGTGCCAGGTGATTAGCTTTGTGTTAGAGCTCCCTCTGCCGACAGCAACAGGCATAAAAAAGAGCAATCTCACAGCCATTTAGCAACGTGACTATCATTCCAACTCTGTGTTTATTGATCTCAATTTGTGCAGAAATACTCAGAACGGGCCCAGCAATGTTTTATGGACCAAAAATTTGTACAGGAGGCTGCCAGGTCCCATATTTATTACATAGCAATTTGGGGTAAATTGCAACGGAGTGATTTCTGTAGCTTAGAGGGAGAGGACCTCATAAACAAACTTAAAGAACACATATTGTGCTTGAGCCTGCAATATAATATAATCTACGACACCCGTGGATCATTATATTTTAATTTGGACATAACAAGATAATAAAATGACTTAATAAACCTCCTTGTCAAAGCCTGATCTCATCAGATCTCAGAAGGTAAGCCGGGCTGGGCCTGGAGGGGAATACCAGGTGCCACAGTGAGGCGCCAGTGGCAAAAAGAAAAAGTTGTTATGTCCTCAAGCAAGACACTTCACCCACTTTGCCTAGTATGAAAGCAGTATGTGTGTGATTGTTGGCCGTGGTCGGAAGGGTTGATGGCGCAGATTGGCAGCCTTGCTTACATCAGTCTGCCCCAGGACAGCTATGGCTAAAATAGAAGTTTACTGGAGTGAATGAATAATGCACCAAATTGTGACATTGAGCGTCTAGAAAAGCACTTTGTAAGACTAATGCATTATTAAGTCCACAGACTTGTGCGTTAGAACACTGAGGTGCCCAGTGGGAGCTGACGTCGCTGTAAACATCATCACAACAAAACGCCACTCCTATGAATAGGTGCAGATCATGCCAACAAGTAGCAAATTTATTTTCATTTGTACCTTAATGACTATGCAGCGCTGCTGAATTGTACGTGCATCATCAATTAAGGGAATAAAATTGAAGAACAAAGTTAAATACGACACATTAGGCATGTGCCGGTGAAAACAGGGATTGATCGGCAATATGGAGTCTTGAAAATAAGTAATTAAAGATTACTCAAACATGCAGGAATCACTCCAAAAACAGTTCTGAGATGGTAAACAACTATAAATAACTAGAACATGGTTAAAAGCTCTGTAAAGTCTTTTTTTGCATAATATGTCTGCTTTAAATAAGTCTTTGTGAGTGAAGCAAATTACAATCTCATCTATTTTTTGGATGAAGGACAAATGTTATATCGTGGTTAAAAGCTAAAGAAAAAAAGGCACTGTTGCATGATTTGCCCTTTAAAACAAAATCAATAGAATAATCCTCCAAATGCGTACTCCCGACTCTTAAGGTTGAGTCAAATGCAGAGTTTAGAAAGCTACCTCACCTCAAACTTTTATTTCAACTCATAACAATTTACTCTTACTTACACTGACTGCACTGTTACTGTGACAAATTCAACCTTTTGTTATTGTGTCTCGTAAACTTATGATGGATATAAAAGTTCTATCGGTTCTGCCTTAGCGAACTTTAGTGGGCCCCTGCTGTGTCTAACTGGCCCCTGGAGACTCCACTGTGCTGCGTGTAATGAGTATGTTCCAGGCAGTGCACACCTCCCTAGACATGGACCTCGACCCAGCGCCACTGGCTTTATCTGCTTTTTGTTTGTGTGTCGAAAATAAACCAGTGTATCCAGCGCTTTGTCACTTGGTGGACTTACGGTTAACGCCGATGTACCTGATTTTCACTGTCTTAAAGCAGACCTGTTCTGTAAAATTGACTTTTTAGAGTTTTTAACCACGTAATAGTTGTTTCCCTTCACCATTTACTCACCCGAAGTTGTATTTAGACTGATTTATGCATGTTTGAGCAATCTTTAATCGCTTATTTTCAAGACATTTTCATCGCCACCGGAACACGCCCACTGGTCTGTACTTACTTTATTCTCCAATTTTATTTTCTTAATTGGCGATACATGTAGGATTCAGCAGAGTTGTGTAGTCATGTTAGCGTAAACGAAAAAACAATCTGCTCTTCGCTAATGAGATCTGCAGCTTTCCTTCAGAAGGGCGACAACTTCACGGCTCTTTGTCGTAATGACATTTACGGCGACGTCAGCTCACATTTGGCACCGAAGTTTTTTAACATGGTTTCTTTTATTAATTCATATTAGATGATTATTGTGAATTAAAATGTCTGTCTTATAACATAATGATCCAGGGGTGTCATAGATAATAACATTTTTCATTCATTTGCAAACAACAACGTTCATTTAAAACTGTTTGCAGTGGTTCGTAGTTATTCTTCACTTATGCAATCCTGGCATTCTAATTATTTATAAGTGCTTTTCATAACTTTCAGAGGAGTGGCGTTTGCTGTGGGGCTGGACAAAAATAAGATTAAAGCGATTAATCATTCATATCGATTTGTCTGGAAAATCTATTTTATTTTTCCCTCACCTCCCCCCTAGGAAGCGCCTATGGAAACACGGGGGATTGAAAATCAAATCAGAAATCAAATGTATAGAGAAAAAACAACAACTAGCATGCCATGTGCAATTCCTGAATCTCAGATAAAGAAAATATACTTCATTAGATCTAGACAGGATGCATTTTGACCATCTTATAAAATTTATCTGTGCTGGGGGAAGACAAATTGCTGAAATACATGAAAAAAAAAAAAAAAAATATATATATATATATATATATATATATATATATATATATATATATATATATATATATATATATATATATATATATATATATAATCATCAGCACTTTCTTTTCACTTTCAATTCACTTTTTTAACTCTTTACAATGTGCAGCAAACGAAGTAGACTACAACATGTATTTTTAATGTGCCTCCACCTTTTATTTAAATTATTCAGAATTAAAGTTTTTTTTGTGTATGTTGGTTTAACATAAGTGCTGTGTCTCGGTGTATTACTTGTCTCTCTATATGTCCTGATGACTCCTGGAGCCCAAAAACAAACTGTTTCAGATCGAGGCCTTATTCACCTCCAGGTCCCATTATTTTGTAGGGATCAGAGTTCACTTTTCACACCTGAAATAAAGTCTGGACTTCCCAAATGAAGGAGATGTGAATACGCCCTATGTACTTTCATCTCAACTGCCCGAGTCCATGGGCTTTACATGTTTTGATATGCAAAGAGAGTGATTGACAGCACACTGCAGGTGGCACATGGAGCCTTGGCATGTGTCAACCTCCATCCATCTAGTGCCAACAGTGCGGTGTCATGGCGTCCTGGACAGTGCACAATACATTTCCTCTTTCCTTTTCTTTTCCTCTGTCACTCCCTTTAACTGCGGACCACTATATCCATCCACATCAGGTGGTATTATTGCGAGTTTATGCTGTTCACCTGTAAATAGGAAATAAAATGAAATGCAAATGTGAAAACTCTTGCCTGTGGACTTGTGTAGCAACAGGGCAACATTGGCACGACACACTACATCTGCAAAGCTCAAAATGCTCTGTTCCACCTTGTGATGTCATGAAGCAGTAGTTTTCAAGTGAACAGCTACCGTTTTCTTTTAGTTCAGTAGAGCTTTCAAAGCCCTTCCAAAGCTGAAATGATCCAGATTATTATAGTGAAGATGTATTTTTAAAAACACAGTGGAACATTTTCTGTTTTACCATATGACATCATTAGGTGGTTTTCTGTTTGAAGAAAAAATAAACTCTTAAATCTGCAGGGTTAAACATGTGAATGAAACAAAATTCAACTCCAGGTAGCGATCAGAAAATAGCGTAATATGGGCCCTTAATGTATGAAAATGTTTTACCCACAGACGTGTCCTCTCCGTACATTCTTATGGTTAATGCCTTCTCTGTCTCATTTCTAATCTCTGTGCAGATGATTGACTGGAGGAATTGTTCCATTTCTTCTCGCGCGGCAGTAATTAGCTCAGGTGCTGGTACATGTCACGTTCCGGCCGCTAACGGACTGAACTCATTCTGTGTGTGACCTCAGCGGATGGATCTTCCTGGTAAGTTTAAGTGGTTAGCTCTCCTCATAACTGTCAAAAGATACGTGCAGATGATTATGTAAAGTACAAGAGCTGATAAGGGACAGAAGAATGTGGAGGAGAAGAGTTTGTGTTTTTTTTTTAATGACTTAAATGTTCCCTGTGAATGTTCCCTCAAAGTGGAGTCATAACTTACATTTAATGAAAAAGCAAAAAGAGTTTTAAGGTTGTGTGAAATGAAAACTGTGTAGCAGAAAAGAAATGTTTAAATGTTTGACCAATTCCTGAAAAGGTTCTAAGCCCCTCGTGCATATTAACTTTTAGTAGTGAATATACAAATTATGATTGGAGATGTCATTGCTCTGCTTGGAATGTTCCACAGTATGACATTAAACAGTTCTACTTTACATTTATTCAATTACAGGTGGTTTTACAGCTCATAAATATCTAGAAAAACAAACATTCTTACTGTAAGTGGGTGTGTTACTGTGAAGCGCCTCTCCACAGATCTGACCTGTAACATTCCAGACAAAGTAATAACTTCTCCATGAAGAAAAGCATTTGACAGACCCTCTACCAGAAAAGTTACACAATGCACCTTTAAATGAATTAATTTGTTAAATAAACTCTTGATTGTTGTTTGGTGTATTTTCTGTCATGACTTGAAGACGTTACAGGTGAGATCAGGGGCAAACTCCTCCAATCTGTGAGGGGGACGAAACAGGACTTTCTTGGACATTTTGGTCAGATTGGATGTGAGTGACTGTTTTGTGAATTTGTTTGTGTGAATTTTGTTTATTTTATTTAGTTTTATTTTTATCTTTGTCAATTTGTGTTTTTCACTTTAAATATTAAAACCAATTAAAAAGAAAAAGGAAAAAAAAAAAAGCTCAGGGGCAGACACCCACCACAAATATTTTGAATATTTTATTTTGTGGACTTATTTTCGCTAACATGCTTTCTCTCTCTGCTTACTCTCATTCGCTGAAAGGGAGATTTAGAGATTTCATGAAGGAGCTCGACCCTTGACATAATCTCCACAGAGAAAAGCCACGTCTCAGACCCTCATGGTGATCTGATTTGAGAAGTGCAAAAGTCAGAGCAGCTCTTCTGAAAGTGCTGAGCTCACTACCGCATGTGGACGTCAGTGTCCACTCTGGTAAACTAAACTATACTCAACTATACTAAACTGTCTGTACAGAAAATAATCATTCTTCTGGTTCTTGGATACATTCAATTTGGTAGGGAAGGACTGCGTCAAACACACAAATGATCATGCATAAACAGACACACACGCACGCGCGCACACACACACACACACACACACATATAGTTTTCTTGCTGTTATGCTGTGTAACAAATAGAATGAATGAAAAAATGTTGTTGTTTTGTCTTCTCTTTGCCTGTATGGATGGTGTTGTATGTTGTAATTTCTGCCTCTTGGCCAGGTCGTCGTTGAAAATGAGAATTGGTTCTCAATCGACCTACCTGGTAAAATAAAGGTTAAATAAATAAAATAAAATAATACAGCAAAATGCAGCAGCACTATCTCATTCATCGATAACAACACAAAGGAGACATGACACCAGACTGTTCATACACAACTGAACTCAGGTGGCTGCAGTGTGTAGACTCCGGTGTGTAGACTCCAGGTGGACTTGAGTGTTTAACTGTTAGAGCGTCTGTTAGATAACAGCATGAGCAGTGACCACAGTGACTGGTGCTTCAGTCTGCAGGAGCTCTAACTGATTAGTCACACTGTAAATGTGCTCAGACCATACACCGCACATATTAACAGACCTGCTAGTCACTGTGTTCCGAATAGGGAGTTTGCATAGCCGTGAAATGGTTCCTTCGAGCTCCAGTTGAAATTGACTTGCCTCACCCCTCTCTCTGTAACTGCTGCAGTGAGCCTTGTCCTTTTGGCCCTAAAATGTTTGTATTAACCCGCTCTACATGATCCTGGGGGGTTTTCTTTTGCTGTTTTCATCACGACATGAATAAGAGAACAATGAGGCACCTTCTTTTCACCAGGTTTCTCACATTAACATTTATAGCAACAGGTTTGACTGACAGCCTTTTAGGACACAGGTGAAACTTGGATCATCTTCCAGAGTCTTTCCTCTTGTGTCTCTGTTGACTGTGAACCTCCGGCAGCACCAGTGCCACAGCTGAACCTGCAACGTCACAGTCAATTTAAAAACACTGAGGCCAACCACTGTCCAGCAGCTTGTACTTTATTATATGCAAGACTGAAACAGCTGGACAGTTCAAGAGTGACACAGAAGCCGACATCGTCATCCCTGAACACTGCACCAAACTCAAATCCCTGCAGTGTATGGGCAGACTTTGACATGCAGGAAGTGTCTTCGCGACATCTCAGGTCAGAGGGAACAGATGGTGTGGTCAAGTTTTGTTGTTCTTTAGAAGACAAACTGATCTCCAGGGACACTTTGTAAAGACACAGCAGGATAAGAGTAAAGCTGCAAACATGATCATGTCAGAACAAAAACAAAACATTGGCAGCACTGAATATGTCACTATGAGCTTTGCCCTTTTTCAGTGAATATTGTATTTTGCAACATTTGTACATGTTATTTACATAGTAGATTCTCAGTGAAGACATCAAAATTCTGAATGAAGCCTGTGGAATGTGGAAACAAAAAATAAACTAAAAATAACTTGTTTTAGATTTGCTTTGGTCACTACTTTGCACTATTGAAATGTCTTGACCCTGACATGACACATTTGTGAAGTGTCAAGGGTTTGCATCACTGTCGACAAACCAAAGAGCGGATACTTTGAGGATTTGAATATTTAATATAAAAAATATTCATTTATTTGCCTTATTTTTCTTACATAATCCCATCTATCTTGCTTCATATATTTGAGGTCTTGTGTATGTATCTAAATTGTAGTAAACATGATGAACAAAAGATCCTTGAATGAAAACTTTTGACTGGTAGTGGACATGTTTCCTAAAAAAGTGTTTGGACATTTTTACATATATATAACTCCAGGTATGTTTTTGATGAGGGTAGTACAGTACAACATGGTTAAAAGGTCAAAAAGGTCAATAATGCATGTTCTTTAAACTCACATAAACTCCATCCACAACCACATTTCAAACAGAGATGCTAATCTTGGCAGTACCTGGAGGACTGAAGTGGAGAGTGAGGGGAGAGAGTGACATATGAGGAACAGTGTGATTGGTCAAACTGGTATCCACACAAACTACGTCCACAGCCAGGGGAAATCAGAAGCACCTTGTGTGATGTCACCAACTACTGGAAACTGCAGTGGCCATTTAACCAGGCTCACAGCAGTTTGGTATGTTGGTATGTGTGTCACTCTGAAGTGAGTTTTACACATTATTTGAATCTAACTTTTGTTACATTCAGATGAGAGAAAACCACAGACATCTTCCCTGTCCACAAATGCACAAACCTCTGACCTTCTGCATGTTTTTCACAAACAAAACCTTCTGTATTGACACTAAAATAGGCTTAAGTTTGTCTGTCGGTGTCGCCGTTGCCTTTGGCTTCTGCACAAACCTCAAAACTGCCATGTGACTGTTCGTCCACCACATTTTGGGCCCAATCGCACCAGCGGGCGCCAAGATTGATTCTCATTTGTGAACTCAGAAATATCACGAGAATACATCTTCCTGTGCAAGGTTAGGGTCACTGAAAGCAGCACAAATGTAGACTCTTTTGACCAGAAAGATGAAAATGTACCTAGTTTGCATTAAAGTTGCTAAAAAAAACCCCACTTGGAACAGTAGATTTGTATTTATTTATTTATTTAAAACAAGTACGGTGCACAGAAAACATTCATCTCAGAGAAAAAACGATGCTCTGCGGCAGATTTAGGTACAATCTCCTTTCCATCTGCAGTCCTTGGGCAGGTACAAAACACATTAAAGAAACTATTTACATTAAAACACCTCTCAGTAACAGAAACTCCTTAAAATAACCACAATCCAATTCATCATTAAACATTTAACACAATCAAAATTCATTCATTCTAATTTCCATAAATACAAAATTTCAAATTCACCATTATCTTCTAGAGTTATACAAATTCATTGTTCTCAATACCGTCTGAAATGTACACTTAAAAAATTAATCCGTATTATTATTCTGTAAAATACCATTCCTCAATGACATGACCATTAAGACACATTTCATTTGTCAAATACAGCACATCTACATCTGCACAATACATCTACTAGGGATGGGATGATTCACTTAAGTCATGATTCGATTCTCTTCGATTTTGATATCTTAAATGATACCTTTTATATGATCAACACTAAGCCTCTATAAAGCTGTTACTCTGTATCTAAGAAAAGACCCCGGGCTTCACCTTTTCCTGCCCGTGCCAAAATGACAACACAGAGCGCACGGAGGGACACGTGAGAATCGAACTCAACACGGAATCGAACGATACAGTCCATCCCTAACATCTACAGTACAATCAGTCAGAATGTTTAAACATGAAGAATCCTGATGTTGACACGCCTGCTGCTCAGAAGACATCGTTTGAGCCCGTGAGAGAAAGTGTGGGACTTACTGCAAGTTTTAAGGTCAGCTTTAAGGTTTGTGTTCCAGTGTTTTGCTGCTGTGTCTGAGAAATGTGCTCATTGTCCCATCACAGTGCGTAATAATACTATTTTAAAAACATATACACGGTTTAGAAGTAAAGAAAATGGAGATGTTATTGCTTTGTTTGGAATGTTTCACAGTATGGCATTAAACTAAACTAAACCAGTCAAAGTTACAGGTCAGATCTGTGGAGAGGCAACCACTGCTCACAGTCAAAATGCCTGTTTTTGTAAGTATTTTTGAGCTATAAAGCCAAATGTAATTGAATAAACGTAAGCTAGACAATGACGTATCCATAGAAACAAGCAGATGATGGACCCGCAGCAGAAAAGTTACATAGTGCGCATTCTGAACTTAAAGTCACAAACTGCGTGGTAACCCAGTGTTCCAAACCGCGACTTAGCTCGAGACAAACAAGGACAAATGTTGTACACGGCGGTTTAAAATGCACACAGCAAATATTAACAGTGTTTAATGTGGTGGCACCAATTACAGCGGAAAAATGGAGGCTACAGAGGGAGCGCCGTCACACGGAGCAGAGACAGAAGCAGCGTTTAGAACAGGACCCATTAAGCTCATAAAGGGAGAGGCAGTGAAGAGGGACAGAGGAGAGGTTTAAACAGGGAAATAAAACTACCCAGGCTTAAACTACAAGAGAGTAGTATTTTACGGTCCTGTCCACACATGAAAAACACACTGCCAAAAGGGAACAGCCTTGGTTGGAATGAAATGGGAAATATCTACTTAGCCACTATATAGTATGCGTATTAGCTCATGATTAGCGTCGCAGTAGTTTTAGACTAAAGTGAAGCGTTGTAATTTCAACAGTTCAGAATTTAAAGGGAATTTCAACAGATTTTATTTTATAGTATGGTAATATTTTACACTCATTACATTTTATTCATTCCATTATAAAATAAAAAAAAAGTACTTTAATCTGCAAAAAAAATGCACTTCGAAAGTGTCCATTTGTATTTCTAAACTGAAAAAGATCGTTTAGTTTTGTTTTTTTTTTGAGTGTGTGTCTCCTAATTTACTCAAAATCCCAAATGAAGAAATGCTGACATGCAAAACATCCTAGTTTGATAATTACTGAATCTTCTTTAAAGATAAGGTAAGGAAAAGTCAACTTTATTGTCCCCATAGTGAAATTTGCTCTCTGCATTTGACTCATTATTCAACACCCGACAGAAATAATGAGCAGTGGGGGACCTATCTCAAGATCTTGAGCTAGTCTTGGTCAGGATTACATTAGCTGGAGGATTAGACCTATTGTGCATGTTTTGGGTTGATGGAGGAAACCAGAGTGCCCAGAGAAAACTCACGCACACAGACAAAGGGAGAACATGCAAACTGTGCACAAAGTGTAAGCAGAAGTTCACAAAGTGCTTTACCTTCTGCATGTTTTTCCCACATAAAACAGTCTGTACTGAGGTTAAAACAGGCTGAAGTAGACTCAGATTCAAGGAGAACATGCAAACTGCAGTCAGCCAGGCATATCCACTTTTATAATCTGCACCAATCAGGGACACCCATGGTCCGTCTTTATCAAAACAAACATGGCTGCTTACAACAAAAAAACAAGGAAAAAATATCACAGACGACTGAAAAACATCACAGATTTTCGTAGAATCAATGAGCAAAACCTTAAACTGTTAATCTGTAGCGTGAGATAACATTTTGTTCAAAATGTCAGATGACCAATGAGGTCCTTCGGTTCACATGCAGCTAGACTGAAATAGACTGCATAAAACATACAGAGATCTCATTCGGGAGTTGAACCCAGAACCTTATTTCTGTAAGTCCAAGCCACTCAGCAACTATACCGAGGTCCCACCCTAAAGGCTAAGAGAAAGGCAAATGAATATTTTCGCTGTCTGTGTGTATTTTGACATGAATCTGAATATTAGCTGGTTCATATTTTCTCATTACATTAACATAATGCGTTGTGCAAAATATTGTGTGAGAAAAATTACAAGAAATTGAGTTTAGAAGTTCTCATCATTAGCCAAATGAAGCTTGTTTTTGTTTTCACTTCTGTTTGTAGTTTGTGTTGCCCTTTTGACCACAATAACAGATCGAAACCAATTTGAACAAAACTTCTCCCTGAGCATTAGAAAGAACTTAGAAATGACTAAACAGATGTCTCCCAATTAACTAAAAAATGGAGCATTTTACTGTTAAAAAAGATACAATTTGGTACTGAGGGGAAAAAAAAGGTTTAGAAAAATAACGTTTCAGTATCAGAATGTAGTATTGTCTCATACCTACTTACAAGTATTGAATATTTTTGTTGTGTCCTTAGGCAAGACATCTAGTTTTAGTTTAGAATCTGACTACCCGATTTTTCCATGTATTTGGGCAAAATTTACTTAAGATTACAAGAGTATTGTGTCTTTAAATGTTGCTACTAAAGTACAAGTAGAAAGTACTGATCCAAAAAGTACACAAGTAACAGTAAAAGGCCAATAATTTCTCTAAGAAGTACAATTTTGTCAAGAAGTAACTCAAGCAAATGTAAATTAAACAACCCTTGAGTCAAATTTTGATACTTGCAAATGAACATGTAGTAACCAAGTAATAATAATTGTAGCCCTTGTATACTCAGGAATTACTTGAGTGGGCTCTGGGTTCTTTGACAGTATACACTGATACTAAACTTAACTACTTTTAATTCTTTCGGATCACAGCACAGTACCTTTATTACTAAATAGTAAAATATTACAGAAGTAATAGTCTACTGAGGACCAAATTAACACCAAACACACTGTACTTGAACAATAACCCTCCCTTTAATAATGAAAATAAAATAAAAGTGCAGGTTTACAAACTTTCAAGCTCCACACAAATGTACAGCAAATCTATCAATTTGTCCTAATGCCGGCATCTAAATACACCCTACGTTGCAGGCCTGTATCGATGCTCGGGTACGTAGTGACCAAAAAACTCCCAGTCACTTCACTCCGTGAGCCAAATAAAAGAAAAACAGTGTACCTTGAATAAACGTAGTAATCCCAAAAGAACCGTCCGATCCCGTTCCGCGGCGTCCTCGTCTCCTCCGACTAAGCAGCTCGGCGCACAGGGTCACAGCGTATCTCTCACAGCGATGCAGGTGCGTGGTCCACACCCGATCCAGAGCGTCTCGTCCTCTGTATCCCACGTAGCCAGAGGTACTCTGAGCGTCGCGGGCACTCAGAGCACTGTCTGGGGTCTGTTCCGCGTTGTCCAGTTCGGCAACAATCCACTGTAAGCTCTCCGACACCGCGTAGTTGGCGAACCGCAGCCTACAGTCACTTTGTCGAGGTGGGTTTCTCTGTTAGCTGGTAATAAACGGCTCATTCACAGTCCACAAGTTTCGCATTGAAACTAGCCCTGTCTCTGCCCACAAATCACCAAGTGGTCCTCACGGTGAATTATCTTGAAGACAAACCACACTTATTTGACCAAATCTTACGCAAAAAATACAAAAATCCGAGACAACATTAGCTAACCCTGTCTCCCGGGCATCCCCGCCAGATCTCTCCCTCTCGCACCACTTCCCACAACAACTCGTGATACTTCCACAGACTACCTCCGAATAGGAAAACAATTTACCCTTGTACAAAATTGTAAATAAAACATTAATATTTATAATCCTCTTCTAGTTTCGAAAACATGTTTTTAACCATAACATTAACTATATATATTTTAATGAATAATGAAATAAAATGAATTGTCTTTTTAACTTTTCACTGTATAACTATGAACTATGGTTTTGCAAACATACTTTTAACACATGGATTTTTATCCGGGTTACACCCTCCCCCCACTAAATGTCTGGTGTCCCCAACAGACTACCAAAACTCTACTGACTGGGAAGAATGACCCATAACTCCATGACGATTAATCCTGTCCAATAGTAATAACAACCCCTCCATGGATTATTGTGATTGGCTTATCTTTAGCCTTTCCCAGCTCATCGTAGGTTAACCGAACTACTGGTTTAACCTGTCTCTTAGACCTTAAATTCGGACTATCAGTCAATTGGTCATGGGGCGATCTAAGTTTTGGGGTCATGGCAGACCGTGTTGCTCGGGGCTCCACCACTTGTTCTGGGGTAGAATAAACATCATCTTCATCTTGGTCTGTCTCTTCTTGTGTGATTTCTACTGGATTTGGCTCAGTTTCACTTTCAGTTTCTCGATAGGACTCTACACCATCTTCTAGCTGTGACTCATCATGAGGACTGTCCTTATCACTGTCATGTTCTGGAGCATTTGTTTGATCTTGACGATCCTCTTGCAAACAGAGAACATGTCGTAGACCTTCTCTGACTCTTTCTCGAGTATAGTAGCGTCGTGGGGGCTCATAGTACTCATTCTCAGAAGATGACTCAGAATCTTGAGATACTTGAGGCTCAGCCATAACAATCGGTGGCTTTGGAGTTTTTGTCCTGGTCTTCTGTACAACAGAACAATCTGCCTCTTCATCAGGTATTGTCAATCTTACACTCTGTCTGATAGGAAGAATGTGATCTCGGTGAATTGTTTTGATATTACCATTCCCATTTTCTTTTTTCAGCTGATATACAGGGAGATTAGGCATCTTTCCAACTACACGATAGGGTATTGGACTCCATCTCGTTTCCAACTTGTGTTTCCCTTTGAGACCCCAGTTTTTGAGTAACACTCTGTCTCCGATCTCCAAGGACTGGAATCCAACTCTTTTGTCATAAGCCTTCTTGTTTTTTTGATGGACTTTGTCTGCAGTTTCAGACGCCAATTTGTATGCTTGGTGTAGATCTTCTTTCAGCTTTGACACATAGCGCGAGTGACTTTCCACAGCTTTATCAGATGAAATCCCAAAGCATAGGTCTACTGGCAACCTAGCTTCCCGACCAAACATGAGAAAATAAGGTGAATAGCCAGTAGCATTGCACTTTGTACTGTTGTAGGCGTGGACCAGGTATGGGACGTGCTGGCTCCACTGACGTTTCTTTTCTGTGCTTAGAGTACCCAACATTGAAAGGAGCGTCCGATTAAATCTCTCAGGTTGTGGGTCTCCCTGTGGATGGTACGGGGTCGTCCGAGACTTTCTTATCCCCATCATCTTGAGCAAGTCTTTGATCAGGAGGCTTTCAAAATCTCTTCCCTGGTCGGAATGAATTCGTGCAGGGAGACCATAGTGTACAAAGAATTTCTCAACCAAGGTCTTGGCCACGGTTTGTGATGTCTGGTTCTTGGTCGGAAACGCTTGGGCATAACGAGTAAAATGATCGGTGACCACCAAAACATTGCTCAAACCCTTGGAATCAGTCTCCATAGAAAGAAAATCAATACATACAAGATCCATAGGGCCATTGCTGGAGATCTGGTGAAGCGTAGCAGCTCTCTGTGCAGGAGTCTTACGCATAACGCATTCGCCACAGTTTTTGATATGCTGCTCAGCATCGTGGGACATTTTAGGCCAGAAGAACCTCTTACGGAGCAAGTCCAGGGTCCTCTCTGTGCCAAGGTGTCCTGACTCATTGTGAACTGATCCTAACACAACATCGTGATACTGCTTAGGCAGGACCAGCTGAGCAACATCATCACCAGATGGAAGCTTGGTGATGCGAAAGAGCAGCCCATCTCGTATGGTCAGTTTGTCTTTTTCACGTTTCAGTGGAGACCGCTCAGGACTTGTGTCTGACCACTGATTCTGTTGGACAGCTTTAATAGCTGGACCGATTATTGGGTCTTCTTTCTGAGCATAAGCAAGATCAGCGGTGGAGACATGTTCCAGAGACTGCAACTCCATTTTCAGCGGAAAGGCATAGATGTCTGGAATGCATTCAGGGGAAGCTCCAGTTTGATCAACACATCTGACAGGCCTCTCTGGGGTTTCGGACACTTGAACTCTTTTGCAGATTGACTTAACAGCTGCCTCCGGTATTGTCATCCATTCAGTGCATGTGTCAGTGTTCTCAAAGTTTCTTGAAAGGAGGTCTGCGTCGATATTGTGCTTACCGGGGCGATAGTGAACATCGAAATCATAAGTGGACAACGCTGCTAACCACCTGTGCCCCACTGCGTTGAGCTTTGCACTTGACAGCACATAGGTCAAAGGATTGTTATCCGTGCGTACTGTAAAGCGAGCACCATATAGGTAATCATGGAAGCGATCCACCACTGCCCACTTAAGTGAGAGAAACTCCAGTTGGTGTATTGGATATCGCTTCTCAGACTGGCTTAGTTTCCTGCTAGCGAAAGCAACTGGTCTCAAATCACCATCTTGAGGCTGGTAAAGGACAGCTCCAAGTCCTTTAAAGCTAGCGTCCACATGAAGCTCGTAGGGTTTGGTTGGATCTGCAAAGGCTAGCACTGGCGCATGGGTAAGGCAATAAATGATCTGGTGAAAGGCTTTGGTGCAGGACTCATCCCATCTCTCTCCAAAAGGTTCAGACTCTTTCAGGTAGGACTTGTTCGGATCTGTAGCTTTCTTTCGGCTCTTTTGCGTGGGTGGATAGCCTTTGGTCAGTTCTGTCAAGGGTCTCACAATAGCGGCATAGTTCGCTATAAATCTTCTATAATACCCACAGAAGCCTAAAAACGATCTCAGAGACTTCAGATCTCGAGGCTGAGGCCAGGTCATGACAGCCTCAATCTTCTGGGGATCAGGAGAGACACCTTGGGCGGAGACAATGTGGCCTAAATATTTCACCTGCGGCTGACAGAATTGGCATTTGTCCAGAGAAATCTTTAAGCCTGCTTCTTGAAGGCGATCCAGGACCTTGAGCAGCCGCTCTTCATGTTCCTCCAATGATTTTCCAAAGACAATAAGATCATCCAAGTAGACCAGGACCTGGAGGAGGTTCATGTCTCCAACTGTCTTCTCCATTAGCCTTTGGAAAGTCGCTGGCGCTCCAGTTATTCCCTGTGGCATTCTCTCAAATTGGAAGAAGCCAAGCGGGCAGATGAACGCCGTCTTTTCTTTGTCTTCCTCTGCCATGGGAATCTGGTAGTACCCACTTCGCAGGTCTAGCACTGTGAACCATTTACTTCCTGACAGTGAGTCGAGTGCTTCATCAATGCAGGGAGTTGTGTATTGGTCTGGCACTGTACGGCTGTTCAGTAGTCTGTAGTCTATGCACATCCGTATTGTTCCATTCTTCTTCCTAACTATTACAATCGGTGAAGCATAGGGGCTACGGGACTCTTTGATGATGCCAGCACACAACAACTCCTGCAGATGTTTTCTGACGTCCTCTATGTCTGCAGGTGCCAGGCGACGTGATCTCTGGCGAAAGGGTCTTGGGTCAGACAGGCGGATAGTATGTTCAACATCTTTTGCTAGGCCAACGTCCCACTCACTGACAGAGAAGACATGGGAGCGTTCAGCCAGTTTCTGTCTCAGCCGCTCTTTCCACTCTCGGGGCACGGGAGAATCACCAAAGTTGATCTGACTGCTTTTAAACTCAGGGGTTTCTGATTTTTGGAGTGGCATTGAAATAATACTTTCAGTGCGGTACATGTGTCCCATAACTGTCCCAACTGGAATGACTATTTCTCTGGCAGACTGGTTTTGCACAAGGATTCTGAAGCTGTTGACTTGGACAGCGTTGGCAGGCACGACCATGGGCTGTAGCAGGACATCACCTGGCAGTGGAGCTAGAGGTGATGTGTCAACCATTAAGATCTCTTGGCCAACCATTTGGTTGAAGTCGACTTTGCATGTTAGTTGCAGGTCTTCTCCAGGAGGTAGTGTCAATGGGTTTGGGCCTTGCCACGTCACACAGCCTACCTCATCATCGTGTGGGGGGAGAGAAACAGTGTCAGAAAGCCTTCGTTGCTGTTCCCCTTGGGCTTGGATCCCCAGCGTTTTTGTTATGTCGACCCCCTTTTTTCTACATTGCAGAACCAAATTGCGGACGTGGCTGGTATTTGTGCCAACAATAACTGGGATCTGCTCTTCTTTGGGGCTTGGACAGATCAGGGCCAGAACAGTCACTGTGTGATTGGTACCTGTAACTTCAGCTGGATATTCAAAATCAACCACAACATAGCCACGGTAGGGGTAACTGACATTGGACTCACTTAAACCCCAAAGGTCAAGGCCAGTCACCGGTTGCACGGGGACTGAAGACAGGTTGGCTTGGTACCAGGACTCAAATATTATGGTGACTTGAGATCCACTGTCAAATAAAGCATCACAAGGCTTGCCATTCACTTTCAGGGGTAAAACACTTGGTGGGCCAATCAGTCCTTCAGGAATACCAGTAGGTGTGACTGTGGTGAGCAGACCTTGTTTGACATTGCAGTTTGTGTCTGTGGATGAGCTTGTTTCAGCACTGGGACTCCCTTTCATTATCTTCACAGTTTGAATAAGCTTCCTGATTACTTTGCCTTGGTTTTCAGGATTGCGACACTTGGCCACAAAGTGCCCTTTCTCACCACAACGGTAACAGAACTGTTCACTAGGTGGTGGCCTGCTTCTATTGGGTGTTCTTGTTTTTGGCATAGCTTCCACTGCTTTCACCACGGTTGGCTTTGCAGAGAGTTCCGGAGTGCCATCTCTTTGTGCCACTTTGTGCTGCAGCCTTTTGACTTGTTTCCTTAAAGCAGCAAGATCATGTGCGTCACTGTGGTCATTGGACTGGACTGTGGTCACTGGCGGCACACTGTAACTTTTCTCTTGTGCTTCAGGGGACTTGGTCATGCAGGAAGCTAGCTTTGTCTTGAGCTCCTTGACCTCAGCTTTGAGACTTTGTATCTCTGCATGGCTTTCAGCTCCCACGTGTTTTGTCCGAACTGGCTGGACAGCAGGATTGAGTTTTCTCCTGGATGCCTCGTACTCCTCCTCTGTACGGATCTCACTTAAGAGCTGGAGAAAAGTTGGAGGTGAGGACTTTCTTTCTCTCAGACGCAACTGGACTAGCATCAGATCAGAAGCTGTGGCTCCTCTTAGCAGCTGTTCCAGGCGGGCTTTGTCTTTGCCAGCAACTGGAAAGCCTCCTCTCTGGACAACCTTTGTGAGGGCTCTCTCCAAGCGCCTCAGAAAATCTGACAGCTTTTCATTTGGTTGTTGTTGCATTAACCGAAAGGCAAAATAGAGGTCATCTCCAGACTCTGCACTACCAAATGCACTTTCCAGAGCATCCAGGTATTCAGTGGGACTTGCCTCAGCATCAGAATCTCGCACTGACTTTGTAATTTCTAGCGCAGGCCCCCTTAAACCTTCCATCAGCCTGCGTCTTTTCTCTCTGTCTGTACATTCACTTTCTTCCACCATAAGCCAAGCCTGCTCAAGCCAATGGTCGAATGCTTCTTCACTGGGGGGAACCGGCAGGTTCCCTGAGAATAGCCGCAAACGTCGATAACCACCTTCGGCTTGTGGTTTTCGGGTCTTTTCCAGTAAATCACCAACTGCTAGTAGGATGGACTCGGTGGGGTTAGTCGGTGACTCAGAGCGAGGTGGCTGTGGAGGGGCACTGTGAAGTAGACCTTTAACATCTTCCATAGTTTTGCCCTCAGCGGTTAACAGAGTTTGTAACTTGACATGGAAATCATCAGCAGGTACAGGTTCACCAACAGAGATTATTTGCCAGCTTTCTCCACTTTCAACGTTAACCACTTCTGTAGGCACGTCAGCATTGGAGACATTCTCTCTGCATTCACATAGAACCATCAAGCATCCTGATGAAATGTGAAACATGCGGCCTCTGACACGGACACGGCCAAAACATTTTACAGTTCCCACTGTTTCCTCAATCTTGGCTATATCTGCCTCTTCTGGAACCATAACAATGATGGCTTTACTTTCCTCCAAATCTTCACCCCGACACCATCTCTTCAGCTCGGCAGTCAGCTCGGTGCGATCTGCCATGGTTCAAAAAATCCAATTGAACTGGGAAATGTCAAATTTGTAACTTTTGGAAACTTTTACATCTAGTTTAAGGCCCCTTTAACTGTACCTATATAGACCCAAAAGATCCCAGCGGTGCCTCCATTTTATGTAGCCCTTGTATACTCAGGAATTACTTGAGTGGGCTCTGGGTTCTTTGACAGTATACACTGATACTAAACTTAACTACTTTTAATTCTTTCGGATCACAGCACAGTACCTTTATTACTAAATAGTAAAATATTACAGAAGTAATAGTCTACTGAGGACCAAATTAACACCAAACACACTGTACTTGAACAATAACCCTCCCTTTAATAATGAAAATAAAATAAAAGTGCAGGTTTACAAACTTTCAAGCTCCACACAAATGTACAGCAAATCTATCAATTTGTCCTAATGCCGGCATCTAAATACACCCTACGTTGCAGGCCTGTATCGATGCTCGGGTACGTAGTGACCAAAAAACTCCCGGTCACTTCACTCCGTGAGCCAAATAAAAGAAAAACAGTGTACCTTGAATAAACGTAGTAATCCCAAAAGAACCGTCCGATCCCGTTCCGCGGCGTCCTCGTCTCCTCCGACTAAGCAGCTCGGCGCACAGGGTCACAGCGTATCTCTCACAGCGATGCAGGTGCGTGGTCCACACCCGATCCAGAGCATCTCGTCCTCTGTATCCCACGTAGCCAGAGGTACTCTGAGCGTCGCGGGCACTCAGAGCACTGTCTGGGGTCTGTTCCGCGTTGTCCAGTTCGGCAACAATCCACTGTAAGCTCTCCGACACCGCGTAGTTGGCGAACCGCAGCCTACAGTCACTTTGTCGAGGTGGGTTTCTCTGTTAGCTGGTAATAAACGGCTCATTCACAGTCCACAAGTTTCGCATTGAAACTAGCCCTGTCTCTGCCCACAAATCACCAAGTGGTCCTCACGGTGAATTATCTTGAAGACAAACCACACTTATTTGACCAAATCTTACTCAAAAAATACAAAAATCCGAGACAACATTAGCTAACCCTGTCTCCCGGGCATCCCCGCCAGATCTCTCCCTCTCGCACCACTTCCCACAACAACTCGTGATACTTCCACAGACTACCTCCGAATAGGAAAACAATTTACCCTTGTACAAAATTGTAAATAAAACATTAATATTTATAATCCTCTTCTAGTTTCGAAAACATGTTTTTAACCATAACATTAACTATATATATTTTAATGAATAATGAAATAAAATGAATTGTCTTTTTAACTTTTCACTGTATAACTATGAACTATGGTTTTGCAAACATACTTTTAACACATGGATTTTTATCCGGGTTACATAATGACATAATGTGTTTACAGGAATGAATTTGAGCCCGGAAAGTCCTGTTCTCAAAACTGGACTGTTTGGTCGGAAGGGGAGACACTGCAGAGGGCTCAGAGGATACTAGACCAGGACTAGACCAGGACTAAAAGCCGCCACACATGACAGGACTTTTCGGTCTTAAACAATTTTTAAATGTGCGACAAAAAGCGCACACCACAGACAGGAGGAGAATCTTATGGAATTTTAAATCTCTGATCGCAAACACTGCAGCGGGATATGGCTGTGGACCACAGGCTATGTGAGCATGATCACGTCAGCTGTTTCCTGTCTACAGTAAAACCACTCCCTTTGAGACTCTTAAGTGTTCAAAAAATCAGAGAACTGCACTTCTAGTTTAGTCAAAACTGTGTTATTATTATTTGTGAAATGTGGTGCAATACTTCAGATACATGATTTTTAAAGCATAAAAGTTCGGCGATAAAGTCCACGGGAAGTAGAGTCACTGTCGCTAATCTGCAGCTTCACCTCGATCCGTGCGCTGTGTGGATGTAAACAGACACGCGTAAGGAACGACTCTGGCCTTTTTACTTTTAAAGAACGCCTCAAACTGGATTCACAGCGCGGTTTTGTGGACTGGGTGCCATTATTTGCGGAGGACAAATTCTATGTATCATTTGGATGAGACGAGAGATGAGTAATCACTATGTCCTGAGTTTGTATCTTGTGCCTCTGTGTCCGTCACTCCTCTGCCCCTGATGCTCTGTTTTATCGGCTTTTATCATAGCGTTGCTGATGTTTGGTGGTTATGATCTGAAAGAGCAGCTCAGAGTCACACTGACACCACACACACGAGGAGCGCAGCGCCTACAAAATTGCATACGAAGACAAAAAGTCGGCTCATGACTCCCCGAACTCGAGGAGAAGCAAAACAGCTAAAATCGGGCAAATTCTCCTGTAGTGTGTGGCGGCCTTTAGACGTACTAAACCAGTATTTTACTATATATAATGAATACTGACTAAGGCTAAACCGGGACTAAACAGGACTAAAACATGACTTATCCGATACTAAACCAGGAATAAACAAATATGAGACAATGACCTGGGATAAGCCAGGACTGAAGTAGGACTAACCAGGACAAAAAATTAGAAATCAGATCTCAGTTACAGCTAAAGCAGATCAGGACTAAACTAGGACTAAACCAGGACTAAACCAGGATTAAATCAGGACTAAACCAGGACTAAACCAGGACTAAACCAGGACTAAACCAGGACTAAACCAGGACTAAATCAGGACTAAACCAGGACTAAAATAGCTAAACCAGGACTAGACCACTAATTATGTTGATACTTCTTTTGTACTTCATAGGATCATTGTATAACAAAAGATATATTTGACTTCATTCATTTTCAGGGTCCAGTTGTTTGGTCTCCACCACCTCTGAGACTAAACCGAGTGATTTCCAAGACCTCAAAATGAAATCAAGTGATGCAGCGGTTTGGGCTGAATTTAAGCCCAAAAAAACTGTGAACGTCTGCAGTTGCGTCTGGAGGTGAGACGTTGCAGAGCAAAGAGAAGAATGAGGACCACGCTGAAGGTACTGCTGAAAATATATTGACAACAGGCAGCACTTACATTTTAACAAGTAAAAGTTGGAGTTTATCAATGTCACACAAGTAAAAATTGACTTCATTTATTTTCAGACTGCAGTAGTTTGACTGCTCAGAACAAAAGCAGTTTGCAAAAGCACAAAAAGGAAATCAAGCAACATAGGGTTTGAAATTGAGCCCAAAAAATCTCGGCCTGAATCAACAAAACCAGAGTCAGAGATCAAAAGCTCCGTGAAGAGAAGAAAGAGAGGTGAAGGCTGAGGAAAGCAATAAAGAGAGTGGCTACAGCTAAAGGTGCGCTACAGGCTAAAGATACAGAGAACTATTGTATGTTTAGATGTATACACTAAACTGGGACTAGACCAGGACTAAACCAGGACCAAAATAAGAATCCAAACCAAAACAGGACTACCAGGACTACAACAAAACAAAAAAGTATGCACAAGACTAAATCAGGTCTAAACCGAGGTGATAACTGAATTGGGACTACAACAGGACCAAAATATAAATCTATGACTAAATCTAGGACTAATCCAGGACTGAAACCAATAAATCATGACTCCAGTTAAACCAAATACTGTTAATATGCTCTTGGGCAAGACATTTCGCTCCCTTACCTACGTGTGAATGATATTTTTTTTCTGTTAAATGAACTCAGTGAATGACTTTGAGTTGAGGTACGAGTTGAGGTGCAGTAAGTCATTTTTCATGTTTGGGTCTGTCTCCATGGATTTTTTTTTTTTGTTTGTTTGGTTTTTTTTTTCCTGGAGATCGTAAAATTCAAAATATTTCACATGGTTAAAGAAAAATATCTTGAGAGAAAATCTATCTATGAATGTACCTGTGTATATATAATGTTCTAATTTCAGATTTTCAGGTGGCCATTAAACACATCAAGAAAGAGAACATGGATTTTGCTCCAGTGGTAAGTGAAATCTTTTTTGTTATATTTATATTTTCATTTGTATAATTTTGCAATATCTTTTTATGGATTTTGAAATTGTTATATCGGTATCATCTAATAACCATCCAAATAACTGAAGTCGGTATCCACTAAAAAGTCTGTGTTGTACCACCTCTACTCGCAGCTCTATTTTATCAAACTAGTGATGAGTGGACTGGTGTATCAATAATGACTGAGGTATCAAAAATCATAGTTTTTTAATAAATGTTTTGTAAAATTTTGAAAGACATTGTGTATATTTCAGATAAATAAAAACTCAAAGGAATCAGATCAATATTGCAATACTTGCCATAGTATTACTATATCAGATCTGACACTGCATTTCCCTCTGATTGTGTAATAGTTTAGTTTAGTTTAGTTTAGTTTAGTTTAGTTTAGTTTAGTTTAGAAAACTTAATTTATCCCTGCGGGGCAATTCTGTTTGCAGTCACAGGCTACAGCATAAAACACACACACACACACACACACAGACACACACACACACACACATTTCACACAGGTCAGGTGCTCGTACAATTATGGGCATCAGAGCTGAGCATTAGTGCAGGTGAGGCATAAGGTGCAAATGTGGCACAAAGTGCAAAGGCCAACAACATCAGAACAGTAAACAAAGGATAAAAAAGACACTTGGCTCTGCCTATTTCACCTCTTTGTTTCGAGCAGCAGAGGGAGGGGAGAACCTCTCTTTTTGAATATGATCTGAGCTGCTAATGATGCATTTGGCCTTCTGCAAAACCTTCCTGCTCCATAAGGAATTAAGGTTGGGCATCTGCACACCTTTTATCTTTGACCACATTTTTACAATGTCGTCCAGGCTATTTTTGTCTTTGACTGACAAACCATAAAACCAACAGGTAAAAGAAAAGGTTAAAAGGCTCGCAATAAAATAATGATAAAAAGCACACAGTATTGGTTTAGAGACATTAAAAGAGTTGAGTTTGCGCAGTGGATGGATTTGCTGTTGACCTCTTTTTGCAATGGAATCCATGTTTTTGTCAAACCTTAGCTCTGAATCAAATACTGTGCATAAGTTGGGTTGCATCTTATTAAAAGCTGAGGAAAAATCAGCAAATAAAATTCTCGCCCAAGACTTTGGCTTCTTCAGGTGTTCATTAAGTTTATCTAAGATAAAAATCTTGGCATCATCAACTCCTTTTCAGGCCTGATATGCAAACTGGAGAGGATCAAGTTCACCCTCCACAAGACTAAGGATAATTCCTTTTAAAATTAACTCAAAGTTTTTCATAACGAGAGAGGTAAGTGCTATAGGCCTAAATTCATTTAGTTCTTTTGGCCTTCGGGATTTGGGGAGGGGAACAATGGTAGATGTTTTCTACATTTTGGGGATGTGCCCACTGTCCAAGCACATTTGGAAACGTCTGGTGAACACAGTGCAATGGCGCAGTGTTTTTCCACAGATGGAATTAGGGCCCGCAGCTTTATGGACATTCACCCTTTTTTAGCTGTTTAGTGGCACTTTCCTGAGAAATCATAATATTATTTTCCTTATTTTGTTCAAGCAAAGCACACAGCTTGGAATAACTACCATAGAGGTTTGTCCTTTCAAATCTACAAAAAGATGAATTAAAAGCATTTGTTAGGTCATTTGCATTTATACCATTCATACTGATAAACTGTTTAAACTCACAGTCTGAATGGTTAACAGATGCCATGGTTTCCTTTCCATGCTGCTCTGAGATCACCCTCAGTGTACTGCTGTTCAATTTTCTCTTTATAGTTTATTTTACATTAATTGATATAATTTCCAACCACTCTTGAAGCAGCCTTCCTCTCTAAAAGATCACCAGAGAAAAAGTCCTTTTCTTTTTATTAATTGACAGATTTAAGTTAGTTACCCAAGGTTTATTATTTCGGTATATGATCACCTTTTTATGAAGAGATGGTATCTGTCAGTTCATCCACGTTATCACAAGCACTGAAGAAGCATTCCCTTGATGAGCAATGACACCACACCAAAAAGGTATTTGTTCATTTTATTTTATTTTGCATTTATTTGTAGCTACATAATCTTGAAAAACGTGAGAAATAACATAGAAGTGTGTTTCTCAAACTGTGGTATGCGAGTTTCAGGTCCTTTGCAGTTGTTGTTTAAAACTGAATCAGTTTTATTCTTATTGCATCCTCCTTTGTGGAAGTCTTATTGTTTACCTTTAGAACAACTAGTTTAAATCAATATTGTGATTTAAAATGTAAAAATAGATAGTATTAAGTAAATTAAGTAAGCCTATATAGCAAATCACAGCATATCTCCTCTTTAATTTTAGAAATATAACTTGTAATCTCACATATAATTAATATCATTTTCAATACTTTTTGTTACTTTTCTAATCCACGTTCTTCTTCATGTGCGGCAGGTGCTCATGTGTCAAGTGGTGGACGCACTGGTGGAGCTTCACTCTAAAGGGGTTTTCCACAGAGACTTTACAATGGAAAACCTCCTGGTCCAGACCACAGAGTCCGGTCCCAGGATCCAGATCATAGACTTTGGCTGTGGCTGCAACGTCCAGTCAGAGCCGTACTACGATTACAAAGGTATAAAAAACACCAGAATTTGCTCCTCCTGAGGCCTTCATGAGCTAGGGGCGTGTTACTAATGTTACTAATTATTAATGTTGTCAACTTCATATTTGGACATAGGAAAATTTACCCAGAAACCACCAGTGGCCTGTATCCCAAACACAATAGATGGACAGGTTTTCTTGCTGTTCGTGGAGTGTGGTGGAGCAACAGTAGTTTATGCAGCTTATTCCGTGCACAAGCCTCTTCCCCAGTCACCAGTGCACTGGAGAAAAGTGCCTAAGCAGATTTTGGCAACCGCTTCCTTGGGCCTTCCTCCAAACTGTCATAAAATAAAATAGTGTACCAACTTTTCTGCAAATTGGCTGAAATTCCAGTGGGGTTAATCAGAACGCTGTGAGAAATCCGTATTATCCCAAATGTGAAAGTAGTGAGTCAGAATAAATTTGAAAACCGGCGTGTTCATTATTTTCAGTTGTTCCGGCAGTCCTCCATCTCCTATTGTCGGTAATAAGATAAAAATATTGCATAATTGTCCCTGTAGGGAAAAAGATCTTCTACCATCCTTCAGTGTCCTTCAGTGCCCCTGGGTGTAGACTGGCGCTCAGGGACCAAATTTGTTAGTGCGGCGTGTGGTGTGATTTTGGTTCTTTTGGAGCAGCTCCCAGTAATAGCTTCCAACCTGCTGTCAGTTTTCCAGCTTTCAGAGTTTTTATTTAATATTTACTTGGAAATATTTCATATTTGTTTCTGTAAATATGTAAAAAAAAATAAATAAAAAAAAAAAAAAAAAGGATTTCACCTCCAATATGTAACATCTTAATTAGATGTTCTACACTCACTTTACTTATGTATGATATCTGTTACTAAGGATCTCTGTCCTCAAATATGACACAGTCAGTGAGAATTCAAACTTAATACAGCAGAACACACACGTAGTGCAGCAACAGTTGTATCACATTCTATAGCCGTGTCCCAACTCGAAGGCTGCAGCCCTTGTTGGCTACATTTTCAGCTGCATACGTCACGACCGGCGCGACAAGGCCTGTCCTATTTCATGCAGCCCGCGTTACCATGGAGATCGGATGGTATATGATGGGATAGAGGATGGAGATCGGCCGCGAACGAAGAACACATCCGAGTATCCTTCGCGGCCGATCTCCATCCTATATCCCATCATACAATGCACAGCGGCAGTCAGGAGAGCGGAGAAAACATGTGAGTACATGCTTTTAATTTTAGGAAATCATCACTAACACTACTGTAAACGTAAAATAAAACCATAACCCACAAAACTGTCAAATAAGTTTGTTTTTAACTGCGCAAACCTCGGAGCTTTGAGCTAAAAGTTTGGCTAATAATCTGCAGCTAACATGGTGAAAAGTCCGCACAAACTTTCATATTTGGACAGATTTCCATCAAACACTAATATTTATTTTTTATTGTTAGGGGACTAAACATGTAAACACTTTGGCCAGTAGCTCAGAGGTAAGATAAAAACATGCATTATTCATGTATTACATTTAAAAGACACAGTTTGACTATAATAGAGCTTATATTTACTTGTAAATCACGTTATATAAGCCTCCAACATATGCATTTCATTTAGGGAATACATTATCTGCTTTTTACAATCCGTGCATGTTCGTAAAGTGAAGAGTAAATAACACTGCCTGGACAGGCTAGATTTAAGATGGACATTAGGCTCATTTAACAGATTTGTGCAGACACTGGTGTGTATATACTAGACACCTGTGTCTGTTATGTCTATCACATCTACAGTAATTATATAACAATGACAAAACTGTTTCATATTAATTTTCTTTTCTCATCTGCAGCCTCCTGTATAAAGCCACAACACACCGCTGGGGCCACAGAACTGTTGGCTGATGAGATGCTCATGATTCATGAAATGGGTCAAATGCAGATGACAAAGTAAAGCTAACACTGCGCTGAAGGTGTGCTGACCCAGACCTCTGCCTTTGATAAGGTATGGGCCATGTTGCATTGAAAACTCCAGTAATAATAAGTGCTGCAAATGAATTGTGCTCATATTGAATTATTTAAATTGTGAAAATAAGCATTTCTCAAATGTGTGGGATTCCTCTATTAATTTAGATGTTTCGATTTATATAAACGGCCTTTGGATCTAAATGTACATGCTCTGTGAACCTAAATTTCCTGGAATAGTTTGGTAATTTTCTTAATGTGTGTGTCATTACAGGTTTTCACTCTGCAGGACATTTGAACTTTGAACCAATCAGACATAAGGCACATTCTGCTCTTCCTTCTCCAGAAGACGAGAGATGCATCAGATTGAGTAGTCCAAGTCCACTGGGTCATGTCCAGACTCACTGAGGAAGTCCAAACGCACTGAGGAGGAGGTCCAGACTCACTGAGGAGGAAGTCCAGACTCACTGAGGAGGAAGTCCAGACTGCAGAAGACCTTGTGGGTTCTCTTGTGGGTCTCTGGTTGCATCAGGCCTCCCTCCTGCACATTCTGTCTGCTGCTGTCCTAATGTGTCCTAACAGTGATGTGTCCATAAAGTTTAGGTTTAACTTCTAATTTCCTACAGAAGTGAAACAGTAAAATTGTAGTTTCTTTTCATCTTGAGTGAGGAGCACCTAAACAGCTTTACCACCGAGGAAGTGTCCCAAGATAAATGTGGCCTTATATGACCTTAACAAGTGTGTGAGACAAAACTGAAAACACATAATTTGCTCATAATACGTTTATGTGAATGTTTTTCAGTCTATACTAACATTTGATTCATGGTGAAATGTGCTGTTTATTAGTTTTTATAACTAATTACATGTACTATTCTATTCTATTCTAGAATCTATTCTATTCTATTATACTATGTACTATTCCACTGCAATTAAGCAGTGGTAATCCACCTGATCATATTTTGCAAAGATAATTAGTTCATTTTGGATTGTCATCTGCTTCAGCAAAAAGGGAAGAACTATTTGAAAGTAAACTGACAGACAGCTGTTTGTACTAATTTATTAATGCATTGTGTGTGTGTGATGGGTTCAGTATTTCCAGAAGTCCTTAAACCATCTTTTCTCAAAGGAGAGACGTCTGACTTAAATGCATTCCCTGTATAAATATAATCCCTTATCAATTTAAAAATACTTAATTATTAATGCATAACCCATCACTGCTTTTGAAACTTTAAGGTAATTTAGGCCATTTTAGATTTAGTATCCCAGAAATATAGCTATTTTGTTTTAGAAAAGTTAAACATAAGTTTTCGTTTTTAGCCATAAGATTTGGATGAGAATTATTAGAATAACTTGGTGTCAAAATCCGACAGTTTGATTACTCTGTGGGCTGGACCTGTCCCATTGGCGACGGCCTTGCGGTCCGCGGAGGCTCCATCGAGGGCCGCAGCCTTCGAAATGGGACACGGCTTATTTCACTGCTTTGCTGCCATCGCCATGACATCACCATAGCAACGGGTAAACAAATGCTCAATTGCTGTGAGTAGAGTGTAGGGACAAGCTTTATTAAAACACAGAAATGACTGATATTTGACATTTACAGACAGTGAACAGGCTTTTCACATTCACAGACATTTCAGTTTGTAGTGGCGGTAAAAGCACATTAAACAACGAGGAACCGTGCGTAATGCAGTTTTAACACACTTTGTGGAGGAACACAACGACGCACAGTATATTTATGTGTGTGTGTGACCGGGTTATATTAGTCCATTCAACCCTCACTGTAACGACACCCTGTATAACCCCAAGGATGGTCAGGTTTCTCCCGCACTATAACCAAAGCACTCAGGCTCAAGAATGCGTAGTTAGATTTATTATTACAAGTTGTTTAAGTTAGAGAACATTTAGTTTAACTTAAAAACAGTCACGCCATTACCACGACATGGGTAATGGGAAAGAACTAGTCATTCATTCATATCTTCCCTGTTACGCACACTCACGCCCAATAGTATAATTGTCCTTGAAACCCATAGTGTCCCAGACCCAGTCAACACAAAAGGAACCTCTGCCTACTCCTTTCACTGAAGGAGGGCTTAACCTCGGCACACATCAGTACACAGGCCTACCAGTGGCCATTTGTAATTCCTCACAGTCATTCGTACTGAGCTGTAGCTTTGGAGCTGAGAGGGAAACATGGTGCATTCAGGGGTCACAGAAAAGGGAGATGCAAAATCAGCAGGAGCCAAGTTGTAGACTGTGGGCATGCTGCTTGAAGCTCACACATGATGAGCGCAAGTGCAGTGCAACCCCCCCACGCCGAGCCTCAAACTCGACCAAAGGAGAGCGACAATGAGCACTGAACACGGAGGCCATCGGGATTTTATGCCGCACATGATGCCTGGACATTTATGGTTGATTCAGTGTCACTGGTCTCATGTCCATGTCTCAGCTCCTGCATGGCATATGACGTTACAGGGGAGGGTTAGGAGGGGAAAAGAGAGCGCCTTCTATAGTGGACCAGGGTAGTGTGCATTACCCATACCTCTAAAATAAGTTTAGTTGTTCCCCCATACAGTATGGGGTCAGAGGAATGCGGTTCGATGGTAGAAATGCTCACATGTCTGGCAGTGATTTACGGACTTCATCTTTCCTCAAAAAACAGCACAAAAGGCCTCCAGATTTTTACATTTGACCTCGCAATCTGGGAAAATTTGAAAAAGAGTGATCTCTGTGTCTCAGAGCAAGAAGCCGGAAGATGGATAGATACATATATACATTTACAGATAAAATAGACACTTGACACAACATTATGGACTCTAGCCCTCCTGTTGTGTTCAAGTCAAAAGTGACCGTTTTGATTCTATTTTTTTCCTCAAAAATATTTTTCCTTTAATGAGACTGTTATGAGGCTCCATGGGCATCTGAACGCACAAAACAATTGTGGATGATTTGTATAAAATTTTGGGCGATCTATTTAATGTTTGAACACCTGTTGTTCAAAAATGACCGACTATAAGAAATGAATGGGTGAAATCAAAAAATGATATACAACAGAATATAAAACTGACTCCAGCAAATTCCTGTTGTTCAGGAAAGACACATACTTACATTTACACATACTACACACCCACATCAACACTTATAGACTAAGACTATGATGTGTGTCCATGAGCGGGCATCTGGGCATAAGCAACCAGACAACCAGTCACAAACACACATGCATCCATTTATATTAAGCCAAACCGTCAAATACAAACATACAAACATACATATATACACAAATACTATACATTTACACACACTAACACACATGCGCACTCATATAAACACTCAAGGACACACGTGCACGCTCAAGCTCTCACGTACACTCAAACGTTCATGTACAGACCACATAAACACTCATATACTCGCTCAAACAACACTCACACAAACTCAACTCAATAATCGCTCACTTAGCCCTTTCCCATGAGAACCTTTTCCCAGTATTATCCTTCTCCTACAGCGTTGCAGTCCTCACTCAAAGTTCTCACAGCTCTAGTATTTAATGTCTTCTAAGGTTTTGTTCCTTTCATTCTGATGCCTGCACAATGAGCGCACACTTAAGAGGCTCTTCAGTTTGTTTTTGACCCTAACTTTGGTGAGGAGGGAGAGCAAGAAACTGATGACGTAACAGAGGAGGAAGTATCAGAAGATGAAGACAACACAGAGTATGAACCAGAGCAAGAGGGCACTAAAGAGCAAATCTTTTAATATCTGAAATAATTTTAGTTGTTAAATTTGTTCATCACAACATCAGATGATAATATTGTAAGTTCTTATGTGATTGTGGGCTTCTACACTTTTTCTTACTCATATGATTATTCACTAATAACACTAAAGCTGTTATTTTGGTCTGAAATTCAAAATAAATAAATTATTTCAAAACAAATCTCTGTGATATACTTGGGCATGTAAAGGTCAGATTAACAGCACAATAGGTTTCATTTGAGTATTTGTTTTGGTCAGAATATTCTGTGTATTATGTTTGTTTTTTTGTTTTTTACTAAAAGTGGTTTGTATGAGCTCAATGTGGCTTGCAGGCATAAATAGCAAAATAGAGATCAAAACTGACAACATTTTAAAGTTATTAAGTTGATAAAAGATCAATCACAATCACAAAAACAAACTGGATGAAAATTATGTATTACAACAGGAGGGCCCATTAGTATAGAGCCATTATAACATCAGCGCACACAGATACATTATGTCATGACACTGTTTTAGACTTGTGCTTGTTAAAAATGCACAGCTGGTAAAAAAAAATTAAAAGAGGCATTTTTGAGGCATTCATTAGAACAAGCGTTAATGAAGCAAACTACAACTCAGCTTGTTTTTGATGAGGGAACAACATTACAACATTGTTAAAAACGGCTATTTTACATTTGTGGGGTACTGCAAACACGACACATTTAGATCACCATGTTACCTTTTATTGTTTGTTATGAAAAATGCTATATTTGCTTATAACAGTGTATTAACATGTTTTATTTGACACATCTCTCTACCCTAAGTCTCTCCTCCTTCAGAGAAATATCACAACACAATCAGCATGCATCCCGCTAATGAAACTACTGCACGTCGCATCAGGTCAATCTTACAACTAACTTTAAAAATTAAATTACTGAAAAATACAGGGATGACCTCTTCAACATTATAACATGGGAGAAAGCTCAAAAAATGCATTTTACATATTGTCCCCTTCTTTAAAAGATCAAAAAAGTCAATTTTGCATAATATGTGTCCTATAAATACGTAGCTCCATCTGTCTGAAAATGGAGTATTAAAGCTTTTATCTATTCAAAGTCCAGGCTCGAAAAGACTTGCCTGTGAAATCCAGACTGATATCTCTCTGTATTTTTGATTCCCAGAGGATATCAGTCAGGTCGCTGTGCTTTAACCAGAACCAAACGTGATTGTCCAGTCAGATTCCAGTCAGATTAGTCAGATCACCAAATTTCTCTCACCTCAGATTAACAGAAATTGAAATCCATGATGTCTTTCAGTCCCTTGTGATACTGTTTTTCCTTTTTCCCCATAAGCAGCCATATTTGTTCTGATATGGATGGGCCATGTGTGTCTCTGAGTGGCTAACTCACCTGTCAATCACACCCATGTAAAGGATTCAGTGGTGCCCAGACTCACACCTTCGTAAAGTATCGCAGAAGTGTGTATTCAGGATTCCAGTTAAGGAAATGACAGGGAGGTGCTAGAAATCCATAGAAGCCTTTGTCATGGTGTAATTGGTCCTTTGTGTCTGTTATGGCTGTGAAGAGGCACCAGTCAAGAGCTCTTCATAAAAGCGCACACTCTCCACAGTGTGCTCTCCCATTCTCTCACTGTGAACAGGAGTCATTGTGTTAGACTGCTGTAACTTTAAATACAGCTCCATTATATATTTGTTTGGGTCAATGCACAACGCAGGACCTGTGATTCAGGTCGTTTTCACACATGTTCGTGCTCCAGAGACAGAGGAGCTGCTCTGAGACCTCCTGTTTGAAGAGCTTGGAGATTTTAATATGAATCAGAATGTGTCTGTCATGTTCACACTGGCACAAGCGCCGCACTCAGAGCCAATACACTTTTACGCCGAACAAGCTAGTGGCAGTGTGAAAATGACCTTAGTAATCACAATTTTTAAATGTATATTTTATTTAAAAAACCTCATGAGCTACTGTAGCCAGCTGCCACGCTCTCAGGCGCTCAGGGTGTCTTATCCAAATAATTTCCCTTGTGGATCAATAAAGTTTGTCTAAGTCTAGTCAAAGTCTATTTATTTAGATGCATGTATAATTGAAACCTTTAGATTGCATTTTTTCCCACTTAAATTTATATAACACCAAAATGAAGACTAAACTGGGGCTAAATCCAAAATAATTTCCCTTGTGGATCAATAAAGTTTGTCTAAGTGTCTAAGTCTAAGTCTAAATGTAAACTAAATCCTAGTCTACATCAGGGCTTTAATGTGGAAGTTGTTTAAATCAAATTCTGAATTTAAATGCTGATGAATTTCTCACTTTGATTTTTGTGTTTGAATTATTTTCATTCTGGATTAAAATTGCAGAATTTCTAAGTATCTAAGTACAATGCTAATGTGTTAGAAAAAAAATAAAAATAAATAAAAAAAAAAATAATAATAATAAATAAATTACTTTCACTTTTCAGCACATCTATTTTCAAACTCTGAAATTCAACAGTCAAAGTTCTGAGTGTAAAATTCACAGTGAAAAGATGTGCAGCAAAGATCCAAGATGCCAAGGCAAGAGCGATCGATAGTGACTGAGGAAGACAGAGGCGACTGTTTCCTATTGGCCTTTGTCTCCTGTGGGCGGGGCTTATAGTTAAGGAATCAAATCAGGAATCAGATGAGGTTTAGATCAGGCTGATTCTGACCAATCAGACTGGCCCCTTCAACATTTCCTGGTTGTTACTTAGTCAGATTGACTCATACTGTACTCCATATACAGAGGCAAAGTGGTTAGTGCTCTCACCTCACAGCAAGAAGGTCCTGGGTTTGGTTCTGGAGCAGTGCGGGCCTTTCTGTATGAAGTTTGCATGTTCTCCCCGTGCCTGCATGTCCCACCCACCAATTTTCGTGGGTTCTTTTTGACAAAAAAGAAATAATATGGTGTAGTCAAAAATAGTGTTGGTGATTTTATTTACAGAAGTGCGCAAAATAGTAAAAATGGAAAAAAAATAAAAATAAAAAATTACAGTCTGTAGCAGTCTCTACATAGCTTTCGAGCTGGTGCCTGCGGTGCTCACGGCTCTAACGCACAACACACACACTGCCTCTGTGAAGACGGGAGGCCCTTTTTAAAGTACGAGGCTCCTCCCCCAAATCAATTAATGAAAAAACACTTTTTCTCCACATATAGAAACACATACATCCCCCCTTTAATACAGAAAAAATGGAAAAAAGGTTAAAAAATATATACATTATATATATATATACACGAAACGGAAAAGTCACCTGACGTTCCTGGTGACGTCACATGCGCGCCCTACGTGACGCAATAAAATGCGGAAGACCACGACGCTTGAGTTTGCCGACGGACACGTGCACCGAGGGGCGGCGGACATGGAGGAAAGTTTGGGGATGAAACAACGGCTACGGCAAGAGGAATGTTTACGCAGCAAATCAAGTGTGCGCCCCTGACTGTAGCGATGGTTCTGTGCGGAAACTCTGGGATAGCGGTAAACGGGCGGATAAGTGAAACGGTGGTGTGTGAGTGCGTGTATATCGGCACCATGGCCTCCGCGCGTGGGCTGACGGGACTACTGTGTCACACATGTACAATACAATATGTACAATAGAGTCCCCTGTGAGGCTAGGACTCCCCTGAAAAAAGAGATTCGTAGTCTCAGTGGGACTATCCTGGTTAAATAAAGGTCAATTAATGAATGAATTAATATAACCTAACCCTAGAAGTACCCTAAGTGCTCACTATCATGCTAGTTAATCAGCCATTAGTTAGTAAACTCTACATAAATACTTAAAAATCACAATACAGGAACAAAGTACTGACACATTTCTTTATAACAGGCAGTGTATTGTACTTAAAGCATGCACCCTGGCTGTATGGAACTGTTTTGTGTTGAAAACATCATAAACTTGAAGAGTACCAGGCTCCACCAAACCTGCAACATCTCCCTCTAATGAGCCAAACTGTAGTAAGTGTTAGTGTACAGCCCACGGCTTCGCAAACACCACCTCTGTCATCTCGTCTTCACTGTGGGAATTGAACCCTCGCCCCTGCGCTGGAATGAGAGCTCTCTGAAGGATAAGACAGGACGTATCGATCTGACCATCCTTAAAGACGCAGTGCCGAGTGGAAGGGAACGCGGAGCAAACCAGAGGAAGGGCGATCATTTTAGTCTCCGTGACAACAAATTGACAAGCACCACTGAGGAACAGAAAAGGATAGAGCTACGACAGGCTAACTGCTAACCAGTGAATTCCTTTTTTTGCAATTAATTACACTTAAGCTGCATTACTCAACCTTTCTCTCATAAATGTGTTTGTGTTATGGAGCGTAAGGCAACACTTTATATAAACTACACTATTTAAAGCCTTAAAGGTGCACTGTGTAACTTTTTGGTTGCTTGTTTCTATGGATCTGGAATGTTCCACTGTATGACTTTAAACAGCTCTACTTTACACTGATTAAATTACAGGTGGTTTTATAGCTCGAAAATACCAAGAAAAAACTGTTGCCTCTCCACAGATCTGACCTGTAACTTGGTCTGGTTTGGTCTCCGTGAAGATAGAAAGGTTTAATGCCATACTGTGAAACATTCCAGACAAAGCAATAATATCTTCATGGAGTAAAGCATTTGACAGACCATATACTGTACCAGAAAAGTTACACAATGTACCTTTTTTAAAGCATAAATAAATGCAGATTTTGTGCATTCTCAGGGTTCCCACACTTTGCTTGAAATGGTTTTCCTGATAATTTTTTTGTGGTTGAACTCAAAGTTTTTTTTTAAATTATCCTTTATTATCCCTGTAGGGAAATTATCCTCTGCAGTTCACCCATCCTTCAGGAGCAGTGGGCAGCACACGAGGCGCCCGGGGCCCATCTCCATGATCTTATTGCTGGTCTTGGTCAGGACCTCAGCTGGAGGATTTTTACCTATGGAGCAGGTTTTTGGGTTGATGGGGGAAACCGAGTACCCGAAGGAAACACCCAAACCTGGGGATTGAACCTGGAACCTTCTTGCTGTGAGGCATGAGTGCTATTCTATTTTATTTATTTATTTATTTATTTTTAAATAGAATATTATAACATAATTGGTTTAAAAGCACAAAAAAATTAAATGCTCAATCTCATCTGTTCTCAGAAACTCAACAAGTCCGGGCCTGGTTACTGCTTGGATGGGAGATCGCTGGGAATACTCGGTGCCACAGTGGGATAGGAGCGGATCTCGTGCCAACTGTTGTTGTGTCCTTAGGCAAGACACTTCACACACCTTACCTAGTACAAATGTGGTGTGTGCATGAGTGCTGCTGGTGGTCGGACGGGCAGATGGTCCAGATTGGCAGTTGTGCTTACGTCAGATTGCCCTAGGGCAGCTGGGGCAATGTTGTTACCTCATCAAAAAACATACACTGAGTTGTGTTTTGTTTCATTCACACATGTTCAAGTAATCGTTTATTTTTAGTCATCTCTAGACCTCAAAATACTCTGTTCCACCTTGTGATGTCACCACATGAAATCCCAAGCTGGAACAGTGTGTTTTTAATGAGGAAACACCATTATATTAGATCAGAAAACAGTGTAATATGAGCTCTTTAAGTTTGGTCCGAATCATAAAAAGAAAATGCTCTTGTTGTGATAGATTTTGACTCAGGACAGAATATGATAAATAGTTGATGTGAGTCTCTACAAATGAGATTAATAATTTTGTGTCAATGCAGTGACTATAATAACAAATAGCAAGAAGAGGAGTAGATGCCGAGTCCATTGCCGCAGCAGAGATGACAGCTGATCGATGCTGACTTTCAAACTACTGGCCTGACTTATAGATCCAGCCTGTCCGACAATGAGCAGCCTAAAAACGTGTTACAAGCACACGAATAAATACAATACTTGTAATGATTTTAACAACCTGTCTCCACAATATGATTTATGTGTTTTTAGGACTTCTTAGAAATGCTTCGAGATACTTAGACTTACAACTCATAATTTGAAGTTTTGTCCTTTCATTCTTGTTGCTCTAGTAACCTGCATAGAGATGTTTTGGTATTTGGCTACAACACCAGAAATCTAAAGTCGATTCTGTTCTATACACAAGCTCCAATGCATTCCCACCAAGCATCAAAAGTTATGAAAAAAACAGGGCTATTTTGGCAACTGACAACTACGGCAGCCCAAAAATCAGCATTATTACGCTTTACCATGATACTATAACTGATGCAATCTCAAAATGATGTCATGATGTTTCTTTTTCACCATATTACATGTTTATTAGCAAGAAGAAACACGAGGATCTGATCCAGTTTTACTTTAACTAAGACATGGTGAGATTTTAATATCTACTGAACACTGTGCGTAATATTGTCATGTGTGTGCATCCTGAGACATTTTGAAACAAACTGGATTATATAGGCAGAAAAATCAATGGGACCAGTTGGTGGAAGCAGCGTTTCTTATTGATCAACTGGACAGACATAAAAGGAAGTGTGGATACAAGTTACATCATCTGAGCTGTATCCAGGCTGGCTGTGACTCACAATCCAGTGAGGCATCTTTTAATGTTTCTCAACCCAAATGGTGTTGAACAGAGGTGAAGTAATCAGATACATAAACCCAGGCTCCAATTACAGGAGACATGTCCATACAACAAAATCAAACTGTATTATATGTGATAAATGTGCTATTGGTGGCTTTTCCAGACTAATCATTTGACTTCATGCCTACTCTGTAAATAGTGAGCGCAGCATTGTTGCTGGGGTCTTTATGGAGAACGAGGGCGTTATAATGGAACACATAGTGCATCTGTGTGTGTTCTGGGTTCTCTTGCTGATGCCTATGGTGGGCACACTTGGAAATTCCTCCATCAACCATTTAGCTAATGTTACTACTGACCTAATAATACCACCAATGCCCATAGTTTACCAGGACTACTAGCCATAGTTGAGATTTCAAAATAGACATACTGCTGCTTGTGTTACCACAGAACTGCAGAACACATGAGCGCAGCTTTACCATTACACACATCTGTTCAGTGAGAAGAAGTGCCTGTACGGGCTTGTCTTTAGCCACTGTGCAGGATGATCAGAGCAAATGTGTTTCTGATACACACATAGAGCACTCAAACTGAATGTAACCCGGTTTAACAATAAAACCTAAAGTTTGGGTTTTATTGAGGCTACAAACAAGTGGCCATGACTAATCCTACTGTGCTGTTCATATCTCATTATCCTTATCTTTTTCTTTGGTAGAATGAGCTGCAAGAAGTTGCACATTTGTGAAGCATGAATTCAATTCATCATGGCAACAGTAACAGTAAAGCTGTGGCTCCAAGTGGACGACCACTCCTTATATATTCCTTTCCAAATCTTTTGGAATAAGCTGGTGAGGAAGGCAGGATCTGTAGTGGGTACACAGCTTGACTGTCACATCCCCTGCACCCCCTGCAGAGCACCATCACCGGTCAGGAGAGCACCTTGGGGGCTGTTGTCCCTGTCCTGCTCCACGGCACACTCCAGAAGTCATTTGTCCCACGTGGCGTACATCTGTACAATGTATCTAACACCTATAGCTGATGAATGCAGAGGATGGACTGCTAACTTTAAATATCTTTTCTATGTTGCTGCTGCCAAACTTTGAATTTGCTTTATCCATCTGCTGGAGGCTATAAGAACAAAGGTCTCACAGGAAGCAGGTTGCACTTGTAAAGATGAATGCCTGCAGAGAAGACCACATCCCTGTGACCAAACAGTCTTTGATCTGTGTTGTATTGTCATGTCAAAGCATTTCCTGACTCACCCACTACTGCTGCAGAAGATATTGAGTTGCATCTTTCTTAAAGCATACACTTAACAATATCTCAAACATAAAAGTCTGCGTTTGTTATTCTCTTTTTGTTTGAACTTGTATGAACTTACCTTTACCTAATAAATGATGCAGTGTCTGATGCTCTAAACGTCATTTTGTTGTTTTCTATGGCAATAAAATCTTGAATTTAAACAAATATTTTAAGAATACAATATTAGTCTATCTAGAGCTCCACCTTGTGATGTAATGTAGTGGTAGTTTTCAAGTGAACAGCTACTTTTTTTTTTTTTTTTAATAATTATTATTTTTTTTAACATTTTGTTCTGTAGAGATGAGCAATTCCAGATCTGAAATAATCCAAATTCTAGTGTTCTAGTATGGAGTTTCAAAACCCAGTGGAGCTTAAGGTGGAACAGAGTGTATTCTGCTTGAGAGAAGAACTTAAAACAATAAAAAGTGATCTAGTGAAAAGTGAGTGTTAGTTGTTAATACCCCATAGAAGTGTAATACCCTCTCTTAAAGTGGGACGATGTTATAGTTTGATTCACGGATACAAAGCAAATGTCTCCTTTAAAGTGTGTATGACAGATGATTCTCTAATTTTGACTTAATTTAAATATAATTGATATTGTACATATCAAAATATAATTAATATTGTAAATATCAATTATAATTTTACACAAATCAAGAAGCAATTTGCAAAGAAATATTGAAAAAATATTGAAAATTACAGTTCTAAACGCGTTGATGAATTCTATTCAAAAGTTCCGTATGATTTACTTACAAAAGACATTTTTTTGATACATTATTTCAACAAAACAAAGGTGTTTTCTTACATTTGTATTTGTCAGATAATCATTTCTGTGTACATTAGAGGAGTTTTGCTAGGTTACAGTGTGATGTAAACTTTTAAACCTAAAAAATGTCCAAATTGGGAAAACGAATGTGAATACTTTTGCAAAAAAAATCTTAAATGTAATGATCTCATCTGTGTTTTAGTCAAATGGATAGTCTAACCTGTCATAAGTGACTGAATTCTGCCACTTTAAATACAGCAAAATCTGAAAAGAGGAAAAACTCGTCTACAGCAGCTACATTATTCTGAGCAGGTGAAAAACAATTTATTCTGCTTAAATAAACCTTACCTCTTACTCAGAGATATTCATTATGTTAAAGAAAGCTTTTATCTCTGCCTGAGTGGTTCCATTCTGCAGAGACGGTTTGGCCTTTACTTAACCAGAATCTCCATGGAGACCTGTGCAGAGGCGTCCTGGCCCCATAAGGAACATAGCAAATCTATGCATACCTGGGGACAGTTCAGCTCCACGCTATATTCGTGTTAACAGTGTAAGACGTAAGTGAATAGTTGAGTCTTTAGAGAGGCTGTAGGATACCTGGTTTTTAGCATTCAGACAAACTCAAAGAATACTGCTGCTTGTGCTACGAAAATAAAATTGGAGAAAAAACTAAAGTACAGAGCAGTGGGGATGCTGATCAGAGCAATGACGTCTTCAGTACAGAATAAATACTGATTAAGATTACTCAAACGTGCACAAATTAGTCTAAAAACAAATTGTGGATAATAGGTCTGCTTTAAAACGTAAGCTGTGTTCCAAACTCATGTACGTTTCATTTGCCTGGCCATCTGACTGTGGTGGGATTCTTCAAGAAACTCAGGCTTCGTCAGGATATGTGTTTTTTTTTTTTTTTTTTTTTTTTGGGTGGTTTATTGTGCTTTCCCACAGTGCAAAAAAAGATGCCAAATGTGCGTGTAAAAATATTTACAGTGGCACAGTGATAGTTTCTGCGTTAAAGTTCAATTTAGAGGCATGCAAAAAAAACACTGTTTTTAGCAGACTTCCCCTTTAAGTCTTTCAGACGTTCACTCTCTCTCAGCGCACGTTACTTCCACTATAACTAGGATAATACTGATGGCAGAGCTGCAGAGTGCACCTATATACCCCCGTTTGCCCCTCCCACATTACATAACACCCACTGAAAGCTTTATTTACACCATTTTACTATTAAATGCCTAATATGTCAGGTGCCAAAAGGTGAACACAGACAATAGCTTTCATGCAAAATCAATAAATCATATACAACGCTTCAAATATACAGAAAATACAAATAATTGCCCATGCAAATTACTCGTGGCCCACATGTCCGGGTTTGCCAGAGCGCACCACGGGAGGAGGTAGAAGGCGGCAGCGCGAGGGTAAGTAAATGATCGATTTTAGCGTGACTTGGATGGGCAAAAGTGTGCACCCTTAGTCGCGGCGGAACACCTTGGAAAGGTTATGGGGAATTAAGTTTAATGTATGGTTGGTAATGAAAGGGTTCAGCGCGTGGAGTGCAGCAGATAAGGAAACGGGCGCGCGTCTTCACATGCTCTCCCCGGGGACAACGCTCTTGCTTAGGAACAGACCTGCTCCATCACACTGACCCAGAGCTCTGACTTCCTTTGGCCCATTATATGAAAAATAATAATATATAATCTACTGCAATGATTAATAGACATTCACAACAAAGTGCTGTGCTGCATGTGTGTGTGTGTGTGTGTGTGTGTGTGTGTGTGTGTGTGTGTGTGTGTGTGTGTGTGAGAGAGAGAGAGAGTCCTAACCCACCAATAGATTTTAAGTTACAGGTTACAAGTACAAGTTTTCATGCTTTTTTACTGATACTACTAATACTAATACTCCTTTCTTTGTAAAGTTATATCACAGAACACATTAAACATTTGTTGATTAAAACTACGCCATAGTTTTATGTAGTATGTTTAGGCGTCTTGTGTTTTAACAGCATTGGTCTGATGACGGCATCCCCGACACCAGGTCTAGTAGCTCTCACAGTGTGGCTTGTGGCGGGACAGGGCATGACATGAAGATTTCTGTTTGGTGTATTTCTGGACTCTCTGAATTTTAAAAAGACCACACACAGACCCAGACTCACCTGTGCAGACAGAGGCAGAAGGAGATGTGATATTAAGTTGTTCTAAATTTCCTTATCAGACAACTGTGTCAAACAGTAATGTCCATAGTTAAGGAGGTAGCTATGGACATTTGAGAAGCTGCAGGCTGTTGATGTGGCAGCAAATGTGGCAGAAGATCTTCCAGAGGGAATACTTCGAGGGAATGAAGCATTTCATCACCAACCAAAACACCAGAGGGGCGTAAGAGTGAGGCCTTTCCTGTTGTGTTCACCTGGCCCCCCCCCTGGATTCTGCTTTGATGCTGCAGGACACAGAGGAGAGGCACTTTTGGTTCTTCCACAGGATCTGCTGACCTTCCCTGACCAGTCCTCCTGTTAAACTTTGACTGAGACACAAAAACCTCTAAGCAGTGCAGGGGAAATGTTAATGCAGCAAAACTAGAATTTCCCTTGGGATCAATAAAGTATCTCTCCCTCTCTCTGCAGTGAGAGACAGATACTTGATGTCACACATATCCATTAATACAGATATATGTGACATCAAGATAAAAGTTTAATAGTAAAGCGCATTTTGACGTAAATAGCTTTGAGTCCCCAGCAGAGACAAAAATGGGTTGAGCTCTGTAAACTGCATTGTTTTGCTTAGCCCTAATGTCGGCTATTTTTAGCGCATTAGACATTGTGCCGTGGGAACATTTTTAAAACCTAATGCAGCTTTCTCACACTGTGAAAATGATGATTATTTCCATTTGAAAGTGAATGAGTGTGTTTGGTTCAAGTGTCTCTGTGTTTGTCGTGAAATAAAAGCCTTTTCTTTGTTTCCTATACATTAAAGGAACCGTATGTGGGATTTTTATTTAATATTTCATAATCTTCACCTATCTGTGTCCCCAGGTATTTTTCAAATCAAATACAGTTTTACTAATTGTAATTATTTTACAATCATAATGCTGATTTATTCTTAAATAAAAAAAAACATTGGACATGACTTAACGTCCAATCAGAAAGCAAAAGAGCTTCACATTATCTCAGTTTCAGTGGTTTAAACCTAAAATGTCTCTCTCTGATCTCAGTGGTCTCTACCTAAACCCCAGCAACTGCACCAGTCATGAATCAGTGCTAGTGCAGCCTCTGCAGCTCAATGAGGAAATTCTGGAGGTTCTGAGCTTCACATGAGGCCTGTCCATAAACTGAGAATGAGACAAACTTGTATCTATCGTGTATCTTATATAAACTTGTATCTCTATCTGCAGGTTAAGGCTGTGGTAACAGGTTCAGTTGACTGTAAGAGCACAGGCTACATACAGCTCCTTTAATCTATGACACCTGTGGGTCATTATGTTATAATTTGGACATTTAAAATCCAAGTATTCAGTATCTAAAACACCACAATAAAATCAACACGTTCGCTGCGTTAAAAAACTGGTGCCCAATGGGAGCTGACGTCGCCGTAAATCTCATCAGAACAAAGAGTCGTGAAGTTGTTGGCACCTTCGATGGACGGCCACAGATCATGCTAACGAGCAGCGTTTTTCATTTATACTAAAATGAGTATCACCATTTCAGGGTTGGCGTCTTGAAAATAAGAAGCAATTAAAGATTGCTCAAACAAGCATGACTCAAACTCTAACATGGTTTAAAGCTCTGAAAAGTTGATTTTGCAGAATATGTGTGCTTTAATACATTGTACATTTATGGAGAGTACTTAACCTACAGACTGCTGAGGAGAAGCACCATTAACAGCATTTTGATTTCATTAGGCTAAGTGCAAATAAAGATGACATTAAAGGCCCTGCTCCTGCTTTTATTTCCTTTAGGTCAGAAAAATGTCCCTTTGCACCATGTAATAAGCTGTAAAAGATATTAAATTAATGTCATCAACTATGCATTTTAATAGGAAATGTATTGGATGAGAACCACATAACATCTGTGACACTCTTCTTCAATTTTCACTCATGGTTCAAAATCAGGTGCAGGAACTTGAAACCCTACACAATAGATACTTATGGTACAAAAGATGGTATTTCCTTGTAACTTTTTCAGCTGGAAACTCTGCCGACTGCTTGTCTCCGTTGCTTAGGATAGAACGTTCTTACCTGACCAGCCAAAACCACACGCTTCGGCAAAACTTTACAAAGATGAGTGGATCTGGAGCTGTGTCCTGTCTCCTCGCTTTCAGAGAGCGTGATTGACAGGTGGATTAACCAGTCAGAGAGACGTATGGTCAGTTCACGTCAAAAAGACAAAAAGGGGGGAAAAAAACAACATAAAGGATTTTTACAGAATCAACAATCGAAGCACCAAACTATTATTTATAGGTAAAAGAAGTTACATATTTTGATCTGAAGGTTACGAGACATTTCAAGAGTAGATGTCTTCTGCATTTGAGAGACACGTGGTACAAATTAGCGTCTGTAGTTCGGCTGACTCAAGATTGGACGGAAGATTTTTACGCTTTGTTGTCCGGTTCCAGATGCTTTTGATGTCATGTGGTAATACAGACAGATAGACAGATCTTTATTGTCCCTAGGGGGAAATTCTTCTTCACAGACACTGTCAAACATAGATACAAACACCAGAGACAAATGGACACAGGACAGGACCACACACGAAGGTCCACATTACGGTTGGCTGTTGAGAGCAGCGATGGCAAAAGGGACAAAACTTTTACTGAAGCGTGCCCACTTCCACCTCAAAGTCCTGTATCTGCTTCATGAGGGTGGTCCGAGTCTCCGCTGACTGTCCGGGCCATGTGTGTGATGTGGAGGAAGTGCGCCACTGTGTTTTTAAACTCCATATGCCCTCACTAGAATCATGTGGATGATTTCAGACCAAGAATTGCCAATCTCTACTGAACAAAAGGTAAAAGGAGCTGTTAACTTGAAAATGATCACTACATGACATCACAAAGGTATAAACGAAACAAAATGCAGCTCCAGGTATGTTTTCGAGGAGGTAATAACATTTTAATATGACTTAAAGCTCATACGAATCAATTTTGCGTAACGTAGGACCTTTACAGGAGAATTAAAACCACAAGAAGGCACAATGTGTTCTTGAAAGTGAATTTTATTATCATTATTTATGTGTTTTATGTGTGGGTTTTGTGATTTTAATGTCTCTGTATTGTACTTTGGATTGCTTTGTGTTTGAATTGTGCTCTATTTGCCTTGCTTAAATGCACTTTTCAAACACAACCTTTTTAATTCCAGACAGCATAATTACCATCTCTCATTCTCTACCATTCTGAACGCATCAAGGCCTGAACTGTTGCTTTCGGTTTTTAGTACACAATTCTGTGCCAACCAACTCAAAGATTGGCTGGCTGTTTAGCTCTCATTGAATTGCAATAGACTTCCCTTTGTTGAAATGCGATGGGCGAGGTGCATGCTATGATGTAATAACTAACCCGCTCTATTTAAGTTATGATTGCTTTTTCATTTGGACTGTGCACTGAAATGGAAAACCGTAAAAGCATTGGTGGAGATTTATTGAGATTTGGTCATGCTATGAGGAGATGGCAGAGTTTTTTCATTTACTACTATTACTACCACTGGCGGTGTGTGTGGAAGCTGAGCCAAAGTGAATTCGGGCCATTTGTGATGCCTTAAAAACCATTTTCTCACATGTGTGTAATTTTCGCGGCTGCGATGGAGGGACACAGAAAAATGGATGAGTGAATTTGACGTTTATTGAGTTGTGCTTGGATGCAGAGTAAGTCGTTGAAGCCTCATCTGGGCGGAAATCTGAGGAGTGTTTCATCTAGCGATCTGCGCTGGCTTCCCACGTGCTAGCGCTAATGGATGTGACCTATCAGCCCATTATCATCATCAGAATAACTGTAAGTGGTTCAAAATGTTTTTAGGGAGAGAAACTGCCAGTGAATCTGGGAGGGAAAAAATTGAAATGTTTTTCACATGAAAATTAAGACACCGAATATGTAAAATGATAAAAGAAGCACAGAATTACATCAGGTTTGAATGCGCCATTGAATTGAATTTATTTGTTTATTTATCAGGGACAATGCACATAAAAACACTGAGCTACACAAAGAGGTCATATGTTTGTGTCAAGTTATAGCAGAACTGCTAATTTCCACCTTCAGTCCCTGGACAGGTTGATGTCATAAATGGCGTACATGCCAATAAAATAAAATCCAATGTATATTAATACAATCATGTCAAAAGGAGAAATTCAATTTGTCAACTGGATGAAAGTGTATTTGGTCGAATACATTTCGCAGCTCATCCAAGCTGCTTCTTCAGCTTGGATGAGCTGTGAAATGTATTCAACCAAATAATTCGTCCATAGATTCTACCTGGATGACTAAGGGATTCTACAAACATATTAATACAATCAATTCATCCAGTCAGTCAGTAAGTAAAACTAGTCCCGTTCAGTCTCAGTCATCACATCCATCCACTTTTTACATATTTAAAGTTCATGTTGCTGCGTTGATACAGGGCAGATTCATGTGTACAGGTTTGTTTGGTTAAAAGCCGTTGTTTGGCCAGGCGTGCAAACGTTTCATAATTTGTACATGTTATAATTTCATGTGGGAGGGTGTTCCAGAGACCTATGGCTCTGTAGGAAAATGATGACTGACCAAAAGCGGTTCTGCATCTTGGAACACTGCACGTTCCTCTGGCTGTGGACCGCGTGGCTCGGCAGGTTTTCTCTGAAGTGAGGACCACAAACTTCAGCATCAGCCCCTCCCACCACCACGAACACACAGACGTTTAGGTTAAAGAGGGGGTATGATACAAAAAAATATACATGTTTTGAAGCTTTCTACCATATCATAAAGTTCGGTCATCAAAAACATGCAATACAATACTCTGAAGGAAGGGGGTTGACGCGGTGAACAAAGGAGGAGGGACTCAGCATCAGAAACAAAAGTGAAACTTATAAAAACTTTGAAGAAGTTGTTTTGTTATGTGTTAATAAATACCCTATAGCAATGTATTAGCCCTTAATATTCAAGTGTACAAGATGTGGAAAAAATTGTTAAAAATAAGATTAATAAGCTTAGTAAATTGGACATTTTTGTTTTGTTTCCATGTTGCAAAAAAATAAAATATAGCCAAGTTAAGATGACTTGAATTAAGAATGTTTTATCATGAGCTGAGTAAATTTCACTAAAAAAAAAAAAAAAAAAAAAAAAAAAAAGATCTACCAATGGGACTTTTTGTATTTAAAATATGAAAATACATCTTGCTACAAGCGGGGGCAACAGTCTAAGCAGGGACTTCCAGACTTCCTTCGCCCCGGACACTTCCTCCAGCTCCTCTGGGGGGACCCCGAGGCGTTCCCAGGCCAGCCGAGAGACATAGTCCCTCCAGCGTGTCCTGGGTCTTCCCCGGGGCCTCCTCCCAGTGGGACATGCCCGGAACATCTCCCGAGGGAGACGTCCAGGAGGCATCCGAAACAGATGCCCGAGCCTCAGCTGGCTCCTCTCGACGTGGAGGAGCAGCGGCTCTACTCTGAGCTCCTCCCATGTGACTGAGCTCACACTGGAGGAGCTCGGAGTAGGAAAAACAATTCTTTGCACTTAAAACAAGGAACAAAATGTCAAACAAAATGCTTGAATTAAGAAAAACACATTTATTCCATTGGCAGATAAGGCTGAATCTACTCAAAGTAAAATATCCTTAATTTAAGTCATTTTAACTTACCTAGATATTGCTTTTACATTGCAGATGAAAGCTTATATGTTAAAGGGGTAAATGGATCCAAAAAGTAAAAAAACAAAAAACAAAAAAAAAACAAAAAACAAAACATAAAATGGTAAATTAAAGTTTGAGTTGCTGTGGCGTCAGTGCCCGATGATTCAGCACAACAGGGAATTGAAGCACAGAAATATTGTGGTTGGAGAACTAATACTCCTTCACCATCCTTCCTACTTTTCACAATAAATTCTGTCAAAACCAGACCACTGAATTCATTTTCAACTCACAATAAGAAAAGTTGGACAAATGATCCAAAAATGGCAGCGTGCTAAACGAACTCCGGCTCCTTCTCCACTCGCCCTGCTCTCTCCACCTGAAGACTCCCATAGGAAACATAACACTCACTTCAAATGAATGCCTTTAATTAGTCATTTCTTCATAACGAGAGGCGCTATATTAAAACAGATATAATTACCGTTGTCAGGGCGATAATTGTAGTAATAGTAGCGTCCTCCAAGGTTGGCTAAGTCCTCTCTTAATGACCGTTTAAGAAAGAAGGCTCGGACGCATTTGTCGATTTCTTGACATCTTTTCCTCATGGGATTTTGTTTTGTAATTACCGCACACTTGCCCAATTAAGTCCCTGATTAAAACGAAGCCGTGACAGTGGTGGAGAGATCTTTCATTTGGCGGGTTAAGATGGGAAGCACTAGGTTACATAAACGTGTATTTGAGATGTATTTGGAACTACTTGTACTTCGTAGTTTTGTAGTAATTGCAGAGTGGTTTTCGCTGAACTCATTTTTAGTTCTATATGTGTGAATTTGAGTCATGTAAATGTGACGTGCTTTAGTAAGTGGTTTCAAAATTATGATTTTTGTGTATTATAGTTGCTGTATCTGATTTTTACTATCTTAAAAATGTGAAAAACAGAACTGGTTCGTTTTTCAAAGTCATTCCTGACTTGCCTTAAACCTTCTGAGCGTTCTAAGTATTATTTATGTTATTATAATTGAGTTTATGAGCTCACAACTTTCAGAGGCCAAAGTGAAGTTTTGCTGTTGTGATAATGCTAACAACAACGAGCAGGCTAATGCACACTTAATGATTCTGTGCGGGCTCTGCTGCTGGGCGGTCACGGGAGTGTGGAAACTGCACTTCTGAGATTCACGCTCTGGTCTGGAGTTTTCGTGATAGATTAGCATGTACAGAAAGCCTTGTTAGTAAACAGCTGCGGCATTTCAGACTATCACCACTTTCTCGTTCTTTAGGATACTGTGGCTGTCTACAGTGGGTAAGTACATTTCCAAAGTACCAGGAGTGTGCAGGGATATTTTATTCTGAAAATACACTGGATCTGTCAGTTCTGCACGTCTGATTTCCTGTTTTGCTCATGCGCTTGACGTCAGAGACCGCTGCAGTGTCCGGCAAAAATTGATTTCTTGCAGATTCATTCCGCAGGCCCCACCCGCACCCGCACCACACCGAGGTCAGTGTGGCAGGGTGCTACTGATATTAATGATTTTCTAAGCGTGTGCTGAAGTGCACCGCATCTACAGTAAGGCTGCACCGGGCGTTATTGTGACCCCAAGAGCTGCTCACACAAAATATCTGTACTGGGACAAGACATATTTTTGTTCAAATACATGGGAAAATATGAGGTACTGGACCTTGAATGTTTTGTCTGTCTAATCGCATGTGTATATAATGTTGGTTTTATTCAAATCTTGAGACAGGCGTGAGATGATTTACTTTTAATATGGCTCTTAATTCTGTCAATGTCGTTCAATATTTTTCCCTTTTTCTTTACTCTGTATTCTGTATCTGCATTTTTGTACTCAAAGCCACAATATTTCATTTTTTAGTCCAAAAATAAATAGATAAATAAATACATTTTATATTGGTTGTGTTTATTGCAGTGAAAAACGTGTTCTTACCAAACCTGACTCTTATTTGGCTCCTGCTTGTTTCCATGTAAATGTTTTCTTTGGCTATAATCTTTCACAGTATGGCATACAACGTATCTATCTATGAAAAATGCCCCATAGTATGATTTTAACTTTCTTATTTCCATGGAATCATGCAGGTGATGTGCCAACTTCAGAAAGTTACATACTGTAGCTTTAATTATTGAAGAAATGCCGTGTTACTAATCACGCTACATTGGGTTTCTTTTTCAGTTTTAACATGTTCTTTTATGTTCTTTTATGTTCATTTTATTATGATTTTTTTTTTATTTTATTTTTTTTTATCCTTTTGCATGAGTAAATTGCGTGGGTTAAATGCACCTCCCGTTACCAGGCCAACCACCATATGACTCCTGCTGTTTTAGTGTAGTTTTAACCCTTTTTAGATTCATGTTTATTTTATCATCAAACTGTTTTATCCTGTTTTTATTTAGGCCTAATAAATTGTAGTTATAGCCTGTTATTGTTGTTTTTTATTGGTCACACCACATTTAGCTCCCACTTCAGTTTTATTTCTCCATAATTTTAGACACTTTTAATTCGACCACCACCTGCTCACCCTTTAACGACCTCATTTAACCTGTGACCTGTGACATATGTGTTTGCCTTTACTTTACTTTTACTACTTATTTTGCAGTAAAACACAGTCTTATGGCTACTCCTCCTTTATTTCGAATTCTTTTTTCTCTTTTTTATTATCAGACCTCATTGGAGATGATTAATGCACTCAATCTGAAGGAGGGCAGTGAACTCTGCAGGTTATTCCACCTAAGCAAAGAGGAAGATCACAAGAAGTTAATGTAAAGGTACTATATTTCCCAAAATGGAGTATTGTGAGCTTTGACCCGTGATTTAACTCATTAGAATGTTGTTAGCTCCTCAAAAACACACCTAGAGTTGTGTTTTGTTTCATTCACGTCTTTTATTATTAGTCTGTCTACATCTCCAAAGTCCAAAATGCTCTGTTCCACCTTGTGATGACCAGATGGTAAATGGTCATATTTTTATATAGTGCTTTTCCACCTTCAAGGCACTTCAAGGTGGGTTAAGCATTCATCTGTGGGAACTGGATTTACACCACCAACCTGTGGGTGAGTGGATCTGACCGCTCTACTAAAGATGTCAAGACTGGGATTTGAATTTGGCGAGTAGTAGTTTGTGGAACTGGATGTGGTAGATTTCAATTTAACAGTTACCTTCTTTGTTCAGTAGGATTGGCAGATCCAGGGCTGAAATCATCTAAATAATTCTAGTGAAGGCGTATGGAGTTTAAAAACACAGTGGAGTACTTCCTGTATTACCACATATTGACATAACAAGGTGGAACAGCGTGTTTTCAGTCCGAGAGAAGAACTCGGTCGAAATATGCAGGGTTTGTGTGTTGTTTCTGTGTTGTCACAAAACAGCGAAATATGGGCCCTTTAAATGTAAGAAATGAGTGTTTTATACCCATTAAGTGCCCATATATATTAACTATATGGACCAAAAAAAAAAAAAAATCACTTTTTCACTCATACCTTTTTGCACTTACAGTATACAGCAATTACTCTGCAGCTCCTGCTCATCCACTCAGACGTGTTACAGGTTTCGGAATAAACTTTGCACTTACTGGCTTCATAATAAACAAGGCCAGAGGAAGAGAACAGGGGCCTATTTAAAATAATAACTACAAAATGGTCTCCTGCAGATCAGTGAGGGAAGAAAGCAAACTTTAAACGTTATAATGTAAGCTCCCACAGTGAACGGTTGTGCTTGTTACTCTCCATAGAGTTTGAAAATACATTTAAACAGTGCATTTGGCTGAAATGCCATGCTGAAATGATGTTTACTATAGCGCTGTAGTCCTTTAGTCGGCCAAAATTTGTCTTAGTCAATTAATTATTTTATTTAAAGGTCCTATATTACACAAAAGTGGCTCTTGAAAGCTTTAATCCATGTTAAAATGTTGTTACCTCATCAAAAACACACCTGGAATTGTGGAGTTTGAGTAACCCTTTATTATTAGTCTATCTACATCTACAAAGTTCAAAATACTCTGTTCCACCTTGTGATGTCATGAAGTTACTTCCTGTATTACCACATGACATCGCAAGGTGGAAAAGAGTTTTCAGTTTGACAGAAGAACTCATCTTAGGTGCATTTTGTAACTTTTCTCATGGAGGGTCCATCAAATGCTTTTCTCCATGGAGATGTTCTTGCTTTGCCTGGAATGTTTCACAGTATGGCATTAAACCTTTCTATCTTCATGGAGTCCAAACCAGATCAAGTTACAGGTCAGATCTGTGGAGAGGCGACCCCGCTCAGTCAAATGCCTGTTTTTCTAGGGATTTCTGAGCAGTAAAACCACCTGTAATTGAATAAATGTAAAGTAGAGCGGTTTAATGTCATACTGTGGAACATTCCAGGCAGAGCAATGACATATCCATGGAAACAGGCAGGTGATGGACCCCCAACCAAAAAGTTACACCTTTAAATATGCAGAGTTTGTGTGTTAAACATGTGACTGCAACAAGACACAACTCCAGGTGTGTTTGTGATGAGAAAACAACATTATAACATAGAAACAGTGTAATACAGGCCCTTTAAATATGGGTGAATCCTTAATCTGCCTTTTCTCATATAAATACACGTTTTCCTAGTACTTTTTGAACTCACATGCAGTTGTAGTATTTTGAGTGCAGTTACATGGTCAGATCATATAGAAAATTAATTGTTTAAGAGCTTTTGCTACAACCCCTTTTAGTTAAAAGTTGAGAGTCCGTCAAATGCTTTTCTCCACGGAGATGTTATTCCTTTGCCTGGAATGTTTCAGAGTATGGCATTAAACCTTTCTATCTTCATGGAGACCAAACCAGACCAAGTTACAGGTCAGTTCTGTGGCGAACCAACCCCGCTCACAGTCAGAACACCTGTTTTTCTAGGTATTTTTGAGCTGTAAAACCACCTGTAATTGAATAAATGTAAAGTAGAGCTGTTTAATGTCATACTGTGGAACATTCCAGGCAGTGCAGTGACATCTCCAAAGAAACAAGCAGGTGATGGACAACCAACCAAAAAGTTACGTAATGCACCTGAAACATGGCATATTTTAATCTATTTTTTTGGCTAAAAAGTTACATACTGTGGCTTTAATTAAATATTTGTGAGGAAAAAAGTTCCTTACCCATAAATTGACAAGTATCTTATGTCCTGATGCCCTGAATTCTGTATTTTTCTACTTTTGTCTTCAATTGTTCTTCACATAATGTCACTTGACCTTTATGTTTATGTGTGTGTGTGTGTGTGTGTGTGTGTGTATAAATAAATGTTGCCAATCTCCACTGTTCTGCTTTAAAATACAGGTAATAATCTTCATAATATACTCCAGTTGGCACATTTGTGTTTAAAAATATCTCCAGCAACACGTCTGACTCACGTACCTTCTGTTATCGTCACCATTCTAAGTGCGCACTTCCTTCTCCGGATACCTCAAACTTCGGGGCCAAGCAATTAATCTCTCCATGGGGAGGGAGTCGTAGGAGTCAGACTGACAACCCGCCACTTGGCCCAAGGGTCACGGAAACAAACCCAGCCACGGGGTGTTTGCTGCCTGTTAGGAAAACACACATCACAACAACGGAACGGACGATGGAGAGGGGGTCTACAGTCACAAACAACAGGGTCTCAACTTTTGATGATTTATTAGTGGAGTCAGGAGGAATTTAGGATTTTTGGAATTAAAGTTTTAAGAGGGTTTTTTTTTTTTTTTTTTACTTCTATGGGGTATAACAGCTAACACATAACATATTTAGATCACCACGTTGCCTTTCATTGTCTTGAAAATGCTGTATTCAACATTTTTTGAGTTTCATTCTCGTTTTAGGCGCTTTGAGTCTCCCTTCGCTTTGCTCTCCATGCTAAGTCACTCCCCTTCAGAGCGCCATCACAACAAAATCAGCTACTGCCCATCGCATCAGGTTTTTCAATTTGTTGCGTACAGTTTTGTGTCATGTTTTTGTATATTTATGGAGAATTGTTGTGTGCGAGCATGGGTGAGGTAGGCTTGTGGGTGGAGCCTTGGACAGAATCTTAAAGGAGGGTTTGAATAGGGCCCAGAAGAGATCACTAAATTACTGAAATGTGGATGGGTGAGCTGTAAAACCTCATTATAACAACATTATAACATGTAAAACCTCATTGGGACAACATTATAACATGGTGAAAAGCTAAAAAAAAACCTCTTTGAAGACAATGAAACAGGAGATGTATTTACCTTGTTGACAGCAGGTGAGCTTGTTTTTCTGATGTAATAAAACAAGGTCTGTCAGGGTGACCACGCCTCAGGAAGTAACAGCTGATACGAGACGTGTCTCTCAAGACCAGTGACACTTCTGAGAATGGCTCGCGGCTAGCAGCCCAAACGTGTCAACAAGGTCCTGATGTACGCTTTTTAAAAAGAACCAGAATTTGTGAATATAAAAAATCGTTTTTCAATCAGTATTCTGGTGTTGATTGTTGCCTCTGGAATACATACCATATACTCAGACTTCTGGACTCTTGTTGTTTGTTTTCTGCACGACTAGAACATAAGGACTGATGACTCAGCACTGCACTTTTGGACTAAAAAATCGGATTTATGGACTTCAGACTTGGAGTTATGGACTAAAGAATCAGACTTATGGACTAAAGACTCTGATGACTAAACACTATGGACTGTAGACTAAAGATTAAATACATAGATTTGGATTTAGTGTTTTTATTAGTGGAAGATACCTTGAAAACAGGCATCCTTTTTGTGAGCGGCGTCACCTCTCCACAGATTCTGTCGTGAAACATGGCCTGGTGGCTTTCCAAGTCTCCAGAATAGGTACACCACACCTGCACCTTTAATTACTACTACTACTACTACTACATAGACTACAAATATCAGTAAGACTTTATGTGACGGAGTAGCCCCATCAAAGCCCGCGCTAACCTAAGTATGCCCAACAAGCCCACGCTAGCCACTTACCTGGTTTCTTTCATTTCGCTCCATTTTTCACTCCATGTCCCGCTCCCCGTCCGTCCGCTCTGTTCACTACTATATTTACCGTCCGTTCACCACCACAGTTGTCTCGGGTGCACACAAGTCCACTGTTAAATCATCCATGTCCATAATTCTGTTTTCCAACAAACTCCAAACCAGTCTCCATCTCCCGTTCGCGAGCCGCACTGTCAAACCGAGCGCCTCACTCACTTCTTATTTCCGTCGTCATGCGCGGGACATTGGCGTCTGACGTCATTGCAAAATATCATCACACTAAATTATCCATATTATTCTTCCTGGTTTTGCTACAGGCGCAGAGACATGGTCATGTTGCACAGTGTATTTTCTTGTATTTTTCTATATTTTTGTTATTATTGTTAATTCGGGTTTTAGCATTGAAAACCAACATTTTTGTGTTTGGGGGAGGAGCCTTGGTGGATAAAAGAACCACTCTCCCTCCCTCAGTCAGTCTGGGTCAGGATTTGTACACAGACGGTAACAACCTATAGAGCTTATGACTTATGAAGGACATTTCTGCTGTTGTGTGTACATGTTGTAAATACCTTTTTGTTTCACTGTCTTGTATATAGCACTCTTCAAACTTTTTGGGATTAAATAATTAAATAATCTGACTACGCCACCGTCATTACCCAGGAATAGAACCCCATCACACTTTATTTGAGGGTACACTTCTTAACATCTAACTACCTGCTAATTAGCATAGTTGTAAATGGTTAATTTGTCAGTAATTAGTATTTATTTAACCCCTATTAAAGGCTAATTCCCATTTACAAAGACATTTACAAACACTTTCCTAATAAGGTTTTTGGTAATAAGGGTGTCGTTAAGGACTAGATTTTAATTATTTGCACCCAAAGCTTAATAGAATCATAATTCATGGACAAAAATGGCCTAGTATCACACTAATAAGCAGTAATAAGGAGTGTATTAATAGCAAAGTGTTTGTAAATGTGTAACTAATAGCAGAATAAGTTTATGGGGAATTAGACATTAATAAGAGTAAATACAAATAATGACAAATTAACCATTTACAGCTATGCTAATTAGCAGGTAGTTAGATGTTAATAAGTGTACCTAAAATAAATTGTTATCCAAATATCTAGAATATTTTTGATCCAGTTTTCTTACCTGTACCACACTGAGAAGACAGTCGCCCATCTGAACTGTAGCTGACATATTACGTCATGTTTCTTACACAATTTCATAAAAAACAGCTAAAAACGCAATTCTCATTATCAGATGTAGATTTCCTGGTTTGTGCAGGTCTTGTGGGGGTTGAGACAAATGCATGTGTTTGAATAGTGTCTGTTCACTGAAGCTGAGGTCCAATTTAGCAGCAGTGCGCCTCTCAGGGCTGTGACCTCTTCACAGACGCTCACATTTACATTTTTATGCAGAAAAGACATTTACAAAACACAAGTTCTGCCAGAAACCTCAAGTGTAAAACATGCTCTCTGCCCCATGAGAGAAATGCTGCAAATATGAGCCTATTCTTGAAATTAGCATAATGATTCACTCTCATATTCTTCTTTTGACAGACACTTTCAGCCAGCCAGATGCCCTCCTACTCACAAGCCACATTACAGTGACTGGAGTCGACAACTGGGATGAAGTGTCTGGCTCAGGCGCCCAAGGAAAAGTACTGGGAATTGAACCATCTACCCTTTGATAAAACGTCAAAGGTCTCTTCCTTACTTGCCTCTCGTTGCTCTCTGTATGTTGATCAGAACAACACCAGAAAAGTGAAGAAATGTTGTGAGTTTGCAGAAGATTTTGGAATTATGAGCAGTGGTGGAACGTAACAAAGTAAAAGTAGTAAAGTACTGTACTTAAGTTAAAAAAAAAAAAAAAAAAAAAAATGGTATTTGTACTTTACTTTTTACTTTTACTTCACTACATTTAAGAGCAGGTATCTGTACTCTCTACTCCACTACATTTTTTTGAACAGGACTGAAAAGTAAAAGCATTTTTTAAGTTTGAGAACTTAGGCTGAGGGTTTGTTTTGAACACATTTGTAGTTTGAGCAAATAAAAATATACAAATAAAAACAGTAGATTCAGTCGTTTCTGTTGAACAAAATTCAGCTCCAATCTTTATTAAAATCACTACATTTACATATACTTTTACAAATACTTTTACTTTAAGTTGATTTTTTCATGTGATACTTTTACTTTACTAGTATTTTATTTTCTGCTCTGGTATCAGTACTTTTACTTAAGCAACAAAATACTTCTCCCACTACTGGTTATGAATTGTTTAAAAAAAAAAAAAAAAATACACTGTTTTATAAAGACACTGTTTCCTCTGCTTTTCTGCATAAATAGATTTTGCATGAACTCCTGTGTGGTACATGGGTTACATGGTCTTATTTGTACATGAGGCGTCTGTGGTTGGATTATCTAAAATTTGGATGGAGGTTTTTCATGCTCTGTGGTCCGGTTCCAGTCTCTTCTGGATTCGAACAAAATGTCAAAGGGACTAGCTGCTCAGGCAAGATTCTCACAATATTCACAAGAATCCATCTTGAGAGACTCCCGCTGTAAGGTTTCGTGGGCGGGTGAACCAAAACATCCAAACAACAAAAAGGCGATGCCAACAGCCGTACTTCAGCCTATTTTAGTGAAAATGCAGACTGATAATGTGTAGAACTCAGTTCAGAGTGCCACACATTTCAATCTAGTGTGAGCCAGGTTAGGTTCAAATAGGGCCTGGGAGAGGTTGCTAGATTACTCAAACATGCATGGATGTCATATAAAACCACATTATAACATAGGAGAAAGCTCCAAAAAGGCAATTTTGTATAATTTCCCCTCTTTAATAATGTTCTTCTATAGGGCTAATAAGACTCTAATACTAAGTGGCTGCTAGTCTAACTTGTGGAAATATTATTTGAAACTATTGGGACTCAAATAAACTCAAATAGGGCACCTTAATTTAATAGCTGTACTTAAATCAAGTACAGAAACCATCAGGTGTTATAGTTACCTGAATGCCCTCCCCTCTGGCAGCTTTCACATGGACTTTGTAATTATTAGAAATGAGTTCAACCTTGGAAAAAAGTCAAATATATCAAATAGTGTTAATTTGTGGCCACCTCTGTTCACTTTGAAAGCCCTTTAATTATACGTTATTCAGGCTTAAAGTGATTCATAGAACTTTTGGTACACACATGCAGATGTACTTGGGATATTGTGCAGTTGATGTTTTTATCTAAATACAAAATATAGTTGCCTCAAGTGGAGGAGTTCAAGTATCTCGGGGTCTTGTTCACGAGTGACGGGAGGATGGAGCGTGAGATTGACAGGCGGATCGGTGCAGCGTCGGCAGTGATGTGGTCGCTGTATCAGACCGTTGTGGTGAAGAGGGAGCTGAGCCGTTCCTCCCCTCACCTATGGTCATGAGCTTTGGGTAATGACCGAAAGGACAAGATCACGGATACAAGCGGCCAAAATGAGTTTCCTCCGCAGAGTGGCTGGGCGCTCCCTTAGAGACAGGGTGAGGAGCTCAGTCACACGAGAGGAGCTCGGAGTAGAGCCGCTGCTCCTCCACATCGAGAGGAGCCAGCTGAGGTGGCTCGGGCATCTGTTCCGGATGCCTCCTGGACGCCTCCCTCAGGAGGTGTTCCGGGCATGTCCCACCGGGAGGAGGCCCCGGGGAAGATCCAGGACACATTGGAGGGACTATGTCTCTCGGCTGGCCTGGGAATGCCTTGGGGTCCCCCCGGAGGAGCTGGAAGAAGTGTCCGGGGTAAAGGAAGTCTGGGAGTCCCTGCTTAGACTGTTGCCCTTGCGACCCGGCCCCGGATAAGCGGAAGAAAATGGATGGATGGCTGGACAGAATATAGTGAAGGCCCTGTATGCGATTTTTTCTATGTATTTAGCAAAATATGTCTTGCCCCAGTATAGACATATCGTATAAGCAATAGGTCAAAAGAAGACCATTGCGTACTGTCTGCATCTAATTAAAAAGTGTTTTATTTCCCAATAATCAGGAAGTGCATGCGTTAGCATGAATCTAAGAGTTGTGAAATACACTTATAAAATCACTGCGGTTACAGAGTTAGGATGTTAGGAGTACACACAGTAAGTGAGGAATAACTATTTTCTGATAGACGTTATGTTGTTCTTTCCTCGTCAAAAACATACCCAGAGTTGTGTTTTCTTCTCCCCAACAACAAACACCCTGTTCCAGCTTGTGATGTCATGTTTTTTAAACTCCATACACCTTCAATAGAGTCATTTGGATAATTTCAGGAATTGCCCATCTCTTCTAAACTAAAGGTAAAAAGTATCTGTTAACTTGAAAACTACCACTTCATGACATCACAAGGTGGAACAGAGCATTTTGAGATGTAGACAGACTAATAACAAAGGATTACTCAAACATGTGTGAATGAAACAAAACACAACTCCAGGTCTGTTTATGATGAGGTAACAATATTATAACATGGCTTACACCCACAGTCAGCTATGCATAATATAAGACCTTTAAGTATATTTTTTACACTTTTATATTATTTTATCTGGTATTTACTGCTAATTTATAGATACAGTAATCACTGTAGGCATTCTGCATCTTATTTAAAACACTTAACCCCTACTTCCCAGTGTATTCAAAAAATCTGATTTTGTTATTGGATGCTAAAAAAGGCTGAGTTAATAAAAAAAAGTTATATTTTGTTGCACTTAAAATAATGATTCCTTTGGGTTTGTCACATTTGTCAGATGTGCCCAACAGTAATAAGTCAAAGAAAAGTTTTTTTTTGTTTTTTTTTTACTTGAATTAAAAGATTTTATTGATTCATGAACAAACCATGACTAATGAGGTCCACAGGGCAGCCCTAAAACAAGCCAGAAAACACATCGGAGATTTGAACACACCAGCAGTGACAGAGTTGAGATTTTTATTTTTTTTTTATGAGTTACTATGATGCAACTTCAGCTCAAATGAGTATCCTAGTATATGATTATCTATTTATAATATGCATCACCAGTCAAAAGTTTGGACAAAAGTTTTTCACTGATGTGTCTTCTTTATTTTCCTGATTATTTACACTGTAGAAGGCGTCAGAACTATGACTGAACATATATGGGATGTAATAAAGAAAAGATGAACTTAGATTTAAGATTTAAGATTTTTTTTATTTTTATTTTTTAAATATCCACCCTTCGCTTTGAACCCTGGTTTGCATTTTTGGCATTTCTTAACCCACACAGTTGTGAAGTGAAAACCATTTCAGGAAAAGCTCATTGAGAAAAGGTCAAGGGTTTGCAGCTCTGTCGACAAAGCAAAGGATTTGAATAAAAAATATAAACAATATTTAGATGAGTTATTTCACTTTTTTTCTTTGCTACACAATCCCATATATCTTGCATCATATATTTGATGTAAACAGTGGTAAACTAAAATAAAAAAATACATAGAAAAAGGTGTCCAGACTTTTGACTGGTAGTGCAGGATTATAAATTAAAGCTTTTAAAATATGTAAAACACGATATGTATAACCAACACTGATTTGAACTTTTCTCCCATCGCTCCATGTTTGCCAGTGTAGAGACACTCTAATGACACCTCTTCTTGTCAAACCACTGGACAGGTCACAGCTCAGCTTCTACAAAGGTCCCTCTTGCCTTTTTCTTCATTTCCTGATGTTCTGTGAAGGTGCACCCTGGGAGCCTATTAAGCCGGACAGTCCTGAAAACTGGCCCTTATTTGCAGGAGCATCAAGGAGAGACAATGAGGAAAACCAAGTGACTGATACTGACAGGAATGACCTATCCAAGCTCCCCATGTTTACTCCTGGAGCCAGAAAATGGAACCACCGACAATCTCAGTGAAGCAGCCACTGGTGTCCAACTTATAACCAGAGTTAAACAGACTCTCTAGGTTCTCTCAATGGAGGTGCAGACTTATCTACTACTGTTGACAAAAAAAATAATAAACTTTTTTAGCTACAGACAGCGTGCAGAGTCATTTTGTCAGTGCTGCTTTTCCAGTATACTCTCTGAGTGAAAATACAGAATTTACCTAAAAATGGTCAAGTAGACAATGCAAACCTACCATTTAGAACTTAATAAAACTTAATAAAAAGGATATTTCACTTAACTCCTTTCCTTTCCTGCTCATGTTTGCGCTGGCTCATGGCTATTTCACACAGACATCACCTACAGGCCTATCACTTCTTGTACTTTTATAAAACATGGGACAAATAGATTCCATACAAGAGCTCCAACACTTGAAGAACAGTTGATCTTGATGAATATCTTGAACTTGTTTGTACTGGTTTTTGCTACAGACTATATATATATATATATATATATATATATATATATATATATATATATATATATATATATATATATATATATATATATATATATATATTTTTTTTTTTTTTTTTCCATTTTCACTATGTTGCACACTTCTGTAAATAAAGAATCCACAACATAAAGCATTTTCAAAACAAAAAAAGGTAACACTGTGATCTAAATATATTATGCCTCAGTTACTACCTTGTCTTTAAAATACAGCTTCACAGAATGATTTGGATAATTTCAGCCCTGGAATTGCCAATCTCTACTGCACTAAAGCTAAAAGGAGCTATTAACTTGAAAACTACCACTACATGACATCACAAGGTGGAAGAGAGCATTTTGAGCTTTGGAGATGTAGACAGACCAGTATTACTTAAATCAATAGTGCTTAAACATGTGTGAATGAAACGAAACACAACTCCAGACATGTTTTTGATGAGATAACAACATTAAAACATGGTGTAAAGCTCACAAGACTCCATTTTGTGTAATACAGGACATTTTAAGATTAGTGATACAACCAAATTCAGTCTCTGCGACAGTTCAGAATTGCAGTCTTTTCCCAGCCGGCTCCTCCGCTCAGCCCCTCTCTTCTCCAGGACACTTCTCCAGGACTTGGTTGTTTACCGGGGCCAGTCCAGTCTCCTCACTGCATGCACTTATCGCTCCATCTGTCCACGGAAACAGGTCTGAGCCCAATCCCATCACGACTCCTCCGGGAGCTGACAAAATGTCCTCACCTCACTGTTTGTGTGAAACTGTCAAGTGTCTGTGCAAAATCAAACACACAAATATTCTTCACCTTATGTAACTGACTTTCAATCAAATCATGCTTCCATCATTTCAGAAATTGTAAAGTGAACTGCGCAATTTCCTGGTCTAATTTCTGGTTTCTCCGTTGAGATGATATTGCTTTGCCAAGAATGTTTCATGGCATATCTATCTCCGTGGAGACAAGCAAGTGACGGCAATAAAACAGATCTGTGGAGAGGCGACTTAAAGAGGTGACAGGAAGAATGTCTCTGACTTTTTTCTGATTTTTGCTTCAGCGGTACACAAATTGTATGTAACCGTCTATTATTATTATTTATTTATTTTTCACTATTTCAAAATGAATTAAAGTTTTTCTGTAACAGTATAGCAGAACTTCATGGGATCATGGACCACAAATGCAGGGCCCTTCTGCCGTAATTGTGCTTTGACCAAGACCCTAAACAACTTCAAACAGAGTTATACTTACACCAGGGTAACCGAGTATTCATCTTTTGATTTAACTCACTTTGAATGAAATCATGATTTTACTTTGTGAAAGTGCAACGATGTGAAAGAACATGGAGATCAGAGACCACGACCAAGGCACCTGACGCTGATGTGGATTCTGAACTTAAGACCTTTGATACAGGCTTACTGCAGACAGTAAACCGGTCACTGTCTGCAGTAACTTTCACACTCAAAATGTGATTATTATCAGATGCATCTTTCTGATCACGTCGCTCTGATCACTCGTATCAGATTTTGTGATTTACATGTCACTTCAATTATATTCCAGGTCCAGAAATCCGATAATAATCAGATTTTGGTGTGCATGTAACCACAGCCGCCGTGAGCCAGTCACAGCCTGATATCACTGCCACTTGCACAATCACTTTTCAAGACACTCATATAAACACACTTTTTCTCCTCTCACCAGGTTTCTCAGCCTGCTTCTTTATAGTGACTTTGGGGCTCACTATTTGGAAAGTCACATGCAAATTTTGAGAGTTGTGACTTACATTTACTTTGGGGCTTGTTTCAGAATGGCATTACCACATCATAAATGATGTTTATAGACCCAAAAATGACTGAAATACAAACTAAAGATGTAATTATATAACACGTTTAACTATTAAAAAAATAATAATAATAATAATAGTGTTTTTTTCATATATATATATATATATATATACACACACACACACACACACATATATATATATATATATATATATATATATATATAATATTGACCTCTTCACTCTTCAAACTACCAAACAAAGACCATAATCTTGTGGGACTTGGCAGTTTGCTAATTGCTAATTTGCTAATCCCAATTTTCTAAGATTCAAAAAGAGTAAAAAATTAAATAAAATCACATGGCATAATTGGTTGACCAGTTCACACAGAATAGAACCTGGCACCTTATACTGTGAGGTGTAGTGCCAACCACTCAACCACCTTGCCTCTTGTTTTGTGTGTGCTGTGCTGCTATTTTACTTTACAGAACATGGCGATTCAAAACACGTTAATTTACATTTGCATTTTAATACAATAATAAACACAGCCAAAAAAACAGTACCTTATGTTCTTAATCTGCATGTTAATACAGCCCCTGGAGATGCTTTTAATGCCATCCTGTGGGACTTTTCTGTATGTTTAGTTGGCTACTCCTCTCATTATGCAGAGTAACTCCAGGCAAAGTTAACTCTGAGGTTTTCTTACACATTTGTGGGAGCAGATGTTTTTGGTGAGGCAGTTCCACCATCACTGAGCCAGGAGCCAGACGCATTATTTCCTCTGCTCTAACCGAGCCGCACTGCCCGTAAAGTCAATCGCCACCTGCCTCCTCGGCAGCACCTGGGAATAAACACGAACACACAACTGGCTCCACAATCTGGGCCCAATGTTTACCACCAAATATGAGCAGGGAAAACAGCAGGAGCCATTTAAAAGGAAAGATTGAGATGGAAATTGGCAACTTAATGTGCAAGCAAATGGTTACGGACAGGTACGGGGTCACAGTCAGACACCAGGGCACAAAGACACTGAAGGAAAGACAGATGAAGTCAGCCTGGGATACACAAGATACATACAAGATGTGAGTCTCTTCACTGGTGAATCTTCCCATTTTCAGACTGATTCTTGTTAATCGGTATTTTTCAGTCAATATATAGGGCTGTTTTGGATTATTTTCCTCATATTCTGTAATTTAAACCCACAGCCCCTTTTTTTTAAACCACAAACTTATAAAAGTGTTGCCATGTTTTCAGATGCCTCTCTTTGCACTAAAGTGTTAAAACAAAGCTTTGTGTGCACTTTTTAGGCAGCAGACCAAAACCAAATATCGGCCTGTGCTGGAGATTTAAACCCGATAGCTGATGCACTGAAAAGTCCAAATATTAGCCTGATATATCCAATGAGCTCCTTCATTTCACATGTCACTGAAATAAACAAATCTGACTGGACAGTAATGTTTGATTCTGACTTGAGTCGCAGTGGAAGGAGTGGGGACCAGACTGATATCCATCTGTATAAAAAATACAGAGATAGGGTATCATTAGTGTCTTACCCACTGGCACAAGCTGAAATAGAACCTGACATTTATTAAAACAGTTTAGACAACAGTGGGTTGAGCTTTAGTTCTCAAACTGGGATAGTAGAGCTCATACTGGGCAGGCGAGGTCAAACACAACATGAAAACGTAGAGGACTATTGTCAGTGAGTTGATATTATAGGTGTAAACTCATACACATAAAACTGTGGAATTATTCGAAGGTTCATGAATGAAATAAAACACAACTGACAGGGTTAAAGGACTCTACATATAAATGTTAGGGATGGCCGTCTTGAACCAGGCGATTTGGCACTGTGTCAAAGCCCCAAAGCACATGCGCTTCAAAACACTGTTTCAAAACACGATTCGAGACCCCCATGTCACGTGACTAGTGTTTCATGAACCCTCGTTTCGCAAGTGCTTCACCAGGCGGCGACCATGTCGAAGCTGTGTTTGATTGACAGAGGTTTCAGCGAACCACTGAAAAGCGCACCTTTCTCAACCTAACTCCCTCTAAATTTAAAACAGGTGCTAGTGCTTCTGACCGTTGTGGGTTTTGTGAGAGAAGAGACACAACTGCGATCTTTAATGAACAAAAAGGTCGCAGTACAATTCATGGCCGTTGTTTACAGACATTGCACATAAATACAAAAAGTTACATTTACACATACAATCAACCTTTAAAATGATGTACAAATCATGTAAAACAGTTACAAGTTAAGGAGGTTGTGTCAGATGTTCTCAGTCTGGATTTAAAGTCAGTCATTGATATAAACAGGTTAACCCTGGAATGGGCGTTTCAAAACATGAATGAAACACTCTGGATGTTGTAGTTCTAACATAGTGCCACTAGATGTCTTCATGAAACACCGAAGCAGTTGAAGCGATTGTGCCGGAGCGCTGATTGTGCCAGAGAGTTCGAAACTCTCTCCACAGTGACTCGCTTTGCTCATCCCTAATAAATGTACAGCTTGTTGCTAAGTGCTCGCCCCCTGCCCTCCAGCGGTGTCGGCAGGACGGTGGCAAGTATCTTTTAAAAACCTTGCTCCTGATTGGCTCTTTGATTGCCATTACACGTGCACTCGCAATTCCAAATGTGGAACTGTGCTCCAAATCTGCCGCTATAACTGCTAGCCTCGATTAGCTCTTTTGGCTGGAGATGAACGGTATGGGTGATGTCACACTCCCACACTCCACTTTGATACACAGTCTGTGGTTTAAATCAGGGCTCGCCAACCTTTTTCCTTTACAAAACAAAAATACCAGACTCATTTTAGCAGTCATAAGAAATGTAGTAAAAATAAGAGCCACATAAGCCTTAAATGGGGTACAGTTACATGTCTATGAAACATAAAACATTATCCAGTTATTAGTGGACAATGTTATGCATCCAAATGATACGTTTACAGTGTTAAGTAATCAAATTTTAGTTAGGATTAGTATAATATGTATACGTAAATCCCTTAGATAGGTGCTTGGAGTCGAGAGCTACTGGCAGCTCCTGAGCTACAGGTTTAGTCCCCTGGTAAAATACATTTACAATAGTATAGTACATTTTTTTGTTGTCCAATAGGCTCAAATACAATTTTTAGGTTAGAAAATAGTGTTTGTTTGTTTTTTGCATTCTGTGAAATAGTAAAGCAAACTTAACTAACGCGCGTACCCTAGAAATTCAAATGTTGCTTATTTTTGTTAGAAAGACTTAAACCATTAGCGTTTAGATATTAGATATGATGATTGATAGATTGATAGATAGATAATTAACATCAAAATTCTGAAGAATCTACAGACAATCAGACAATCTACAGGCAAAACTAGTCATCATTTCCATATCATCCCTGCCTGTTTACATTCTACTGCTAAATCCACCGTAATAACATATCACCTTATTTTACAGATGCATAAATACATACAAACCTGTTCCTCTGTGTCAGGCTTTATTTCCCATTACCGGTGACTTGGACCACCATCAAACGCACATCTCCTGACTGCGCTGGGAATAAGCCCCTGTCCTCCGTGTGCTTGTTTGCCTGTCGGAGCGGCGTGGGCGTCTGGGAGCCACTCTCCGAGGAAAACGCTGCCTGCAAATGATTAATGGAAGTCGGAAGATATCTGTATATATATATATATATATCCACATATATACTCCATGTGGGAAATGCAAAAGAAAACTGAATTCTGTCAACTGGACAAAAGAGTGAATATGTTTCGCCACTCATCCAAGCAGCTCTTCAGTTCTGACAGGATTCTTGAAGTCACTGCCTCAAATATGTGGCGCTGAGGAGAGGAGCTAAGTGCACTCAAACTAACACACTGTAGTTGTTTACAGTACAGAATAGTCTCTGTCATTACTGTCATTAAGTAACAGGCATGTATCTATGTATCTGTGTATCTGATTTTTTTCTGTGTATTTGTGGAATCTGTGCCTTGTCCCAGTAGTCATGTTGTATAAGCAGCTTTCGAGGTCAAAATAAGTCCACCGTGTACTGTCTGCATCTAATAATAAAGCTTTTTTTTGTCTGACTATCAGGAAGTGTATGTTAGCATGCTAGTGGTTGTTAACATTACTGTGATGGCAAAACTCCGGTGTGGTCTCTGAACGTTGTGAAAAGTGCTTATAAACTCATGGTGAATAATTTGGATGCTCAGAATGCATAAGGTAATAGAGAAACAACTTTGGACCACTGCAAATGGTTTAATATTAACTAGTTCTGTTTTTTACATTTTTAAGACAAAAAATCAGGTATAATAGTTTTAAATGTGTCTGAAGAAAGGGGCTAATTACACTCAAAATAATGCACCCTAATTCAGGGAAGTCCAAACTATGGCCCAGAGGCCAAATGCGGCCCTCAAAGCTAATTTTGTTGGCCCTCAGCCCACCTGTTGAATTGGCCTAAGTGATCATAGGCTGAACTTTTTTACTACAAATTGAAGTTCTGTAATTCTACCAGTCTTACCTCAATAACATCACCTCCTCATTGTGATACAGACCTGATGACTGTTCCTCATAAACAGTACAGTGGCTCTGTCAAAGCCGTGCTAATGCACCAATGTGAATGACTCACTGTATTAGCACCGGTCTGTGGCCTTCCACTTAAACATGTTCAATATGAGGCCCTCAGTGAAAAAAGATTGCACTCTCCTGACCTGGTTGTTCACAGTAAAGAGTTATTTGAAGTCCATTGCTAAGATGTGAATTCTTCCTTTCCTCTTTCTTCCTTTTAGATTTGGATCTGAGGATCGAATTGTATCTGTGTGACCGATTATACCTTAGACCCCCATTTCTGTTCAGAGATGGACTGTCTTTCCTTACAAATATATTGCCTCTTTGACTCATTTCTCCAATCTCTTCACCTATTCTCTTTGGCTAGGATCTGTGAAAAAAAATGTACGATGTACCTTAGTGACCCTCATGTATCTTTATTCAACATTTTGTCATTTCACTTATATGGTTATATACATGTCATTTTGTATATGCATGCTTCACTGGGGTGTAGAATCTCACAGGGGAGCGCTGTGAACACGGTTGACTAACAAGAGCAAAAATGTTCCTCTGAATGTGCCATCAGTATAAAGAGAGATGTGACTTTAAATGCGTTTTGCAGGAGGTGGAGGCAGACGTGTGGCTATTACAGAGAGAGGGAGGAGAGGAGAGAGGAAGGGGCCCGGGGGGAAATTCAAATTCATCCTTTTTCGCCTCTGTCAAAAACACAGGAGACAAAATGACAGTGTGTGAGTGTGAGAAGAGGAGGAGAAAGACAGGGTTATGTAACATTCACTGTTTCTGTTCTATACTTTGTAGCTCAACCATTAAATCTATTTAAATGTTCTATATTATGCAAAACTGACTCTTGTGAGCTTTAAGACATGTTAGAATGATGTTACCTCGTTACCTCCCCAAAAACATGTTTTCTTTCATTCTCACATGTTTGAGTGTGACAAAGAGGACCTTTGTCCCTGTATACTCACCTTAATTTCATTTCATATTTATTAATTTCTTAAAATCAACTAAACTACTACATATAACTATCCCGGGTTTGTTTTATTTTGTTTTTGTTTAGTTCCTTTAACAAAACAAAACACACTCAAGTTACTTTAAATATATTTTATTTGGTTAAATCTATTCAATTTAGTTAAACATTACAGACACTTACCTGTTCCTCCACCTGGTCTGGAGACAAAAGAGGACGTGCCCCGAGACGGACATATTTAAAGCCTTTGGGGGAGGTTTTGGGCCAGACCATTTGGAGGAGAATTGGTTTCAGTTCCTTTTGTTCGCTGGGTTTTGTATATTTGATTTGGATGTTTTAGTGTTTATAGATTATGTTAAGCACTTTAATTTAAAGGGGACTTAGGCCCTTGTAGTAAATCGACGGTTTAACTTGAGACTAAAGTGAAGTTTCCTTATATCAAACCTGATAGGGGATCGTGGACTTACCTGGAGGGAGGAGCTTCCTGTGGGGAAAATATAAAACCAGGTCAGCTCAGCCTCTCCTAAATTTGAGCTCAGTTATTTTTTGTAAATATGTATTTATTTCTTGTTTGCCACGATACCACGGTGAAATTTTGAATAAATCTTTGGGACAAATATGGAATATTTTCAGAGTCTGCCTCCTGTTTAAGACCACATTGGCCAGCTTCCCCACATTGAGTAATCCTTTATTATTAGTCTACACATATGTCTACATCTCCAAAGCTCAAAATGCTCTGCTCCTCCTTGTGATGTCATGAAGTGGTAGTTTTAAAGTTAACAGCTCCTTTTACCTTTTGTTCAGCAGAGACTGGCAATTCTACTTGAGGTGTCTAGAGTTTAAAAACAATTCAAATTTATTGCATTTATACATACAAATTATTATAAACAACTTATTATAAAAATGCATATAAGAAAACAGATAAACAATATACACAAAGATTACAAGACATGGGGTAGTTAAATGATTCAGAATGATCATTTCAGTTCTTTATAAATTGATAAATTGTAATTAGCTTGTTTACTTGGAAGGCTTTCTAATGATTAAAAATTATACTTTAGATTCCATTTGAAATTAAAAATATTAAGATTGGGTTTAAAAAGCACAGTGGAGCACTTCCTGTATTACCACATGATGTCGCACGGTGGAACAGAGTATGTTTGTGATGAGGAGACAACATTACTAGTATATTAAAGATCAGAAAATAGCTTCATATGGACCCTTTAAATAATGGAATCTACAATCTACAGTTTTGTCACCTTAGCATCAATATTGCATGTTTTGCAGCTTGAGATTTTCTATAAACTTTATAAGAAAAACAATTATCTTCTATCCACAAGCTGTTGTTAGTTTGAATGCACTTAGAACTTTGATATAACACCGTAATGTTTTCAGCAACTTTATTTCCCAGTGTCCATGTGTCGTCTGTATTATTATGTACGATTGCATTGTTTATGTATTTGTTTGTAATCTGTTATGGTGCACTTTGAGCTTCTTGCATGTTTTCTAATGTGTTGTTTTTTGTTTTGTTTTTAACTCTAAAAGGCACATAAACTTGAAGGTCCTATATTATGCGAACTAGACTGAGTTTTAAGCCATGTTATATAATAGTATGGAAATAATATATGATGATGACATGACAAGCAATGGCAGTAATATGATGGTGATATATATCATGTATAAAATGTACCAATAATTTATTTATTATTATTATTACTTTCATGTGTATGTATATTATATTGTATATGTATAAAAAAAAAATAAAAAAATACACACACACACACACACATATACACATGTGTATATATATATATATATATATATATATATATATATATATATATATATATATATATATCCTGGCTGCACAGGAGCAGGCCTTGAGCACCCGAGCAATAGAGGCCCAGATCTACCACACCAGACAAGACCCAAGGTGTAGGTTGTGCAAAGAGGCTCCTGAGACAGTCCAGCACATAACTGCAGGGTGTAAGATGCTGGCAGGGAAAGCATACATGGAGCGACACAACCAAGTGGCGGGCATAGTGTACAGAAACATCTGTGCAGAGTACGGGCTGGAGACCCCAAGGTCAAGGTGGGGAACTCCCCCAAAGGTTGTGGAGAATGAGCGTGCCAAGGTCCTGTGGGACTTCCAGATACAGACTGACAGAATGGTGATGGCGAACCAACCAGACATAGTGGTGGTGGATAAGCAACAGAACAAAGCCGTGGTGGTGGACATTGCAATACCAAGTGATGGTAATATCAGGAAAAAGGAACACGAGAAACTAGAGAAATACCAGGGGCTCAAGGAAGAGCTGGAGAAGGCCTGGAAGGTGAAGGCAACAGTGGTGCCCGTGGTGATCGGAGCACTCGGGGCTGTAACCCCCAAACTGGAGGAGTGGCTCAAGCAGATACCCGGAAAAACATCAGACATCTCAGTCCAGAAAAGTGCAGTACTAGGAACAGCAAAGATACTGCGCAGAACTCTCAAGCTCCCAGGACTCTGGTAGAGGGCCCGAGCTGGATGAGGGTGAGAGAGACCAACCACCGTGGAAGGTGAGGAACACATTTTTTTTATATATATATATACACACACATGTGTTTCTCACCTTCCACGGTGGTTGGTCTCTCTCACCCTCTTCCAGCTCAGGTCCTCTACCAGAGTCCTGGGAGCTTGAGAGTTCTGCGCAGTATTTTTGTTGTTCCTAGTACTGCACTTTTCTGGACTGAGATGTCTGATGTTTTTCCTGGTATCTGCTTGAGCCACTCCTCCAGTTTGGGGGTTACAGCCCCGAGTGCTCCGATCACCACGGGCACCACTGATGCCTTCACCTTCCAGGCCTTCTCCAGCTCTTCCTTGAGCCCCTGGTATTTTTCTAGTTTCTCATGTGTATATATATATATATATATATATAGTATTACATTTGTTGCAGGATATATGTACACTTATGTTATATATGTAATGCAGTAGAACTGGCTTTAGTGCTATCTAATTATATTTATAAATTAAATAGAATAAAATCATGAATTATCAAATGGTGTAACCGTAGCAACCATATAATTTAATTGAACGTATACGGGGTGGGAGTAAATAAGTTCGTCTTCTTCCCACTCCTTTTTGAGCTAATGTCTTGTACGTGTAAATGCAGTATGTAATATATATAATTGGTCAGATTTACATATATATATTTTCTTGTCTGTACTGTTTATATGCATATTTTGTTTTCTTTACCCAATGTGGGTTCAATGTATACAGTGTGTATAATATGTTTATTTTTCAATATGGTTCTTGATAAAAAGTAATCAATCAATCAATCAGTCAATCAATGTTATAATATTGTTACTGCCTCTGAAACGTAGCTGGAGTTGCGTTTTGTTTCATTCACACGCGTTTGAGTAATCTTTTATTATTAGTCTTGTTTTATTTAATTTTGTGATGTCATGAAGAGCAAATCTGACCCCTTTTTCAGTAGAGACAACTGGCAATTCCAGGGCTGCAATTATTTAAATGATTCTAGTAGAGGGGTACGGAGTTGAGAACACAGTTGAGCTTTTCCTGTACTACCACATGACATCACAAGGTGGAACAGTGTTTTCAGCGTGAAAGAAGAACTCTAAAAGAACTCTAAATCTGCAGGGTTTGTGTGTTAAACGTATGAATGAAAGAAAACACAACTTCAGGTCTGTTTGTGATGCGAAAACATAAATTATAACAGATACTTTACACTTTAAATAGCACTTTAAACTAACCTAATTAAACATTTCTGATCATGTGTAGGAGGTGAAAACAGACTTGAGCTGTGACACAAAGTTTTCCGACCATGCAGAGGAAGAACAGCTCCATGAAAGATTTAGTACCAGTGGAGGACTACGAAAACGCCATAATAAAAACAAATAAACCAGGATATGAGGCGAGTGGTGTGAGGTCTGAGCTTCACAGCAGAAATGAAACAAAAAGAGGACGTGTGTGTGGATTAAACCTGGTTTATAAAAGCCACAGGAGCCTTTATTAGCTCCACAGTGTGATCTGTTTGTCTCCTCTGATATTTCTACTATTCCACATCTGTCTTTAGGCGACAGGTGCAGTTTTAAAGTTTATCACAGATGACAATCATAAAAGTCCGGCCCTTCTGTTTGGAGATTTGGAGCTGTGACCCTAGGCCTGTTATGATATCACATTTTGAAGCATGATATATTGAAGAAGTAAACGTACACAACACATTATAATATTGAAACTAAAAACTATTTTAATCTACAGTATTGTTAAGAAATCATGACCCGCAATTAGTAAATAGCAGAATTAAACACTTTAGTTCTTAGTTTGCTTCATGCAAATGTAACGAATCACTGAAGTTTTTATTTCAACCTTTTACGTGTTAAGTCTTATCTGATAGCCTAAAAATAACCAAATATTTACCAGTAGCGCAAAGAAAATGTACACATGATACATACAGTATAAAATATATATTATTATGTAAAATGCTCCTGCAATAAAATCTGCAAAAACTTAAGGGCCTCAAAATACACCAGGCCAAGACCAAGTGTGGGTCTTGGCCTGGTGTCTGAACCCTTGAAGGAGAAGATCAGGTGGCCAAAAATGTCGGCTTCCAAGGTCGCTTTTGATGAGGACCTGAACAGAATCCTCAAAGTCACGTCAACGTGTACGTCGACGTACACAGAGATTACCTACATTTAGCAAAGGAACGTTTTAGCAGAGTGGAAAGGAAAGGGAACATCAAGGCAATTACCGACACCTCCAAAAAATATTGTTGCAGATTTCATTTAAAAAAAAGTCAATATAGTATTTATCATGACAGGACTATGCGACCCGACACATAGTTGTAACAGAATCATGTTTAACACAAGTGATACCATGGCCTCTCTTCCTCGAACTTGTGAAGAAGTAGATTGGTAGATGGGTTTATTATCGAGCTAAAAGTTCCCTAGTGTACAGCAAGGACAATACAGAAGACTTTTCAGGCTGTTGCACCCAAAATAGCCATACAACCAACTCGAAACCATCTCTGGTGTCTAATCCTGAACAAAGAACTCTGGTGGACTCTCAGGTTACTCTCACACACTACATTCTGAAGAAATGTCAATGAGATTCAGAAAATAGCTGCTGGTTTCAAAGTTGAAAGGCATACCTTATAAATTTTTGTCAATTGATACTTTGCAGCTAATGTCGTCAACATTACCTGGAAGTGTGATGCTAACAGTAGGCTCTGCTCTGTCTGAAGCTTTGTTACTCAAATTAGACTCCTGAAAATGTGCTGTTTAAATCCATTTTGTATGTTTCTTGAGTTTTAAGACAATCTTTAAACTTTTTTCTGGCAGCCCATAGTAACTTCTGAACATTCTATCATAGACATACAAGAAGAACCCCCCCAGCATGATGTCACTGCAGAGTATCTATATTACCTACCCTTAATTATACTTCAGTGCTAATTGTTTAACCTGTACATTCATGGAGAAACCAAATATCTGCTCCAACACTTAGCTTCCCTGTGTTGTAGAGTATTTAGGCCTCATCAACCTCCCATGTCTTCACTTTTAAACCTAAGAGCGGGCTTTGTTTTGCTAATAACACTCGCTCAGACGAGACTTCATTAAACGCTAATTGAGAAGGTTAACTGCATCATCGAGTCATAAAACACTTGTGATATTCCAAACCTTTAGACATTTACTACAGCGAGGAGTTCAAGTACTGTTGGAAAAGCCAGTGTTTATGAATTGTTGCGAAACTGTCCTCTGAGAGTGTGCGACGCGTTCAGGGACTGTTTGAGAGTGAGAAATGGGGCACTCGTTCACATCCACAGGGAACAAACAGATGCTCCTCATACATTATAACTCTATACCAGAAAAATGTCTCACTTTCAGCACTTCAGTTGCCTGGGGTCCAGAATATGCACTTCCCCGGTACTTTACAAAGATGTAAATCTGGTCATTGGTGAATCTCCCCCATAGACTGTTTATATAAATGGACGTAGTTAACCCGCAAGCCGCCGTATTCCCAATAGGAAGTGAGTATGGGGGTGTGTCCGGCTCCATCATTTCCAATTGACTTACATCTGCATGATCCTGGTGTTTTATTTCACTATTTTGTCCGTAAATAAATTCCTATTCTTAACATGGAACTGACTCCAAATTCACTCCTAAAACTGCTAGCCTCGTGAGCTTCATTTGACTGTAGCTGAACGCTGTGGGTGACGTCACACACACTTAGTCCACTTCTTTATACAGTCGGCGAACCCCCCGTTTTCAAATGGATGCGATTGACAGGGGCATTAGCCAATCTGGGACTCGCACGGTCTGCCTGGATCAAAACAAACACGACTGCTAATGAGGAAAAAACATCAACAACAACTGGGTGGTTTTCTGTGGAATCAATGAGAGAAGCACTAAACTCTGTGAATCTGAGGTGAGAGAAGAATATTTTGTACAAAGTGATGTTCGTTCACTGAAATGGATCTCAACAGTGACCGCTCCGGTTCTGTAAATGATCCAGTGATTATTAGATACCGTGTAGCTGCTTATCCCCGTGCTTTCAAACTTTTAATATGATTTTTTTTTTGGAATGTCTATGAGAAAAATTCATGGGAAATTTAGTTCCAGAACTGTGGTCATAAATTGAGTTGAGTTGAGCCTGGTTTGAGTTGCGACAGAGAGCATGTGCAATATATGATCACATTTTTTTTTTTTTTTTTTTTTTTTGAGGAATTCAATGTGGCACTATATAAATGCATTTAAGGAAGAAATGAAATGATAATGAAATCTAATGTTTAAATACATATGACAAAAATGAATGATTAGTGAACATCAAACTGATGTGTGAGCCTTCCTTTTTCAGATTAGTCTTGAGTCTGTGATTAATTGCTCCTGTCACTGCTCCTGTCCTGCCCTGTCCAATATACTCTGACCTGGGCCAAACTATACCCTGAGTTAGTCTGGACAGGGGTTAATCTGGCCTACTTAACTGATCTTAGAGGTACTGTACACTATTATTTCCCATGTATTTGAACATTTGTCTTGCCAAAGTAAAAATATATTGTATAGGGAACTCTTGAGGTCAAAATAAGTTTGCTGTGTACTGTCTGCGTCTAATTATAAAGCGTTTTATTGTCTGAAAAACTTTATCATGACGGTAAACTCTGGTCTCTGAAAGTTGTAAAAAAAGTGCACGTTATCTTATCTCCTTATATAATTAGGACGCTGTGAATGCACAAAGAGATGAATAACTTTGAATTACTTTTAAAATAAACTTTTTTTTTTTTGTGAGACAACCTTTATTTTTTCAAAGAACCACAATAAATAGCAGTAGGCAAGGACAGCTGGGTACTCAAATGTGTGGAACATAACAGACTAAAAGCAGTAAAGTAAAGCACTGCACTTATATATACACATTTTAGGTATCTGTACTTTACTTAAGTACATTTTAAAGTGGACACTTTTTACTTTTACATCACTACATTCGAGAGCAGGTATCTGTACTTTCTACTCCACTACATTTTTTAACTGGACTGAAAGGTAAAGGTATTTTTTATGACCTGCTGGAAAGGCTGAGGGGTTTATTTTTAACACGTTCATAGTTTGAGCAAATAAAAATATACAAATAAAAACAGCTAGGAAAAAAAACTATTAATTCAATGGTTTCTGTTGAACAAAATTCAGCACAAATCTCTATCAAAATCACCACATTTCAAGCTTAATTGTGCAAAATACTTTTACTTTTTACCCTGTAAGTACAATTTTTAACAGATACTTTAACTTTTAATACTTTCACTTAAGTACATTTTTCATGTGATACGTTTACTTTAACTTGAGTAAGTCTCTTTTGTACTTTACTTACTTAAAGGTGCATTGTGTAACTTTTCTGGTGGAGGGCCTGTCAAATGCTTTTCTCCATGGCGATTTTGCATTTTTGTTTGTTTGGAATGTTCCACAGTATGGAATTAAACCTTTCTATCTTCATGGAGACCAAACCAGACCAAGTTACAGGTCAGATCTGTGGAGCTCACAGTCTGAATGCCTGTTTTTCTAGGTATTTTTGTGCTATAAAACCACGTGTAAATGAATAAATGTAAAGTAGAGCTGCTTAATGTCACACTGTGGAACATTCCAGGCAGAGCAATGACATACCTATTAAAACAAGCAGGTAACAGACCCTCCACCAGAAAAAAAAAAAAAAAAAAAAGTTATGTAATGCCCCTTGAAGTAACAAAACTGAGTACTTCCACCACTTGACTGCAGGACAATACAAGTTCATCGAAACATGCGCATATAACCCAAAATACAAATGTGTGTAAGTTAATAATGACGGCAAACCATTGTAACCGCTCATCACAGCACTATTTTGTATTCTCTGTCTCCTTTATAATGTCTCATCTAGCACAGAGCAGGCCCCATACACAAATGTGCTTAGTGCTTTAGAAAGGAAATGGCCCATTGAATAGTATGGGGACAGTTTAAAGCAGAGCGATAAATGGGCCACTAACTCAAAGGCGAAGTGTGGCCCTGGTCTTTCATCATCACAGATAGTACTGGAGCAGCCACACCACAAGAACGCCAATTAATTCACTTCTTCTGCAGACCGGCCTCCTCAGACTAACAAGGAATCACAATGAGACCACAGGCTTTACCAAAGTTACTATACTCTTTTAGTTGGAAAAAAAGTCCTAATTGTAATATCCACGTCAATCATATAAAGTGCGTGTGACAGGTTTTGATGATTCTATAATTTTAGCTTAATTTGGTGGCATAAAACCTGATGTAAATATAAATGATAGTTTCACACTCATCAAGAAGCAATTTGTGAAGAAAGGGAGGGGAGACTCAGAATGTCCAAACTGAAAGTGAAACTCATAAAACATTTTTTGGGGGGAATATAGCATTTTCGATTCACTTTATTTCCAAAACATGAAAGTTAAAATAATAAAGGATTAAAAAAGGTTAATAAATAAATACCACCACCATTATAATAAACAAAGATTTGTGCAATGACTGCAGACTGAACATTGAACTGAACATTGTAAACACTGAATAAGTACCCCTGTATGCAGTGGCGCTGGTGGTGTAATTTTTTGGGGGGTGCACCTAGGCCAAAATTATAAAAATATATTATAAACATATGTATTATATATAGGCTATATAGTATTATAACAAATGCCAGAAACAGACAGTCATTTTGGTCACTATTGGCTGAACTATATCTATCAGAGCACAAAGCACAGCCAAGCGCAAAGTTTACGCAGCAGCACAACCTGATCCATCACTCACAACCAGCCCCAACAGCCATCCCCAACAGCCATCCCCAACAACCAGCCCCAACAACCAGCCCCAACAACACAACCTGATCCACCGCTCATAACCAGCCCCAACAACACAACCTGATCCACCGCTCACAACCAGCCCCAACAACCAGCCCCAACAACACAGCCTGATCCACCACTCACAACCAGCCCCAACAACACAGCCTGATCCACCACTCACAACCAGCCCCAACAACACAACCTGATCCACCGCTCACAACCAGCCCCAACAACACAACCTGATCCACCGCTCACAACCAGCCCCAACAACACAACCTGATCCACTGCTCACAACCAGCCCCAACAACACAACCTGATCCACCGCTCACAACCAGCCCCAACAACCAGCCCCAACAACACAACCTGATCCACTGCTCACAACCAGCCTCAACAAAGTCAGCAAAACTACAATAAGAGACTACGGTCACAACACGAACACATGGCATCAACGCCACTCCTACAGCACACAACAGAACACCGGAGCAGCTCCGTCGACCCACAAGCTCATTTATGCACTATTACCTATTAACACTATAACACTATTTAAATCTTAACACTATAATTCCGTCCTCAGATTTGCCCAAAACTAACAAAAACAAGCCTCTTACCTTCTCCAGAGGACTGAAGCAAAGTGTATCCTTTATCTGCTGTCCTGTTGGTTCTGTCTCCAAAAGTGTATTATTGTCCAACATGAAGAGATGAAACTGGTCCAAGTCCCGGTCCAGTCAGGTCCGCGATGCTGTACCTGATTTTTAATTTGAAACTAGTTCCTCGTGTACCTTATTCATTCATCGTAATCATTTATAGTTTATAAGTGTTTTTCACAACTTGCAGAGACCAGAGTGGAGTTTTGCTAACAACAAGACCAACAACAATAACAACTAGCATGCTAACACACATCCTGATTCTCGGATAATCATTCTTAAAGATGGAGTATTTTACTTCTATGGGGTATTAATTGCTGACACATAATATATTTATTTCACCGTGTTACCTTTTATTGTTTTGAAAATGCTATATTTGCAATGAAAACCACATATAAACATGCTTTTTAAGTTTGTGAAGAGCTCCATCACATCAGGTTTATGAAGTTGTAGTGTTTTGTTGTGGATTCTGTTTTTGTATATTTATGGAGAATTGTCGTGTGGGAGCGAGGGTGACTTAGGCTTGTGGCTGGAGCATTGCACAGAATCTTACAGCAAACCGAGGGTTCGAATAGGGCCCGGGACAGATCACAAAGTTACTCAAACCTGTCTAAAACCTCTTCAGGTATGTTTTTGATGAGGGAACAACATTATAACATGAAAACCTCCAAAAAGTTAATTTTGCACAACTGCCCCCTTCAATAAACTATTTGAAAGTTATTAATTACGTCTGTCATGCTTTAGTAAGGCTAATAAAGTTATTATAATGTGTTACCCACAGGGATCCACATTCATTTTTTTTAGTTACGATATTGAATCCAATACTATAGCTTTAAGGATCTGCCGATACTTGATATCAACCAATACCAGTGCAGATTAGTAACATTTATTTCCTTTAAACTAAAATAAAATAAGACAAAACTGATCCAAATGTATGTTATGTAGCTGTTATTTATCTCTCAAGTAACTACACAACAACTTTGTGTAAATAAAAGTTTAGACATTATGAGTCTTTTACAAGTAAACAGTCTTATTCCATCAATTTTAATTCCATTCAGGATAGATAGATATTTGCAAGCTGATATTCGATACAGGAAATTTTCCAGTATCGGAACAGTGAGTCCCTAGTTACCCCTTCATTACTTTCACTAAAAAGACCTAGAATTATCACAACATCCATCATTAACCAAGTATTTTAAACAAACCCCATTCAAACTCATCAGGAATTCACTTTGGAGAAGACTAAGTGCCTTTTTCCACATACTTTTCTTCAAGGATCAATATTGCTTTTCTATACTTGGCCTATATTAAAGCATGAATATTTTAGAACATTTCTGTCACTAACCTCTCCATATCCCTCTCATCTGCCTCTTGTCTGTGGGTTACTGGTGATCCTCTGCAGTACAAGTATAATTTAGCTTTCATGTAGTTTGTAATATCGACACAAATGCACTGGAAAACAGCCTGGGAACCGAGCCAAAACATCTCAGTCCATCCGGCTTCGTTTCTACTGCACCATCTGTTTCTGTCCACAATAATCACTGTGACAATTATAACGGAGGCCTCTTCAGATTTAAATGGACTAAATGAGTTTGGTAAAAGCAAAAATGCAGCGCTCTCCAGGGAATGTTTAAAGATATGGGGACGGTATTAAAATTCTCAATAAAAATGTACAAAATAAAGGCGCATTATGCAACTTTTTGGTTTGCATGGAAAGAGCTCTCCAGGGGACTTTATAGGATATTCGGACGGTATAAAAATGATGATAGCGCATACTGAAAATTATTGAAATACAAAAAATAACAAAACAAAACACAATATTAAAGGAAGTGCATTATGCACCTTTGCTGATAAAGTCTCCACGAAGATGTTATTGTTTTGTCTGGAATGTTGAGACACTTTTGTCATAAGGGCTGTTACTCTCCTCCCCTGACACACAATCTACTGCCCCTAACCGAGACCCTTATTTATTTTAATTTCCATGACATCACATATATTCAAAAGTATTTTTAAATTACCCGTACTATGCTATTTTCTGATCTGTGTTACAACATTGTGTTTTGTTTCACTGACACACATATAACCCACAACCCCGAGTTCTTCTCTCAAACAGAAAACATTCTGGTCCACCTTGTGATGTCATGTGGTAATACAGGAAGTGCTCCACTGATCTCCATACATCTTCAGGTAAAAGATAGCTGTTAACTTGAACGCTTCATGACATCACAAGGTGGAACAGAGGATCTTGAGGTTTGGAGATGTAGACTGACTAATAATAAAGGATTACTCAAACATAACAAAATACACCTCCAAGTATGTTTTTTGATGAGGTAACACCATTCTAACATGGCTAAAAGCTCACAAGAGTCAATTTTGTAAGAGCAAGTTAGTGGTCAGATCTGTGGAAAGGCGAGCCCTTTCACCATCGGAATGCATGCTGTTTAAAGTTTTTTTTTTTTTTTTGTTTTTTTTTTTGAGCAATAAAAACAGATGAAAAAATGCAAGGTATGTAATTCCAGAGAGATCAAATTCTTGAAATATTTTGTGGTTTTTAAACAGTCTATGATTTTAATCAATAATGGGTGTTGTTCTTAAATGGCCCAAATTATACTTTTTTTTTTTTTTTTTTTTAAATTAATTAATTAATTTTTTTTTTTTTTCTGTTATAATGTTGTTTCCCTACCTTGTGATGTCATGTGGTAATACAGGAAGTGTGTTTTTAAACGGCATACCTTTACTAGAATAATCTGGAACATTTCAGACCTGGAACTGCTTTCTTTTGAAGTTTACTCATGTTTAAATGAAACAAAACATAACTCCAGGTATTTTTGATGCGGTAACTACATTATAACATAATATGTCTTAATACTCATATAAAAGACCCTTAAGAAAATCCTACAAGATCCTTAATTCTTGCATTACCAAGTCAATAACCTTCAATTGTTCCATTCCTTAAATTAAGCTGATTTGAATTGTACAAGTGAAGCAAAGAGAACACACATCAGTGAGGTTTTTCTATTCAGTGAAAGTGTGTTCTGAGCAAACTCGTCATCTCCAGCCAAAGCAGCGTTTAACTCTGATGAAAAAGACAAGAACTCATTAAAACTTCATTTGGTCTTTGGCACAAACTGGAGGAGTGAGCCTTGGACTAAATGGTTTTAATCAAGTTCCACAATAGCAGACTAAAAGTCATTTAACTGTGTGTTGTGTCAGGATTCTGTTCATTATATGTATGCCACACTGATATATTTGCCTGGGATCTAAAATACACACTTCTCCAATACTTTACAAAAATGTGAGTCTGAAAATATGTCTGGTTACAAAGAAAAAAGACAAAAACTAAAAAATATCACAGGGGATGAAAAAAACACAACAGGTTTCTGCAGAATCAATGAGCGAAGCACTAAACTCAGCTCATTTGAGGTAAGAGAAATCAGATTTTGTTATGATAAGTGACCAATGAGCTGCTTCCTTTCACATGCAACACTGAAATAAACAAATCTGAATATATAAACATATCTGGAGTACTGTAGTTACCTTTACATTTGGGTAACTTTTAATTCAAATTTAAATTACTTTTAAGAAATACTTCTCTCAGTAATTTTCAGATACCATACTGCTCGAGTAATATATTTTACAGTGTAACAGTACTCTTACTTGAGTAAAGGTTTTGGTTCCTCTTCCCACTGTGAGTAAGAGCCAATCCCATTTCTAGGCTGCTTCCCATTACTATGTTTTACACCTTCCCCTTCCTCTACCCCTTTATCTACGTCTTTGTCTTGCCCCTCGATACCAAACTGAGAGGGCCCAGGGTACGAATGTTCCCCTGAGAAATGGGACACCACTCGATTACTGTTTGTTTCTGTTAAGCAAATTGACTTCACACTGATTTCACCTAAAAAGTGTCATGTCAAGGATTATCGGGTACCTCAGCTCGACAAAAAACGAGCTTGTTTATACATGAAAGTTCGATGAAAACGATAACGTCGGCTAATCAGACATTACTACAATTAAAACCGCAGCAACAGTTCACTAAAAGTAACGTAGAACATAAGCGTCAGAATTGTAAACCTGCTAAACTGTTAATTGAGATTTACAACTGCTGAAAATACTTACATTTATGAGACTCCTTGGCTGGTTGATGTGACTCTCCATCCTGATCCCAACACTTGCCTGAGCTTGTAGGCCGACCCCTTCGTTTCAAGTCTGGTCGAGAGCTTACTTCATTTCAAGGGGTATGTAGCCTTAGGTCGTGGCCCTAGCCCTTGATCAAAATTAGAATCGAGACACCCCTTGCCCTCACATGAACGCGCAAAACCAAGGGGTCGGGGTAAGACAGAGTAATGGGACGCAGCCCTAATTTCTACCCCTACCCCTTGCCCCTTGATACTGAGCAACAAGGGGTAGGGGTTGAAAGTCAATCCCTACGAATTGGGACACCCCTTCAACAATCACATGTGTCATCAGTCATCTCCGCCAGCTTTTACGTAAGCAGACGCGACAAGCTTTTGCCAGAAATCCAACATGCCGTCTACTTCTTTGGTCTCTGTGGTCGTGGTAGCAGCCATCTTGCCGGCAATTCGCAAGGCACTCTGGAAAAATGTCCATACCCCTCCGTTTAGAGTAGCCCTACCACTTTCCCCTATCCCTCTGCCATGATGGGAACTGGGAAAGTGGTACAGCGAAGGGGTGTAATGGGATTCTAAAGTGACAAAATGAAATAAATTCAAATTCAATGCTTTTGTTAGCTTTATGTTAACATTAACCATGCCCTACATTTTCATTTCAAAATGTGTCTCTCCCACTACCCCACAGACAAAATGTGTCTATATTGTATAAGCAGCTTGAGGTTGGAATAAGTCAGACATGTACTGTCTGCATCAAATTATAAAGCGTTTTATGCAAGCCGTAGTTACCATTACTGTGGTGATATAACTCCGCTCTCTGAAAGTTGTAAAAAGCTCTTATAAACTTAAGTGAGGAATAACTTTGGACCACTGCAAACTGTGTCAAATGTTGTTTTTCATGTTTTTAAAACAGTAAAAATTACACACAGCTTCTTTGATACAGGGAGATGGTTGTTGATGTTAAATAAATAAATAATTGTTAATAAATTACTCCAGACCCAGGTGAATAGATATTTAATTAGAAGTTTGGTGATCAGCTCCACTTCACACGTTTCACAGAAGTCAGTCATCAGAGACGACACACACAGTAGTAGATACTTGAGCTAATGAGGGTCAAAATGGGCGTAACGTCTGGAGTAACTGGATGACATGATCAAATGCCATATTCTAGTTCTATAACTGTATTCTGAATATTACCAAATAAAAAACGTACAGTACAGTTACTCAAAATGTGTATTCAGTTACTTCCAACACTGCTGATCACACACCATTTTATTTAATACGTTTTTATAATACGTATTAAATAAAATGTTCCGGGCATGTCCCACCAGGAGGAGGCCCCGGGGAAGACCCAGGACACGCTGGAGGAACTATGTCTCTCGGCTGGCCTGGGAACGCCTTGGGGTCTCCCCGGAGGAGCTGGAGGAAGTGTCTGGGGTAAGGGAAGTCTGGGAGTCCCTGCTTAGACTGTTGCCCTCGCGACCTGGCCCTGGATAACTGGAAGAAAATGGATGTATGGGTTTTTATAATAACAAATTAATATTTCATAATTAATCAGTTTTCACCAGGACTAATTGAATCTAACTTATCTGCACTTTTTCTTATTGAATTTACCTTTCTCCCACTCCTCTAATCATAACCAATAAAGCTTCATACATTTATCATTCAATTTATGCTTTTATTAAAAAGCAATAAGCGTTTATTGATACGCGACTGGTGATGGAAAGGCCAATCAATGAGAGGAAATGAGGCCCTGGTTAGCTCAATACAATCTGTTTATTTTCAGATGAATTATTAAAGCAGTCCTCAGGCTCAGCCCAGTGTAAGCCTATGTGAGGTTTTCAGATATTTTTCAGTCCGATAAAGGTAGTTGGTTTGAACAACAAAATACCTCAGCAGGTGATTCATACATGTGTGGTTGACTGATGAGTGACGCTGAAGGAAAAGTTCACCAAAGTGCAGAAACTTACCCACCATCTTTGATCCAACTCGCACTTTTTGATCCAAATAACTTTCCGTAGTGCGCTGAGTATGAACTAAATAAACCCCAGGATGACGATCAAAGAAATAGGATATAAAGTGAGGAGGGAATTATTTCATATATCCATCCATCCATTTTCTTCCGCTTATCCACATCACTGCCAACGCTGCACCGATCCGCCTGTCATTATATTATATAGTTATATTTCATATAACTAGATGAAAATATATCACATATAGCACAAAAAATAGCGGCGTTTACAGGCTCATTCGGCAGAGCTAAACACGTATCGACACGTATCCACAAGCATTGTCCCACATGAGTTTAAACTGTACAATATAGACTGCAAATGTTTAACTATAAGAAATCCAACTAAATAAATACTGGAGTTAAGTTACATCTAAAAATAACACAATACAGCGTAAATGTTAAGGTTAGAAAGAGGCTGTCTGTCTGTTTATTCTATGAGAAAAAACAGTTTACACGAATCAGACAGTGGGTTCATATTGTATTTATTTATATTTGGATTACCAGGTCGTTTATCCTAAAGCGTGAGGATTAACAGTGTGAAAGTGCATACTCTCTGTGAATCGTCTGGAGCCAAACCACGGCTCTTGTACGTCCTTCGGTCGTTGACTCCACCATGTAGTTTTTGGACGTTCATTTGAAGTTGGCGACCACTCACATCCTCCTTCATTTTAATGTACGCGACTTCTGTTTTCACCCAAAACCAAGCGTGGACTTTTTGGCATCACAGGAAAAGTTCTCAAATTCCCAAGGGCTTGACTGACGTGGGATTGACCCATCAGGGAAACACATGGTGCGTTTGTGTCAAAATAAAGTAAGACAAAAATAGACAGGACTGAGAAACAGCGCAAAAGTCTACAGACTCAACAAGCAAAGAACGAAACTAGGTCTGCATAAATCTAGAAGAAAAAAAAAATCATATTGAAACTATAAGTGAGATTTGTGAGCCTTAACATTTGAGAGAAGACAGAAATCTGAACTGCTAAATTTAATCCAAGAATCCCATGAATTTAAGAACACGTTTGGTCAGGTGAAGGTGTCAAGTGTTTTTCTAATTTTCTATAAAATTGTGTTCTTTGCAGAGTACATTCTATTATCTAAATAATTGCAGACTTTATGTGATAACTCAAATTGCAATTTTGATTTGATTAATATAATGTGTAGCCCTCCCCTTGTTTTTGAGGTAAAGATGAGAGATTTCATTCAGAATGTTCAGGATATTCAAGAGATGTCTTCTGGATTTGAGAGACGTGCTGCAAATAAGCCCAGTGATTTCAGTTCGCGCCATCTCCATCTGATAATGTGTAAAACTCAATTCAGAGCGACACGCATCAATCTGGAGTGAGCCTGGTTAATCTGGCACCATTATGGTCTTAAACGTATCACCATGGAGACAAGCTGGTGATGCAGGTCAGGTCAGATCTGTGGAAAGCGAAACCCTGCAACCGCCCACCACAACACATGACCAAGTAACATGAAATCTGTGGAATTCTTAATCGTTATTGTACTACACAAATTTATACTGTAATGGCAAGGGTCAGTTAAAGCATTTTCACAGATTTTTTTTTTTTTTTTAAAGGGTCCCATATTACGCTATTTTCTGATGTATGTTCTAATGTTGTTTCCTCATCAAAAATATACCTGGAGTTGTGTTTTGTTTCATTCACACGTGAAGGATTACTCAAACACGTGTGAATGAAACAAAACACAACTCCCCGAGGTTATAGCATGGCTTATAACTTAAACTGATCCGTAAAGCGGGTCATGTGATCGGCTGTGAGCTGGAGACATTTGTCGCAGTGAGGGACAGGAGGACACTGGACAAACTGCTCTCCATCATGGACACTCCTGCTCACCCACTGCACCAGACTATAGAGGGACAGAGGAGATAATACTCCCTACAACTGTACAACAACTTACCCACTGCACCAGACTATAGAGGGACAGAGGAGATAATACTCCCTACAACTGTACAACTCACCCACTGCACCAGACTATAGAGGGACAGAGGAGATAATACTCCCTACAACTGTACAACTCACCCACTGCACCAGACTATAGAGGGACAGAGGAGATAATACTCCCTACAACTGTACAACAACTCACCCACTGCACCAGACTATAGAGGAACAGAGGAGATAATACTCCCTACAACTGTACAACAACTCACCCACTGCACCAGACTATAGAGGGACAGAGGAGATAATACTCCCTACAAGTGTACAACAACTTAATCTAAAGTAACAAATAACCTTATGCCCATCAGCATATTATTTACACTGTCGTTCTTGTCTCTTGTTTATAGCTGTGATTTTATAGTTTATTTTATATTTTATTACTTATTTTTCTATTTTATTTTGACTTGTACATATACATTTATTTTTATAATTATGTCTCATTTGACACTTGTCTCTTACTCTTTTTGCTATACCATCTATTTTTATTACTCTCTGTTATTATATTGTGATGAGTGAGCGACTGTGTCCAAATAATTTCCCTTGTGAATCAATAAAGTTTGTCTAAGTCTAAGTCTAAAGCTTAAGAGCCAATATAGGACCTTTAAGCATATTGTAGAGCTGAGCAAACATACAACAGATACAACAGCCCAAATATAAAAATAGATCCTTTATTAAAATGAAAACTTACCATAAAGTAAAATACCTGTAAATGCAACAGTTATGGCACTTTATATTTCCTGACTGTCATAATTCTTTAAGACTTACCCTTACATTTTATTTCTTTAGGCTTGTAAAAAAACAAAAAAAAACACTTAAATGCCCTCTGATAGTTCACAGAATGCACAGCTGGCCGGTTTATTGAAATTCTCAGACGAACAGCGAGGTGGACCTCTTGAAGTCTGTTTTCAGGTCCCTCTTGACCTGAGAGTCACAACAATAAAGTCATTGAAGAAACTTAAAAATTATAAACAGCGAAAAAAGTGAAAAGGTGAGACAACTGGAATGACTAGAATGAAAAATGACAGACTGTGCTTTAATGTAATTCAGTGTTTGAAAGTATTTCATCCATTCATTGACCAGTTAATTTTGATTGTTCTAACAGTGCATGAAATACTGTATGTAACTTTTATTTTTAGCTGCAAGATTCTGTCCAATGCTCACACATGACAATTCTCCATAAATACACAAAAACATGATACAAAACTCTACGCAACAACCTGACAACTTATAAAATATGTTAATATATAGTGAATATAGCATTTTCAAAAGACCAAAAGCATTGTAAACAAGGAAATGTATGGTTGATTGCACTTTAAGGCCAGCTAGGGAGAAGTGCAATATAATAGTGCACTTTAAGGGTAGAGTGCAATAGAAACTGCACTTTAGGGCAAGATGCAATAGCAGGTGCACCTTAGGGCCAGTAGGGCTAATGCAGTTTTTCCTGTGTTTTTGGTTTTAAGTTGTTTATCATGTGAAATGTGCAATATTTCTTCCCTGTAACGTGTCGCTTTGGTTTGATTTGAGGTTTTAAGCTTGTGTGTATTGTATTGTTGTTGTGTCCAAAAATAATTTCTCCTTCTAGAGACAATAAAGACAGATCTCTCATCTCTCTCAAAACAATAAAAGGTAACATGGTGATCTAAACATGTTATGTGTTATGTAAAATACCCCCGCTTTAATAAGATACCATAGAATTATTTTATGTAGGATAAATTGATATACGAGCTGCAAAGAAGGTAATGTTTCTGAGAATGACAATGACTGACGTGAGACTGAACATTTGTGAAGAGAAAGATGGAAAAAACATAGCGTATAGATAATATTTCTTCTTACCTGTGTCACAGATCTGCTCCCCTGCTGGTCATGTGATATATACAGTCCAGCGGGGTGTCTCCTGTGCCTCTCCTCTTCATAGGAAATACCAAGTGTCTAAGACCACCATCGTCCAGGTCAGAAAGGATCCAGAGAGTGGAGTTTCACTGCCTTCACGATGGTTCTTTATGTGACAGTTGTAACAGAAACCAAAATGCAGAGATTAGTAATTACTTTAATAAATAGCTTAACTTAAATCTGAAACCATCAAACAAACCTGCTCCTCCACGTGGAAAAGTGAAGGTTGCACAAAATGCGTGGAGCCCTTTTACAGAAGCTTCCACAGCCAAGGCCTCAGCACAATGAAAACTGTGTTATGCTGTGGCAGCTACTCTTTAATAAATGTTAATCAATGTAAAAAAAAAAAATAAAAGGGAGAGAAACAGGATTGAACCTTCGTCTTGAGGTCAGCGGGCCCTTATGTTGCTGCAGTCCTGTCAGCGCTGCAGTTGGCAGGGTGATGTGAGGACAGGGACAGGGGTTGGAGGTGGTCCCAGAACAGCGACATGTCCTTGACCTGTTTGAGATGCCAAAAGAAGATCGAAAAGAAGCTACAGCCACAACCTATGGGGATCTCTCCTTCACTGTACATATTAAAGAAGAATTGTTAATCTCTAATGAACAAAAGGCAAAAGGTCGCTGTTAACCTGAAAACTACCGCTTCATGACAAGGTGTAACAGAGCATTTTGAGCTTTGCAGATATAGACAGAATAATAATAAATGGTTCTCAAACGTGTGAAACCTTCAAGAACACTCTGAAACATTGGTGGAAAAATAATCAAACATGTTCACACAGGTAATTATCTTCTTCTTGGGGCCTCTTAAACTCACAGAATGGTCTATTGGTCTATTGTGGTTAACTTGCCGTCATGTCTATGTGCATTTTTGTCTCGTCTGTGTGTTTCTCTAAATGTTCTTTGTTTCTGACCTGCCTTAGGATGTAAAGTAGCTATTGTGCTAATTCCGGCATATTTACATTGATGCTGTTTGACATGTTGATTAATATGCACTGTCCTAATTAAAATAAATAAAAGAAATGAAACAAAACACAACTCCAGGTATGTTTTTGAAGAGGTAACAACAAACTAACATGGTTTACAGTTCACAAAGACCCAAATTTACATAATATAGGATCTTTAAATGAAACGAAACATTACAGCTTACATTTATTTCTTCTTTAAATTTTTGTTATCAGCATTCTTCTTTCCGCTACCCTCGCCACGCTCCCACAGCCCTCTCCTCTCCCCGCCCGAGCCCCTTCAGCTGTTCAGTTCCGTGGTGCTGGCTCTGGTCTGGATGGCTGCAGGGTTGGGCCCCGAGGTGATTAATCAAATCCGACATTTGGATGGAAATGAGCTGACTGAGACGCCCGCTCCGGAACCACTGCAGCGCCCAGGCCATTGTCCAATCCACACACACACACAGCCAAACACTCGGGAAATAAGGGAAATATGCACCACACGCGAGGACCATTAAACTAAACTACGATTACTTTTAGAACGGGCTGCTCCCCCGCTCACAGTGTACACAGTGTGGATAAGCTAATTAACACTGTTGTAATGGACTGGAGTGGCGGGGCACGGGCTAAATAAAGGCTTTATTGGTCTTTTTCAGAAACTCATTATTGTCATCATAAGATCGTTTCATGGTTGACGTTAGCGGGATTAAGAGTGTGAAGTAAACAGCTTTGGCAAGAGAAAGGGAGAAAGTTTGATTAATGCACAATATATGCTTTATTAAACTTAATGGGATGATAATAGGATGGATTAGAGCAAGTTGATACTGAAGTAAATGTTGGTACAGGGAGATGATGCAAAGAATGTAGTTCTTAAAGGGCCCATGTTATGCTGTTTTGTGATTTATGTTAAAATGCATATAATCACAAACGTACCTGGAGTTGTGTTTTTGTTTCATTCACACATGTTTAACACACAAAACCTTGCGTATAGTTCTTCTCTCAAACTGACCGCACTCTTTTCCACCTTGTGATGGGGTAATACAGGAAGTGCTCCACTGTGTTTTTAAACTCTATACACCTTCACTAGAATCATTTGGATGGTTTCCAAACATTTGCCAATTTGCATATCTACTGAACTAAAGGTAAAAGGTAGAAAGTAACTTGAAAACTACCGCTTCATGAACAAAGCATTTTGAGCTTTGGAGATGTAAACAGACTAATAACAAAGGGTTACTCAAACATGTGTGAGTGAAACAAAACACAACTCCAGGTATATTTTTGAGGAGGATGTCTTAAACCTCACAAGAATCAATTTTGAGTAATACAGGACCTTTAACAAAGCCAAAGACAAAAAATAACACTACAGGAGATCTAGGACAAGTTACAAGTGAGCTACTGGTACTTACCTGTATGCAGAGCTGTTGTTTCATGAAGTCCTATATCATACTTTTTTTTTAATCTATGTTATAATGTTGTTTCTTCATCACAAACATACCTGAAGTTGTGTTTTGTTTCATTCAAATATGTGATGTTCCACTTTGTAATGTCATGTGATAATACAGTGCGCCATACACCTTCACTAAAATCATTTCGATACTTTCAGCCCGGGAATCGTCAACCTCTACAGGGAAAAAATGTAGCTGTTAATTTAAAAACTACCACTTCATGACATCACAAGGTGGAACAGAGCATTTTGAGCTTTGGAGATGTAGACGGAGTAATTTGAATGAAACACCACACACCACAGGTCTGTTTTTGATGAGGTAACAACATTTTAATATGGCTTAAAGCTCACAAGAGTCAATTTTGCGTAATATATACAGTTATTGATCAAGAATTTCTTTGGTTAACATCCATACTGAAGCTGTGTTTTAAAAATGTATTAATTTAAAAAAAAAACTTAGATGGAGGATATGGGCAATATTATGCTATGCTATAAAAAAAAGAAAAGTCCCAAAGTAATGGAGTGTGCTGCTGGTGTCATGATGGCCCAAAGGTGAGTGCTTCAGCCTCGCAGCAAGAAGGTCCTGAGCGACTAAGGTGTTTCTGTGTGAAGCTCTTCAGAATGGTAAGACATCACATGAATCAAATCAAACAAATGCACACACCAGTGTCTTTACATAACTTGAATGAAAATGAAAAAAAAAAACACACAAAAAAAAAGCACACTCAGGTATCCAAAACTATTTTATTTTGAGATTGAGAACATTTCGGCAAAAAAAAACACGTCACTTTTTTCTTGTTTAGGAGCAGATTCAGCCCTGCACAGACTTTTTTTTTCTATATAAATGGTTAGTTATGGCATGAACTAACCCTATCCTCATGTTATGCTGTTTTTGTTTATTTTCTATCTGCTACCTGTCTTCCAGTCGGTCCGTGTAGTCTTCCCCCTGTCATATTATTTTTGTATGTTGTAATGTACGGACGGGTGGACAGGCTCCACACCCTAAGCACCGGAGAAAGTGGCAACTGGGTACAATAGTTTGAGTGAGCTACTGTATCCAAATAATTTCCCTTGTGGATCAATAAAGTTTGTCTAAGTCTAAGAACATGTGGTCTCGCATGTGTAGCTTCAATTGCAGTGACTCACTACCCGCCCTGGAAGTCAGGATGGGGGCTCTTCCCACTCGCCTCACCTGGCCTCTCACCCTCCCTTCACCTGTGCTCTCTGGCCTTCTTCTGTCAGGCCAAAGCTGACACACTGCCAGACAGCAGATGGCTTCATCGATTCTGGCTCCAATTGACTTTACCTTGAAAAATTGTGGTCCCTCTCTCTGTAACTGCTGCAGTGACCCTTGTCATTTTGGTCGTAAACTGTTTGTATTAACCTGCTCTGCATGATTCTTATTATGCGGTTTTGTCTGTAAATAAATTCTCGTTCTTAATATGGAACTCAGCTTCACATTGGCCCCTATAACCCCTAGCCTCCTGAGCTTCATTTGAGCCGAACGCTACGGATGACGTCACACTCCCTTAGTCCACTTCTTTAGACGGTCTACAGTCACACCTCAACAAAACCTCTGCCACACACGTCACAGAGTGCAGTCTGAGTGAGGTGTAACACTTATTACACACACAGAGTTGTGTAAAGCTTCATTTGTTAATGTAGGAGTAATCTTACAAATGTATTCCATCTCCCTCACAGAGCCGCCCATGACTGTTATACATCACACTTGAATCTGTTCAGCTCCTTCAGATTTTAATGTCCACATATTTCACTAAACTTCTTCTGCTGAGTACTGAGTAGACATAGTTTTTTTTTTTTTTGCTTCCTAGTGATCCTTCTTGATCAAGGTGTCTTTAAAGGTATTTTTACGTACAATTGACTCTTGTGCGCTTTAAGCCATGTTAGAATATTGCTATAACTCCTCAAAAACATATATGCAGTTGCGTTTGTTTTATTCACACATGTTTGATTCTACTGAAGGTTTATGGATTTTAAAAACAGAGTTGAGCGCTTCCTGTATTACCACATGACATCACAAGGCGGAGTGTTTTCTGTTTTTTTCTGTTTGAGAGAAGAACTCAGCCTAAATATGCAGGGTTTGTGTGTTAAACACGTGTGAATGAAACAAAACACAACTTCAGGTATGTTTTTGAGGAGGAAACAACATCTCAGATCAGAAAATAGCCTAATATGGGGCATTTAAAGTAAAACTACAGGAAATACCAAGGCTGTTGTGTCCAAAATATTTTTAATCTCCCCCAGAAAGCACAGGGTATACTAACTCTAACTCTACCTTTTTGGTTGAGGGTCTGTCACCATCTTTTCTATGGATATATTATATTATATTATATTAGGGATATATTATTGCTCTGCTTCAAATGTTCCACAGTATGGCATTAAACAGATCTACCTTACATTTATTCAATTACAGATGGGTTTATAACTCAAAAATGCCTAGAAAAACAGGCATTCTGACTGTTCATCTCCACAGATCTGACATGTAACTTGGTTTGGTTTGGTCTCTATGGTGATAGAAAGGTTTAATACCATACGGTGAAGCATTCCAGACAAAGCAATAACATCTCCACGGAGAAAAGCACTTGACGGACCCTCCACCGGAAAAGTTACACACCTTTAACACAGCTAGCTTACCCTCAAAAATATTCCGCTTTTTAAAATTTAAGCACGTACCCTCTCTCCACCGCTTTAACATGGACAAACTGTTCATCTTTCTGTGACCTTATTGTGAAAGTGAAAAAACTGGATTCTGTTATTGCTTTTAGAAAAGGCAGGCAGCACATAAATCGGGGAGCGCGTGTGTGGACCTTTGGAAAGCTCCTTCTGCTTCCTGACATCCAATCTGCACTGACCCTGCCGGAGAATCGCAGCCTAACGCGCCCACAAATACCAATCAGCAGCCCTAAGAAAGTGATTTGAAAGTGCACAGATGCTCCCAAAGACCACCAGCACTTCCGCACTTCCCCCGCTCCTCAGATTGGATGGGGTTGCCGACGACGACGGATGTGATTCATTTCTGTGGAGGTCTCCCTTTTACATAATGATAGAAGCTCAAGCTAAAGTGTCATTGTGCGCAGATTATGGCGGAACTGTGCCCGTGAGCCTCTCCTACAGCACCATGTCTCACCGGGGTTAAACGGATAAATCTGCACTGTGTTCTTTAAACAGTCAGAGGAAGTGCGTCTGGGCAGGGAGAGCATAGGCTAAAGGGTTTTCTTCTGTAAAAAAAAAGGACCATAGAGCTTTTCTGGTGGGTGGTATGCCACGTCTTCATGGAAATTCCTGGAATGTTCCACAGTATGGCATTAAAGCTACCATCTACAAGTTTGTTTGTTTGTTTTTTTTCACCAGTAGATGTTAGATGTGAAACCTGGTACCCTTCCCCCCTCATTTCACCTGGCATTTGTTCAGGCTCACTTGTGCTCTCTGGTCTTCTTCTGTGACAACAAAGCTGGGACATTGCTGGATGTAAATAGATAGCACTTCTGGTCTAATTGCAGATGGTAGCTTTAAAGATTTTTCTTGCAAAATATTACATTTTGTGTGTTCCACCAACAGTATATCGTAAAGGCAGCGCTTTATGACATAATGAGACTGCTGCACACTGCAGATAATAAAGTATTTTTGTTTCTCATCAGCCTGAAAGCAGGGCTCTGATTGTTCTTGGGCCGTCCACTCAACTGTCCACCACAGTTTCACTTTGCCATGGCTGTTCTAAAGACAAGCACGTGCCTGAAAATGAATGCATGTGAATACTAACAATGTGCCAAATGGTTTGTGACAGCTACAGACAAGACTGATTTAAATACCTCCTTCTGTGGTTGGAAAATCAGCTACTGCAGCTTTAAACTTGTCTATGTTACAGATCTGACCTGCCACCTGCTTCTTTCCATGGAGAGTAGTGTAACAACATACTGCTGAACATTCAAGGCAAAGCAATAACATCTCCATGGAGACAAGCAGGTGTTGACACCTCTACCATAAATGTTACATAGTGCACCTTTAAGTTTAAGGTACACGTTTCAAACATTGCTGGTCAAACAGTGGAACTCAGGTAAGTACAGACCATATGCGATGTACTTGAATTCAAATGTCATTTCTCTTCAGTATTGTGTTTGGATTTCAAATGTGTTTTCAAGTTGGGATTCAGTTCACAGAGCATCCAGGAGCACGAGGAACAGATGAGACTGAAACATGAACCGCTAAACTAACACAAGAATCCCATTTCACTCCCATATAATAGTTTGGGGTTTTTTTATAATGTGAAAACTGCATTGAAAGTTGCCTTAATTGTGAGCATTGAAAAGCTCATCAAAAGTAACTGTCAAATTGTGATGAACTGAAAAGATGAGATGTAAAACTGTTCCTGAACACATGACCTGTTTGTGTTCTCAAAATGATAATATCAACAAGGGCTGAATATGCATTTTTGTTGTTGCTGCTGTTTTTGCGATTAGATTGTGGGTTTATTTATGTTTTAATAATAGGATTCTGTTCAAAGTTCAAATTTTAAACACATCTCGAAGAATTCACAAGTAAGAGTGAACTGACAAACTAAGACAAGAATCACATTCAGAACATGTTTGCACAGATGTAAACTACAGGGTTAGCAGTTTTTACGCAGAACAAGACAGGAAATTCTGTTGTTTGTGGAGGAAAATATGAAATTGCTGCTTTGCCTTTTGCTAACTGCGTTCATTCAAGTTTGATTGTGATTAATCTTGTTGTCCTAATGTAACATATTATTAAAGGGCTCATATTGTACTATTTTTATCTGTTCTAATGTTTCCTCATCACAAACACACAAATCATATATTTTTTTTTCGTTCCTTCTTGTGATGTCATGAAATAATAATACAGGAAGTGCTCCACAGTGTTTTTAAACTCCATACACCTTCACTAGAATTGTTTTGCTCATATCAGCCCCGGATTTGCCTTTGAAGTTACGGCTATTGTTTTGGCCTCATTCAAACTGCTTCACTCCTCAGTCCTGGTGCTGGAGTACAGAATTAGAAACTTTCTTAACTGTACAAAAAGTAAACAAAACAGTCAAAAGTAAAAGCAACAACTTAAGGTTTTTCTAAAGTACTGAAAACTAAAGCAGTTCAATTGAGGCCAAAATAGCGATTAACCTCAAAGGTGCACTGTGCAACTTTTCTGGTGGAGGGTCCTTCAAATGCTCGTCTCTGTGGAAATGTTATTGCTTTGTCTGGTGTGTTTCACAGTGCGGCATTCAACCTTTCTATCTTAATGGAGACAGGAGGTCAGATCTGTGGAGAGGCGACCCTGCTCATTGTCAGAATATGTGTTTTTCTAGGCATTTTTGAGCTATAAAATCACCTGTAATTGGATAAATGTAAAGTAGAACTGTGTAATGTCATACTGTGGAACATTCCAGACAGAGCAATGACATATCCATAGAAACAAGCAGGTGATGGCCACTTGAGATCTCTGTATTTTTAAACAGATTTATATTAGTGTGGTCCTAATTTCAATCTGTTTAGGTCTGGTCAAACGTGATCGTGCAACCAGATGCAGGAGAAACCAAGGAGCTCGTTGGTCACATATTTACAAATAAAGAGTTTAGTACTTTGCTCATTGATTCTGTGATATTTTTTTCTGATACGACTGACCATGCATGTCCTTTATTGGCTAATGCACCTGCCAATCACACCCTTCTGAAAACTGGGGGATTCGCCGATGACCAAACTCACATCTTCGTAAAGTATTGAAGAAGTGCGTCTTCTGGATCCCAGGCAATGCAGACAGCCGAGTAATCCAGGGTTACTCAAACATGTGTGAATGAAACAAAACACAAGTCCAGGTGTGTTTTAATGAGGTAATAACATTTTAACATGGATTAAAGCTCACTAGAGTCAGTTTTGTGTAATATAGGACTTTTAATGCTTGGTGCTTTTAAAAAACTCATTATTTGCGTCACGCTTGACATTAGTGCCATTACGACTGTGAAGTAAACAGCTGAAACTCTTTCTGCAGACTCCGCAGTTAGAAAACTTTAATTAATTTACAATATATTCTTTATTAAATGTAATGGAGCAATTATAGAATTAGATGAAGTCAATACAAAGTGATTGTTTGGTGCAGGGAGATGAGATAATGAGTGTAGCTGGAATTAAATAGATTTTCAGTCAATTTGACATTTGCATTGTTAATCTTATCTGTAGTTCTGGGTAAACTCGTGTTAAAAATGTGCTGTTTTCTTGTAATTACAGAAAAACATTTCACATAAGTCATTTATTGTTTACAAAAAGCACTGTTAAAGCAGTCTTAATCTGCAAAATTGACTTTTCAGAGCATTTAACCATGTTATAGTTGTTTCCTTCTCATTTACCTTTTCAAAGTTGTACTGAGTAATCTTTTTTTGTACTGAGTAATCTTTTCTAGACATCACTGCTTCAATCTACCCGTTTTCACCTCCAACGTTACATACAATTTTTTGTCCTTACTTTATTCTTCAATTTAATTTTCAGTGATACGTGTAGGATTAGGCGTCAAACAACTTTTAGTACAAATGAAAGAATAAATAAATCTGCTTTTGCTAATGTGATGGAAGGGGCTCTTTGTTGTTTCTAACGCGGAAGTCAGTAGTTTAAAAAAACATAATGATCCATGGGTGTCATAGATTATAACTATAGAGCAGACACAAGCGCTATATGTCTTCTTTTAGGGCGCTATCCCATATTTTTACTTTTGAGAGTAAAGCTAGCAGAACTAGTTCATTTTAAACAGTTTGCAGTGGTCCAAAGTTATTCCTCACTTACCTTACGAATTTCGAGCATCCTAATTATTCACGGTTATGAGTTTTTAGGTGCTTTTCACAACTTTCAGAGTGGACTTTTGCCGCAGCGGTAATACTAACACGCATTTCCTGGTTATTGAAAAATAAAATGCTTTATAATTAGACACAGACAGCACACAGCAGACCTGTGCTTGTACAATGTCTCTGCACTGGGGAAACACACATTTTTCTCAAATACATGGGACAAAATTGTGTACAGGGCCTGATGTTTATCCAGTCAGAAAGCAGAATGAGCGTGCCACTCTAGGTTTAGCTATGACTAAAATCTGTACGACAGATAATGACATCCCAGGTTTAGCTGTCAGCGACATTTTTATGAATCTAACTTTTGTTATAATAAGTTTGGGAACAGCGTTAAACTTCACACACGCCTCATTCTGTCTCTACCCTATTTATACCATCGTCTTCCTTCCTCTGTCTCTCGTTCTCTCGCAAACAACAACATATTCTGTCTTTTTATAGAAATATCCTGTAGTTTAGACCTGTACAAATGTGTTCTGAAATGCATGAGATTCCTGTATTAGTTTAGCTGTTCAGATTTCAGTCTTCTCTCCAAAGGTTCATAAAAGAACACTTTTATTTCAGCCTAATTTTGTCTAATTTGGGCAGTTACACACTGTGGCTTTAAAATACAAAAGTAAAAGAAAATGTGCTTCTTACTTCAGAAAAATGTCACCATGAAGAGGCTGAGAATTCTGCAGTTTTTAAACAATATTTTTTTTATTACTAAATATTAAATATAAAAATTAACCAGAATATTATTGTGAATGTTTTTTTTTAGAGACACAGATGGGAAAACACTTGTAACACCTGTGCACTGTCACTTGTTCCATTTTAACACTTCCATATTTGGGAGAGAGCAATACACATTTTATGGGGTATTAATTACAAATACATAACATATTTCGATCACCATGTTACCTCCATTTCTGGCCATTGTTAAAAAGAAAAGCACATTATGGACTGGGACGGAGGAAACAACGTTAGGGCAGAGGGCAACAAACATGGCCACTGGATCAAGGAGCCAACTGAAGACAGAAACTTACCCAGGGGCTTTAAACCAGGATGAGGGGGCTTTTTTACTCTCACACACCCGGGATACTGTCCTGAAGAAGTCAGACTGCAGATGGCGCTGTCGTCTTAGCTTTACAGGTAAGAAGACAGTGCCAAAACCTGTTTAAATCATCTGACCAGAGACGTCACAGCAACACGTGAACACTCTGAGGAAGACCGCTGGTGAGTGCTCCCAACGGTCAGGTATGAAAACTAAACTTTGGTCTGAAAAAAATGATCTATTAGAATGGAAATATGATGGTGGCAAAGCAGTTAGTGTTCTCGCCTCACAGCAAGAAGGTCCTGGGTTTGATCCTGGGGTGGAGCAGGACCTTTCTGTGTGGTGTTTGCATGTTCTCCCTGTGCCTGTGTAGATTTCCTCCGCGTGCTCCAGTTTCCCTTACCACTAAAAACATGGACAACTCCCCTGAACTAAAAGATCATATTTAGGTATGTTTTTTCTTCTAAAACAAAGAATGTTTAGTTTTTACCAAGAACCCTCTTTTGCAATTTCACATTTCCATTCATTCCACTTGCTATTTTCATTGTGATTTCTGTGATTTTCTATGTCTGAACACATGACCTCTCTGTGTTCTCAGGGACTGAACTGACAGAATCTGACAGGCCTTTGTTGTATCGGTGATGTTTTACTCTACCCTAGAATGAACTTATCTAATCTTATGTAATTCGTCGTTTACAGAAACTCATTTGTCTTTTCATGCTAAATATGAGCAGCATTATGAGTGTGAGGTAAACACTATAGACTCTCCATTTAGAAAAGTTTAATTCATTCTGTGGAAGATTATAATCAAAAACATTTCCATGGAAGCGACCAGAAGAGACCCTCCTCCACTAAAACAGGTTTTTCAGAGCAACTGACATGAAAAGAGTCTTTTATTTGAGTGTAGTTTTGGTTAAACAGGTCCATACTGTGGCTTCTTACTTCCACTGTGAAGAGGTGGGGGCCGTGTCAGAGAATTCTGCAGTTTTGAATAAGAATTGTTTAATTCCTAAATATACTTAATGTCAGAAAAATAGCCAAAATATCGTCTTAAATTAGTCGTGAATGTTTTGTTTTGTGTTTTTGTTTTTTTAAGACGGCATGATGGCAAAACATTTCCTTCATTAGTAAACAGTCACTTGTACCATTTTAACACTTCCATATTGAGAGAAAAGGCTTTTTAAAGAACAGGTATTACACTTCTACTGGTACTATAACATATTTATAGTAATAACATAACACTCCTGCTCACCCACTGCACCAGACTATAGAGGGACAGAGGATCTCATTCTCCAACAGGCTCCTACAGCTCCGCTCAAACAGTGAGAGATACAGGATTACATTCATACTATAATACTCCCTACAACTATATAACAACTTAATCTTAAGTAACAGATAACCTTATGCCCTGTCAATCAGCATATTATTTGCGCTGTCATTCTTGTCTCTTGTTTATAGCTGATTTTATAATTTATTTTATAGTTAATGACTTATATATTTATATATATAATATAATAATATATTATTATTATTTTTATAATTATGTCTCATTTGACTCCTGTCTCTTGCTCTCTTTTTTGCTATACCATCTATTTTTGTTACTCTCTGTTATTATATTATATTGTGATGTTTGAGCGACTGTATCCAAATAATTTCCCTTGTGAATCAATAAAGTTTGTTTAAGTCTAAGTCTAAGTCTATATTTAGATCACCATGTTCCCTTTAATTGTTTTGAAAATGCTGTATTCTCTGAGCACAATGTATTAAAACTTTCACATTTGTTTTCAACCTGTGTTGAGCAGAACAGAGTTACATTACTGTGAAAATACTTTAATTACAGTTGCTAACAAAATAGTTCTTTAGTTGCCCGTGGGCATCACTTCTGCTCAGAGGCAGAGGAGCAGCTGCAGCAGTGTTCTGGAGATGTGACTCATTATGTGAAGACACGTGAGCCTGTTTATACCACACATTTGGTCTTTCTCTATTCAGATGTCTTTAATAAAACAGAAAAGCACATATTTGATTTGATTTCACAAAAAAGTAATCCTCAAGTAATGTAACTAACTTTCTTGAGGCAGGTCCTAAGTAGTGTAATACAAAACATTTTAACAAGTAACTAGTAATGGGTAACTAATTACTTTTTCATAATAAGTTTAGAGTTTTACTGCTAAAAGTAGCTGACTAGACCGCTAAATTACTGAAACATGCATGGATGACATCTAAAATCTCTTCAGGCATGTTTTTGATGAAGGAACAACTTTATAACGTGGTAGAAAACTCTAAAAAGTCAATTTTGCATAACATACCTTCTTCAAAGACTTTTTCCTAATAGCTCCAAAATACTTTGAATATTTAGCCCCAAATGTTACTCATAGCGCTCCTTTTTAAACCTTAGTTCTTTACCATTGGTGGATTTATTGCTATGTTGTGATGTTTTTATTTGAAATTTCATATTAGTAATATATCGATTCGCTCACACAGATTTGGGCCTTGTGTTTCTAAGATTCAAATGATTTTCTGAGCACTAAAGCTGCATGAAATTGCTTTAGTTTGCCGTAAAAAAACATTTCATTGGGAAGAAAAGTATATTCCATCAAATTCGGCGTGATTCTGGTCTCTACGGCGCAATAAAAACTGGATAAAGTGGAAAAATCACAGGCTTTTTCCAGACAACAACAACGCCAAAGGAAAACCACTGGTGATGAATAGATACAGCTTTTAATTCTGTCACACCGCTACCAAAACAACATTCAAACAGCGTAATACATAAATCAATATCCCATTAAAGCTGTGTATTTATTTTCACAAGCAACTATAAGATATAAAAAATACTGCTGTATCTTTCATTTATTTTATAGTGATGCACGGTAAACACGATAAATTATACATGTTGGAGGCAAGAAACTGCTGCAAAGATCTCATTTCTTTTCAGTATGCTCTCAGTTATAATCATATGCTCGTGTAGAAGGCGAGGTAGTAGGGTTGTCAAAAGTATCAAATCTAATTTGGATACTGAAAGTAACTAGTATCGGAACTAGATACTCATTTGAGCTGATATCGATATAGAAAAGTTATGTTGACAGGACAGAAATTAAGCTTTCCTGAATAGTTTTAGAATGATCTTGAGCTGAATCAGAACAAGTATAAGAGCACATAGACGAGTATACACCCATGGACCACTGTGGAACCTACAGGACCACTGAGGGATTACACAGATATAAGAAAGTGACTGAAAGTGCCTTAAAGTGCCAGTACTCATTTTACTAAAACACACTTAAGATCATTACAACTCTGGCTGTGTCACATACAGATATACCCTAACTGTCATGGATGTGTTCAGCAGATACAGTGGAGGAAATAAGTATTTGATCCCTTGAGTGAATTAAGTATTTGAACCCTCTAGCCAAAAAAAGACTTAAAACGCTTGTTTGCAGCACAGAGGTCAGATGTTTCTTGTAGTTGATGACCAGGTTTTGCGCACATTCAGGTGACGAGTTGATTAGGAGAGTCTAACTGGTCTGTGGGAGCCAGAACTCTTAATGGTTGGTAGGGGATCAAATACTTATTTCACACGATGAAATGCAAATCAATGAATATATTTTCTATAATGTGATTTTCTGGAATTTCTATCTCTCAATGTTAAAATAAACCTGCCATTAAAATCATAGACTCTTAATTTCTTTGTCAGTGGGCAAACCTACAGAAATCAGCAAGAGATCAAATACTTATTTCCTCCACTGTATGTGTGTTTAAGACGCCCACTACATGGCAAGAATAGTTCAGAAACTGCTAAACACCTTGAGGATATTTACACTGAACATGACCCTCCAAAGATCATCCAGCGCGATCAGGGGAAGGAGTTTAAAGGAGCTGTTAAAAAACAAATGGAGTCTCTGCAGGTACAAATTATGATCAGCTCTCCATACCATCCTCAGGGAAAAGTTGAGAGAAGCCATCGTGTTTGATTTACTAAAGTATCAAGAGGGGGGAGTAAATGGGGTAACTTGACAATTTACGCAAAAACCGTGAATAAGGATCCAAAGGAAGTGGATGGATTTACAGTTTATTATGGAAGAAAGAGCAAAGCAACTGTCTAATCAATTATCTTCTTCCATACTAGATTTTTTATCTTGTTTTCAGATTTAGTTCTGACACTGCTTAATTCTAGACTAGAGGTAGTTTATTTTAAGATAACTTGTCAAGTAAAATTATCTTGCTGCATGGACAAATAATTTTTATGGGCCTTGTCCCTTTTTGTATGTATTAACTTACTCCTGTATTCTCTTTTGTTTCTGCTCCTCGTGGCCTATAAAAAGGGACTGTCTGCCGCCGGCTCGGTGCGGCTGGAAAACCCTCGTGACAGCTCACGGTTTCTGCTCTGTTTTGTTCGATTCTGTTGTGTCTCATTTGAGTTAGTTATGCTAGCTGGTGCCTTTGTTCTTTGATTTGGTTTGAGACACTTTGGTATTTATTATGAGTACAACTTTAGTTAGGTTATCTTTTGTTGTACTTAGTTAGGGCTCATTAGTTTTAAGCCTTAACGTTATCTGGTATTTTCTTTTCACCACCACTTCCTTTTTTCTTTCTTACTCTGTTAATTAATAAACCACAGTTTTTTTGTTAAACCTAATACATCTTGTTTTTATTGTTTCTTCCCTCCTCCCCTAACAAAGAGGATGTAACAATAATTTCACAACTTTTAAGTCATTTTCTGATAGATTTAAGTGTTTATATCTTAAATTTTGGCCAAGCATTTTTGCAGTTTAGTGGGTTGCCATGTATTATGTATACAGTCTATGCTTCTGGTGCAATAACTTTTCTGGTGGAGAGTACGCCACCTGCTCGCCTACATAAAGATGCTATTGCTTTGCCTGGAATTTTCCTACAGTGTTATACATATCTATCTGAAAAGAGACAAGCAGCAAGAATGCATGATGAGTCTAACCCTAAAATGCGTCTCTCTGATCTGAACGGTCTCTACTTGAACCCCAACATCTGCAGACAATCATGGATCAGTGCTACTGCAGCCTCTGCAGCTCAGGGAGGGAATTCTGGAGGTTCTGAGCTTCACATGGGGCCTGTCCATAAACTGACAAACTTGGATGTGTCCTTTAACTGCACAGCTGTGATTGTAGAACCTTTTTTTTTTTTAAACCGTACAAGCGCAGGCTACATACCGTTCCTTTAATGCCATATTGTGGAACTTTCTAGAAAAAGTCAAAGTCACAGTGCACCTTTAAGGCAAGATGAAAGAGTTGTATTTGTGTCTATGCCTGAATGTTTGCTGCAGTTGTTTGAAATCCTCTGCAGATGTACAGGGGTGGTATTGGCTGCCAGTTTTCCAAATGTCTCTGAGCTGTTAACACTGAAAAATCTATAGTTTTAACGAGATGCCACAAAATGATTAAACCCTGCAATAAAAGACAATCTTCACTATGAAATTATAGAAACGTCAATAGCAACATTGTCAGGCAATTTTGAATACTTCACTTTTACAGCCTTTGAGCTCTTAACACAACATTTTCGACTAATTAAGTGAATTAGAAATCAAGCCATTATGTTTATCAGAATGCCAACGGCAACATTATGTTCTTAGGACCCATAAGCATTACTGACATTTAATGCTTTTAGCTAACTAACAATTAGCCCCACAACTAGTGACGAAACCCCATGAAATGGCACACATCACAACACACACTAACCGTACTTTTTAATGGTTCACGGTGTAACTTTTCTGGGAGGGGTCCACCACAAGCTTGTTTCAGTGGAGATATTATTGTTTGCCTGAAAGGTTCCACAGTATGGCATTAAACTCACCTATGTTGCATTTCTTCAATTACAGGTCCAGTTGACAAATTAAATTTCTCCTTTTGCTATGGATTCTACCTGGATGAGTGAGGGATTCTACACACAGGTGTTTTACTGCTCAAAATTACAACAAAATACATACATTCCTACAGTGTGAGCTCATCTCTCAACAGATCTGACCTGGAGGCATTGTTGGCTTGTTTCCATGGAAATAGATAAGTTTAATGCCATACAGTGGGACATTCTACCAACCGATATGGGTTTTTTCATGGCCGATATTGATAGTTTGGAATCCTGAGAAAACAATGGCCGACAAGCTCTGCCAATATGTTTGGGCTGATATGTACGGCTGATTTTGATTATTATTTAAATTTATTACAAACTCACCCACAGTATTTTTTATCACAAATCTTTAAGAGAGCTTTGTAGTCACTTTATGTGTGCTCTTTAGGCAACAGGTCAGCCAAAACAAGATGTTAATTTAAGTTCAATAGCCGATACGCTAAATAGTCCAAATATTGGCCAATCGATAAATTGACCAACTGATATATCAGTCTGTCTCTAGTACTAACCAGTCCCTGCCTTGCTTAGCTTCTGAAATCTGACGAGATCTGTTTTCACCTACCACCTATCTCCAGCCATTGTTCTTCTTTAAATCATACATCCAATAGTTATGATCTACGTATGTTAGAGCTTCACACTGAATAATTGCCAAAAGCATAACATGCCTTCTTTAACTTCAACCGCCTACTCCTTTGTAATAAAAATTGCGTGACAGCTCACATTCTATTACACCTACGTATTCTTGCTCGGTCTAATATTGCCGCATTACTTCAGCCCTTCACTTTGCATGGCTCCTGCAGAGTAAAGGATGAGGCTGGTGTTGATTGATAGAAACAGCAGAAGCCCAGGCGGTGACGAGTTTGAGTAACTGCTTGTACGCGCACCGCCTTTTGTGCATAATTGGAGGCCTTCTTTGTCAACGCTTCACCAGCAGAAAGGAGCAGAGCTGTGTGTGTTGTGTAATGGTGGGAGGGCTCTCTGTCAGAGTGAATATGTTCTAATGGCAGATTGGAAAACGGGATAATTATTTGATGAAGCTGGTGTTTAGACTGAGAAAATGATCAGGCAAATGTGCGGGAATGACATGTTTGACAAGAATTTTCTGTTTCAGATGGCAGCAGAACATATTTGATAGGCAAATATTTAAAACAGATGGTTAAAATGCTGACTTTTGTTGAACAGAGTGAGTTTTTGGGTCTAGTCACTAACAGAAATGATCAGGTTCAACATTTGTGAATTTACCTTTTGGAGATTTCATGGCAAAGCACAATGTAATCAAGAGGGAAAACCTGACTCTTGCCCCATCTGGGATTATGACATCACCAACCACCAATTGATATTTTACAGCTGATGTCATCAACATTCCCTGGGGGTCTGATGCTAACTGTAAGCACTGCTTTATCTGAGACTTGTAAGATCTTAATTTGAGTTTTATTTTAACACAATCTGACCATAAAGAATTGATTTAGTTGGAACTACAACAGGTGAGCTGATTTATGCTGTTAAACAAGTCTCTTGCATAAACTATCATAAACTACTGAACCTTTTTTGACTGTGTTTGCTAATATGTGCATTGTGTCACCATGGTAACTGGTGAACATTCCGCCAATAGAGATACACGCTGAACAGCCCCAGCTCCCACTCCAAAATATTAAGGCTGTGTTCACATTAGAATTTGATTATGTCATTATTTTAGATGGAGGGCAGTGGGCTACATAACCCTTTCAAAAAAAAAATTAAATAAATATATATATATATATATATATATATATATATATATATATATATATATATATATATATATATATATATATATATATATACATACATAAATATATTTGTTATATTATATTATTTTGATAACAATATCAAAGAAAACATCTTTCAATTCAAATACAATCTAAAATATAATTTGAAATCATTAAATCATAAACAAGCTGACTACATTGAAGACCTGAAATTATCAATCTGAATCATTTAACTACCCCTATGTCTTGTAATCTTTGTGTATATTGTTTATTACTCATTATTATTATTATTATTAGTTTTCTTGTATGTATGTTATAAGAATTTGTATGTATATACGCAATCAATTTTGAAAAAAACAAAAACAAAACAACTATATAATTGTATGGGAGATTCATTGATTTTGAAAGAAATATGAAATATCCAAAGTTACAGTGACACATATCATTGTTTGGAGTCCACAGACTTGCCATATTAATTGTATGGCTTGAAGTCCTTTTAACTGACAGCAGTCACGCCTTTGGGGTTGGATAATGGCACCATTTTCTGAAGCGATTGTAAAAAAAATAATTTCACTTAAACCAGGTCAACAAATCTGCAATCTGACAGTTACACAGCAAATTCTCCCACAGAATTCTGACCTGTCCTCCAGCTCATTTTTAACTATGTGAATATCATGCTCCTACTGATTTAAATACACACACAAAAAGTTGTTTTTTGCTTGATTATATAACAGTTATCAGTCAATTGAATTTTGATTTGATAGCCTATTTGATATTAAGCTAATGGTTATGAAACATTTTAACATGCTGTCTGTACTATTTCTGAAATAATGATTTTAATGGTAGCTTAGATAAGAAAATTCCAAGTAAGAAAGGGCAATTTGAGCACTTTCAGTATGTCTGTACTTTTGTGAAATCATGTTAGTTAATGGTATCTTAGATAAGAAAACTAAAGGCAATTTGAACACTTACAATATGAGAACAAATGTGATGAGCTTGTAAGGACTTAAAAACACGGAGGAGGTTAATAGTTCCTAATGTTCTTAAGTATAGCAGTAAGTGCTGAGGAGGAGGGAGATTTATTTATAAATTATAAAGCCACAAAAACTTAATTTGAATCGTCAATACAGATGTGTCTGATAGACTCCAAGGACATCGAGAACTTGTGGTGTTGATGAGGACAATCATCTTCAACCATTACCACCTTGATAATTAAGGCTGTATAAAAGGAAAAAAGATTGCAGTATGTAATATAACTGTTAAGAACCATATGCTTTGACAAAACTTTACAGAGATGGTCAGGAACTGTATCTGGAACTGTATCCCGTCTCCCCAGTTTCAGAGGCCATGATAGACTGATTAACCCAGGCATGCCCAAACTATGGCCCGTGAGCCAAATGCGGCCCTCAGACAAATTTTTCTTAGCCCTCAGGCTTCCAGGTGAATTGGCCCAAATTACCTTGAGCAGTTTTGGCTGCAAGTTTTTTGAAAATTCTACCTTGATAAGACAATATTTAACATTTATTGTGTGGTTTTGTGGATCTTAGCATGAATAAAGGACTGATAGCTCATTCTAACGTGTTAAATATGCATATATTTATATTATTCACTGTACTGAGCACCAGTCTATGGCCCTCAATTGGCCTTCTGCTTCCTCTGTCTGTGTTTAGATATGTGACCCTTGATGAAAAAAGTTTGGACACCCCTGGATTAACCAATCAGAGACACATAGTCTGCTGTGTCAGATCAAACTTGGCGCCTTATATGTTCTATGCATGTTTCAGTAATCTTTCAATCTCTCCCGGGTCCTATCCGAACATTCCTTATAGCTAACGGTAAGATCCAAAAATCGGCCCACAACTCGACATCATCCGTGCCCCCACAATTCTCCATAAATATACAAAAACATGATACAGAACTTGACAAACCTGATATGATCTGTAGTAGTTTCATTAGCTGGATGTAAGATGATTGTGTTGTGACAGCGCTCTGAAGGAGGAGTGAATTAACACTGGGAGCAAAGAGACTCAAGAGTGTCAAAAATGAAAATGAAACATGTTATGTTGGTTTTGTAAATAGCATTTTCAAAACAATAAAAAGTAACATGGGGATCTAAATATGTTATGTGTTAGCAGTTAATACCCAATAGGCGTTTAATACCGTCTGCTTAAAGCAATTCCAGGCGCAGCAGTAACATCTCCAACAACTGGCGTACTCCACCAAGAGCAAATTATCCAACTGTCTAAATGAACTACGCATAACCCTATTCTCCTGTAAACATTGCATCTCCTCACACAATAACCCTGTAATTTCCTCACACAATCACCTATAGCGCTGATGAGCTTTGGTATGTGAGCGACTGCATCTGTATCTGTCACTGCTGCCTTGCTCCCAAATCCATCTATTACACAAATATGAACGTGTGACCTCTGCAAAATGGAAATAACTTATTTTCTCCTCCGTGTACGCTGGATGCATTAGCACGCGGGGAGGCTAACGCTCTGCTATAATGAAACTTCACCTGTTTTGATTTTCCATTTAAGCTGCAGATAGCGACGGGTGCGGTGGAAGCCAGGCCGGGGCTGATCGCCTCATTTCGGCGCCATAAAGCAGTTTGACACCAGCAGAGCGCCAATCCATCACGCCCAGGCCACTTCTGATAGCGGGCTAACCTCCGGGGAAATGGGAGCAGAGCCTGGAGGAAAAAGTCCGTGTCAAAGTGAGCTGTCGGCGGGTGGAGCGCGATGCCGGAGTCCCTGAGGCTTCTGGAGATGACTGCTACATCCAGGAGCGAGCTAACAGTGAGCCAGGCAATTAGCGATAACCCCCCGTGGACCGCTGCACATGTCCAGACCGCAGAGTTCAGTGTAGCTTTTGGATCACGTCTGTGTACGAAAAATCCATCTGCGAAAGTGACATTGCAGTGGTGGAAGTTGAAGGCCAGTCGTGGATAAAGTACTCAAGGTTGTTACTCAAGTAAAAGTACAGATGCAGGGGCAAAAGATTACTCAATAAAAATAGCATATGTGGAGACGCTGGCCAAAAAAGGTAAAAAATTGGATATTGTAGGTTAGATCAGAGGTAGGTATCGGCTCTCGGAGGTGCGTGATAGTAGTAATTCAAGGAGACAAGTAAAAAGTGCAAAAAAGACATATAACAAAACCCCAAATATTTACAAATCTGCAGATTATTATCAAGCTTGATAGTTAAAGTACTTTGATTAGAAATGCAAATAGTGTTTCCCACAAATACATATATTCGATTCACAATCAACAACAGAGATATAACAGTATGCAGCAGTAATTAAACAGTATGCAAAACAGTCCAGTGCAGCTCGCGATCCACGAATAGTAGTTGAGTGAGTGTCCAGAGTAACAACGGAGTTCATGTATTGTCCTTAAAGTGCTTAACAGTTTGTGAGTAGTGAGTACGGTGGAGAAGTGGAGGGAGTGACTGGCTGTAACAAGCCTCCTACCAGACCGCAGAAGGATGAAGTGAAGGTTCTGGGCCCTCTCTTTCAACTTTTCCTCATCAAAACCTGCACTTTGTGAACCCCGGAGAATTGCATGTTTGTGTCTGACCCGGAATTTACACCAGGAGCGTCTCCTGGACACCAGCCTCTGTGGATTCTCACGTTTAAACATAAAACTTTTTACATTGCTTAATGTATTCATTGTTGATTGGATGAATTATGTTTTAAATCACAATACAAAAGTTGACAACAAGAGAGATGATGCTTTGCAGCGATAACGAGCCGTATCTGCGGTGCTGCATTAATGAAACTACTCACCATTTAACTTTGGTTGTCTGCTCCACGCACCTTTTCCTCCAGAAGTTGTCCTTGTAAAGTTGCTGTCTGATGTCATAAAGCCTTTTATATTTATCCTCTATGGCTGTAAACTTTCCGTAGTCCATCACGAGTCATTCCCCGAGCTCCTGATGTGATGCACAGTGTTTACGCGACTGTGTAGTTTGAAAGGGCATCGGAAATTTATTTTGACACCACATGTTTATTTCCTTTCCACTATAATGACGGCAGTTGGATGCACATATGAAACTGTCGGTGTAAACTGTCCGAATGGTTAAAATGGAAATCAATACCTGCGCGTGTGCTGCTCATGTGCTGTGCTGCTGAGCTTACAGGTTTTGGTGTATGTTGGGGGTGAGTCAGCTCTGTTCCGCAGTACCAGAAAGGGAGATGCGTCTACTTCTAACATCTTTTCTTGGTAAAGTAAAATGGCATTTATCACGTAATTCATATTTGCCTGAAGGAATTGAAAAGAACCTTTGAGTACAGTCTTTGTTTTTGCTTTAAACATAAGTTGTACGATTCGTTTATAATACGACTCTTTACATTTCAAAAGACTATTTAAAAGATAATACTTCAGTAATTTATTAATTCAAACTAAGCATAGCCTGCATAAGGAAATTCTGTGAACTTTCAGTGTACTTTCTATGAACCATATTACAATGTTTTTAAAGATGAAAGATACTGGAGACATTTACATTTCATTGCATTTGCAATTTACGTGTCTCTTCTTCCAGTGGAAAAAGTATTTGAGCAGCTTTATCTGATTAAAGGTTAATCAAATGACATTTTGTCTTTTAATTGTTTTGGTAATATCTTTCTTGCTTATCTGAAATAGATAATTGTTTGTGTAGTGCTCTTTTTAGTCTGTTTTTAATGACTGTGCACTAAATAACTCTTTTGTTAGGGGGTCCACTACCTGCTTGTCTCTATGTAGATGTTAGGCTTTGCAGTGTCAGTTTTTGATATGGGCGAGGTGGGCAGTTGTCTAGGGCGACATTACCTAAAGGATTAAACGGTCAGGGGTGTGAGATGTGCAACACAACACACTGTCCAGATGTCACACTTCAACAGCTCCAGTATGCAGTCTTTTCTTCCTAAAGTCTACAGTCTGCACTGCGCCCCCATAGGCTCATACGAGGATCTCCTCATTTAACACAGGAACGTCAACATACCAAAGCAGTTGAACACGACTGCTCAATTCAAATTCATTCTTTTTGCTCAAATTGCTTCTTGAACGTCTTAACACTAAATGAATCTTTGAAACTGCAGGTACAGCCATCATTTTCTGCCACAGACTGTATATACAGATGGATATAGCTGCCCGCTAGTCACTGTGTTTCAAACAGGAAGTGAGCATGAGCGCTAATTGGTTCATTCGAGGTTTGATTCCATTTGACCCCAATGATCATCGTCCCTCTCTCTGTAACTGCTGCTGTCAGGCTCGTTATTCTGACCTTAAATGTTTGTATTAACCCACTCTGCGTCATCCTGGGGTTTTGACTTCGCTATTTTGTCCGTAAATCAAGATATGAAGAACAGTAACGGACCAATCAGGCGCCTTCTGTCCCTTAGGTCACTCCCTCTACTGTTAGCTGTCAATCAAATCTGTTACTATCACTGCCAAACCAGCAGTGCGGGCAACCAAACGCTATGGGTGACATCATACTTCCTCAGTCCACTTCTATGGATACTTTGCTGCTGATGTCATCAAGATTCCCTGGGGATGTGATGCTAACTGTAGACTCTGCTCTGTCTGAGGCTTTATTAGACTTCAAGCGGAGATTTATTTCAACACAATCTGACCAGAAACAACTCTCTTACACATAAAATGAGCCAGTAATTTTTCAGTTAGCCACTTTCACCTTTTAGTTGAAAATCAAACTCATAAACAGGACCATGAACACCCGTATTGATCACAGACTCTTGAAAATATGCTGTTTAAATCCATTTTGTATTTATTTAGTTTTTATTTTATTTTATTTTTGCGTTTTCAGACAATCTTAAAATGTTTCTGACAGTGTTTGCTAATCTGTGCATTGTGTCACCATGGTAACTCCTAAACATTCTACCATTAGAGATACATGTAGAAAACCCACAGCATGATGTCACATAAATGCCAGATAAACCTTTTCATTCTAATGGAACGATAGGGAGAACATGCAAATTCCATCCTCGCTCAGCCTGGGAATTGAACTAAGGACCCTGTTGCTGTGAGTAACTGCAACGCCACTTCGCTGTGTCGTTTAAAAAAAAAAAAAAAGTCATCTGCAGCCTTCTCCACCTTTTAACTCGCCTCCATACATCACCGGCGCTTCCTCATTTATATTCCACAAACACGCTTCAAAACAAATAACTCATAAGCTTTGTGAGGGACGGGGTGAGGAGTCAGACACTAAACATACAAATCCCTGTCTTCTTCTATTCATCCACTCATGTGTTCCCCCTTTAAAATGTTCTCCGTGTAATGTAAAGCGAGTGATGGATCTCCTCACTTAACCCCGTAGGAGGCGCGCTGCTGGAAAACAAAGGCTTCCTACGCAGTGCGTCTGTGCATGCTAGGATATTAATAAGTGTCCTTTCAAGCCCTGACTGCGTGCTCTTGTTAACCTGTGCAGTGCGATTATTCACATGCGCTCTGTCTTCAAGCTACTTATGTGGGGCTATGTGCACTACATATAGGAAAGAAGCAGCTAAATGAGGCGTATTCCCTTCTCATAAAGCTGTATTTAGAGCAAAGATTGGATATATAAATTGACATTGCTAACCTGCTAGCTGCTAAGTTACAAATAGGAAGTGAGCATGGGCATGTTTTCGGCTCCATCGACTGGTTCCAGTTCACTTTTTATTGAAAAACCGTTACCCCTCTCTCTGTAACCGCTGCTGTCAGACTCATCATTTTGGTCTTAAAATGTTAGTATTAAATCAAGTACCTTCTCTAAAACCACTACAGTCGTGTAAACACTGTGCGTCACATCGAGAACTCGGGGAATGACTCGTGATGGACTACGGAAAGTACAACATCAGACAGCAACTTTACAAGAACAACTTCTGAAAGAAAAGGCTGGTGGTGCAGACAACCAAAGTTAAATGGTGAGTAGCTTCATTAATGCAGCACCGCAGAAACGGCTTGTTCTCGCTGCAAAGCATCGTCTCTCTTGTTGTCAACTTTTGCTTTGTTATTTAAAACATAATTCATCCAATCAACAATGAATACACAAGCAATGTAAAAAATTGTATGTTTAAACATAAAATCCACAGAGGCTGGTGTCACAGGAGCAGCTCTGCTGCCTCTGGTGTAAATTGAAGCTTTTAAATGTACGCGAGTATGCAGCTCTACTGACGTGACGTGTTGCTGATGCTCCTGGTGTAAATTACTGGTTAGAGTGATTTGTTGTTAGAGTAATCTTTTTTCTCCTGTATTCAAGACATCATTGCTCTGGTCAAACTGTTTTCACCACCACTGGTACTCGCCCACTGCTTTTTACTTACTTCCTTCTGCCATTGTGTTTTCTTAATCATTGATACGTGTACAATTCCAAATCCATGGCTATTGATCAGCAGCTGTCCACAGGAGGGTACCAAATCTGACACTGTTGTGGTGATGTTTGTGATGTCATTTGAGATGAATATTGTGATTTAAAATGTGCAAATTATAATGCAAATTATAATGATCTACGGGGTCAAGCACAAATTGCAAAATTGGTTGGTAAAATGTGAAGACTACATGACATGAGGGAAAATGTGATCTTTGCTAATATTATTTAAAGGTGCACTATGTAACTTTATCAATGAAGGGTCTGACACCTGCTCCTCCTCATGGAGATGTTATTACTTTGTCTGCAATGTTCCACAGTATATCATTAAAAATATTTATCTTGCATTTATTCAGTTACAGGTGTTCTATTGAAAACCCTGTATTTTTACTGAGAGCAGAGGCTCGATTTGCAGTGGTCCAAAGTTATTCCTTTCTCACCTTTTGCATCCTGAACATCCTAATTCACCTCAATAAGATCATAAGAGCTTTTCACAACTTTGAGACACCAGAACGAGGTTTTGCTATGACCGTAAAGCTAACAACTACCATGCTAATGCACACTTCCTGGTTATCGGACAATAATGCTTTCTAGTTAGATGCAGACATTACAAAATTTACTTATTTTGACCTGCTTATATTTGTACAAGACCAATTTTACTCAAATGCATGAAAACAAATCAGGACCTTTGTTATTTTTGCTATAGCTGAATGTTGTGGGAATCATAAATGTCAAACTTATTTTTATACTGCGCAAATAAATACAAAGGTTCAAAATGAATTAATCACAGACTGAATTTTGTCATGAAGTGAATTTGTTATTTAACTTTAATTATGAACAGTGCATTGCTGCATTGCTAAATCGACAATTTCTCATTACATGTTCACACTCCAATGGTGACTTATTATATATATATATATATATATATATATATATATATATATATATATATATATATATATTTTTTTTTTTTTTTTATGCCAGATGCCCATCCACTTTCAATCTGCTAGCATTACTGTTACCCAAGTGAGAAATGTCGATTCTACCGAGTGACTCAACAAATTAGAACTGCCACATGTGAGGCAATAATTTAGGTACACTATGTAACTTTTCTGCTTGTCTCCAGGACGATGGTATTGCATTGCCTGGAATGTTCCACAGCGTGACATTAATTTATCTATTTCCATGGAGACGAGCAAATTACATCACCAGGCCAAGTTAAGGATCAGATTACTTGAGTGGCAATACACAATAAGAATGCTTTTGTTTTTGATTTTTAGTAATTTTGAACAATAAAGACACTTGAAATGTAAGATATACAAGTTAAATGCCATACTGTGAAACATTACCGACAAGCAAATAAATACATCTCTGTCGAAACAAGCACCTGACGGACCCCCTGCTAAAAAGTTACATGTCTTGCTCTTGTACAGATACAAGCAGATCTTGAGGTCCAAATAAGACTGTTGTGTTCTGTCTGCAAATAAGTATAAAGTGTTCTAGGAATTACGTAGTGCACGGTTAGCATGCTAGTTTTTGTTAGTGTGATTGTCTTTGCAAAACTCCACTCTAGCCTCTTGGGAAAGCTGTGAAAAGTGCTTATAAACTCATTACGGTGAAAAATTAGGTGCTCGGAATGATGAACAAGTTCTGTTTTATAGATTTTTAAAATTGTAAAAATAAGCGACGGTGTCTTTTACTATTTAGTGTTTTTTGTTATTATTTTTTTGCAATATTATAAGTCAAATAAAATGGGTTAAACTGGTTCTTAAAGGTGCATTGTGTAACTTTTCTGCTGGTCTTCGTATTAAGTATTTTATTGCTTTGTCTGAATGTTCCACAGCGTTCAACTTTTCAATCTCCAAAAAGACAAGAATGCCATTAGGCCAAGTTATGGGTCAGATCTGTGAAGAGGCAAGCCCGCCCTTTTTCAGTGTATTTTTGAGCAATAAAAACACATATTTGATAGATAAGTGTAGAATCCTCAGTCCTCCAGGTAGAATCCATGGCAAAGGAGAAATTTAATATGTCGACTGGACAAAGGTTTATTTAGGTCGAAAGTAAATAAACATTTGTCCAGTCGACTTATTGAATTTCTCCTTTGCTATTTGATAGATAAGTTTAATGCCATAGTGTGGAACATTCCTGGCAACACTAACCCACCAACCCTTTAAGCCCCTCTTGACTGGGGTATTGAATCTACTCTAGTTTTGAATGAAAGTGTCCAGAGAAGGCCCACTTTGAGCTGAGATTTGCAGTGTTGTTTTCTGTTGGTCGGGCTCCTGTGCGAGGGCCCATGGATCACTCCTGTCAGGGGCCTGCGTGTCCACATTACACTGCGTCCGCTCTCATCTGCGCTTTATTAGATGGACATAAGTCTTCACTGTTCAGTCTGCTCTGTCGTTTATCACAGTGACCTTGAGTTTACTGTCTGCGCAATGGACAGAGCTCCTGCTTTTATCTGGTATCTGTAAAATCCACAGACATCAGACATTAAAGGGGTTGTTACACTTTTATGGGGTATTATGAAAGGTCCTGTATGACACAAAATGGTTTGTTGTGAGTTTTAATGTTGTTACCTCCTCAAAAACAGACCTGGAGTTGTTTTTTATTTCATGCACACGTTTGAGTAATCCTGCATTATTAGACTGTCTACATCACCAAACTTTGTGATGTCATGACATGGTAGTTTTCAAAGTAATAGCTACCTTTTCCTTTTGTTCAATAGAGAATGGCAATTCCTGAGCTGAAAGTAGCCAAATGAAAATGAGTTTAAATGAGTTTAAAAACACAGTTAAGCTCTTCCTGTGTTACCACATGACATCACAAGGTGCTGGTGTTTTCTGTTTTAGAAAAAAAAAACTAAATATGCAGGGGTTGTGCGTTTAACATGTGTGAATGGAACAAAACACAACTCCAGGTATGTTTTTATTAACGAGGAAACAACATTATAACAGAAATATCAGAAAATAGTGTAATGTAGATAAATAAGCTATTTAGCATTTTACAAAGTTGTCTTAGAAGAAAATACAGTAGGCCCTTTAATAGTTAATAGATTTTTCACCATGCTACCCTTTATTATTTTAAAAAAGCTTGTGTATTTTTTTGTTTCATGCTCTTGTATATTTATGAAAAATATAAATAAGTATGTGGCCTTTAGAACAGAACTGGGCTCATATTGCTAACCATAAGGAGGGTTCGACTAGTGTTCAGGAGATATCTCAAGATCACTCGCCTGCATGGACGACGTATCGGCCTGTTTCTGATGAGGGAACAACATTATAACATGGTGGAAAGCTCCAAAAAGTCGATTTTGTATAATACCCCCTCTTTAACTATGTTAGATCAGTACATTTATTTGGATTTGTCTTACATTTGCATTAAAGAGGGAGCATAACACTTCTATGGGGTATCAGTTTGTTTGTGGTCCCTTCAGAGCACTTCACAACACACAACACAATCAGTGAGCATTGTGCTAATGAAACTACTGCACCACAGGTTTGTGAAGTTATAGTTAATGGGAATGTGGGAGCAAGGGTGAAGCAGGCTTGTGGTCGGAGCACTGGACAGAATCTTAATGCTAATTGTAAGGAGGGTTCAAATAGGGCCTTGGAGAGATCGAGGGAACAACGTGATAAGAGGGTAGAAAGCTCTAACAAGTCCATTTAGCATAATACCTCCTCTTTAACCATATCATGCCAGCAACCTGACTTGTTCTTACTTACCTCTTCCTGCTTGTTTCCATGGAAATGTTTGTCCTTTGGCATTAATCTTCCACAGAGTAGGATAAAACAGATCTATCTCCATGGAGAGCGTTCATGTTTAACTTTTTACTTGCAGGTGTGTGTGTGTATATATATATATATATATATATATATATATATATATATATATATATATATATATATATATATATATATATATACACACCAAACATTTTAGATAAAGCAATAACATGTCTGTAATCTCTTTTACCTAGTACAGTTTAAAGAGAGGTACACACATGCTTTAAAGGGCATGTATTTCAGAAAATTTTAGCAGCAAATCTTGTCTCAGTACAGATATATTGTATAAGCACTTCCTGAGGTCAAAATAAGTCTGCTTGCTTCTAATTATAAAGCGTTTTAGTGTCTGAGAATCAGAAAGTTTGCTATTAGCATGCTAGTTGTTGTTTTACTGTAGTAGACAAAGCTCTGCACATAAAAAATACAAAATGGTTTCAAACAGCTCATTTTGAGGAGTGTGCGATCCATTTGAGCGTTCATGGTCCTATTTAGTTGGCAAATGCTAGTTAGCTTTTATGTGTGAGAGACTTGTTTAACAGCACAAATCAGCTCACCTGTTGTAGTTTTATCTTAGTCAGTTGTTTTTGGTCAGATTGTGTTAAAATAAAGCTCAGACTAAAGGGCTATTCTTATTTTCTGATCTGTGTTATAATGTTGTTTCCTCATCACACACATTCCTGGAGTTGTGTTTTGTTGCATTCACATGTTTAACACACAAACTCTGCAGATTTAGGCAAAATTCTTCTGTCACCCAGAAAACACCTTGTGATGTCATGTGATAATACAGGAAATACTCCACTGTGTTTTTAAACTCCATATACCTTCACTAGAATCATTTAAGATTACTTCAGTCCTGGAATTGTCAAGCTTGACTGAACTAAGTAAAAGGAGCTGTTAAGTTGAAAACTACTGCTTCATGGCATCACAAGGTGGAACAGAGCATTTTGAGCTTTGGAATAATAAAGAGTTACTCGAACATGTGTGAATGAAACAAAACACACCTCCAGGTATGTTTTTTGAGGAGGTAACAACATTATAACATGACTTAAGCCTCACAAGAGTCAATTTTGCTTAATATAGGACCTTTAAAGTCTAATAATGCCTCAGACAGAGCAGAGCCTACAGTTAGCATCACACTACAGCTGCAAAATACCACCACAACGCTTTTTGATATTTTTCCCAAATTGTGTCCCCCATCACAATCCGATCTTTTCCAAATCATAAGTATGACACGTTGCATCATCTGTTCCTCCATCTTTGCATCAGCTTTGAAAATCTGACTTCCCTTTATCCTCTCTGTCTGTGTGATAAACTTTAACAGGATCGGTTCCACTGAGCGACCGCGTGCTGATAAACCCATCAATAACCCTGATGCCGTGCCCGCCCCACTCCCAGAGGTTTGCCTGTTCTATTCCCCGGCCCGCTGTTCTATCCATCCGTCAGTGGTGTTTTGGAGGAGCCGATAAGAGCAGCGCACGCATCCGATCGGGAGCATCATCGATCCGTTTCACCGCGGTGACCTGAAATGATGAGGGGAAAGTCCGGTTAATTCAGTCAGATTGAAAGTCTATAAGGAGAGCAGGAGTCAGTGCAGAAGATCAGTCACAAGGGCAGCGGAGAGGGGGTTTAAACAGAAGAGGTAAGTAAAGACCATCTGACAGATAACAACATGGATGCTTTCTTTTATTACTTAGGTTACCATGATGAAGTATGTGTGTGCTAATGTATAGTGGGTTACAAATACATCTGGTGTAAGTCATGCTCGATGTCCTAAAAGAGACAGTATGGAAGCTTTAGAGTTCAAATTTCAAAAACATTACCTGTCTGCGTTGCCGGCTAAGGTAAGGTAAGGTACACTTTATTGTCCACGTAGGGAAATTTGTCTTCTGTATTTGATTCTGTGTAGACTCTGCACACCTGACTGGACGTCAGGAGGAGAGGAACTTAGCTGAAAATGTTTTCAAGAAGACTCCCGCACACTGTCTCACTCTTGGTCAGGTATATACAATACCTGAGGAAGGTCAGGGACTGAAATGTTGTATTAATAAAAGAAAGAGTGAGACAGTGTGCGGGAGTCTTCTTGTTCTTCTTCAATACCACTGGGGCAACCTGTCAGGAGCAGTGGGGACCACAGTTCTGCACCTGGGAACCCATCTCCAGATTGTGATGATTATCCAATCAGAAAGCAGAATGAGCCTCACATTTCAATGTTGAAATCCAGTTGGTTTAAACCTAAAATGCCTCTCTCTGAACGGTCACTACCAAAACCCCAGCACCTGCAGCCAACCATGGATCAGTGCTAATGCAGCCTCTGCAGCTCAGGGAGGGAATTCTGGAGGTTCTGGAGCTTTCACATGAGGCATGGTTAAGGCTCTGGCAGCCTAGCTTCAGTAGTTACCTTTAAAGGTTCACTCCATAACTTTTCTGGTGGAGGGTATGTCGTCATCTGAGTACATCTGGTCACTCATCCAAGGAGCGGTGCATTGAGCTACTCTTAAGGTGTGAACAGTCACTTGAATCATATTTTGACAGATTTTGTTTTGTTTTTTTTAACCTTGAAATAATGACCATGTCTATGGAGACAAACTAGTGGCAGAACCCTAAACCAGAAATGTTAACAGTGTACCTTTAAAAAACACAATACTGCACTTCATCGATATGTAAATGAAACAAAACCTAACTTGGAGACTTTTTTTTTTTTTAATAAGAAGTTTAAATGAGACAAAATAAAACACACAAACATGAGCCACATACCAAACCATTGTCCATCAGCGCCATGGCAAAAGCTCAAAATAACACATGTCTAATTTTTCTCTGTAAAATCAGTCTTTCTCAGGCTTTCAGATACTGTCACATGGTGAATATATTATTTTGCTTTTCAATCTGTGTTGTAATTATTGTGAGTGGTAAAATGGATGGTGCTCTCCGCGGTACAGACAGCCATGCAAATCCTGACCTTTGCCGCCTCGTTTCGGCTAAAATCTTACACTGAAAAAGATCAGGAGTGAGAAGAGAGCCATGAAATGTGCACACGCCTCACCATGTTTCTCCACTGACCTTTAAGTTGTGCTACATGCTACAGCTAACGCGCTAACACACGTGGGGGGCACAGGTGAGAGAGGAGAGCCGGGTAGATGGTGGACTGCTGAATTACATGGAGCTTATTTTCTATGAAATAGGCTTGAAAGATTAAAGGCGCTGTACCAGATTTTTTTTTTTTTCCATGTATGTGAGCGAAATTTTACCCAGTGCAAATAGATTAATAAGCAGCTCTTGAGAAATACCAAAATATACCGTGTTTTGTCTGTAGCTATTTTTTTTTTTTATTGTCAGAGAATAGGTAGTGTGCAGTTAGCATGCTAGTTGTTGTTGGCGTTAAGCGACGGCAAAACTCTGAGAAGTTGAAAATTGCTTACATTGTGCGCTATTTTTGATCGTTTCACTCAGCCCCAGCTCAAACTGTGCGACCAAATCACAGAGTTTAAAAGTTCACAGCTCATGATTCATGTTCTCACACTATATGAGCCGATGCTCAGATGTGACCTGCCTGCACATACTGTACCTCCACACCACGACATGTGAAGTTCTTGTTCCAGAAATACGAGGTAGAAAACCACAGAAGTGACAGAAGTGAGGCACAATGCTGACATAAGACAGACACGCTGCTTCTCTTTTGTTGCGGTCATGACCCTGTGAGTCCACATCGAAAAGGCTCGGTTGAGCCGGCCAAAGCTCAATTAGCTGAGCCTCCATTGCTTGTGTCCAAATCACTCTCTGGTCCGCCATGGTCCTCCACCAACTTCGTGTCCTTCCGTTCCGCTTCTGTGTCCACGTATGCGCGGTCTGACAGATTCTGGCAAATCGGCTTGTGGAACTACTTCAACAGTGCAAAACTCTCACGAGAGGTGACTGGATTTCAAACAGGTTTGATGTTCTTGCGACCTACGATTGCCGATCGCTGATCATAAGGTATTAATCGGTTCTCGTTACCCCATGTGTACTACACGAAGCACAACACATGATTAAGCCAAAACATGGCCTGATCCCAAAAACAGGCGCACAAGTGAAAAATCGTCCCAAAAAGGGCCAAAAATCATACAGTATATTCCTGGCTTAAGGTAAGTAAGGAATAACTTTGGATCAAACTGTTAAAAAAAAAATGTTTTCACGATTTTAAGTAAATTTAACATGCTTTTAGAGAGTGGTACTGGTTTAGTTCTCTACAAATACAACCATGTTCTGAAATGCAGATTAAGCAATCAGAAAAACAAATCATGCTCCATTTGTTTGTGTCAAAACAATCACAACGGCTTAAAGGTAAAAAAAAAAAAAAAAAAAAAAAAAAGGAAAGAAATAAAATAACTCTGAGAAAATGTGAAGGTTTCTGCAGAAGTAGCAAGCAAAGGGAGTGAAGGAAACATGAAGATTTTTTTGGAGCTTTTTACGATTTTATAACATTGTTGACTCATCAAAAACATGCCTGAAGAGGTTTTAGATGTCGTCTTTGCATGTCTAAGTAAACCTTGTGGTTAGCAGAATGAGCCTGTCCAAAGCTCTGCCCACAAGCCTATGTCACCCACTGCATGGCCATTTTCCTTAAAGATACAAGAGTAGGATACAACTTAACAAACCTGATGCCATGTGCAGTAGTTTCATTAGTGGGAAGCGCACTGATTGTGCTGAGCTATCGCTCTAAAGGGGGGGTGACTAAGCACAGAGAGGAAAGGGAGGTGGAACTCAGAGGGTCATAAATAAAACTGACTTATTTAACATTTTAGTACAGTTTTATGCAAATATAGCATTTTCTAAACACTTAAAGGTAACATGGTGATCTAAATATGTTATGTTAACAGAAGTGTAATAGCTCCTCTTTCAACTATTTAGAGACATGTTCTACAAATCAGTGGCTATGATTGGAACGTCCCAAACATGTCACGTCTGATCCCAAAGTCTCTGGTTCTGTTTGGTTAATCTACAAACTCCAGAGGAATATACCAGCCATGAACACAAAGTATGGGAGGGTTGCCTCACAATGCGAGTAACTCCATCCACATGATAAAATGGGACTGTTCCCATTTTGACATTTTCCTCAGAAGTGCTAAAACCATCCGTGGAGTGTTTGTGGTGACCTTTGCACAGGCCTGCTCCATGCTTCACCTGCCGCTCTGACAGGTGCAGGAGGCAGGGGTGAGAGGAGAGCAGAGATGGATGGAGCTCTGAGGAAAGTGGCATTTGTCTACAGCAGAACATGCAGACAGCAGGGCTACCAGGAGAATGTGCAGAACATGGAGTCAGAGTGTGCAAAGGGACTGACGCATGAGGGAATCTGAAGGTTTTATCTTTTCAGTCAAGACAAATTACAGACCTGAAATCACTGATATTTTGAGTCAGTCCAGCTTTTGGATTTTGTGTAAGAGGTAATGTTGAAAGAAGCAGATGGTACTGTATCTTACACAACATTACAGTAGAAATAATAGCACTGTGCAATCATGTGTTGTACCGCTGGTTCTCAAACTTTTTCTAGCAGCCCAACCTTCTTGATGTGTTTAGATATGGAATATTAATAAAGCATGTAATATTCTAAAAATAGGCTTATTGTTTGCACATTTAAATCACTCTAGTGCTGTTAGCGGCAGGCAAGAGTTTCACCTTTAAATGAATCTTTGGTGAGGCAACAATTCCATTGTATCTGTACACATACACACACACACACACACACACACACACACAAACACACAATAAAGCATTACATTGGTGAGATATGCTTTTTTATCGCCAGAGGTAAAGGTCACTGGACCACTGGCTTTAGAGAGGGAGGGTGTAAACCAGCGTCCAGTGTCCAGAACAATGGACTCATCCCAAAGAGAAACCAAAGGGAAATGAGAATGATGCGAGACAGAGATTCTGTGGTGGAGTCTGCGGTTTAACTGTTCTTTTGGTTTATCCACACCTGGTCGTAGAGGCAGCAGGCTGAGCAGGGACTTCCCTTTCCTCACACACTTCCTCCAGCTCTTCCAGGGGGACCCCAAGGTGCTCCAGTGTGTCCTGCGTCTTCACCAGGACTTCCTCCTAGTGGGACATAATAAATATAATAATAAAGAGAAAGTTCATTAAAATATGTTTATATTATCCAATTATTTATCGATTTCTTACCACATTCTGTCAAAATGTTGTGATAAATGGTGCATTAAAGAAATGGTGTTTTGTTTTGTTTTGACTTCAACATGACTGAAGCATGAGGTTTGAAACTGCAGTGGTCACTGGAGGCAGCCTTTACTCAGTTTTTGACCAGAAACTGCAAATGTATCTTGCACTAACATTGCCAAAAAGAACTAGGAGCTATAAGACCTGTATTAGACAAAATGGACTCTTATAATGTTGTTATATCCTCAAAAACACATCTGGAATTGTTCTGTTTCATTAATTTTGTTGAGTAACCCTAGTTTTGTTTGAGTAACCCTTTATCTTTGTCTATTATTTGTCTGTCTACATTTCCAAAGCTCACAATGCTCTGTTCCACCTTGTGATGTCATATAGTTGTAGTTTTCAGGTGAACAGTTCCTTTAACCTTTAGTTCAGCAGAGGTGGTTAATTCCAGGACAGAGTATTTTCTGTTTGAGAGAAGAACACAGTCTAAATGTGCAGGGTTTGTGTGTTTGTTAAACGTGTGAATGAAACAAACAACAATATGAGCCCTTTAAGTGATCATTTGGTTCCAAGGACTCCTACTCTTACTGGAAGCCGTTTTCTCTCCTCTTCCACTTCTGGAGCTCAGCCTTGTCCGCTCCGACTTCAGCCCGAGGTAAGTGCTCTTGCCTGGGGTGAAACTCGTGCCCCCTGCTTCCCTCGGAAATGACAAATCGCAGCTACCTTTGTCAATTAGAGCAGTGCACCAGACTGGATGAAACATTTAAGGTGGTATTAATGAGCGTGTGCACCAGACTGTGTTAAATATTTAAGGTGGTATTAATGAGGGAGCTGGAAGGAAGGTTATTAAGCAAACATGAAAGAGTCAAATAGTGTGTTTAGGGAAGACGTCACATGGGGTTAAAAGGTTTAAAATGAGTCTACACGAGGGAAAGAAGGTGTACTACATGTGTTTCTTTCTGTAATCTGATTAGGATTTCACATTTTCAAAACAGAATGTAAACAATTGGAAGTCCTTATCCTTAACCATATAACGCTACTTTCTGATTAATGTTATAATGCTGTTTCCTCTACTCAGACATACCAGAAGTTGTGTTTTGTTTCATTCACACATTTAACGCACAAACCCTGCATATTTAGGTTCTTCTTTCAAACTGAAAACACTAACAGTACCACGTTATGATGTCATGTGGTAATACAGGAAGTGCGCCACTGTGTTTTTAGACTCGATAATATCAGTTTTAGCCCTGGAATTGCCAATCTCTACTGAAGAAAACTACGACTACATGACATCACAAGGTAGAACAGAGCATTTTGAGCTTTGGAGATGTTGACAAACTAATAATAAACATGTGTGAATGAAACAAAACACAACTCATAGCATGTTTTCAATGAGGTAACAAGAGAAGATTAAATAATGACTAAAAAAGTCAATTCTGTGTGATATTGGACCTTTAGAAACAATAAAAGAGAAAACAATCCAGGCAAACTGAGCATTTTTGAGTTCTTAGAGAAAATGACTTATGGTTAATCGATTAATGAAATGTGAATGAAGCAAAATACAACTCCAGGTATGTTTTTGAACATGGTTAAAAGCTCAAAAAAGTCAGTTTAGCATGATGTGTGTTCTTTAATAATAGAATCAGATCCACTGACTGTTCAAAACTACAGAACAGATTTTCTCCTGCTGCACGAGCTTCTCACAGCTGCATTTCTCTGTAGCAAATACCCAGTTCTGACTTGAGAAAAATTGCTATGTGACATTTTTGAACATTTGTATCAGATCTGTATGTATGTGGTCTGTATTTTTCAAAGAATATTAGTACAGGGCCGTAGTGTGGGATAGGTGACAGGTGAAAGCTGCAAACAAAAAAGAAAAACTATTGCAAGCACTTAAACCTCACATGCAGGACAATACATGTGCTCAGTTTCAATTTTTGTATTAAGGGTATGTGGAATTTTTATGAAAAAAATAAAAGAGGGTGACAGTAGCCGAGTTGGAGCGTTTGTCAACTGATCCAAAGGTTGGTGTTCGCTCTTGAGATAAACATCGTTGGTTGAGCGCTCAGATCCACTGACCTACAGGTTGGCGCTGCAATTCCAGCTACCACAGATGAATGCTGTTGTTTTGTCCCTGGGCAAGACACTTAACCCGCCTCGCCCCCAGTGTCTGTGCACACTGGTGTATGAATGTGTGTGTAAAGTGCTTGAAGATGCAAAAGTGCTATATAAAAAGGTGACCATTTACCTTTTACCTAAATAAAATAAACAAAACTAAATTAAAATAAACTTATCTTATATATTAGACGTATCTAATTACAAAAAACCTTTAAGAATATTGGCCAATTTGTTTGGTTCTCAAGGCAATTATCCAACTCTTGAGGACAATCTCATGTGGGTTGTCAGTTTCAGTGCTGAAATCCAGTTGGTTTAATCCAAAAAAGCCTCTCCCCTGCAGCCAGTCCTGAGTCAGTGCTAGTGCAGCCTCTGCAGCTCAGGGAGGGAATTCTGGAGGTTCTTTAGCTTTCACATTAAGTATATATAGAGTAGGATGAGAAAAATGTCATCAGTATAAGTTACATAAGTTACAAGTCAGATCTGTGGGGTCCTGCTCAACAAAAACACTTGATTGAATAAATGTAAGATATTTTAAATTAATACCATACTGCGGCACATTTCTAACAAAGAGACAAGCAGGTGAGCCACCCCCAGAAAACTTTTACATTTGCACCTTTAAGTATATGCATTGAGCTTAGTAATACCACTTGTAACCTTCTTTGCACTTCTTAAAAACAACCCAGATTCAATTATCCTCAAGTGACCATTTACGCCTTGGCCCATTCCAGCTTTAGTTTTCTCCCAACACTTTTGTAGTTGTCAACACAGCTTGGAAAAACCTGCACTAAAAACTCAACTAGCCTGAACTAAGGAGGTGTAAATTGAGATGCATCGCACACAGGAGGTGTCAACTGCCTCTCCCAACCCTCTGTAGTTCCCTCCCCCCACGCGCAGCCACGCTAGTTCCCCTGTCTCCACAGATGCTAATTAAAGCCTACCTTATTATCCCTAATGCTTTTGGGCTGTGTCCTCTCTTCAGTTTTTCCTCTATTGGGCCCCGAGCGCTGACAGCCAGGCAGAGACATGTGCACTAGCTAATGACCAAAAAACTGCACTCTCTAGCTACATTCGCGCGTGTTATAACTTTGTAGATTTTGTTAAAGTCTTCGGAGAGTTGTGGCGATGTGTTCGAGGACACCTGGGGCAATTCTGGGTCAAATAATCTAGACCAGTTGAAGGGTCTTTGAATGCATCGCAGTATGGTGACCGGCAATGACAGCATAAACGACCCCAAACCAATTAGAGAGAGGAATATAGGCTCAGGGACATTTGGGAGAGGAGGAGGAGGAGAGGAGGAGGAAGAGTCTGTCTGAAGAGGACATGGTCTCTGGTGAGCCCTTGACAAAATGTTTTCTTACCTAGGCTGAATTCAAGCTTTTGAGATAATGTAGGAGTTTGTGCAGTCTATTTTTCATGCTTTTCTCTACAGTTCAAATTAAGTTGATTTAGTTAATTTTTTTTAGAAAAAAAAAAAAAAAAAAAGCTGGCTGATCAGCACTACAATGGTTTGCAATAAAAACAATAATTTGAAAAAAATCAAATAACGATTTTCATTCCAGTTTGTTCTATTGTACATGTTTGTATATATGTATATATGTATGTGTGTATGTCTGTGTGTGTGTGTGTATGTTTTGTCAAGTAAACCTATAAGTTTTGTATTCTGTCTATTGTATTGTATTGTATTATATTGTGTATTTGTGTTTTTGGACCCCTTTGAAAACAAGATGGCACATCTCTAGGGGCATTCCAATAAAATAAAATAAAAGTGATAGCTGCTTGTCTCCACTGATATAGATACGTTTAATGACATACTGTGGAACATTATAAGCGATGTTTTGCCATCTCCGTGGAGACTAGCAGGTGGCGGGGCTTCAACCAGAAAACCAGTGCTCCATTAAGAGAAAATATCTTGTAACTTTGCTGATGGAAGGTCTGCCACATACCCTTGCTTAGAATGCTTCACAGTATGGCTTTAAACTCTCCGTGGTGACAAGCAGGTGGCAGATCTGTGTGGCTACTCTCCTCAGAAAAAAGAAATACCTGATCTCTCTGTATGTATTTATAAACAAAATTACATTTCTCTCACATCAGATTAGTTCAGTTTAGGTGAGTTTAGTGCTTCGCTCATTGATTCTGCAGAAATCTGTGATGTTTATCAGTCCACTGTAATATTTTTTCCCCCTTGTAAACAGCCATATTTGTTTTGATATGGATGGACCATGTGTGTCCCTGACTGACTAATTCACCTGTCAGTCTTGGGAAAATTTGTTGGTGTCTTTGAGTACTGGGGAAGTGTCTATTCTGGATCCCAGGCAAAGGTATTTTTTCAGCAGTAATAAACAAACCTATCGTACTTGTTGCTATGTGCATATGTCATGTTTTATTGTCATGTTTATAAGATGTTAAATGTTCACTGTGGGCCGAAGGAGCGCTGCTATTTCAAATCCTGTGTGTGCAACCTGTACATATGGTTTTTGACAATAAAGCTGACTTTGAACTTTGAACACTTGTAATTGAATAAATAGATAAGTTAAATTCCATATTGTGGAACATGCCAGTAACAAGCAACCAGGTGACAGACCCACCACCAGAAAACGTACACGCAGCACCTTCAAATCTGCCCACGTATCCTCCAGTCTGTGCCGCTCTAATTGACTGACGTGTCTGTTATTTGCCTTTGAGCGAGTGACGGGGGGTGAGGGGCTTCGCTGTGGACTTCCCCGGGCAAAAACGCTCACCGCACAGCCACCTATGAGCTCATGATTCAGCCTGATCTCCACTCAGCCACAGTCCCACCCACTCTCTCCCTCACCTCGCGGGTCTCTGTTCTCCACTCCTCCTCTTGTCAGGTACCTGCCCTGACCGTGATTGACGTTTGCTAATTCTCCTTGTGGGAGCGGCAGGTTTGGGCAGTCGGGAGCCGGAGGGGGAGAGTGGGGGTCCCATGTTAATGACGGAGCACGCTGCGACTAAAGTGGCCTCAGAAGAGTGTGTGGGAACTGGGACTGAATATGCACCGAGGTCTGCATGGAGAGAGGGAGCTGGAGAGATGAAGAGAAGGAGGGAGGGGAGAGAAGAAGAGATGAAGGAGGAGATGTGACAGAAGAATGAGAATATTTGGCAAATGTGTTAAAAGTTGTTTCTTCCAACTGAAACTGAAATAATCACAAAACAAAATTTTGACTACTGAACTAAATAGCATTTTAAACGTCCTATATTATGCAAAATTGACTCTTGTGAGCTTTAAACCATATTATAATGTTCTTACCTCCTCATTTTTTTGTTTTGTTTCATTAACACATTATTAAGTAATCCTTTATTATTAGTCTGTCTGCATCTCCAAAGGTCAAAATGCACTGTTCCACCTTGTGATGTCATAAAGCAGTAGTTTTTATGTTGACAGCTACCTTTAGCTCAGTTGTGAAAGTAAATTCCAGAGCTGAAATTATCCAAACAATTCTAGTGAAGGTGTATGGAGTTCTACTGGACAAACTGGACAATGTTTTTGAGTGAGGACGTTTCACCGCTCACCCAAACTGCTTCTTCAGTTCTGCTCAGACGCTGGTGTCTTATATCTGCCTAAAGTGAGGAGCTAATTACACTGAAACTACTCTGAAACTAACACATCTACTTGTTTACAGTTTTTGTTTGATAGCTCGGTCTGTTGAACTGCACTAAGTGGGGACCGTGCCTGAGTCATATTAGCGTAATCATTCAGGCCCTTGATGGCAGCTCTCAGATCAGAAAATAGCGTAATATGGGCAATTAAATAAAACAATCTACCAAACAGGATGTGAGGAGGAAGAAGAGGTGAACGGGTTGTGCAGGGTTGTGAGCCAGAGATAGGAGACACCCTCTAACAGTGCTCTTACTTGAGTAAAAGTGTTTCCACTGTGAGTAATGCTGTGTTGTGATTGTTGCGTTGGACCGGTAGTCATGCAGTGACATAAGTTAGATAACACTAGATTTAGCTTGTCATTCAAACAAACACTGTCTAACATTGTAGTGCATCGCCTGGAGGATTCCATGGAAATAGAAGTGGAAGTGGAAATAGAATTAAAAGCTGTATAAAAAAAAAATAAAAATACAGCAATATCATTCTGGACTCATCAGGAAGTGTTAAAACAATACTTTGGCACATTCTCCAAGGAGATAGATAGTTTTTATGCCATACTTTGGAATATTATAGCCAAAGAAAGAACATTTCCATGAAAACAAGCAGGAAAAGACCAGGCTCGGGCGCAAAAGTGTGCTTTACAACCTTATTTTAAACCTCATTTTAGGCAGGTTAAATGATGACACTTGAGGTGCATTAGGTGACTTTTTCGGTGGAGTTTCCATATCCTACTAGTCTCCATGGAAACATTACTGCTTTTCTTAAAATGTTCTGGAATAAGGCATTAACTTAACTATACTTATGGAGACAAGCATGACACATCACGAAATTACAGGTCAGATCTGTGGAGAGTTGACCCTACTCATTGTGAAAATTAATGTTCTTTTGGCATTAAAATACCTGCAATTGAATAAATGTAAGATATACCAGTTTAATGCCATACCGTGGAACATTTCTAGTAAAACAATAACATCTCCATGGAGACAAGTCAACAGAGGATTCACATCCAGAAAAGTTACACAGTGCACCTTTAATTATGGAGTATTTTCTTTGCACCCCTTTGAAACTCATGCACCCTCAGCCAGTTTGGTCTGATTTGGTCTTTTTTTTTTACTCTATTTTTTGGTTAAAAGTTACATGCATAGAAAAGGAAGTATGTACCTTTTTAGCCAAAAGAAATACAAAATAAAAATCATTCATGTTTTATGGCTTTAATGCTTTGTCCTTCCAATTACATTACATTATATCAACTTCAAATAATATGTTTTTACCCACACTTACTGTTCTTACTGTTCCTACCTTACTGTATGTATTTCTACTTAGGAAATATTATTTTGAAGTATCAGTATTCTGTTGAGTAATTATTAAGTCGGTTGTACCACACGCCATGCAGCTGTACAACACTTCACTATAATTTGATAAACTTATATAAATTGATGTTATGTATTCTATTATGTATTCTATTATGTATTGTCTGCTGCATAAATACAAATTTCCTTCAGGATAATAAATTATCTAATCTAATCTAATCTATTGCCCACTTTGCCCATCTCTGACTGTGAATATTTAGTGAGAAATCAATAGTTAAATATTCTGATTATGGTTCTCAGTCCATTCGACCAGTAAAAATCCATTTGTGTTTCAAATCTCAAATTCTTCTTCTACTGTTTCTTTGTTGAAGCGTGTATCACAATACCAAACCCCAATTTCAGCAAACAGGGGTCCGTCTTTTAGAGTTATGGAAAAGGTTATTTTTGGTTCACATGCCCAATCTCAAATGTTATCACATAAAACGGCTTGTATTTTGAAGATGTTTGAAGCAATTTTCTTTGGAGATTCTTGGTCAATTTAGGTAAGAGCTACACTATTGATTTGTATCTGCTTGCGTCTAGACTCTTTCTTGTCAGGCCTGGTAGAGCTGATACAGATAAGATAAAGACCTCGCGTTTGGAATTTTTACCTCATGCAAACTTCGGCGTTTCATTTGATTCTGCTGACCCTCGGACCAGAAATGATTTACGACTTGATGGAGAGAAATGGGTTAAGATTGAATTGAACTCAACTGGAAGTGTTCCTGAGTTTCAACAACTTCATCAATACTTGACAACTACAAATGTTACTGGTGGTTTTCAGATTGCAGAGTTTATTGATGTCATACTCTCAATGGAGGCAAGAGCGGTATTCTCTGTTGATTATCGAAGAAATATCCAAACCGCTTAGCACTCACGCCTCACTGCAAGAAGGTTCCAAGTTTGATTCCTGGGTGGAGTTTGGGTTTCCTTCGGGCACACCGGTTTCCTCCATCAACCCAAAACATGCACAACAGGTCAAATCCTCCAGCTAGCATAGTCCTGACCAAGAATAGCTCAAGATCAGGAGATGGGTCCCCTGTCACTGCACACTGCTCCTGACAGGTTGTCTCAGTGCCATTGAAGGATGGGTAAAATTTTCCTATGGGGACAATAAGGTGTACCATTGGAACTGTATGCAAGATTTTGATTTGAAATTCCATAAACATGACCTATTTGTGCCCCCAGATACAAGGTAAATATGTTGAAATCAAATATAACTTTTACTGATAACAATCGAAATGCTGATTTATTCTTAGTTACAAAAACATTGGACATGATGACTGCAGTAAATGGTGTCCATAAACTGAGAATGAAATAAACTTGGATGTGTCTCTATCTGCAGGTTAAAGCTCTGGAGACACAGGTTCAGTTGAGATTGTAAAATCTTTTTAAGACTGTAAGAACGCAACATGGGTTACCACATGCATGTTTTTCTCAATTTCAGTTTATGGACAGGCTCATGTGAAGCTCAGAACCTGTAGAATTCCCTCCCTGAGCTGCAGAGGCTGCACTAGCACTGATTCAGGATTGACTACAGGAGTCGGGGTTTAGGTAATGACCGTTCAGATCAGAGAGAGGCATTTTAGGTTTAAACCAACTGGATTTCAGCATTAAAGAAAAGAAACGGGAGATTCATTTGAGGCTCATTCTGCTTTCTGATTGGATAATCATCTCAAGAACCAAAACACCAAATCATAACATAAACAACTTTGCCATATCCAATGTTTTTTGTTGTTAAATCGGCATTAGAATAATAAAGCTATATTTTACAGTTAGATCATCAATAGTTACATACAGTTCCTTTAAGATTTATAAAACTCAGTAGATCTTTTCAGATCATTTCATGCCATAATTCATTTTAATTATTTTAAGTGAGAGTAACTGGTGTTATAAAGTGACAGGTGTTATAGACTGCTCTGCCGCTGAACACTCAGTAACACCTGTCACTTTAAACAACTATAATTAATCTAACTGCGCTGTACTGTATATTTTATATTGTATATCAAAGTCTGTTTTTCTTTTTACCTTATTTTAATCCATGTCCTTATTTTTATTTTACCATAGTTTTTATTATTATTATTCTTTGTTTAATGTTGTACCATAAAGCCAAAGCAAGTTCCAAGTTTGTGAATATTGGCCATTCATTTTCAGTCACGTAAAATCCCATTATAATGTGTACAACAATTCCCCGTCAAAACCATTCTTGCTTTTCTATATAATATTTAACACTCCTTGACCAGGCCTCTTGTGTACACTGTACCAGGAGATCACCCCATTTCACAATTTTGTTTTTTTATTCCCACTTTTCCAGGACACGTGTGACGCTTGAGCCTGGGGTAAAGCCTTTGCCTTGAGGGTCACCGTGCACTTGCAAGTCAATGGAGCCCAGAGCGAGTGGGGACTTAACACGGCGCTACAATTAATGTGTCCAAGGAGCTGTCAGTCACTCCACACATTTATAAAACAGGTCTGAAAAACTCTGGAGCAGCTGTCATAAGAGTAATTGAATTGACCCCGGGCAGAAATGAAAAGTCGAGCGATTTTAAACAAACGTCGCTTTGAGAGAAAAATGTACAAAATACCAAATTGCTGCGTGAAAATATCCGGATTGATATCCAATATGTTCTGAATGGAAAATTTACAAAGTTTGAGAAATATGAAATTAAAAAATAAGTAGTGTTCATGCTAAAGATTGAGCATGGATATTTATTGGCGGCATTAAATGGACATGATGTACCTTTTCTGGTGGAGCAGGGGTGTCCAGACTTTTGTCATCAAGTTAAAGTCATGAATAATTAGGAAACTCAGAATATATAAGGTAAATGAGGAATAACTTTGGACCACTGCTAACCGTTCAGAATGTTTTTAAGACTCATCTATTTTGCATGTATTTAGTTGCAGGTGTTGTGCTGCTCAGAAATACCTCCAAATGTGTTGAAGACGGGTAAGGATGTGAATGCGCCATTGGGTCAAAAATGTGTATAAGACTGTAAAAACGTCAGGAGCACTTCAAAAATGTGAACATTTACTAAAGAGAGCTTTTAAAAAGAAGTGTACTGGTATAGGCTGAAGAAGAATCCAAGGCACACTGACCAGGTGCATTAAAAGTCATTTTTTGCAAAGCGGAACAGCAACGCATTTCAGCCAAATAGGTTTTCTTCAGGTCATTGTTCACACTACATACAGTATTTTTAAGACAAGTTTTAGCTGTACCTTCAGTTGCGTTCTTACTGTGAGCAGATTTGCATCACTTTAACTTCTTGGGTTCTTTTTTGAAGACAATACAGTAACATGTATTTACCGTGTTGACATGTTTTGGTTGGTAGTTAAAGTACATAAGAAGAAATGAACATGTTTGGTTTAAAGTTTGCATCACCATACAGACAAGCACACAGTGAACATTTAAAGCGTCTATACAGTGTTGGGCCATTTTCTGATCTTTGTGATAATGTAGCTTCATCATCAAAACCGTGTGAATGGAACAAAACTGTGACGAAGGCGTCCCATCAGCCCACACGGGGAGGCCATGGTGCTGATATACAAGCACACGCACACCAGCATTTCACTTACCCGGCCGTTTACCGCTATCCCTGAGTTTCCACACATAACCATCGCCACAGTCAGGGGCGCACACTTGATGTGCTGCGTAAACATTCCTCTTGCCATAGCCATTGTTTCATCCCCAAACTTTCCTTCATGTCTGCCGCCCCTCAGTGCACGTGTCCATCAGCCAACTCGAGCGTCGTGGTCTTCTGTATTTTATTGCGTCACGTAGGGCGCATGTGACGTCACCAGGAACATCAGGTGACTTTTTCACTTCGTGAACATATAATCTATATATTTTTTTCCATATCTGTGCTTGGAGATTATTAGAGTACTTTTGTTTGTGGTAATGTTTATGATTTTTCTGTATTAAAGGGGGATGTATCTGTTTCTATATGTGGAGAAAAAGCCGTTTTTCGTTGTTAATTGATTTGGGGGAGGAGCCTCGTACTTTAAAAAGGGCCTCCCATCTTCACAGAGGCGTTGTGTGTTTTGTGGGTTTGAGCCGTGTGCACCACAGGCACCAGCTCTGAAGCTTTAAAGACTGCTACAGACTGTAAATATATTTTTTTTTCCCCATTTTCACTATTTTGCGCACTTCTGTAAATAAAATCACCAACACAATTTTGACTATGCCACACTTGATTTGCTGCATAAACATTCCTCTTGCCATAGCCATTGTTTCATCCCCAAACTTTCCTTCATGTCTGCCGCCCTTAGTGCATGAGTCAGTCGGCACCATGGCCTCCCCGCGTGGGTTGACAGGACTACTCCGTCACAAAAACACAACATAACTCCAGATATGTTTAACACATATGTTAACCAGGCCAAGGTGGCAGCCAGGTTTTTTAAATCCAGTACAATTATCATTTGGACAGCTTGCAGCTTGCAAACCATCGCTTCATGACATTACAAGGTGGAACAGAGCATTTTGAGCTTTGGGGATGAAGACAGACTAATAATGTAGGATTGTGAGAAACAAAACACAACTCCAGGTATGTTTTTGATGAGGTAGGAGCATTCTAACATGGGCTTAAGGTCACAAGAGTAAATTTTGCATATTATATAACCTTTAAGCTTTAAAAATACAGACATTTGAGATACTTTGTCCTGGGGCAGTTTCATTTCAAAGCTCATAGCGTAGCATGTACATGTAAACAAAATCACATCCATTCATCTTTTTCAAGTTTTCAGCATTTTAACACAAATCCAGGTTAAAACTTCACACTGTCAAACTAATTAACAATTCAGTTGTTGACTTGCGTAATTGTTGGATAACTACATTTTACTTATGTTGATAGAAAAAGTCCAAATTCATCTCAGTGTTGTTTTTCTATCAGACAAGTCCATTTGCACTTCTGCATTTCAATTTCTTCGTCCGTCCTCTCTCTCACCACCAACTCCCCCTTTCTCTTCTCTCTGTCTGCCTCTCTCTTTCTGTCCATTTTGTCTCTCTCTTTCTCCTCCTTTGGCCCCCTCTCTCTCTTCCCCCTCAGTTCCGCTCGTTCTTTCTTTCTCTCTCTCCCTCCATAATGTCCATCCATCTCATTTCTCTCTACATCACCCTCAACACCTCTTTTTTTCTTCATCACTCTCACCCCCTTTCTTTCTTACTTTCTTCCTCCCTCTCATCTTTCTTTTCTGTCTCCTTTCTTGTTTGTCTTTCTTTTTTTCCACTGTTCATCTCTTTCTTTCTCTCTTCACCTCTCCCTGACTTCCCCCTCGCCTCCTTTTCCTCCTGTTGTCTTTCTCGCTAACTACCTATACTCCCCATTCATCTCACTTCTCTTTACCATCTATATTCTCTCTCCTTCTCTGTCCTCCCTTTCTTTCTCTCTGTAACTCCACACCTCTTTTCTCTCTCTCTGCCCTCTCTCCTTACTGTCTTTCTCCTTCTCTTTCTTTTGTCTCATTTCTTTTCTTTTCTCCCTCACCCCCCTACACTCTCTGACTCTTCATCTTTGTCTCTCTATTCCCTGTCCCTTCCTGTCTCTCTCTCACCCCCTCTCTTCTCTTCTCAATGACCCACCATCTTTCTCTCCCTCCCTCTCTCTATCTTTTTCTCCCCTCTTCTCTGTATGATCCAATCTTCCTCTCTTTTTTCCCCTTGTCCCTCCTCTTTCTCTCTCTCCCACCCTCTTCTCTCTCTCAATGACCCACCATCTCTTCCTTTCCTTTGCCCGTCTTTCTTTGTCTCATCTTTCTCTCGCTTAACCATGCTTTCTGTATCTGCTGCTGTCTTTCTTTTTCCTCTCTCTGTCCCTCTCTCTCTTCTCTCAATGATTCACAATCTTTCTCTCTCTCCTTCCTTCACCCTCTCTTTGTCCTCCCTTTTTCCCTCTTAGCCATCCTTTCTATCTCTGTCCTTTTTGTCTCCCTCTCTCTTTTCCATTTGTCATTCTCTCTCTCATCCCTTTGCCCGTCTCTCTTTATCTCATCTTTCTCTCTCTTAACCATCCTTTCTGTATCTGTTCTTTTTGTCCCTCTCCTCTCTTTGTTCTGCTCTCTCTTTCTTTTTCCTCCATTTGTCCCTCTCTCTCTTCTCTCAATGATTCACAATCTTTCTCTCTCTCCTCCCTTTGTCTGTCTCTCTTTGTCTTATCTTTCTCCCTCATAACCATCCTTTTAGTATCTGTTCTTTTTGTCTCTCTCATCCCTTTGTCCTGATCTCCCCCTCCTCTCCTCCCTTTGTACCTCTCTTCCTCTCTCTCTCTCCACCTCTCTCTGAGCGATGGATCCATGGAACTTATGCGACGTGGGAGTTATCAGGCTGATTGATGAAGGCCTGGAGAAATCGATAGCTAGCACGCGGCCGTTCACTATCTGGGGAAAATGACTACATATTTCAGGAGCATTAGCTGGCCGTACTTACCATACTACGGGCCATGTTTCTCCATTCCACCTGCCTCTTCACATCAGAGCTCCAACCAGCCGTGAAGAATTAAACACACCGAGGAGACAACACGGAGGTTTGGGAGAGTTTCATCAAATAATGGACTTAAGGGCCAAAACAAATTGAAAAGCATAGACATGATACAAAAGTTACGTAAAAGTGAATTGGCACGGCTGCCCTGGGGTAGAGTGACGGTGATGTGGCTCACAGTCTAGACTCATCTGCCCCTCTGACCCAAAAAAAATAACTTGCACATACTGTTGGTACATAGACAATCTGGGTAAAGTGTCTTGTCCAAGCCCTGGTCAGAGCTGGGAATGTTTCAGGTTAAAAATCTTCTCAGAATGATAAAATGCTTCTCTCAAATAATGCAAAACACTGGATTATTTATGTATTTCACTGTGGAGGTAAAATGTACATTTTTATACAGCACTTTTCCACCTTCAAGGCTCAAAGCACTTTACATCAAGAAACCACTCACCTATTCACACACACCAGTGTACGCAGACACTGGGGGCAAGGTGGGTTAAGTGTCTTGTCTAAGAACACAACAGCTGTATCCATCTGTGGGAGCTGGAATCGCACCGCCAGCCTGTAGGTCAGTGGATCTGACCGCTCAACCAATGATGTTTATGTCCAGAGTGAGTTTCGAACCAATACCCTCCGAATCAGAGGATGAACACTATCAACTGAGCTACTGAAGTAAGGCATCATCACAGCTACAGAACATTAGACACGTGTGAGCAAGTGTCTTGCCCAAGGGCACAATAACAGTGTATAATATCATTACACCTCAAGACAGAGCACAGGCTGACCAAGGTAAGAGCCTTTTAGACCTGTTTTCTTTCCTTCTTTATGCTTTTTATGCAGTTTGATGCAAAATAATAGAATTCCTTCTTCTTTTCATTCCTTCTAAAACTCAGATTTCTTTGTTCATGTTGTGTTCACATTGTAGAATTTGATGATGTCATTATTGCAGATGGAGGGCAGGGTCTTATTCTATACAAGTTTTTTTTTTTTTTTTTTTCATCCAGATATGAAAATACTCACAACAATAGGCAGGGCCCTATATAACTATGGGAGTTGAATTGTTTTTGAAGGAAATATAAAAAAAAATATGATCCACAAATGTTGAGCCTTATCTTTATTTGTTAGCAATTAGAAGTTGCTTTGTACAGTTTTGTATCATGTTTTTTTGTATAGTTATGGAGAATTGTCATGTGGGAGCATGAGTGACAGGCTTGTGGGCGGAACCTTGTACAGAATCTCACAGCTAAGGGCCTGGGAGAGATCGCGTCAGACAGGGCAGTGAGACTGGTTTATGCATCAATCATTAATAATAGACGAGTAATAGACCCTTAACACATTACACACCCACATGGCTTGATAAACTTAAGTCTTGTGCACTGGCGGTTATAAAAACTATTACTCAAATCTTCACTTTCTATCTCCTTCTGTAATGACTCTGTGGTAGTTCCATCAGATACCCTGCTCCTCCTGTGTGGGCCCATTACTCACATGTCCACGTTGGGTCTGAGTACATTTGTTAACAGCTATGTGGATCTTTCTCGCTATCCATTTTCTCTTTTTTAAATCCACTGTGTTTACAAGCTCGCACATGTAAAAGTTCAGCACGGCACAACGGTTTATCTGGTGAGGCGGTAGGAATGGAAGCCAGCAGCGGTCAGTCCGTCTGACCCTCAATTATCAGACTCAAAACAGGTTTAGATAAAGCCCAGAGCTCAATGAAAACACAGCCATATCTTTCTGTTCAATTACCCCGAGCACGTGCTGCAGCCGCTGGACCACAGCTGAAGCGGCAAAGGCGGAGACAAGTGTTTCCAGTGATACAAGGCGAATTGGTTTTAATTGAAAATAAGACGGAGAAGTAAGTTGTACGATAAGGTTTGGCGCTTTATTGATCATGGTTTGTCCTTTGCATGTGACCCGTGCTATAAAGAAGTGGACTGAGGGAGTGTGACGTCATCCATAGTGTTCGGCTTCAGCCAATCTAGCTGTAGCTGTAGCATTAGTAGCGGCTAATTTGGAGACAAGACCCGTATTTGGAAATGTGAGTGTGTGCATCATAGTAACCAAAAAGCCTGTCAGGAGTGAGGGTGTTGAAGGGAATACCCCGTCCTGTAAGCAAGGGTGTCAACGGTGTCTGGAAGAGACCTCGGGGAAAGAATGATTGATCTCTTCGTATTTTAATTCATGAACAGAATCGTGAAATAACACCAGGAGTTTGTAGAGTGGGTGAATACAAATATTTTAAGACTAGAGAGAGAGAAAACCGTGATTGCAGTGCCCAAGGAATCCATCTCCAGATCTTGAGCTAGGTTTATACAGAAGTACCATACACAAGGTTGAATTTGCAAACCCCACATCGAAAGCCCCCCAGGCCCAGGTATCAGACCAGGGAACTTGTTGCTGTTAATCGACAGCGCAAGCAATTCTGCCTCTGTACCGACCTATTTACTCTATATAATGGAGTACTGTTTTGAAACTAAAGACAGAAACTATTAAAGGTCAAATTTCAAATCTGGTAAACAAATGCCAAAAGACTGCTAAATGTTGTGTTGTCGGTTATTATCTGACTCGAAACAGGTTGAGACAAAGCTCAGAACTCACCTGAATGTAAAACGATAAGGTGAGGTGCATTATTTATTGTGGTTTGCCCTCTGTTTTTAACCCATGTTTCAGTGCTACTATAGTAAACTACAACGAGTGACTGCAGAAAAGCGCCCTGGGATCCTCTTTAGATCTTGAGCTAGTTTTGTTCAGAAGTAGTTAGCGTTAGGAGTTAGCCTATTGTGCATATGCATATTTTATGTTGATGGAAAACCCACACAGACACTGGGAGAACATGCAAACTCAGAAAGGCCCTACCTAGCCTAGAAATCCTACCAAGGGCCTTCTTGCTACTACTAAAACAGTGTAGTTTTTAAATGGTTTTAACAGCATTCTGCATAAAAAAAAATACTGTGTCATATAAGGTTTAAACTAGATTTTAAACCACAAAAAGCCTGGATTTTTAACTAGTAATTTTTATTTTTTTATTTTTTTTTTCATTCATAAAATATAGAAAGACATCAACAGTGTCAGAACATTAAACATACAAGAAATAAATGAAAAAGAGCAGAAAGAAGAGCAATCTTAAGTTAGAGTATCTGCCCCCTTTCCCAGACACCTCCAATTGTGAATGTTGTGTGACTCTGAGCCCAATTTGAGGAAACAGTTTCCACCTTGTACCAAATTCAGGAGAGTGATTTAAACTTGACAATGTTTTGCCAAATTTTAGCCATCACCAGTGTCCAACTAGCTGACACAGTGCAGTAGTCAGGGGACACCTCTGCGGACAGCACAGCAATCAGCTCCTCAAGATTCAATTTCCGAAGAGAACCACTGGTTCCAATTACACTACCAGTCAAAAGTTTGGACACATTTTTTCATTTATGTTTTTTTCTTTATTTCCATTATTTTTTCCTTTGTAAATTCTCACTGAAGTTATCAAAACTACAAATGACAAAAAAAAAAAAAAAAAAAAAAAAAAAAAAAACACTGGAAATGGCAATAGATATTGATATTTTGCTGCCAAAATAAACAACACATTTTTGGAGCCTGTAATCAGTACTAGTGTTCATTGTCCTGTTTAAGTGTTTGATTTTCAACAAAAAATTAGAGTAACTGAAAAACTGTTGTCTAGCTAGCTTGCAACTGTAATATATGAGATTTGTTTACAGCACAAATCAGCTCAACTGTTGTAGTTCCAGCTAAACCAGCTCTTTAAGGTCAGATTGTGTTATGTTAAAATAAAGCTCAGAGAGTCTATCAGAGCCTCAAACAGAGCAGAGCCTCCAGTTAGCATCAGTGAGCGGGTATGGGTGAGCAATCTGGAACAACATCCCAGCTGCAATAAGAGACTCAACCACATTCAGAACATTTAAAACCATCTGAAACGACGGTTTAAGAGAAATCAGACCTGTCATCACTAATGTTATGCTTCTGTGTAAATGTCAGTGTTGTATGTCATGATTGTGTCTTATTGTGCTGTTTCTATCATGTTTGTCCTGTGAATTGTCATTGACAGTTTGTCTATTGTGTGAAGTTGTCTTATGTTGTTTCTATCTGTCTGACCTGCCAGGGACTACAGATGTAAAGTACCTTCGGGCTAATTCTGGTGTATTTACAAGTGTATGTTCATGAATATGCATTATCCCTTTTAAATAAAAAGAAAGAAAGCAGTCTCTCCCTCTCTCCTCCTGAACATTCCCTCCTTTGCCTTCACAGCATCTTGACACCAGAGCTCAAACAGTCTGCACCACCACCACAAATCTGCACCTCAACCCGCCCCTGACCTCCTCCAGCTGCTGAAGTTCAGACCCAGATGCCACAACACGCCATGGGCACCTGGCACCTGACCCTAAATTTAACAGTCCCAGGGTGTGAAACATGGACAACAGATCACTACAACCTCTGGGCATACTTCAAGAGGACCACAAGACAATGTCCACAAAGGTCTATGATCCCATGCTGGAAAAGTTTTAAGGACATTTTAAGTCTGCATAATTCCTCAGTCGTCCAGGTAGATTCCAAATCACCACTTGAATTTGTTGAGTTGACTGAGCAGAATTTTCCTTTGCGGTTGTTGTTAGCACTTTGGTGTGGAGTAATAACCAAGACCTTGTTATAATTTAAGGATGGGCGTGCATTCTGTTGTGTATTGTTATTCATTGTACCAAACCGGGCCAAGTTACGGGCCAGGTCTGTGGAGAGACAACCCTGCTCACAGTCAGATTGCCTGTTTTTCTAGGTATTTTTGAGCAATAAATCCAGTTGTAATTGAATAAATGTAAGGCAGATCTGTTTAATGTCATATTGTGGAACATTCAAAGCAAAGCAATGACATATCTATAGAAAAAAGAAGGTGCAACTTTAAGACTAGAGCGTCGTTGTGGGGTTATTGTTAAAATAGTAGAGGATTATAATTTTGAGATTATGGTTAAAATTAGGGGCCTGATTTTGTAATTATATTTGAAATTAGGGCCAGGATAGAAGTTACTGATTTACTTTCAAAAATAGCTTTTACATGTAGAATACAGAACTGTGGGAACATGGAGCTCTTTATTTAAAACTAAATCCAACAGTCCAACAATACACTGTGACCAATTGTTCCAAAAAATACATGTCGCACCAGCTGCAGTGATTTGACAAAGACTGAAGTTACTGTCAAAACATCATCATTCGCCTAAATTGTCTGATATAAATGAAGAACCAGAAACCATATTACTAACAAGAAGAAGATTCTTAATGTATCAACTACAGGCATTTTCCCTCCTTTGTTTTAGAAAGAATTTTGCATCTGTATAAAAAAACACCCAAATTAAAGAGTTAGAATAAACTTGCATGTTTAAAGAGGGGGTATTGCTAACAAACTACATATTATTCACCAAATACACCATATACAACACATATTAACATGTTTCGAAGTCTCATTTTAGTTTTTGACACGATGAATCCCTCCCTCCCCTTGCATGTGCTAAGTAACTCCCCCTTCAGAGCTAAAAATTAAAACTAGTGCACATCGCATTAGGTTTATGTAGTTGTAGTGTATTGTTTTGTATATTTATGGAAAAGAGTTATGCACGGGTATGGGTGATGTAGGCTCAAGGGCTGAGCATTGTACAGGCTTGTACTGCTGAAGAAAAATGTCAAATGAATAAAACTTGTCAGGTGCACGCACACGCTCATACAATCACTGAAGTCACATATTTGAAGTTATTCATTTATTATTTCACTTGTTTTATTTAAAACTCATATAAGCACTGAAATCACCTGTTGGTTATATTACTTGTTTCACGTATATCACTTGATGAAGTCATGTATTTTTATATATTACTTGAACACTGGAATCATATATAGCTACTTTAATACTCAGACTAATAAATTGTGTTAGGCAGAGTAGCGTTGCTTTGTGGAATGTGTTGTTTTCTGTCAAGATCGGCTGGACGTGATACGGAAAGGTCTTTGAGTGCAGAGAAGCGAAGGCCGTGCGAGAGGATGTGGAGCAGTGAGGAGGAGTGCCTGATTAACATATTATTGCATATTCATATTGTGTTTTGTCTTTTTATTTTTGGGTCGAGGGTAAGGTAAGCAGTCAGTTTTTTATCCGTGCCTGGCGTAAGTCTTGCGTACTGTAAAGCTACGAGGGACAGGCTGACCCAGAGCTCTGTATTAGACTTTTTGTTAGGGGAATACATTTTTAGTTAAGTTGAACTTTTTGAATCTGGTCGTCTTTCGGTCAACCACGCACCCCAACAATGCTAACTGTAAGAAGGTTCTGAATAGGGCCCGGGATAAATTGTTACATTACTCAAACATGCATGGATGACATCTAAAACCTTTTTAGGCATTTTGATGAGGGAACAATGTTAGAACATGGTAAAAAAAAAAAAAAAAAAAAAAAAAAAAGGCAATTTAGCATAACACCCACTGTTTTAATGGTAAAACAAAGAAGAAATTAACTTTGACTAAACCAGGTAAAAATTGGACAGACTGCATTGCGATGATCGTTTTCATTGGTAGCCATTAAAGTCAGTCTGTTGTAGCCAGTATTGTTGGATTAGGTGGCCATTTTGTGAAGGAAAAAGTAGCTAGTGGGCACGTGGACCATTAAAGTTTCGTTACATATTTTTATTTTGTATTACAAGAGCCTTATTAATGACCTTTTGAAAGTTTTCCATTTGCACAACATCAGTGAAATACAACAGCTTTTTTGCTGCGAAGTTTGATAAAACAGAAAATGCACCGGCCCAGTCACTCATGTTTTTCTAAGTGCATGTCTGGGCAGTTCTGATCACACACTTTTGCCAAGGCTGCTTTTATTTCCCTGTGAAAGCTGGAGTTAAAATGTCCGTGCGGTGCTTTTTATTCATGTATGCCTGATTACCGCAGCTGTTCAGAGAAACTGTTGAGTAACTTTCACAGCCTTGGGAAAGTCGGACTGAGTAGATAGGTTAACTGTTCAAGACATACACTGCATTCCAAATTATTGTGCAAATTGTGTATAAGTGTCAATTTTTTATTTTTTTTTTTGTTGAAACTCATGGATGGTCTTGTGTCTCAGTGAAATCAATCTCACACACCTTTGCCAATGAGTTTGCCAGTTAGGTCCAATTCAAGGAAAAACGACTTCAGAAGGACGTTCCACATTATTAAGCAGAGCTCCATTTTCAAGCAATATGGGAAAGAAAAAGGATCTCCCTAGTGCCGAAAAGCGTGAAATAGTTGAATACCTTGGACAAGGTATGAAAACCATAGATATTTCATGAAAACTTAAGCGTGATCATCGTACTATTAAGAGATTTGTAGCTGATTCAAAGCACATATGGATTTGTGCAGATAAAGGCACAAAGAGGAAGGTACTATATGGTCTCTACAACTGCATCAAAACACACACACACAAAAAATGAATTCAAGTGCGATTTGGGTCTGAGTCTTGGTTTCGAGTCCCCAACTCTAAATTTAAATTATGATTGCATTCAAATTTGTTTTAAAATAAGGATTCAGTTTGCAGTGCACATTCTAACATGAAGAGAACTGATATGTGGATATGATTCTTGTACTAGTTCAGCAGTTCAGCTTTCAGTATCCTCTCAAATGAGAACATGTTTGTATGTTCCCCCTGTCCCAGGTGAAGAAGAGTAAGAAAAGCTCCCTCATCTCATGAAATCTGTAATATCAGACCATTCCAAACACAATAGACAGACAATACACAGAACATCAACCAAGAGTGTAATATATATATATATATATATATATATACAACTAAGAGCCCAATAAATACAAACACTGGATCAAAGAAGCAATGGAGATCTGGAAATGAGGCACACACACATTGAACGAGATGAGGGAACTTTTCAACTCTCCCACACCCATGACACAACAACCACTGGGCTGATAGATCGGACAGGTCCTGACCACACCCCCTGGACAAACAGCTGTTAAGAGACATCATACCAGCCATCGAGAGGCAGCTCGGACGAAAATGGAAGTTACCATCAAAACATGTCAAAATAATACATCATCTCTTACTTGTATTTATCTGATAACAACTAAAATAGGTTTTACACAGAAAAAGCCCCCAAGGACACACGGCTATTTTGAATGAAATTGTATAAAATATTTTCACTACATGAATTCAGTGGCCTAGTGGTTATTCAGTCTCCTCCTCTCAGTAAGGAGGTTATAGGTTGGACTCCTGATCTCTCTGAGTGGAGTATACGTGTCCTCGCTGTATTACTGCAGCAGAGTTGGTTATCTTAACTTTCAACCCCCACACTGATTATATAATAAAACAAACATATTCTTGTTAAATGCCTCTGTACAGATCGGCAAACTGTTTCAAGCTAGTAAGAAAGAGGATAATCTCCCATCTTATCCTGCCAATCACTCATTATGCTGACATAGTTTATCATAACACCTACAATATACATCTCAAACCATTAAATGTATTGTTCAGCGCATTACGTAGCTTCATCTTAAAACGTCCAATAGAACTCATCACTGTGAGTTATACGATCAGCTTGACGACAGTACCGCTGGTTTCTGTTATTCTTTAAATGTATTTATTTTGACTTTCCATCATATCTGAAATGTTTTCTGGCCCAGTCTACTACAATTTACTCTCTCAGTATATAACACTTACTGTACCTCCCATCCGTAAGGAGTCAGGTCGGAGGTCCTTTCGTTTTAAGGCCCCCTCAGACTGGAACAATCTGCCTCCATCACTGAGGTCTTTAACTTCTCTCAGCTCCTTTAGAATGACTCTGTTATCTTACCTGAAAACTGATCGTCCCTGTCGTTGATTCCATAATATTGTGTCTGTGTTAATGACTATATGAGATGAACATTATTTGTATTGTATGGTATTGTATGTATGTATTACCATGTATTGTTTTATGTGTTGTTGTGGAACTATGTGACATTAAACTATGTTGTACGTTCTTTGTCCCCCTTGAAAACGAGCTGCTGCATCTCAACGGGCTGTCCATGAATAAATTCAAATATCCTGTCTCCTCCACTCAGTGCGGAGGCTGTGGGTTAGACTCTTGATCTTTCTTGAGTGGAGTGTGCATGTCCTCCCTGTGTTATTGCGGCAGAGTGGTTACCCTGTCTCCTCCTCTCAGTAAGGAGGTTGTGGGTTAGACACATTAACTTTAATACATCCTTAATATTTGGCATGAGTTGAAGGTGACTTTGGTTTGCAATGATTACGTTGGCTCTGCTGACATCTCCAGCTCCAGAAGCACTTGATTGAATTAGTCATCATTGAGCTCTCGATGAAACTGCGATCTGCCAAACCCCCAGAGCTGTAAACCCCAGATAAATCAGAAATCAACACGGCTACAACAACATCAACAAGAGACATGTCCCATTCACTCCAAATGCGCCATTGTCCTCCATAAACCACATACATCAGAATAAGAATGACAAGTTCTACAAGGATTATGGAACAAAAAAATTCAGTTTTAAAGGGCCGGTGCCTGATTTTTCAATGTATCTGAGCAAAACTTGTCTTACCCCAGTTAAGATATATTATATAAGCAGCTCATGAGGTCAAAAGCTCCGCTCTGGTCTCTGTCAGTTGTGAAAAGCGCAAATAATTAGGATGCCCTGAATGCATAAGGTAAGCGAGGAATAACTTTGGACCAGTGTAGATATTATTTATTCACTTCATGCTGGTGTTTTTAAAGGGGGCCTATTATGCAAAATTGACTTTAATGAGCTTTTAACCATGATAACCATGATAAAGTAGTGTTCTCTGATCATTACCTTACTCAAGGTTGCATTTTGGTGAAATGTCATTAAGAAATGGGGCCTCTCAATTCTGCAATCCTGACATAAATATTACATACTACCAGTCAAAAGTTTGGACAGTTTTTCTTTAGGTTTACCACTGTCTACAATTTATATACTTACAAATGACACTGAATATATGGTTCAAAATATACGGTAGCAAAGAAGAAAAGTTAAATAACTTTTTTTTTTTTTTTTTTAAATATTTCATATTAAAATCCTTCAAGTAACCACCCTTTGCTTTGTCAATAGCACTGCAAACCCTTGGCCTTCTCTCTGAGTGGTGAATGAATGGTGTTCATTTCACAGCTGATGAGTGGTCAATGAATGGTTTTTGAATTCACAGCTGTGCCTCATCAGGGTCAAGAAATACCAAAAGTGCAAAGCAGTGATCAAGCAAAGGGGGCTATTTTATCCATCCATTTTCTTCCACTTATCCTGGACTGGGTCATAGGGGCAGGGACTCCCAGGCTTCACTCACCCCAGACATTTCCTCCAGATCCTCTGTTGGGACCCTAAAACATTCCCAGGCCAGCCAAGAGAAATCCCTCCAATGTGTTCTGGGTCTTCCCCGGAGCCTCCTCCCGGTGGGACATGAACACCTCCTCAGGGAGGCGTACAGGAGACATCAAGAACAGATGCCCTCCCCTCAGCTGCTCCTCTCCACATGGAGGAGCAGCAGCTCTACTCCAAGCTTCTCCTGTGTGACTGAGCACCTCTCCTGTGGAGGAAACTCATTTCGACAGCTTGTGTCCACCACCTTGTCCTTTCGTCATTACCCAAAGCTCATGGCCATAGGTGAGGGTAGGAACATAGACTGAGTGGTAAATTCAGCTCCCTCTTCACCACAACAGTTCAATACAGCAACTGCATCACTGCAGACGCTGCACCGATCCGCCTGTCTCACGCTCCATCCTTTCCTCTACTTCCACTATAAGTTTAGAATTATTTTTATAACATACTATCTGAAGCCAACATATTTGTATTGTTGGTCATCATTTTGGATTGTAGTCTACTTGATGAACTCTTGAGTTGTTTTGTTGTTGACTTTGATTTTCTCTTAACTTATTTTTTTTCTTTAAAGTTGAAGAGTGTTTTTTCTGTTGTCTGTGACTTCCTAGAGTCCTTCTCTGTGTCTTCGCAGGACTACCCGCTCTCCAAATGCAGACAGGTATTGGGTCATCCAAGGACAGTTTCTCCACCAATCTTCAAAACAGAACAAAATGAAATTTTAGACTACTGTGTCTGTGCGCCAAAACTACTTTACCAGGTGGAGCTTCCTAGTTATGGTTTTGACTTGCAGCTCCGAGTTTACCATGGGATGAAGTATAGTACCTGTAATGAAAAATAGGAAATGACAGTAAGCTAAATTTTCATACAAATTGGTAGATATAAATACTTAAGACAATAATCACAGTGCAGTGTAGGTGTGAGAGACGACCACAACCACTGTTCAGTGGAAAGGTCAAGATTAGTAAGCGTGCCAAGACAGCTAGCTAAACTAGCTATTAGCAAAACTATGCGTTTGTGTAAACCTAGCTACATTTTCCCACCTTTTCTCTTATAAACATGTTGAGCCTGCAGCATACCCATTTGCCATAGAAAGTGCATTACTGTTGAATCCATCGTCAAACTCTAGTTCAGTCGTTTTTGACTTTTACTTCAGTTAAACTGGACTTTATCACTGTGCCGTCATGTGCTGTTTCCTTTCTGCCTGTATCACAAATTCTTAGTAATTAGACAATTGTAACAAGATATTATATCCTTCCAATTGGAAAAGTATTAAAACAATATTACATATAACAGGAAGCTGAATGAATATGAATTAGTTTTTGTTTAACACGTCACAGTTCACAGTCTGCTGGTGGCGGCAATGCACCATTTCAGTTGTTTGCCAGCCTCCAGTAAAAAGTAAAAGCAAACAAGCTTTTGCTTGTTTGTTTTTACAAAAAAAAAAAAATGATTGCAAACAAAACAAATGAGACAAAACAGATCTGATGAAGTAATGAGTGTGTGTTGTTTGGGTTATTAGCAGACTGGACGTGGACAATCTGGTACTAATTCATTTTTGTTTGGGGTTTCAACAGTGAGAGATGCTGGCGATGCTTCGTCAGTGACACGGAAATGTTATGTGTGAGAGAACTTTGCAGAATATTTTGAGAAGAAAGATTATTAGAGGAATCTTTATCTCAATATTTTAGATGTTGCTGCTTTTATATTGAAAGAGACTGAGGCCTCTGGCATGCTGCTCGGTTACAGAAGAATGTATCTTAAGTGTATACAGAATGGTTTCATGGTGATAAGAGAAACTGTTCCATCCATCCATCCTCAAAACGCCTACGTCTACCACTGTACAGCAACTCTTGACCTAAGTTCTTTTGGCACGTTGATGGATACGATAAATTGAACCCATACCTCCTTTATATTAGTGATTTCTCTACAGCTTCTGCAGATGTATTCAACAAATAACAACCCTAGAGTGATATCGTCATATTGTGATGAGGTAGTAAAAGCTGGATGTGAATGCCCACATACAAGATTTGACAGAGGTATAGAAAATGCTGATGTAGAGCAAATGCAAGGTTTCCTCAGGAGGAAGGGAGCGGACCAAAAGTTCTGTTTGGCTCCAGCAACCACAACCAGACAATAGAACGTTTCTGTGCTATTCTCAGGAAAGAGAAAGTGCAGGCCTGGATGAACTTTTTTAAGATTTTTATGAGGATCTCAAAGACAGTCTCCAGTTTTCATGAGACTTTCTAGATTGTGCCTTGGTCCAGTTCTGCTTCATGCATTTTGAGAAGGTAAGGACAATGTAACTAAAAGGACTGAATGGAATAATCAGAAGGTGCAATATAAAAGGTGTATACTCTACGGTGAGGTTATTGCTTTGTCAATGTTACCACATGTTACGCTTCTCCATCTAGCATTTATTCAGTTATAGGTGTTTGTGTACATTATCTTACATTCTGTGTGTGCAGGTGTGACTTGTAACATGGCTTGGTGGTCAGCTGCCTGTCTCTATCTCCATGGCACTACCAGACCTTAGTTAAAGGGTGACCCTGCTTACAGTTGGAATCGATGTTTTTCCAAGGTATTTCAGTGCAATAAAAACACCTGTAATGATAAATACTAGTTATATGCCATATGGTGGAACATTCCAGGCAAGCAATAATATCTGCATAGAGACAAGCAGGTGGCGGACCCTCATCCAAAAAATTTAGATAGGAGGTACTTGGTGTGAAAAGTAGTTACACGAAGATGATATTTGATTTTCCAAGTACCACCATATCTAAACACATATTTTATCAAGCCTAAATTAGGTTTTAAAGCTGATCATGGTGTGATATAAGGTCGAGGCTTCGGTGCTCTTGACATTATGTGCATAAAAAGGTTGTGTGGATGTTGACAATTGTTTATCGCTTTTTTTATTTTGACCCTTCATGCCATAACCCGATCTGTGACCCCGCACTTGGCATTGTGCCCGCTCTTTTGTTGACTAGCTTGACCCATGGGCTTGGCCGCAAAATGGACAGCGAAAAGCGCCAGTTTAAGTTTGAATGGACAGAGGAGTTTTGTTTTATTTTGCCTGAGCACGGTACTAAGCCTACGTGTTCGATTTGTTTGAAGACTGTTGCACTGTGCAAAAAGGAAAATTTTAAGCGGCATTTCAACACTACTCACGTTGCTAGCTTTAATGCCAGTTACCCAGAAACATCTGAGAACCACAAACAACGCTTATCAAATATGATAGCATCATACAGTCAGTCAGCCTTAGTAAATCGACATCTGCTCAAGAGAATGCCACTGGAACCTTGGGAAAGCAGGAAAGCCCTTTACTGATGCTGAAATAGTAAAACGATGTGCTGTTGATATGGTTGAGGAGGTGTTGAGTTTTGATGGCAAAATGAATTAAACTGTTATAGAACTATTACAGCAGGTAGGTATGGTATTTTATATATAGCTCTTAATTGTGAATGATCATCTCATTTATAATTAATTACAGCTTTATCTTATTTTAGGTTCCGCTGTCTGCTAACTCCACTGCAAGTAGTATTGACAGAGGATTGCTTCTCTCACCTTCTTTCTGACTTGAAAAAGACACAAGTACTGTCCCTCACCATAGACTCATCGTATGATAGGACTGACATGGAACAATGTCAGTCATCAGTATTTGTTAGATACCTTGATGGAAAAGGTTTTCAGAAGGAGTTGCAGTGTTTGCTTCCCATTTCTGGGCGCATAACTGGGGAAATCATTTATAATGAATTAAAGCAGTACTTTATAAAAAACAGTCTGGACATAAACAAAATAGCCTCTGTTGTCACAGACGGAGCGCCATTGATGGTTGGGCATCACAAGGACATGCAGCAAATAACCCAACACTTCTGGCTCTAAATTGTATCATCCACAAATCAGTGTTGTGTGCAAAACTGTGTGGGAAAATGAAAGAGATAACGGACAGTCACTAGACTGGTGAATTTTGTTAGAGAGAGCTATAGCTTGCAGCACCGCCTGTTCAGAGCAATACTTGAAGAGACATCAGCAGGACACAGTGATCTCCTTCTGCACAATAATGTGCACTGGTTCAGCACAGGCCGTGTCTTGGAGAGGTTCTGCGACCTACATGATGAACTTGTGTCATTTATTGTCAGTCAACCCAAAAGGTGAAGGAATTTCAGGCGTTTTTAAGTGACAAGAACATGATGGTCTTTGTGACTATTTGTGTGATTTAATGTGCCATTTAACTTGCAGCTACAAGGGAAACAACATACAGTGGCAGACATGAAGCAGTTGAAGCTTTTCAGTCCAAGCTTAAGCTCCTGGAGAGGGACATCACTTGACGAAATTTGCACTTTGTACGTTTAGGGGGACATTGTGAGAAATATGGCATGCAAGAGGACGTGTTAATGGTGACATTGTCACAAATCTCTCTGAAAACTTCACAGAGCAGTTTGAGCACAGCCTTAAACTGTCCACTGATATCCTTCTGTTCCTGAGACAGCCCTTCAGTGTTGTATTTGATGGTCAGTGGACTGTGGAGGCTAGAAGAAGCTGGTTCCTTCCCTAAATGAGGCTGCTCTCCAAATGGAGATTTTGGAGATAAAAACATCTGAGGTTCTCAAAGTACAACACAAGGAAGTAACAGTGACTGACTTTTGGGTCAATGTGGTTCCCAGATGTGACTTTAATTGCATAAATGCATCATCTCTTGACATGTATTTGCTCACTATATTCCCCTCTACCTATGTATGTGAAGCATCTTTTTCTGTCATGAACAATATTAAAAATCAGGATAGCAACAGACTATTGCTACCACACATTACAGGACAAATTTCAGAAAAATAGCTTGTTTTCATGTTTTTCATTGGTTATGTTACAGTGCAGTTCTGCTGTGGTATTGTTTACACAATGAGATTTTCCAAAAATTCAGTAGTAATTGAAAAAGAAACATTGTATGCTTTTGATAAATGAAGTTTAGTTTAGTAGGTTTTGGGATTTATAATTGTTAATCAATTGTTGAGTTTACCGTTGTATTTTGGCAAATAAAACATTGTCTACTGACAGATTGCGGAGGACTTAAAATGTGGAAATATTTTGGCCCTCAGGGAAATTTAATTGAAGACCCCTGATCTAGACTGTGCCTTTTACAAATTACACTTGTCATATTGGAACATCCCTAGTACAGCCCCAGTGTGATGCCACTGCAAAAAATACACTGCTAGCTCACTAGTTGTGAGCATGGGTACGATTTGGCCCATCAAATAATAAATAAATAAATAAATGAAATAAAGCTTTAGTGTTTTGTTTTACCCAGGTTTTAATTAATATTGTTTATTTTGTTGAGATAAAAATGAGCCTGCAGTCATTGTAGATATGTGGAGCTCTCTCTCCGGGTGAAAGAGTTAATCCACTGTCAGGAGACTGGCTCAGACCCTGTGCCCAGCCAGTGAACCTGAGCTCACAGCACACACCGCCGAGGACAATGGACCAGACTGCATGGGAATCAGACAGAATTAGGTGAGTATAAATAGGAGCATGGGTAGAAATGTGAGTTGTGTACGGTCTAAAGGGAGAGAAAGTCTGTGTACCGACAAAGCCCCAAAGTCTTGCAGATATTATTTATTCGTGTTATAATGTTATGTTTCCTCATCACAAACATAGCTGGAGTTCACAATATATGTACTGATGCCTTATGGTAAAGCTCTCAATATTTTTATTATATTTTTATTATAACACATATTACAGATGCAGATGTCATTCTCATGCATTCTCGTGGATTTAGACACCCTCAAAAATGTAAATTTACCACTCAAATTGATTGCACAGTAATCTATTACTACTGCTACTATTAATACTTACTATGACTATCTTTTCCAACTATGGACCAAATAATCTTTGTGTCTGAAATAAAGACTTAAGTTAGCTACTACTACTACTACTACTACTACTACTACTACTACTACTACACTGTAAAATCAAACACTAGGGTTAACTTGCATTCAGCTAGTTTATTTTACTCACAGCTATGAATTTGTGGATCTTAATGATTGTGGTAAAGTAACAGTTACTTTCAGGGTGAAAAAAGCACATTATTTGTAAATTAGACGAAGGTCAACTTGAATGAGACGAGTAACTTCAACAGTGACGTTTTATTACCAAGACTCCAACTGCATTTCCGGTCCTCCTTTTGCTCCCTCCCTGTTTTTCCTACAGCTGCCACTCATTCACTGATCCTTGTGTACCTGATGCAGATCTAAATGGCATTATTGTAGAATAGAACCTGTTTTTACTTCAATTTGTGTACATAAGTAACATTTACTTACTTAATTCAAGGCAATCAGTTTCCACGGTTTTACCAAGTAAGATGAAATTACTCTTAAAGTAAAGGTTACTACATATTTCAGATTTGAGGAAGTGACTGATTAGTTGGCACATGAATGAAAACTAAAGTACACTTAACTTGCTGTTGAGTTAGATGAAAGAGGAATTTACTGCACACGGCACTGAGGAATCACTTGTAAACTCAGCTTTAGATTTACAGTCCAATTTAGTCAGATTTTTCAAGGCAAATTCAAGGTTTCCTAGATTTTACATTGTACTATCACTACTATTACTACTATTACTACTATTACTACTATTACTACATAAATAGATACTTTATTGATCCTGATGGAAATTCAAGTTCTTCTGCAGTAACATTTATACTACTACTAAATAGTAAATGGTCACATTTTTATACAGCGCTTTTCCACCTTAATGGCACTCAAAGCGTTTTACACAGATACTGAGGGCAAGGTGGGTTAAGTGTCTTGCCCAAGAACACAATGACAGCATTCATCTGTGGGAGCTGGCATCACCACCAACCTAAACTACTACTACTAACTACTATTTCTACTACTACTAAAATATACATCTTTAGGAACTACTAGTAACTATAAACTGCACTACTGTAACTGCAATAACTAACACTAACTACTATTATTTTCTATATAGAGACACCATTTTAGATGCATTATTGGAGATTATGGAAGGTATTTAACCTTCTATAATCTTGGTTGACCTCTCAAACTTCCTCCAGAGTAACCATCAACTACTACTAGTACTACTACTGCTACTACTACTACGACTACCACCATAATGTAGCATGGGAACAAATTTTAGATGCATTTAAAAGCCTTCCATAATCTCGGCTGACCTCTCAACCTTAAACTCCACAGTAAACTTCTACTACTATTACTGTTACTATTACTGCTACTACTACTGCTACTACTACTACTACTACCATAACATCTCCATAGAAACACATTTTAGATGCATTTAAATACCTTCCATAATCTCGGCTGACCTCTCAACCTTTCTCCACAGTAAACTTCTACTACTATTACTACTACAGTTACTATTACTGCTACTACCATTACTACTACTACTATTTCGCTATAGGAACACATTTTAGATGCATTTAGAACCTTCCATAATCTCGGCTGACCTCTCAAACTTCCACCACGGTAAACTTGTGCATATTTCCAGCAGCCTGTGGGTTTTTCTGGCCGCTGGACCTGTCCATCGGAGCATCTGGCCTGGTGTTAATTAAGTTGGCATTAGCGACGTTTGGTTTGGTCTACCTCTGAATGCTCCCGAGGCTGAGGCCGCACAATCAGGTCTGGAGCTTACGAAGGAGGGCAAAAAGCAACTAGCTGGCAAGAAATATACAACGAAGGTGTAAGGGACAGGAGAAAGGGGAAATGAAGATTGTTGGACATCAAAGGGCTCATATTACACTATTTTCAGATCTATGTCATAATATAATGTCGTTTCCTCATCACAAACATACCCGGAGTTGTGTTTTGTTTCATTCACACGTTTAACACGCAAATCCTGCATGTTTAAACTGAGTTCTCTCAAACAGAAAAACACTCTGTTCAACAGCAAAGGAGAAATTCGAATTGTCAACTGGACAAACGTTATTTAGGTCGAAAACATTTTGCAGCTCATCCAAGCTGCTTCTTCAGTTCTGTTCTGGCTTTTTATGTTATGTGGTAAAATAGAAACTCCATACACCTTGATTAGAATCATGTGGATGACATCAGCCCTGGAATTGCCTTTCTCTCCTGGACTAAAGGATAAAAGGAGCTGTTAACTTGAAAATTACCACTACATGACATCACACGGTAGAACAGAGCATTTTGAGACTTTGAGATGTAGACAGACTGATAATAAAGGATTACTCAAACATGTGTGAATGAAACCAAACCCAACATCAGGTATGTTTTTTGAGGAGGTAATGACGTGTGTAATATAAGTCCTTTAAATAATGCAAAATTGACTTTTTGGCTTAACCATGTTATCCCCTCATCATAAACATACCTGGAGTATTTTGCGTTATTCAGCCTTGTTTTATTTATCCATTATTCCTAAACTGTCTTTTGAGCACTCAAAAATGTTCAGTTTGCATTTTGTGAGGATTGTGGAGTCAGAAGTAAAAAGCCCATAAACCATCACCAGACTCATTCCACAGTTCAGCTGTGTTCACAACAAACACATGGCTCTATTAGCATAGCATTCACAGGGGATAAGGACTTAATTTGTTTAGTTTTCCATTGTTCCTGTTAAAACCATTTCCATGGAAACAAACAAAACAAACAAACTTCAAGTCGGGTTTGTCATGCCAGGAGTCAAGTTTGTGGAGATGCAAGCCTGTTCAGAGTAAGGGCATATGTTTATTAGTGTAAACAAATATATAAAATCTGAAGATCAGAATCAAAACATATTCTTGTATTCTGGTCTATTTTTTGACTGAAAAATGTACTTATGTTAACGGTGCACTGCGCAGCTTTTCTGATGGAGGATCCGGCACCTACTTGGAGATGTTATTTCTTTGCCGAGAAAATTCCATGGTATGACATTAAACACATCTGTCTAGCATTTATTCAGTACAGGTGTTTTTATTGCTCAAAAATATAATAATTCTCTCTGTGAATAGGGTTGCCTCTCCACAGATCTGACCGGTAATGCAGTTTAGTTTAGTTTAGTTTAGGTTTAATCTCTACTTTGGAACATTGTAGACGTAATCGGTGTGCATTCCACTAATGAAACTGCTGCACATCGCTCCAGGTTTATGAAGTTGTAGTGTATTGTTTTGTGTGGGAGCATGGGTGACATAAGAAGGGTTGGAATAGGGCCTGGGGGAGATTGAATATTGATGGACTTAACCTAGAATTAGAAGACGACCTGACGAAGACCCACTGATTTAAACATTGTCATTCATTAAAAGCAGTTTGGGAGTAAGTGTGCAGCTTTGTCTCACTTTCTATGTTCACTGTAGTAGCCTTGCACCAGTGATGTGCGTCTATTTATACCTTTTATCAATCAAATCAAATGTTTACATCATCTATGTAGTGCTTAACCACTCAGCTCCACTTCTGTAGAGATAATCATTGTTGTAATACATCACAGTTTAACTCGTATGTGAAATGGGAGTCTCTTGACCATTTCCCAGTTCACAAGTAGGAAATTGAGCGGCGTTCCAGGGCATTTTTCCAAGTCGAAAGTGGCTAATGTCCCAGTTACCTGTTGCCTGGAACGCACCATTAGTTTAGCAGTTCATATTTCAGTCTTCTCTCAAATGTGAATGCTCCAGGATATGTTTGTAAAGTGCACTGTGAACTGAAACTTGAGAGAGATCCACACTGCAAATCTAACGAATCTAATCTAAGAATGTAACAGAGAACTCAAAGTTACATTTTCCAAGTTGTTGTCCTTGTCTTGAGTTTACATTAACTGAATCCATCGGTATGCAACCGCCTGACGTCTAGCGCAGGCAATACAGCGCAACAAATTTATATTTACAGATAAACCTGAACAAATTCTGCAATGTTTGGACTTGTATATCTACCACAGAAGACAGTTGTGTTTTTAAATGGGGGTATTATGTAAATGTTTTAGGAGCTTTCTACCATGTTATAACATTGTACTCACATGCCTAAAGAGGTTTATAGGTCATCCATTCATGTTTGAGTCATTTAGAGATCTCTCCCGGTCCACAGTTAGCAGTATGATTCTGTCCAGTGCTGAGCCTGGAAGTCTATGTCATGTAAAAATCTTATAATCAGGGATATCAGTTTGAAATTGATTCAGTAGTTTACTTATCTAAAGGTAAAACAAATATACATGTTGGTCCAAATTTTACTGAAAATTGGCCTAAAAATATTAAATATCAATTAATCCTGATTTAAACCATGTAAGAATGTTATTACCTCCTTAAAACATACTTACTTACTTACTTGGAGTTATGTTTTGTTTCATTCACACATGTTTGAGTAATCCTTTATTATTAGTCTGTCTACATTCCCAAAGCTCAAATGCTGTCTTCACCTTGTGATGTCATGGACTTGTAGGCTTCAAGTTAACAGCTCCTTTTACCTTTTGTTTGGGAGAGATCGGAAATTCCAGGGCTGAAATTGTCCAAATGAATTTAGTAGAGGTGTGTGGAGTATAAAACACACTGGAGCACTTCCTGTATTACCAGATGGCATCACAAGGTGGAACAGAGTGTTTTCTGTTTGAGAAAAGAACTCAAAAACATGTGTGCTAAACATGTGTGAATGAAACAAACCACAACTCCAGGTCTGTTTGTGATGAGGAAACATTATAGCATAGATCAGAAAATAGTGTAATAGGGGCTATTTAATATACCAAACTAATGATTGGGGTTGCAGGTACATGCCACATCTCTTCCATTCTGTCCCAGGGCAGCAGTGGCTTCACAGATATCTTAATAACCATTATCTGTATCAAACGATTTGGTCATTATTATTAACGTACATGTGAAATTGAGAATGAGTGCATTATCCTGGTAATGACAATATTCTGGATATGGCGTTTACATGCGCTTAGAGAAACCAGGGTACTCATATCCCAGTGTACATGCGCCATTAGAGTATCCTGGATATTTCGACTGGTTGCTATGGAAACTATGGCACAGATATGGCAACTTTGCTAACTTGAGGCTTTTTTAACAAGTTTCAAACATCAAAAAAAAGACAGACATTCAAGAAAGAACATAAGACTGTGGAGCATTGTCAGAACTTCAGTAAAAGGCGTTTTTAACAATTTAAAAATACAACACTCAGCGTCAGTTTGGTTCAAGAGCAAGACTGACAGACACAGAAGTGAGTCTGGCGTTAAAAGGTGGCTGTATTAAAAGTAGACTGCTTTATTTGGTGATAAGTATAAAATATTATTACTTAAAAAGTCCTGGTAGGGGTTTGAGTCGTTTTGGGAAAGTGACTGCTCCTACTGTTTTTGTTGCGCACATGCTCAGTACAGCACCAATTTTGAGAAATCAGGATACTGTGGCATATAGATGCAGTATCCTGATTTCTCAAAATACAAATACTCCCAGTAAGAGTATCCTGGTTTCTCATAATCAGGATACTGGCACATCCACGAGATTGAAATCAGGATACTGCGTCTACATGGACACTCACATAACCGGGATACTCAAAAAACCTGATCATAACCGGGATACTCGAGTACACGTACACGCACTCACTGATTGAAAAGAGGAAAAACTAATGCCAACAAATGAAGTGGTTGGCAGATCAATCCCCAAGCTGAACTGTGCATACTGTTTTTGTGTCCTTGGGCAAGACACATCTGTTTGTACATGTTAATGTGGTCTGATTTTGGTCTTTTTTTTTTGTAAATTTGATACAAAACAATAGAACAAGTACAAACTAAAAACATTGGATTTTGAAAAAAGTAGCAGCATAATATCGCCAACGAATTTAAAAGTTGGTAGACCAAACCCAGCTCTGAACAATGCATACTGATAAATTGATATAAATTGACGTTACATATTATGTCTTGTTTGCTGCCTGAAATACGAATTCCCTTTGGGATAACATCTATCTATCACTGTTGTGTCCTTGGGCAAGACACTTTACACCTTGTTTCCATTTGTCCGTGGATAGGTTGGCACGGATTATCTGCCACACTTCCATCACTGCATGGAATTGTAAAAGCTCTGTGAGTGTATAGAATTACACTATGTAAGAGCAATGCTGTATTATGATAGTAAATTGACTTTGAGTGTCCCATAATAGTATAACAAGACTATATATTTTATTAAGTATAATGGTATTATATTTTAAGTGCTATTTCTTTGCTGCAGTCCTCATGACCTGTGCAGACAAATGGTACAAGTGGATGGCCTTTATTTTCTGGCATTTGAAGAACTATTGAAATAATTGTACTTGAATGATGTAATCTCATTCAGTTCCATCTTTTTCTTTCTCTTTTTCTTCTTTTCTTTTAAATGGGTATACTTTTGCAGCTGGACAAAGGGGTTTAGTTGATACAGGAAACCCTGAACAAAAAGGCAGAGGAAATGAACTTGGGACTTGCATTGTATCTGTTGGCAGAGATTTCTCTCCACAGATTTGGCGTAGCTTAGTTGGATTCAAACTACAAACCCTCCCGTTAAACGTTCACCCATCCCCTGAGAGACTACCCCAAATGATGTAAACTGGTTTACACAATAAGAACTAAAGGTCCACTTTACCACCTTAGTCTCAGATACCATACACTGAATTAAGGCCAACACACACCAAAACACGGCACGCCGCAGCACATCGTTTGCCATGCACTGAACACAACTCTTGCTGTGTTATAAATTTGCATTTTATCTGCAGATTACTGATAAATAAAGGACACAGCACAAGGTTGTGAGTGGAGAGAACTCCGGCTCCTCTCCTGATTCGAGGAGAGGAGCCAAGTTGGACACCGGGGCTTCCCTTGTCTCTCCTGCAGCTCTCATGCCTCTGCTCACATTTTACAACACTCCTTTTGTCAGTCACAGAACAGACAGTGCAAGTGCAAAATCCATGTGTTTTCAGACCCCAATCCTGGCATGGGATGTGTGCCGGCTCATAGAAAACAATGGAGTCGGCAATTTTGCCACTCATCAAAGGCCTTTACATTACAAGAGCTGGTAAGAGTGGGATTTGAACTAGCAACCCTCTAGTTAAAGGTCCACCCAACAGCTGAGCCACTGCTACCTTCAAATGAGAGAGAGAGAAAGAGAGAGAAAGAAATTTAATGCTCCTAAGGGAAATTCAAGTTTTGACGCTGGAACATTTCCACTGTGCATCTCAGGTGTCTGTGCAGTTTAACAGGAGGATTGGTCAGGGAGGGTCAGCAGATCGATCCATGGTCAGGGCAGTTTGAAGAGCCAAAAGTGTCCTGCAAGCATCACAGCCGTGTCCAGGGGGCGCCAGGTGAACACCGTACGAAAGGCCTTGTTTTTATACTGGTGTTTCAGCAAAATTATTCATTCCTTCAAAGTATTTCCTCTGAAGGTCTTCTGCCACATTTGCTGCCACATTTGGTCTAAAAAGCCTTTAGTACCTAAAATGTCCATAGCTAGCTTCATAGCTAACATCTTGCACGCTCTCCATCGATACGAGAAAAACAAACAGCTCATTTCACACAATCCAACAGTCCCTTACTTGTGTCCTTTGAACTGCTCATGCTGCACTTCTTAGTTGAGTAAAATCCTATGATATGACATTAAAAACTGAACTCAAAAACAAAAAGTTTCTAAATTTACTTTATAACTGTGCCGTGCTCAAGCACGATTGTGTAGGGTTCTATGGCCCACACTCACACCTGCACAACCGAACCGAGCCACAGCCCAATGATGTCATCACATGCCGCTGTTTGTTTACATCAGTGCTATCACTTTTAGTGGAAAAATAAGTCCAGCGGCATAAAATATTTGTTAAATAATACGACAGATATGCATCCTCTTATGATATGCGCTCCTCTGAGTTTATGGATATAAAAAGAGAGCGGAGGACTGATGACAGCCAGAGAAGAGAGGTTGCAAAACTTGTCGCTGGCTAAAGTCCTTATTGAAGCATGTATTCGCTGCATGTTGTGGAGTGGAGTTTATTCACTGTTTTCCTCGTACATCAGCACAGACACAGGGCTTGTATATAGTAAAGTCGTGCGTGTGTGTGTGTACTGGGCATGATTCATTTGCACTCACACTGGACAAACATATCGTGCTTTAAGGGCTGCCCGTGCTTGGGCACTGTTCTAAAGTCCTAGTGTGAGCGCAACATAGATTACACTATAAATTCTGTTAATAATAATAATAATAATAATAATAATAATAATAATAGTTGTATAGCAGTTTTCTAAATAACTGTATCAAAGTGCTTCACATGGAAGTTGCACAATACAAGCAAAACAAATGTATACATTATTAAACATAGATAAATTAGCCAAAAGCCTGTGAATATACAAAAGTTTTGATCAATTATTTAAAAGCACTTAAAGAACAAATATTATGCTTTTGTATAAAATACCAAAACATGTATGTATGGTGTATACTAACTGTAATATTATGTAATATTAATATAGTCCTTCCTTGCCCAACACCCCTGACAGCCATTGTTGTAATGCACTAGATAACGGAATCATGGGGTGTGGAACTTTGCTGAAATTAGATCACTTTTTAACTACGGATTAAAAAATGCACAATGAGAAGAGTTTACCGTCCAGCCCTACATGTTTGAAACAGAATCTGACCCGGACCACGAAGATGTTGAACAAGACGAACCTTTGGAATGTAGACTTGAAATGAACGCTTCTCAGTGGTTAGTTGGTTAGCTTCTAATTAAATATTAACAAAGGTGCATTTCTATCCAGCTCGAAATAAATGGTTTAGTTTTAAAATACTGCTCAGTGTTTGATATATGAGACTGTAGGGTTTTGAAAAAGAGCTGTGTCCCACTTGTGCACGTTGTTATTTTTTTGTGTCTGGCAGCCCACTGTAGCAAACGATGGCTGGTGAGCACCAGAGTCCCTTAAACAACAATGACATGTTAATTGTACAATATATAATAAATAAGCAACATACCCTTAGTAGCCATTAGGTATTCTGTTTTAAAGTTAGAAGTGTTTATTATCCACTATATTGAATATTATTCACTTCTTCATCGTGATATTAAGTTTAAGTTTATTGGTTTATTAGGACAGTGTACAATTACATTAAGCACAGTGGCAGATATGTTTGTACCAGATTGTAGCTCATAGCTAATTTCCATCTGTAGTCCTACTCTGGGCACCAGACCCAGACCCCCTATGAACCCCTCTGCAGGTGGTGAGCCCACAGGAGGGAGGAATTCCTTGACGGTCCTTGATTGTATACTGTTCATAGGGGTGTTGTTTTTGGTTTTTGGTATTAAAACAGAAGAATAAACCAAACGAGGCCTGCCTATGCCATTATTACTAGACGCTAAATGGAACTCCGAGCAGAACAAAGTATTTGAGCTAAACATTTGATACAGCAGCTGATATCTTCTTACAGCTCATGTGTGGTCGTGGGTTGTCATTTGCAAAGACACTCTCTATTAGGAATATTTACACGTTTGTGAAGCTACATTTCGGGTTACCAGCTGCTTCACTGAAAATGCATTGGATGTTCAAATCCCACCCAAATCTGTGACCAACTAACCTTATAGCACTTTTAGGTGGAAGATAACGAAATAGTACTGCAAAAGGGGCAATTATCAATTGCGTAATGAACACAAAAAGTCACACAAGTGACATTATATCTAATGTTGAAGTAACAAACGCCACACAAACCACAACATCATATCAACTTTTCTAACTAGTTTGGTGTAATTTTTGAACCGTTTATTAACAGAATGAGCCACTGGACCTTCATCCATGTTTAGATCCTCAAAAGGACACACTAAATATTTGACATTCGCTTTATCAAGGTAGAATTTCAAAAACTTGCCTTAAAATGTGAAATATGGGCTAATTCACCTAGAAACCTGAGGGCCAAGAAAAATTGGTCTGAGGGGCACATTTGGTCCCGGGGCTATAGTTTGCACATGCTTGATTCAAGAATTTAAAAGTTACAAGTAAAATCTTAAAACAGATACAAGACTTAATGGGTAGCCAGTGAAGAGATGCCAGGACTGGTGTAAAGAGCTCATGCCTCCTTGTACCAGTCAGAAGCCTGGCAGCAGCCAGTGTTGTACAGACTGGTTGAGGCTGGTATACAATGCATTACAATAGTCCAAACGTGAATACATAAAACATACATACCTTCCTCAAGGTCAGCATGAGCAGCTTAATATTGGACTTTAAAATTCAAATTCTTAACTCTTAAGAGTTGGATTTGAACTACAAACCCTTCAGTTAAGTGTTCCACCTTATTACCTGTGCCACTTCCTCAAATGGCACTGTGTTACACCAGCGTTGTTGTGCCCTGGGCTTTGGCATCCCCGCTGCAGTGCTCCTAATAGGCCTCATCATTTCATTTGACTGTCTCTGAGCCTCTGAGATCATTATCAGAGTAACAACATTAAATTAAAACACGTCTCTTCTGGAGGTAATTAGTTGTCTGTCCTGATTTGTAAAATGCACTTTGTAAAGTCAGCCTCCAGCTTTGAGTCTGCAGGGAGTGTGCCTGCAGTCCATCCACAGCAGAGAGGAACTGCTAAACTAATTAAGAAAAGATAGATGGATAGATATTGTCAGCACAAAGCTTTTGTCACTTGTACAGTGGGAAGAGGAACCAAAACTGTGACAGTGGCTATAGGTTTGTTTCCACTGATTCATTATGGATCAGATCGGAATGGTCTGAAGGGGGCCCATATTACACTATTTTCTGATCTATGTTTTAATGTTTCCTCATCATAAACATACCTGGAGTTGTGTTTTGTTTCATTCACATGTTTACCACACAAACTGCATATTTAGGCTGTGTTCGCCTCTCAAACACACTCAAAAACACTCCATTCCACCTTGTGCCACAGGAAGTGCTCCACTGTGTTTGTTAAACTCCATGCTCCTTCACTAGAATCATTTAAATAATTTAAACCCTTGAATTGCCAATCTATACTGAACTAAAAGGTAGCTGCTAACTTTAAAACTACAGCTTTATAACATCACAAGGTGAAACAGAGTTTGAGTTTTGGAGATGCAGACTGACTAATAATAAATGATAAATAAATTATTCAAACATTTGTGAATGAAACAAGACTTAACTCCAGGTATGTTTTTGATGAGGTAATAGCATTATAACATAGCTTAAAGCTCACAAGAGTCGATTTTGCGTAATATAGGAAAGGTGCACCATGTGCTTGTTCCTATGGAGATGTTATTAGTTTGCATGGAATGTTCCACAGTCTGGCATTACACTTATTTACCATGCATTTGTGTCTTTGCAGATGTTTTTATTGTCCCAGAATTCCTTGGCCTGTAACTTGACTTGATGGTGTCATCTACTAGTCTCCGTGAGGTGAGATAAGTTTAATGCCATACTACAGAACATTCTAGACAAAGTAATAGCATCTCCATGAAGACAGGCAGATGTCCTTGGGCAAGACATTAACCCACCGCACTCCCAGTGTTTGTGTACACTGGTGTATGAAAATCAAACAACTTTATTAATCCCAAAGGGTAATTCAGTTCGCAGATCTCTGGCTGTGCATAAACCATAAATAAAATCATGTACATACAACACACAGCAGACATTCAAATGTCAGTGCATCAGGGGACACATTAGCAAATTTACTTTCCAGTTAGACGTTTTATGGCAGAAGGAATAAAAGATTTAGCGTAGCAGTTGGTCTTTTGTTGTGGGGTGACATATCACCTCCCAGATGGCATTTGCCCAAACTGTGAGCTCAGCACATGGTTAGGTTGGTTCAGTATGGCCTTAGTCTTTTGGCGCACCCTTTGTCTCCACACAGAGGTCAAGTCCTTCATCTGAACACCACTGATTTTGCCACACACGATACGGTTTAAACTGTTCTTATCTTTCACAGATAACTCATAAAACCAACTAATAAAAGAAAGGGTCAACAAACTCTTGATAAAGGAATGATAGAAATTCTTAAAAATGTTGGATGACACATTAAAAGAGTTAAGCTTCCGCTTCAAGTGAACCTTTTGCTGTCCTCGTTTGACAATTTGCTCAATGTTCTTATCGAACCTTAGAGAGGAATCAAACACAGTCCCGAAATACTTTTTTTTTTCTTAAAGTCCGCAACAGTTTCTTTGGTCTTAGCCACGTTTAAGTCTAGATGGTTGTTGTCACACCGTTCATTGAAAGCAGGCAGAGCTTGGCTGTGGTCTGAGTGTGCTCACTGCAGAAGAGACAGTAGGGCAGTATCATCTGAAAATGTAATAATGCGATTGCCCTCATTCACAGATCTACACCTGTCTGTATACAAGATATAAAGTAGCAGAGCCAATACACAACCCTGAGGGAATCCAATGTTTGAAACAGTGGTGTTGGACATTTGGACATTCACCAGAACTCTCTGTATGCGGTCAGTTAAAAAGTTTAGAATTAACAGGTAGACTAAAAATAGAGGCTATTCTCTCAAACTATCTGGTTGCATCTTATTAAAAGCTGATGAAGAGAAGTCTGCAAAAAGAATCCATGGATGTGAGTTGGGTGTGAATAGTGTTCAAAAGAAATACATTTGCAGTATTTTTTTGTCTTGAAGGTACTGCAGGGGGGTCATGAAATCTTTGGTTGATTAGTGTGTAGAATCCCTTAGTCGTCCAGGTAGAATCCATGGCAAAAGGAGAAATTCAATTTGTCAATTGGACAAAAGTTTATTTGGTATTTTGACAAATTGAATTTCTCCTTTTGCCATGGATTCTACCTGGATGACTGAGGGATTCTACACACATCTTAAGAACAACTACGAGCCAACCATCGTTGGAATGGTAAGAAAGCTGGAAAAGGACACAAAAAAGTTAGTAAAGAGGAATCATTTACGTTTTAACCTTAGATGTCAACAGAAGCAACTTATTCCCAAGGCTTTGCAGAAGAAAGCACCGGAACCAGGGCATAGGGCAGCCAGGTTAACCCAGCATTACCTGAGAGGGATGCTCAGCCTTAGAATCAGCCGTCTCAATAAGAAGCAGCTTGGATGAGCTGAGAAGCATATTTGACCAAATATACTTTTATCCAGTTGACAAACTGAAATTTTCCTTTTGCCTGAATGGTTATGCTAACAACACCCCACTCACACTGCATATTGAATAGACCCACCTAACTAACAGAAACTGTAAACAAATAAGTGTGGTAGTCTCAGAGTAATTTCATTGTAGTTAGCGCCCCCTTCAGGCAGATATAAGGCAGTGTCCACCAGCGTCTGACCAGAACTGAAGAAGCAGCTTGGATCAGCTGTGAAATGTATTCGACCAAATAAACTTAGCACAGATTAATGATTGGCTGCAGGTGCTGTGGTTTAAGTAGTGACCCTGAGAAACTCATGTGACGTTCATTCTGCTTTCTGATTGGATAATCATCTTGTCCATCATGTCCAATGTGTTTGTCATTAAGAATAAATCAGCATTACAGTCAATATTAGTAAAAACAGTATTTGATTTGAACTTGTTTACCTTGTACCTGGGGACACAGACACTCTTGAAAATACCAGACTAGATTGAACAAAATTTATCTTTCCTGTTTTAAATATTCTGACATTTGAGGAGAACAGAACAGATCGCTCTTGGTGAATGATTTCCTCAGGGTGGTCTTCACATCGCTGCTAATATTAGTCATTCATATATTTGCATAAAATGTCTGCACCAAACTGTGTAGAAGCAGTAGTCTGTCTCTTAAAATAGGCCTTATTCATTCTTACTCTCCAAAAATCACTATTGCTTCTTATTTGTAAAACCTGAGATCATTTTGTATTCTGTCCAACTCAATGCAAATCCGTCCTGCTCCTCCTCTGTCTTATTGGAGCTAAGAGCTGATAGATGAGTGTTATGGTAATGCACAAAATCTATTTCTGTCCCTCTCATTGGCAGGAAGTAGCATTAAGAGGTAAAATTCTGAAATTGTTTAAAGTCACATTATGAAATTTTTTAGAATTAAAATGGCTCATGTTTACTGGGATCTGCTGTGGTCACTCGTCCAGTTTGGGGGTTACAGCCCCGAGTGCTCCGATCACCATGGGCACCAGTGATTCCTTCACCTTCCAGGCCTTCTCCAGCTCTTCCCTGAGCACCTGGTATTTCTCTAGTTTCTCATATTCCTTTTCCTGATGTTCCCATTGCTTGGCATTGCCATGTCTACCACCACGGCTTTGTTCTGTTGTTTATTCAGCACCACTATGTCCGGTTGGTTTGCCATCACCATTTTGTCAGTTTGTATCTGGGAGTCCCACAGGATCTTGGCTCAGTCATTCTCCACAACCTTTGGAGGTGTTTCTCACCTTGATCTTGAGTTCTCCAGCCCATACTCTGTACAGATGTTTGCCAGCATCTTACACCCTGCAGTTATGTGCTGGACTGTCTCAGGAGCCTCTTTGCACAGCCTAAAGATATATATAAAAAATGTGCGCGTGTGTGTGTGTGTGTGTGTGTGTGTGTGTGTGTGTGTGTGTGTGTGTGTGTGTGTGTGTGTGTGTGTGTGTGTGTGTGTGTGTGTGTGTGTGTGTGTAGGTGTGTGTGTGTGTGTTTCCCCCATCATTGCAAAACATACACCACAGGTCAAATCTTCCAAATAAGGTAGCTCAAGATCTGGAGATGGGGATAAATAAATCTTACCTTCTGTTAAAAGTTATTTCCGCATTGAATCAAAATCTTATTTAAATGAACATAACTTCAATTAATTTAATCAATTTTTAAAACCTGACATAGTTTTGTGATCCATTTGACGCAATACAAATCCATCCTGTTAAGTCAGATAGAGCAGTATTATAGAAATGTACAAAATCATTTCTCTCCCTCTCATTGGCACACAGTAGTATTAGCCGCCATGATTCAGGATTGTTTAAATATATTGACGTAATTTGGGGTTATGATTAGCAGTAGAGATTCTTGTGCGGGGTCTATGGTTCTTGGAGCGCTTTTAAACTTGGGTTCAAATGGATTTATTCCCGTCTGTCAACTACACTTAAACTCTCCCATAAAGGTTTTTTATTGCACCCAGGTATAACTCAAAACTAATTGAAAATGGAGTTGGCACAAGCAGTGGAAAAGAGAGGAGGAGACAGGACAACTACTCTGCCACAGTAACATGGAGAGAAGGCTAAGGATCAGAAGTCTAACCCACAACCTTCTTACTGAGAGAGGGAGACAGGATAACCACATATTTTTATTTGAATAGGGGCAGATACACAAACATAGATCAAAGGTGCATTGGGTAACTTTTCTGGTGGAGGCAATGTAGGAACGAAATTACATTTTCAGCCACAGAGGGCTTCATTTTATAGACATCCTGAAAATAAAAGTGAAATAATGACGTGGCAGGCTAGTCCATTTTGCTAAAATTTAATTTCTCCAACTCAAAATGCTTCTCAATCTCTTGTGTGCACCCATATTTGACAATGTCGTGGCAGGCTCCTAATGAGATGATGGATGAAGTCTTGGGGGATGTCCTTCCAGATCTGTGTAAGAGCTTCACTGAGCTCCTGTAGAGTCTGAGGAGCTCAGTGAAGCATAATGTATAACCTCAACCTGTTCCTTCCTGCACAAAGGAGCAGATATGGGTCCTGCTGATGGGTTGAGGACCTTCTACGACGCTCTCCTAGAGTAACTGCCTGTCTCCTGAAATCTCCTCTATGTTCTGGAAATTGTACTGGGAAACACATTAAATTTTCTTGCAACGACATGTCCAGATGTGCCATCCTGGAGAAGTTGGACAATTTGTGCAACTTCTGTAGGGTTAAGGACTGGCTTCATACTCCCAGTGATAATCACTCTACCCAAAGCAGCACCAGTGGAAAACCAGCCAAAAAAGACCAAGAGGGAGAAACTTGAAATGATCTCCACATGCAAAACTAGTCCTGTTTTAGGGCTTGTCTCATTGTTGCCACACTAGCGCACCTGTTGTTCATTTCCATTAAAAGTCCTTTTGTAACTAAGGCATTGCGCTGTCCAAATTTGTATAGATATACAACATATATATATACACACATATACATACATATATACACCTACATATATTTCACATTGAGATGTTCCTTTAATTTTCTGAGTAGTATATTTACAACAAGCCCAAAAACATTGTGTTGTCCTCTCCACTGTTTTCCACTGTTTCCATTCAATAATAAATCAGGTCTGAACATATCCTCAGTAGGATTCATGGAGCTTGTGGGTGTCCTGGCCTTCCACACTATTTCAGCACCAAGGACGAAGGCAGAGTTTCTGTGCATTAGAACGCACAGTCTGGCTGCATTTTCCTCTCACAACAAATTCTGCACTCCTCTTTAGTCTTCTCCATTTTTATTCAATATAAAAAAAATTAAGTAACATTCTGAGTTTTATATAGTGCTTTTCTACTTTTTGTGGCATTGTACATTTAGTACGTAAGTAAGTTTTTTTTAAATATATATATAGTGCTTTTCACAGACATATGTCGCTAAGACGCTTTACAGATCATTATTCACTCAATTCACTCCATACCCGGTGGTGGTAAGCTACTAGTGTAGCCACAGACTGATGGAAGTGAGGCTGCCGATCTGTGCCATCGGCCCCTCCGACAAACACCATCACTCACGCACACACCACAATGTGGGTGACGTGCCTTGCCTAAGGACACAATGAAAGTTTATGCGACTGGCGCCCCACTGTGGCACCTGATTTTCCCAGCGGTCTCCCATCCAAGTACTAACCAGGCCCGTCTGTACATTTCTGTAAAGTTTATTACATAATAGAGGACGCAAACAACTTGACCATCATGTTTTTGCATTAAGTATAAATCAGCATTACAACTGCTGTCAGTAAAAGCTATAATTGATTTGAACATGTGCATATGTAGCTCAAATCTGGGGACATGTTTATGGAATATAATACCATCATTTGAATCTAATCTAATATAGGGCCCAAAGTAAAGCCCATGCAAACTGTGCCTCCCAGTGCAGGAGAATCTGACTGCAGACCTCCACCCGCAGGACCCTATCCCACAAACCTCCACCTAGATGCACCTCTATTCACAACCTCCATTCACAAGTCCCTTTCATTAGTTCAGTTTAATTTAGTTTGCTATTAAATATTACTAAAGGTGATAAAGCTCATTTAATTTCTAAACTTTTCCTAATTTGAAATGAACTTTGTGTTGTCTGCGCTCTATTCTGCTTGTGTAGGAAAATTAAAACATGTTGTTACAAACACATTTAACTGTCAACGTGTAGCCTACAATGACGTAAATACAAATAACAGACATATTCTGTAGCTTTTCTGTGACTGTATTGATGTTGGCCCTATGTCTGGTTAAGTCTGAACCATTAGGTTATATTAGGAAAAGGTTGGTTCTTTAGTGTTAAACAGTGTCAACTTTAGTAACATTAGACTGAAGCCAGTGGACAGGAAACAGTGGACTTTGGCGGTCTTTTGTCATGGCCGCTGTTTGTTTACATTGAGGGACCTGTAGATGGAGGCACGTCACATGAGGGTCTTCCTGGTGGAGATCTGTGGGTTTGGTCTTTGGGTGGAGGACTGTGGGTTGGGTGGGGGTCTGTGATTTGGGTCCTCTGGGTGGAGATGTGCAGCCACAATCCCTCTCTCCTAGTGTGACAAATGAAGCACTCCACCTCTAGAACACAGCCCCAGCTCCTCTCATTACTTCCCACAGGGGGCGTTAGGTCATCGAGGCCAGTGAAAGCAGCCCATGTTCACAGTGATGAAGCAGGTTTGGATGGAGACAGGAGGAAGTGTATGTGATTTAACAAATTAAGTCTCATCTGAGCTGTGCCTGTACAACTACACTGTAAATATACAAGATACAAAGTAAAAATGTAACATCTAGTCTTGGTTAAAATGGCTAAGTGTTATAAAACATGGATGTAGGACCCAAAAGCAAACCAGAACTCAGGTAAGGTTAAGAGGTTTACTGTACAGATGGATATGGAAATGGGCAAAAAGGGTCCGGTGGAGGCAGGCAGGCACAAGGCAGGGGAGTCTGGAGGAACACGAGATGAACAGGGGAGCCAAGACGGGAGATCCAGGGAGTACTGGGAGCAGAAACAACAAAAATTACAAAAGGTCCAGGAACAACCACAAAACAGTCTCAAAAAACACCAAGATCTTGAGAAGCGTGAGCCACGAGGGAGGGAGTGGAGGAAGAACCGGGCTGATATGGGCAGGAGTAGATTGGGGATGGATCTCAGGTGTGTGATGAAGAGGAGGCTGCGGCTGGTGGAAGGCGGCTCCTCCCAGGGCAGGTGAGACAAACACAGAAGGGAAGAGAAAAACGAGAGACTGGAGGATCATGACAGCTAGTTTTCAGAATATGAATCTGTATTGAGTTTTTGGAAGTTTGAACCATCCTATCTGGGGCCCCATCACACCAGATCTTAAAAAGGTATTAGGTAACTTTTCTTATGAGGGCTCCGCCAGTTGCTTGTATCCATGGAGATGTTATTGCCTTTGCCTTGAATTTTACACAGAATGCCAATAAACGTAGACCTATTTATGGGTTTCAGTCACATTTATCGCATAGTCATGTTTGTTGTTGTCGTCGGCCATCTTGAGGACTTCACTGACCTTTGCAGCCTGTTGGAAAGTCACGATGCTACAGAAAAGAGCACGTCTCACTGAAGAGGTAAAGGGACAGTACTTTAAAGACTGACGTTTGGGGTTTTGAGCCTGGTGAACTGTTGACACCAATTATAATTCCTTTGGTTCAGGCTAGCCCAAGCTATTTTAAAGGTGCATTGTGTAACTTTTCTCGTCGAGGGTCCTTCATATCCCTGTGTCCATTGAGATGTTATTGCTTTGTCTGTCTGGAATGTTTCACAGTATGGCATTAATCCTTTCTACCTTCACGGAGACCAAACCAGACCAAGTTACAGGTCAGATCTGTGGAGAGGTGACCCCACTCATAGTCAGAATGTCTGTTTTTCTAGGTATTTTTGAGCTGTAAATCCACCTGTAATTGAATAAATTTAAGGTAGATCTGTTTAATGTCATATTGTGGAATATCCATAGAAACAGAAAGGTGACGGAAACTTGCACAGACCAAAATACACACAATCCCATCTAACTCCTGTAGTACTGAATCTTTGAAAGCTGCCTTCACTGACTCTACACTTTAGGCTAACCAGGAGCTGCTTCTAGCAACTTATAAAGAAGTTAAACATTAAACATAGCTACCTGTTCACGGCACAGTCTGGAGTGAAGTTTTGGAGTCCACTCATCCCTTCTGCTGTTTATTTCTGGCAATGAACAGGGAATTTTGAGGTGTTATATAAAAATAATCCCTTCTTTAGAAACTTGTTGGTACATCCCACAGAGAGGTAAACAGACAGTGCATCCTCTTCGGTCCTTGCATTTGCATTTATTCTATAACAGGTATTTTAAATTCTTCTCCTCTCCACAGATCTGACCTACAGTCTATCCTGGTGGAGATCTGCAGGTTGAGTCCTCCTGCTTTTCTTCAAGGAGATAGCTAGGTTTAATGCCATACTGTGGAACATTTCAGGCAAACAGTAATATCTCCACAAAAAGTGTTAATAGTGGTTGGTCAGTATTTCAGCATCAAGGACAGAGACAGGGTTTTTTTCTGTGGGTTAGAACTGTGCTCTCCGAACAAACTCTACATTCCTAATACTACTCTTCAGTCTTTTCTATTTTATTCTGACTGAAATATGTTCTATACAAAATAAAGTTACATTCTGAGACTTATAGGCGCTGTATATGATTTTTACTGTCTTAAAAATGTGAAAAACTGCCATTGCTGTAGTAATAACGTTAACAACAACTAGCATGCTAACACCTACTTCCTTTCTAATTAGATGTAGAAAGCTTATTTTGACCTCAAGAGCTGCTTATACAATATATACTGCATGTAGTGCAGTAATTTTGCTGAAATACATGTGTAATGTAATAGAAAATAATGCAAAGAGTGGTTAAAAACATCTCCAGACATGCTGACCACTTTTCCATTGAGTCTTTAAGGTAGGCACTTCCCCCACATTGATTGCGTATTGCTCAGGGGCGGATATAACTAATGAAACGTAGCTACAGCAGAGTCCGCCTCATGAGCTTAAGTACAGTGAGGTGTAATGAACGAGCTCGCGGTCCTCCAATCTGTCACAGCCTCCACCTAAAACAAACTCACATAGTGCCCCTTCCATTTGTCCTGCCTAATAAACCCACAATAAAATAAATTAAACAAAAAGAAAATTAAAGAAATTAAATTAAGAAATTAAAGTAAAACTAAATCAAATGATTGCAAATGGGAAAAAAATTAAGAAAAGAAATACACATATAAATAAACAATAACAACTTGACCCCATAGTCCGGTAATTGAACTAGCAACCTTTTGGTTAGGTGTTAGTGCCAACAACTCCATTACAAGTACAGTGATCAAGTGAACAAGAGCAGCATCTCCACACACACTGCTGTTGTGTCTTTGAACAAGGCACTTTTAGTATTTGTCAAATCCAAAATTAAATGAAATTAAATTAAAAATTCATAAGTTGAACCAAAAACAAAACAATCAAAAGAGTGGTCCTCAACATCTCCACTTGCCCCACCCTGATGGACTGGAGCAGGTGTAACAGATGAAGTGCACCTACAGCACATGAATGTAGCTCAGGGCAGACAGCTTAAGTACACGGAGGTGTAATGAACAAATGTAATGAACCGATTTGTCACAGCCTCCACCTAAAACAAATTCACAAAAATCCCCTTTCCTTTGTTCTGTCTAATAACTCCTATGTGATTAATAAATTAAATGAAATTGAAAAAAAATAAAATAAATAAATAAATAAAATAAAACATTGAAGAAAAATATATACCTAAAAAAATACATAAAAAATAAAATAAAATATCTAGACTCCATTGTCTAGTATTTAAACCAGAGACCTTCATGTTGTGAGGTGTGAGTGCTAACAACTCTCTCTCAAAAAAAAAAAAAAAAAAAACACACACACACACACATATAAAAAAACACTATATAAAATGTTTTTTTTTTGTTCACGATGTCTCTAGCCGTTGTGTCTTTAAGCAAGGCACTTCTCCCACACTGATGGACTGGGGCGCGTACAGATGAAGTGTAGCTACAGCAGAGTGAGCCTCGTGAGCGTGGGACAGCTTTAGTACAATGAGGCGTCATGAACGAGCTGGCGGTGTTGGAGCACAGCGCTTTGTCACACCCGCCACCTAAAACAAACTGAGTCTTTAATTGTCCTACCTAAAGGATGAATAAATAGAATAAAATTTAAACAAGTAAGTACATACATAAATACAAACATATATATATATATAAATACATAAAATAACTGGAGCCTATATGGCAATTGAACCAGTGACTTTCAAGTTGCAAAGTGTGAGTGTTAACAACTCCATCGCTATACTATCAAACAAAAGAAGCAGTGCTCCTCTGATCAGAAGGTTGATGGTTCAAATCCCACTCTCAACCCACACAAAAAAAAAACAACAAAAAAACAGGTTGGCGGTGTGATTCCAGCTGCCACAGATGAATACCGCTGTTTTATCCTTTGGCAAGACACTTAACCCCCTCTCACCCTCAGTATCTGCATACACAGGTATATGAACGTGTGTGTGGTTGAGTGAGAATTTGTTTGTTTTTAGTTCAAAATATCTCCAGACACACTTGCTGCCATTGTGTCTTTAAGCAAGACACGTCCCCCACACTGATGGACTGGGGCGCGTATAACAGATGAAGTGCAGCTACAGCAGAGTCCGCCTCGTGAGCGTGGGACAGCTTAAGTACAGTGAGGTGTAATGAACGAGCTGGCGGTGCAGTGTGGATTTGTCAAACCCTCCACCTAAAACAAACCCGACTAATAAATCCTGTGGGATGAATAAATAAAATAAAATAAAATAAAATGAATGCATACATAAATAAATACAAAACATAAATAAATAAAAATATGTACTACTACTATTACTACTACTACTACTACTACTACTATATTAAAACAACTAGACCATTGATCCAGTGTATTTCATGTTACGAGGTGTGAATATTACCAACTCTAGAAGGTTGGTGGTTCGAATGCCAATCTCGATATTAAAAACAAGCTCCCACAGATGAATACCGTTGTTGTTGTGTCCTTGGGCAAGACACTTAATCCCCATGCCCTTGAATGACTTGAAAGTGCTATATAAATGTGGCGTTTCCAGACAGACCTGCTGTTGTTGTGTACTTAAGCAAGGCACTTTACTCACACTGATGGAACAGCTTTGGACTGGTGGACTAAAAATACTTACATTGTGCTCATTTAATTTGCCAATCCCTGAGTAATCCCATTTTAACTATAAAATAAATAAGTACATTAAACAAAACAATCCAAAGAGTGGTTCAAAACAGCTCCCTCCTGCCATTGTGTCTTTGAGCAAGGCGTTTCCCTCACACTGATGGACTGGGGCGCGTACAGATGAAGTGTAGCTACAGCAGAGTGAGCCTCGTGAGCGTGGGACAGCTTAAGTACAGTGAGGTGTAATGAGTGAGCTGGCGCTGTTGGAGCACAGCGTGGATTTGTCATGTGGCTAAATTGGCCGACGCGCAGCCCAAGCACAACCCCCGTTCCATTACATTAGCAGCAGAGTGTGCGAAATGGGCTTTTAAAATGGAAACCAGAAGCACTCCGATAATGAGGCAAGGTGGGAGGTTGGCAGATCAATCGTTCACTACAGGGTATACCCGCAGTGTAGTAGTGTAATTGTGTCCTTGAGCAAGACACGCAGCCCACTGTGTCATTGTACGGGTGTGAAGAAGTGATTGGAGGCGGTGTTGAATATAAATAAATCCACAGTTTTTAAGGATAGAATTGAGATTTTCTTAAGAGCTATATTTTACTGGTAACAATTGTAATGTTGATTTATAATTATAATTATTTATAATTACAAAAACACTGACATAATGGTCAAGTTATTTACGTAAATTTGGTGTTTTGGTTTTTAAGACGATTATCCAATCAGAAAGCAGAATGAGCCTCACGTGAGTCTCTCATTTGCGTTGCCAGTTTCATTGCTGAAATCCAGCTGGCTTAAATCTAAAAGGACTCTCTCTGGTTATGAGCAAGTCTCAGAGAAACACACACAGAGGACTATACTTTTAGCTCTCACACCTGGGACAGACCCTTGCGAAGGATGCCCCGGGTCTTTTTTGCACCACCTCTACATCTGGTAGAGTCACAGTCACCTACACAAGCCCTGATGAAGCTGGCTGGTTGGTAGTGAAGCATCCAAAAGCTTAGAAACTCCAGTTGTTTTTGTTCTGATAATATCTTATTCCTGGATGTCTCAAAATGTGCATCAATTGACAGAAAGAGTGCAGGCTACATCCAGCTAACTAATGCTAATGACGAGGGTAATAGAGAAAAGGTCACTGTTACGAGGTTGTATAGGGTCAGGGGAGCTTTAGCACATATTTTGGTTATTTTATGCATAATATGAGCTACAAGCTACGACGTTATAGAATATATTTTAGAGAATACTGTCAGATTTTAATGTTATGTGGTGGTTACCCTCCGATACACTTAAAGGGCCCATATTACACCATTATCTGATCTGTTAACACAAACCCTGCATATTTAGACTTAGAGTTCTTCTTTGAAACTGAAAACAGTGTTCCACCTTATGATGTCATATGGTAATACAGGAAGTGCTCCACTGTATGGACACCTTCACTAGAATAATTTGGATGATTTCAGGCCTGGATTTGTCAAACTCTACTGAACAAAAGGAAAAAAGGAGCTGTTAACTTGAAAACTACCGCTTCATGACATCACAAGGTGGAACAGAGCATTTTGAGCTTTGATATGTAGACAGACTAATAATAAAGGCTTACTCAAACATGTGTGAATGAAGCAAAACATAACTCCAGGTCTGTTTTTGAGGAGGAAACAACTTTTTAACGCTTAAAGCTCACAAGTGTGAAGTTTGTGTAATATGGTAATGTGATAAGCATTGTTGTAATACATTTATCTTGTGCGTGATCCTTCACCCATCTCCAATTCACAGTATAATTACGAGCTGGAGTGGTGTTTCATGGCATGTTTCTGAGTTGAGGTGTGAAATGTCCCAGTTACCAGTTTCCTGGAACGCATCATTAAAGAGCTTAATAACAGAAACAGGTCCATTGACTTCCTGTTCAAAACTACAGAGCTGAGGAGCCCCATCTCATCACAGTGTTTCTATTGTTGAGACCTGTCGATGTCATATTTTTGGTCCTACATTTAAGACCCAGTCAGTTTTCTTTTCTTTTTAATAATCGGGAGTAATATGGTACTGTGCTCACACTAGAGACAGACTGATCCGTTGGCCAATATTTGCGCTTTTTAGTGTGTTTAGTGTATCTTTGTTTTTCCCGACCTGCTGCCTAAAGCGTACACACAAAGCTTTATTTGAACACAGTGCAAAGAGACAACTGTAAAAAATGTGGCTACAGATCTCTCTTAAAGGTTTGTGGGGAAAAGGGAGCTGTGGGTGTGTTTGTGGCAAATTTAAATAACAGAATTTGTAGAGAATAATCAAAATCAGCCTTACATACTGGCTCAAAAATATCGGCAGAGTTTATCGATCACTGACGCCATTGGTATCAGCATCGGCCATGAAAAAACCTATATTGATTGAGCTCCAGCGTACACGCCTTTAATATGACACTTATTACGCTATTGTCAGATCTAACAAACAAACCCTGCATATTTAGGCTGAGTTCTTCTCTCGAACAGAAGACACTTTGTTCAGTATAGGAAGTGCTAAACTCTATACATCTTCACTAGAATTACTTGGATAATTTCAACTCTGGAATGGCTAATCTCTACTAAACAAAATGTAACACGTAGCTGTCAACATTAAAACTACCATTTCATGACATCACAAGGTGGAACAGAGCATTTTGAGTTTTGGAGATGTAGACGGACTAATAACAAAGGGTTATTCAAACATGTGAATGAAACAAAACACAGCTCCAGGTACGTTTTTGAGGTGGTAACATTATGTGTCTAAAGCACACAAGAGTCAGTTCAGCATAATATAGGACCTTTAACGATTGCTGTATAGGGCCTTTACTGTGATGAGTTCCTCTTCTCTGACGCAGTGTTGTGGTGAGTGTCCATTATTTGTGTCGAGCTCCTTAAGTTCTGCAAAGGACTGTTCACTGTTGCTTTGTATTTTTTCGTCGTGAGCACACAAACTCCGGGTTTATACTGCAAAACCAAGAATATTTAACAAATAACAAAGTACTGAGCAGTGGGCCATGGGGCACTCAAACATGCACGATCCAGTCCATAAATTTAAGAGAAGATAAGATAAGATAAGATAAGATAAGATAAGATAATCCTTTATTTGTCCCACAATGGGGAAATTGCAGTGTCACAACGCAAGTTACAGAAACAGAAGGAAAATAAGAGCATGCATCAAATCAAGATAAATAATAATACGTATTTACAGTCAACTAAAAAACACAACACTGTAAGCTAAAAGGCACAGGAACATTGCACAATAAATGTTTTTGATTCTGAGATGATTGTGTACATTGCAGTGATGGACAGTGATGGGTAATAAATAAGTAGCAGGTAAAGTGACTTTAAATAATATTGCACATTGTTATTATTACTATGGAGATGACACATGGTTGCTATGGGGATGACACATGACTAGCATTGATCATTGTACAGTCTGACAGCAGCAGGAAGGAAAGACCTGCGAAATCTCTCCTTTACACAGCGAGGGTGAATCAGTCTGTCACTGATGCTGCTCTCCAGAGCAGACAGGGCGTCCTGCAGGGGGTGACCCTCATGGTCCAGCATAGACATGAGTTTAGCCAGGACCCTCTTGTCCCCCACCTGCTGCACCAAGTCCAGAGGACAGCCCAGGACTTTACATTACCAGTCAAACTTTTGAACACACTCGATCTTTTTTTTTGGAAGTTTACCACTTTATACATCATCACGGTCCCTGTTGTGCCTTGTTTGTATTATTAACTGTTCTATTTTCAGGTGACCCACATGCACTAGGGCCCAGCGCATCCTCCGCCTATATAAAGGACCCCCCTCCTACGCCCAGGGCTGCTCCTATGGCTCAACTCCACCTGGCCATACCATCAGCTGATCGTCACAGCACACTTTAGCACTATTTGCAGATATTTATTATAAGTTATTAATAAATACTCCAGCAGAGAGCTTAAACCTTTGCCATAGTCGTGTCTGCCACCTTATTCTATCGCGGTTATAAAGCCGGGCCGTAACAAGTGGGGCTTCATCCTAAAGATCACGAATTGCGGAGCCGGTAAGGTAGAATTCCCCTAGACGCCATTTATTCATTTTGTCTTGCGCGTAAGAATTTGTGAATGTGTTCCCGTTCATGCCAAGATCGACCTAGTGACCTACGTTTGACTTTTTTTGTGAATAAACATGACGTTGGCACCGCAGTTGCCGGTGTGCACGGACACGGCTTGGTGTGCGTGGACTGTTTTTGAAAGTTGTGGCGTTTTTGTCCACTATTGAAGGTAAGTGAAGTTGCATATTGTTTTCTGTCGTTTGGTGAGCAGTGCTCTCTTGTCAGGCTTTAGAGGTGTCGCTCCTTTGGGCTTCACCTGTTTCTTTTGGTAGTGCTGTGAGAAAGCAGGTGTTTGTTCACTGAGCGAGCAGTGTTCTCGGCATATACTTTTTTGGTGACAGAATTAAAATGTCACCACACAACAGTCACACTCACCTACACAAGCTCTCATGAAGATGTCTGGTTGGAAGTGAAATGCTTCAAAAAGCAGAGTAAGTCTAGTTGTTTTCGTTAAATTTGCTGATAATATATGATGTAAGATATATGGAATGATGTAGCAAACAAAAAAAAAACTCAACTAAATGTTTTTTTCTTTATATTTTATATTGAAATCCTTAGAATAGACATCCTTTGCTTTGTCGACAGCGCTGCAAACCCTTGGCCTTCTCTTAATGAGCTTCTCCTGCGTGAAGTCTCCAAAAATGGTTTTCACTTCACCACTGTGCCACGTTTGACTGTGCCAAAAGTGCAAAGCAGTGATTAAAAAATAAAAGAAAAGAAAAGTTGGGAGTTATTTTGAGTTCATCCTTTGTTTGCTATAGCTCCCATATGTGTAATTCATAATTTTGATGTCTTTGGTGAGCATCTACATGGAATAATCATTGAAATAAAGAAGAAAACATAGATGAAAAATGAAATGAAATGACAAAATATTCAAACTTTTGAGAGGTCGTGTACAATAATAAATAAATAAATAAATAAACACACACATAAAATGAATACAAATAAAACCCTTTCAGCCTGATATCGCTAAATAAAAACAGACCTGTAGCATATAAACATGAGCACATCCCAGAGCCTTTTGTGCTATCTGCAGCCTCCTCCACAGATCTCACAGAGCAGAGATGCACCAGCCCATAGTCTACCAGGTCACACACATTCTCAAACATACACTCTCAAACATGGCTTTTTTTTTTTCTTTTCTTTTTTTAATCTGAAACCATTTCCACTCTGCGTCTTAGCATTTGTTTGCCCTCTGTAACCTGGGCGTGGATAAGAAAAACACACATTATAATGCAAGAGCAGAGTTCGATTGTGGTAAGAATACATTGAAATATTTGGTTTGATAAAATGGGTCTGTTTGCAAAAAGGAATATGTTTTTGGATTCGGGAAGCTAGAAATAACAGACAGACATTGCAACATCAATTTGAGTTTTGCCTCCAGGAGATTTGCCTTCAGGAGGGAGTGGGTTCATGACCTGATACTGTGACAACAACCTGGAGCTCAGAAAACAGAAGATATTCACCAGGTTTACATGCACAGGGAAATCTGAGTATGCCACACAATCAAAATCAAATTCTATATGCCCCAAAATCAGATCGCTCTTGTTCAATTGTGGAAGAAGCCATGGATGAAAAAAATAAAAGTATTTTATGAAGATTTTGGGATCTATCCATCCATCCATTTTCTCCCACTTTATCCGGGGCTGGGTCGCAGGGGCAGCAGTCTAATCAGGGGTTTCCAGACTTCCTTCACCCCGGACACTTCCTCCAGCTCCTCCCAGCCCAGCCCAGAGACATCATCCCTCCAGCGTGTCCTTGGTCTTCCACGGGGCCTCCTTTTGGTGGGACCAAAGGCTGCATATATAAATGGACATAACTAACACTTTAGCTGCAGCATTCCCAATAGGAAATTCACATGTGGCTCTTCCAGCTCCCTCTGATTCTGGCTCCCATTGACTTACATCAGAATATTGTGGCCGCTCTCTCTGTAACTACTGCAGTGAGCCTCATCATTTTGGACTTAAAATGTTTGTATTAACTCGCTCTACATGATCCTGGTGTTTTTATTTCACTACTTTGTCCTATTCAATCCAAATTCGCCTTTCGCATTGAGAGCTGCATTTGAGTGGTGCTGGAGATATAATAAAGCTTGAAATGTAATGACTTTGATACAGATTTGTGCTGAATTTTATTCAACAGAAACAACTGAATTGAATTGAATCTCCTAGCTGTTATTCTTTGTATATTTTGTTTGCTCAAATTATGAACCTGCTGAAAAATGATCTCCTCAGCCTTTTCAGCAGGTCTCACACAGTAATTTAGAAAATAATAACATTTACTTTTCAGTACAGTTCAAAAATAGTGTAGAAAGTACAGATATGTGCTCCCAAAAAAGTAAAAAGTATCCATTTAAAAATCTACTCAAGCAAAGTAGAGATACCTACAATTTGTACTTAAGAACAGTATTTTACTACTTTTATTTTGTTATGTTTCACCACTGCTCTTGTGAACAGGGGGGTTAAGAGGTAATTTAGCATTAACACTAAAACTTAGCAGCTTTAAAAACTCATCTATCATACATATATCCAACCACACTTTTGGCAGACGTAAAGAAGTGACATCTAATTTATGTTGAGCATTTGATTTTTAGACACGTTACAAACTGTGTAACTCATAAGCACAAATATACAGTACACTGAAGGTCTGTGCCTTTCTCTCTCCTTCTGCCCGGGTCCCTTCGGTCCTGCCCATACCTGCCCTCCTGCCCTCTCCTCGCACCATCTCCACATTCACCTTTAGTTTGTCTTTTGTTTTACACACCACACTCACATCACACACACACTGCTTTCATCTCGCTACATGCACCGCACTACACTACTGATGTATACCTACGAATGACCGCATAACTTATTTTTTGTAAACATTATTCTTCTTTAACTCCTTATTTGTAAATTAGACCTTATTTTGGAGAATGTTAACTCTACTGTGGTCAGTCATAACACTCTGGTAAGTTTCATTTTCGCTTTAACATAGCAAACAAAAACAAACAAAAAAAAAAAAAAAACATGCTCAGTTGTTGTTGCTGCTCATCTAAAATGTATTAGTAAACATCCAAACATATCTAAGATTTTTCTGGCTGCTTCTTATCTCATGCAGTTGAACACCTCTCCTAATACAAGTTTTGGCACATTGTTTAGTCGATTAATTGGTGATACTATTACCAATTAATCGACTAATATGGTGGAACCTATCTGGACGGCTGAGGGTTTACACCAGGCATGCCCAAACTATGGCCCGTGGGCCAAATGTGGCCCTCAGACAAATTTTTCTTGGCCCTCAGGCTTCCAGGTGAATTGGCCCAAATTACCTTGAGCAGTTTTGATTACAAGTTTTGACTGCAAGTTTTTTTGAAAATCTACCTTGATAAGACAATATTTAATATTTATTGTGTTGTTTTGTGGCTCTTAGCATGAATAAAGGACTGACAGCTCATTCTAACGTGTTAAACATGCAAATATTTCAATTATTCACTGTACTGAGCACCAGTCTATGGCCCTCGATCGGCCCTCTGCTTCGTCTGTGTTTAGATATGTGGCTCTTGATGAAAAAAATTTGGACACCCCTGGTTTACACAGTTAAAAAACCACATGGGAATATAAGAGAAAGTACTACCATTAAATGTTGGAAAATCACACTCTAATGCCTAAAGAAAGAGTGTTTTTTATTATCATCATGGTAATCATACTGAATATATTGTAGCTGTCCAAACACGCCGATTGTTTTCCTGGCGGCTTCTTACCTCATGCAGTTGAACGCCTCTCCTAGTCTGTGCTTAATGTAAATCAAACTGTTCTGTTCCATGCAGCAGGTACCCCAGTACACATCAGCTTCTCCAGATGTGTTATTGGGATCTTTGAAATTCAATTCACGACACCACTCTGATCAAGCTGTGTACTTTTGCACTCTGAAGGGGGTGTGACTTAGCGTGGGGAGCAAAGATATGTTGTTTTTGGTTGATATAGCATTTTCAAAACAATAAATGGTAACATAGTGATCTGTGTGTGCAGTAAAAACCCCGTAGAAGTAAAATTCCCCCCTGAGAAGCTGAGATGTACTGCATAGATTCTAACAAAATAGTTTAGAAGAGTGTACAAATGTATTCATAGTACAATTCTATCTTCCCATCTTCAGCTCGTGTTGTATTATGTTGTGTCCAGCCAATATTCTGCGCAGGCTAAAAATAAAGACTGTTAAAAATCTATGCAAATTGATCTGGAATTGGACCCATTCAGGGAGCCCATTGTGAATCCAATCCACAGGCCCGGACATGGAACTCATCACAGCTGCAGAGTGGCCACAGGGATAACATTTAGACACAAGCAAGCATGCAGTGTCCTATTCATTCACTATGGACATGTCTCCGAATCATCAAACACCTTTTGCCTTTGGACAACTTTCTATTTTTATCTGTGAGCTTTATTGGACAGGGGGCAGGAGTGTCGAGACATTCAGCAAATCATCAGGACTAACAGGACTGGGACTCGAATCCACAACCAAACATTGTGTTGTGAAAATAAGATGGATAATGAGTCAAAACTATTACAATTATGTCACTTTGTAGCCAAAAATAGACTAAAATTATCCTTACTCTGAGCAGGTTTGCATCTCCATAAACCTGACTCTTATTTGGTCTGGAGAAGGGCCTCTTCTTGCTTGTTTCAGAAAAGATTCCTTACACCAAGTGATGAAGTCATAATAACACGGCCAAGTCTAGTTTCATTGTTGTGCAGTGAACTAGTAACTTTTCTCTTATTTGGTCTGACAGATGTTCTATATAATGTCTTAAAAGTAAAGGAGAAAGGACACAGCCTTGGGGTAGGTCAATATTTGAAGATAATTACTCAGATAAAAAGTCATTCACTTTTACTCTTTGGCTTCTGTCGGTTAAGAAATCTAAAATTGGATATCCACCTCTATATTCACAAGGAAGGACCACACCACAGCAATGGTATATGATAAAGATATTTATTGATGATGGATAGATGTGATGGCTGGGTGGAGACTCTGAATGGGGGCTCTATCTCAGGGTGGTCAGCCCCACCTCGAGAGTTAGGCCTGTATAAATAGGGCTTCTGAGTGCCAAAAGGAGAAATTCAATTTGTCAAATGGACAAAAGTTTATTTGGTCGAATACGTTTCGCAGCTCATCCAAGCTGCTTCTTCAGTTCTGGTCAGAAGCTGGTGGACACTGCCTTATATCTGCCTGAAGGAGGAGCTAACTACACTGAAATTACTCTGAGACTACCACACCTATTTGTTTACAGTTTCTGTTAGTTAGGTGGGCCTATTAAATATGCAGTGTGGGGTCTTGTTAGCAGAGCCATTCAGGGCCATAATGTGTGTTTTTACACCTCTGGACCTGACCTGGCTGCCCTGTTGTTTTCTTTATTTGTTTTGATTTAGGTTTGAGGATAGATTTATAGATGGGAGACAAATGATGTCTGAGACCTCCAATTCTGTTCAAGGAAGGATGCTCTTTCTTGACAAAAATAGCCTCTTTAACTCCCCTCTCAAAGCAGTTCTTTTCTCTGGCCAAGATCTGGACCTCACTGTCCTCAAAGGAGTGGCCTGTGGCTTTTAGGTGGAGATGTACGGCAGACTGAGGTCCTTTTAGGTGGAGATGTACGGCAGATTGAGGTCCTTTTAGGTGGAGATGTACGGCAGATTGAGGTCCTTTTAGGTGCAGATGTACGGCAGACTGAGGTCCTTTTAGGTGCAGATGTACGGCAGACTGAGGTCCTTTTAGGTGCAGATGTATGGCAGACTGAGGTCCACTCTGGCTCTCTCGTCTGTGTTGGTACATCCTCTTGTGAAGTGTAGCGCTCACTGCAGTCTTCTCTACACTGAATGGAGTAGACCACATTGTTTTGTTTGTGGCTCGGTGTTTTGTCGTTTGGGTGGACCATTTTCTATCTTTAAGTGTTTGTGGGTTTGAAATAGACTGGGATTTCATGTTGTCTGAAGATCCTCTGTAGTTTTTCAGAAACGTCAGCCAGGTAAGGAATAGTTACACCTTCTGAGTAAATAAAGCTGTGGTTGAGCTGAGCTGTGGTTGGCTGGAGAAGAGCAGGGAGAGAATCTTCTGAATCAGTCAATCATACAGTGTTAACTCCATTAAAATACAGAGAGATATCTTTATGGATTCACCAGACAACTAGACATCACATTCTAAAATGAAATAACATTCCAAAAGTACATCTAGGGCTGTAGTCAGCTAAAGAAATTCTTGGTCAACTACAAGATGTCCTGTCGAGCAATTAATCCACTAAAATGGAGCTTGGCAAAAACAATCCGAACTATTCTGATTTGACCGTGTATCTGAGCCAAACTGCGCACAAGACTACAACTGCAGGGGACTTCATGGAACATAGGGCTGGGTGATATGGGGATAAAAATGTGATGATCTGCTTTTTGCTCAAAGACAAGTTAGGGTTGTCAAAAATATTGAAAATTAGGCACTAATCAATACTAAACTAGTACTGAAACTAGACACTCATTTGAGCAGGTATCGATACTGAAAAAATCACATTCAGAGGACAGAAATGAACCTTTCTTGAAGCTTCAGAATGATCTTGAGCTGTTTTAGAAGAGCATATAGACAAGTATACGCCCATGGACCCCTATTGAACCTACCTGGAACACTGAGGGATTACACAGATATAAGGACACATGGGAATAGAAAAGAAAGTATTTTGATTTATGAAGATATTGGAATCATATCGAGAATTGTGTCTATTTCACAATATTGTGACTACATTAGTATCGAACTCTAATAGAAATACATGTGTAGTTTAAAACAGAAGGTGGGGCTTTCTGACATTTTTTAATCCAACAGAATCACTTCTTTGGGGTCATGCAGATTCCATCCTCCGTTCTTTGTATTTCACACAAATAACAGAGCAGCTTTTCATCAATGATTCAGAATATAGAGCCAGATAATGAAGCAGCCACAATCAGAGGTCATTCAGGCTGTTTCAAAGGCTGCGTCAGAGCAAGAAATTAAATTATTATTGTTGTTATGCTGGTTTGGACCAGGCCAGTTCAGACGGCTTTATTACGGCATCTCTCAGTAATTCCTTGTTTAGCTGCAGTGACAGTTTCATTCTATAGTGTCGGTGAACGTGGATGTGTAATACTGTTTTTCATTAAAGTCCTACTGTGTCACTTTTTAACTATAAAAATGATTTCACTTGGATGTTTTTATTGCACTGAAAAACATGTGTCCTTACTGGCCGACAGTAGCCCTGATAACATGACGACGTCATGCCAACGTTGGGCCAACGTATGTGTATACGTTGGGCCAACGTTGGCAGTTGACGTTGGGCCAACGTCATTTTGCTCATTGGCAAGTGGTTGGGCCAACGTCATCAAAAGACGGTTGGCTAGACGTTGGCAGTTGACGTTGGCCCAACGTTAGCAGTTGACGTTGGGCCGACGTCATTTTGCTCATTGGCAAGTGGTTGGGCCAACGTCATCAAAAGACGGTTGGCTAGACGTTGGCAGTTGACGTTGGGCCAACGTTAGCAGTTGACGTTGGGCCGACGTCATTTTGCTCATTGGCAAGTGGTTGGGCCAACGTCATCAAAAGACGGTTGGCTAGACGTTGGCAGTTGACGTTGGGCCAACGTTAGCAGTTGACGTTGGGCCGACGTCATTTTGCTCATTGGCAAGTGGTTGGGCCAACGTCATCAAAAGACGGTTGGATAGACGTTGGCCCAACGTCTACCCAACTATTAATTAGGCTTTTTATATACTGTATATATTGTACTACTAAATTGCATACTTTATGGAAAGTAATCACAGGTGAACAGTGCATGTAGGTTTTGTTGCAGTATTGCAACATTTATTGATAATACTTGAATTCATGTACACACATATTATCAAAATATAATGTTCAAGGGTGGTTCTTAATTACAATGTACAAAAAATGTTACCAAAATATATTGCTGAAGGCTGATTTACAACAGAAAAAGTTAACTACATTTCAAATGCATTAAAATGCACTACAAGTTTCTGTGTACCTATATAAGTAGATGGAAATAAATGTAATGAGATCAACTTCTGAAAGTAAAAATAAAATACTAACAACATGTCAAAACATACCTGAACAATCATGAGAAATCATAGCACCAAAACATAGCATATTTTCATACTTTTATCAACTAAACACACCCTAACTATGCATACACCGTGCGTGTGCCAGCACTGGATGGAATTACTAACAAAATAACAACCAAAATTACGAACCCAAATCTTAGACAATATATCTAAAGTGAATTTCAAATACAAGCCGATAAACCACGTGGGACAAAATCCAGTTGGAAAATGGATAATTAGTCAATATTCAGTGAGTAATCTAGCACTTTTCACGGGTGACGGCACATACTTGAAAACCGATGGGATGTAGTCAGGTGAAAGCGGGTTGTCACTCTTTTTACCTAGGACACAAAATAAGTAACGTCAAGTAAAGAAACCACTAAGATTACACTGAGAAAAAATATTCACTATTCAACGATACAGGCAGTTTAAAATGTTGTGATGTCACATGAATGCAATCCATTAGCTAATACGTTTTTAGGTCTGGACATTAACCACCGTAGTGAGGTTTATATCGCCAACTAGACTGGGTTGGTAGATTAGGTTGAGGATGTTTCGGCTCGTCCGACTGAAATACAATCCACCCAGTTTAGTCGGTGATATTTATTGTCCAAAACAATAACTATCAGCACCATTTAAGATAATATTAAATGTATAATGTTTACGTGAAATTACCTGATATGAAATGGTCACTGCATAAGCGAAATCCATTAGGTGACGGGTTCCAACGCTCGGTTTTCTTCAGCGCGCTTCTTGTCCGTTTTATCGCAGAAATCCATTTTCCCCTCCGAGCTGGATCTTTGGGAATGCGATAAAAGGCTTTATCTTTAACTTGTCCTCGGTGGTTTGTACATCCAGGGGCACAGCATGAGTCTACCATCGTTGTAAGCTGGAAGTTTTGTAGGCTAGTTAGTTAGTTTGTTTACAATAATTCCTGCCAAGATGGCGCCCGGTGGTGCATGCTGGGATAGCGTGACGCCATCTCCCGGAGCTCTATTGAAACGAATTGTCATTACAAACGTCGGCTCGACGGTCGCGCCAACGTCGTTAACCTGTGTCAGATATGACGGAATACCGAAAAATCGCGAACTTCAAACAACGTCGGTTCGACGTTGCGTTGCGTCGTGTAGACGTCGGCTCGACGTCTAAGATTATACGTCGGCAACGCCGACGTCGGCAAGACGGATCAATGTTTTCAGGGAGCTCAGCTGGTCAGAGCACTGATCTGAAGGTTGCAGTTTGAATCCCGCTCTCAACTTAAACCTCATTGGTTGAGTGCTGTTGTTGTGTCCTTGGGCAAGTCACTTAACCCACCTCGCCCCTAGTGTCTACGTACACTGGTGTGTGAATGGGTGTATGAATGAGTGAGTGGTTCTTTCATGTAAAGTGCCTTGAAGGTGGAAAAGTGGTGTATAAAAATGTGATCATTTACCACTTGGCCTGAAGGAAGGCCTCCTCCTGCTCCTGAAATGTTCCTATAATATTCCTCAATATGGCATAAAATGGAGAATGTTCCAGCGTGACTTTAACTTTCTATTTCCATAGCAAAGAAAATTATATTCAGTCAACTGGACAAAGGTTTGACTTGAATAGATTTGACTACATAGTTTATAAAATCAAGCACTGAAGGTCCATCCAACTAAAATCATTTTTCATTATGGGTGTTTTTATTGCACTGAAAACTTATAAATCATGAATATTTTGCATCTCCACACGCCACTATAATGTTCCACAGTATGGCATAAATCTGTCTGCAAGGAGAAAGTTCCACAGTATGGTTTTAACTTTCCATGGAACCATGCCGGTGACGTGCCACCTCCAGAATGTTACATACTGTATCTTTAAAGAAGCATCACGTCATTGTAAGTCACAAGGCTCAAGTCCAAGTCAAGTCAGAGTCACTGGGTTCAGGTCCAAGTCGAGTCCCAATTCTTAGACCATTTGATCAAGTTGACTTTAGTTTTGTTTTTGTTTTTTTTGAAGGGACAAGGTAAAGAGACTTCACACTCACCATGTTTTCTGCAGTCTCTGATTTGCATGAATGAATTATACAACAGCCAATCAACAATATGAACAGGGAGTCAAGTCTCAAGTCATCAAAAAAGTTCCTCAGTCCTCCTTTAATATGTGCTCTGTGTGTGTACTGGCCTCACGCAGTATTACATGACTCCCCGTTCAGAGTACACTTCAGAAAACGCCATAGTAACACACAAACACCTCTGAGCTTGTATCTACACAGCCTGTCCTCCTCCTCTCCTCTCCCCACCCACTCTCCTCTCCTCTTCTCTCTCTTCCTCCCTCTCTTCTCTCCTCCTCCCTCTCTTCGCTCCTCTTTCCTCTCACCCTTTCCTACTCCCCACCTCCTCTCCTCCTCCTTCTCTCCTCTCCCTCTCCCCCTCCCTCTCCTCATGCTCCCTCTCCTCATCCTCCCTCTCCTCCTCCCTCTCTCCCCTCTCCTCATCCTCCCTCTCCTCATCCTCCCTCTCCTCCTCCCTCTCTCCTCTCCTCCTCCCTCTCCTCCTCCTCCCTCTCTCCTCTCCTCCTCCCTCTCCACCTCTCCTCCTCCCTCTCCTCTCCTCCTCCTTCTCCTCCTCTTCTCCTCCCTCTCCTCTCTCCTCCTCCCTCTCCTTTCTCCTCCTCCCTCTCCCCCCTTCTCCTCCCTCTCTCCTCCTCTCCTCCTCCCTCTCCTCTCCTCCTCCTTCTCCTCCTCTTCTCCTCCCTCTCCTCTCTCCTCCTCCCTCTCCTTTCTCCTCCTCCCTCTCCCCCCTTCTCCTCCCTCTCCCCCCTTCTCCTCCCTCTCCTCCTCCTCCCTCTCTCCTCCTCCCTCTCCTCTCCTCCTCCCTCTCCTCTCCTCCTCCCTCTCCTTTCTCCTCCTCCCTCTCCCCCTCTCCTCCTCCCTCTCCTCCTCCTCCCTCTCTCCTCCTCCCTCTCCTCTCCTCCTCCCTCTCCTCTCCTCCTCCCTCTCCTTTCTCCTCCTCCCTCTCCACCTCTCCTCCACCCTCTCCTCTCTCCTCATCCCTCTCTCCTCCTCCTCCTCTCCCCCTTCTCCTCTCCTCTCCTCTCTCTCCTCCCACCTCTCCACCTCCCTCTTTCCTCCCTCCTCTCTCCCTCTCTCCTCTCCTCCCTCCCCCTGTCTGCATGACAAAGCTCCGTCTTTGTGAGACATGTGCTCTTTGACATGAGCTGTGTTGTGTTTGTGTAGAGCAGCCCTGGTTCCAACATGTGTCTCTCTGCTCGGATGAATTATTAAACACAGAACAAACCGGAGCACACACAGACACTGACAGAGAAGAAGAAGAAGAAGAAGAAGAGAGAGGGACTACGGGGACACACGAGGACCAAAACTCCTCCACATGAGAAGAAGCTACGAGGAGATGGAGAGAAAGTGACATAAGGGTGGAGTAGATAAAACTTTAAAGCAGGTCTGTTCTGCAAAATCAACTTTTCTGAGCTTTTAAAGGTCTTATATTACATAAAATGGATTCTTGTGAGGTTTAAGCCATGTTTTAATGTTGTTACCTCATCAGAAACATACGTGAAGTTGTGTTTTGTTTCATTCACACATGTTTGAGTAATCATGTGTTATTAGTCTGTCTACATCACCAAAGAGTGATTTCAGTTTGAGAGAAGAACTCAGCCTAAATCTGCAGGGTTTGTGTGTTAAACATGTGTGAATGTAAAAAAAAACAAAAAAAAACAAAACACAACTCGGGGTCATTATAACACGATTTAAAGCTCACAAGAGTCAATTGTGTTTAATATAGGACCTTTAATGCAGCTCAATGCTCAGATATAATAATAATAATAATAATAATAATAATAATAATAATAATAATAATAATAATAATAATAATAGTAAAGTAAATAAATAAATAATCCCCACCAACCCGTCCTAGTGGCTAGCCGATTGATTCGAGAGTGAACAAGAAGATGGAGATGACTTTTTAAAATAACTTCTAATATAACTTTGTACATAGATACTGTAAAAAATATACTACCTGCGTTAATCGTGATAAAATCAATATTCAATAATCAATAATCTATTGTGATCTTGCATATCACCCACCCCTTCTAGACGGACTTTAAAAGCAATTTGAGGACTTCCTGCTTGGAAAGATGCCAATTTAAGTAACACACAACTCTTTATTATAATTAACTTGATAAAATAATAATAATAATAATAATAATAATAATAACAATAATAATAATAATAATAATAATAATAATATTAATAATAATAATAATAATAAAAATAAATAAATAAATAAATGATAAAAAAAAATAGGCTGATCCTTCAGCTACAAAGTCCTGACCAATAATATTTTTGTGTGCAATCCCATGTGGTCTTATATCTGTGTACTCCTTCAGTGGTCCAGGTAGGTTCCATAGTGGTCCATGGGTGTATACTAGTCTATGTGCTCTTATACTTGCTCTGATACAGCTCAAGATCATCTAAAGCTTCAGGAAAGCTTCATTTCTGTTCTGTGATTGGACTGTTTTAGTACCTGCTCAAATATCTAGTATCGATTCTAGTGTCAGCATCAGTTAGTATCTGATTTTCCATACTTTTGACAACCCTAACAGCTGCTGATGTGGAGATAAGTTCTTGAACATTGTGCACTGAAGGACGGGTCAACAACAGACATTATACGCCCCATCTGGGACAGGAAATGCCTCTATAACCTTAAAAGACCTTGGCACAGTGTGGGTTTGACATTAAGCTCTTTTCCGAGTACTTGATCTATACCACCAGGAGATCATCATTATATATCTTGGTCATTGAAAAGCACAATATTGATTTAAAAAATCTTTCTAATCGAAATGGGACCAGTAGCCTCCTGTTCTAAACTGCAGAGCTGAGAAGAGAGGCCAGGAGCAGATATTTATTTCATTCTTTTTTCTTAAGAGGGGGTATTTGACTTCTATGGATATTAACTGCTAACACATAACATATTTAGATCACCATGTTACCTTTTGTCATTTACATATTAATCCATACCTAGCATTTTAAGCCTACATTTCCAAGGCTCAAAATGGTATGTACCACCTTGTGATGTCATGAAGTGGTAGTTTTTAACGTGACAGCTCCTTTTACCTTCAGTTCAGAAGAGATTCCAGGCCTGAAATCATCCAAATGATTCTAATGAAGGTGTATGGAGTTTAAAAGCACAGTGGAGCACTTCCTGTGTTACTACATGACATCACAAGGTGGAACAGAGTGTTTTCCATTTGAGAGAAGAACCCTGCCTAAATATGCAGGGTTTGTGTGTTAAACGTGTGTGAATAAAACAAAACACAAATATGTTTGTGATGAGAAAACAACTTTAGAACATAGATCAGAAAATAGTGTCATATTTAAACACAACATGATTTTTATCACCATACATAATAGAAACAGAAATGTTCACTCCAGCTATAGTAGTTGTGTCCTTGGGCAAGGCATTTCACCCATCTTTGAATGTTGTGGGCGATTGACTAGTGCGGTCGGTGAGGCTGTGGGCAGGTTGGCAGTGTAACTTGCTTCAAAAGCCAAGGTCGTTCATCACTATGTTTTATACTCAGAGGCAGACAGGACACAGAAGTCTTGTTTTGACCATGAGAGCTGCTTGTGAAGGTGCTGTATCACGCAAAATGGACTCTTGTGAGATTTAAGCCATATTAGAATGTTTTTACTTCCTCAAAAACAGACCTGGAGTTGTGTTTTGTTTCATTCACACGTTTGAGTAATCCTTTATTATTAGTCTGTCTACATCTCCAAAGCTCAAAATGCTCCGTTCCACATTGTGACGTCATGAAGCGGTAGTTTTTGAGTTAGCAGCTCCTTTTTACCTTATGTTAAAAACACAGTGGAGCTCTTCTTGTATTACCACATGACATCACAAGGTGTTTTCTGTTTAAGAGAAGAACTCAGCCTAAACATGCAGGATTTGTGTGTTAAACATGTGTGAATGAAACATGGTATGTTTTTGATGAAGAAACAACATTTTAACAGATCAGAAAATATCCTAATATGGGCTCTTTAAGGTAGAAATCAATAATCAGGAGGTGCACTGTTAGCATGTCATTGCTTGTTACTCTCTGGCTTCTGAAAGTTGTGAAAAGTTTACCTTTTACCTTTAGTTCAGTAGAAATTGACAATTCCATGGCTGAAACTATCCAAATTATTCTAGTAAAAACAGTGGAGCACTTCCTGCATTTTCTCATAACATCACAAACTGGAACAGTGTGTTTTCAGTTTGAGAGAAAAACTCAATCTAAATATGCAGAATTTGTGCGTTAAACATGTGTGAATGAAACAAAACACAACTCCAGGTATGTTTGTGATGAGAAAACATAATCACAAATAGGAAAATAAATAGTAATATGGTCCCTTCAAGGTGGAAATGAAACCGCTGCATGCCGTCTACATCGACTTATAACACATTTTATTGTTCAATAATCAAAACTCAACTCTGGCTTCTGAAAGCTGTGAAAAGCTCTTATAAACTCATCATGGTGAATAATTGGGATGAATAAACTAGTTCTGTCTTTCACAGTTTTAAGAAAGTAAAAAATACTTTTAAAGGTAAAGCACCTTCAAAAACTGACTCTTGCTAGTTTAAACCATGTTATAATCCTGTCACCTCCTCAAAACCATCACTGGAGTTGTGTTTTAAACAAAAAATGTTCATTTTGTCTTCTTGTGTACTTTAACTTCTTGAGTTCTTTTTTAAAGACAATACAGTAACGTGTATTTACCTTGTTGACATGTTTCATCTGCTAGCTGCAAGCCAGTCAGGAAGACTCACCAGAACACAAAAAGACAAATCCGCCAAACCAGTGTAAAAGAAATAACCACATTATGAATTGGGACGGGGCACGGGTCATTGGATCGGAAAACAACAAGTTCAAACTTTGGATTAAGGAGGACAGTGAAATCAGGAAACGAGGCACGGACAGAATTAACCGTGATGACGGATCGTTCCTCCTTTCACACACCTGGGACACCCTCCTCCAGAGAGCACCGGGCGACGGGAGTCGTGGTCAGTCTGAGCGACCTGCCAGATCCATCAGGCTGACCACGCCTACAGGAAGTAACAACAGCTGACCACGCCTACAGGAAGTAGCAACAGCTGACCACGCCTACAGGAAGTAACAACAGTTGTTATACGACACGTCACCACCAATACCGGTGACAGTTCTGAAGATGCAGCAGCCGAAACATGTCAACAAAGTAAATACACGTTACTGTATTGTTGTGTAGTTGTATAGTTGTGTTTTGTTTCATTCACACATGTTTGAGTAACTCTTTATTGTTAGTCTGTCTACATCTCAAAAGGTCAAAATGCTCTGTTCCACCTTGTGATGTCATCAAGTGGCAGTTTCTCACGTTAGTTGCTGCCTTTTACCTTTAGTTCAGTAGAGAGTGGGAATTCTAGGTTATTCTAGTGAAAGTGTATGGAGTTTGAAAACACTGTGGAGCACTTCCTGAATTACTGAGAGAAGAACTCAGCCTAAATATCCAGGATTTGCGTGTGAAACAAAACTCCAGGTATGTTTTCGATGAGGAAACGTTATCACAGATCAGAAAATAGTGTAAAATGGGCTCTTTAAGTGCTGTATAAGATGAAATCCTCAAGTGGTCCATGAAGCATTTATCTGTTATCAGCAAGTTACCGGAATAGCCACGCAGCCAACTCGCCGTTTTAGTTTCATTTATTTATTTTTTTACATGGAAAATTTAGGAAACAGAATCCCCAATGGACTACACTGCATCATCCTTATCTGAAAATAGAATTCCACACTTGAAAAATGGAGAGGCCGGCCGGGTACAATTCTCAGCGGCGCAAACCCATATCACCCGGAGTCTGCGAAAACAAACCGCTGTAAGATTTATTGGAGATGATAGGGCATCTGGCGCATCCGTCACGGTCGAGATGACATGTGGGATGCGTCCATGAACCTGCCGAGTGAAGTCCAGCTGTCCCCCGTGGCCAGAGAGGCGTCCGCGTGGGCCTGTCCGTGGCTGTCTCGCGCTCCCAGCATGCATCTGGGCCGGGAGGGGGGGACATTAATCCAGGAGGGAGTCAGGAAAAGAACAAACACTACTGAGTCTGCCTCATGGGAAATACTGGTCAGTTAGAGAGAGGAGAGAGGGAAAGAAGGAGAGAGGGGCAGGAGGTAGAAAAGAGAGAGAGAGCAATAGATAGAGAGAGGGAGGAGGTAGAAGAGAGAAACAGAGAGCGAGGGACAGGAGGTAGAAAAGAGAGAGAGAGTGAGGGAGAAGAGAGAGAGGAGGTAGAAAAGAGAGAGAGAGCAATAGATAGAGAGAGAGGAGGTAGAGAAAGAGAGTGAGGGAGAGGAGTTAAAAAAGAGAGAGAGAAAGAGTGAGGGAGAAGAGGGAGATAAGGTAGAAAAGAGAGAAAGCAATACATAGAGAGAGAGAGAGAGAGAGAGAGAGGAGGTAGAAGGGAGTGAGAGAAAGAGGGAGAGGAAATAGAAGAGAGACGAGGTAGAAGTAGAAGAGAGAGAGATGAGGTAGAATAAGAGACAGTGAGAGGAAGAGAGAAAGAGAGAGAGCGAGGGAGAGGCATTAGACGAGAGCGCAAGAGATAGAGAGAGGAGGTAGAAGAGAGAGAAAGAAAGAGTGAGAGGAGGCAGAAGAAAGAGAAAAGAGGTAGAAGAGAAAGAGATAGCAAGAGGGTGTTTTACTCATTGGATCTGACATTGTGATGCTAATGCTAACAATAATATACCACCAAATACAGGAGCCAAACTCCATTATTTGTCATTAGCATTAGCCCAGAAGTAGCAAATTGTGACAAATAATTGTGGGGAGGCAGTAGCTCTGGTAGTGCTCGTCCACTGATCCACAGGTTGGCGGAGCAATTCCAGCTTCCACAGATGAATGCTGTTGTTGTGTCCTTGGGCAAGACACTCAGCCCACCTTGCTCCCAGTGTTTGTGTACACTGGTGTGTGAATAGGTGAGTGGTTTCTTAACGTAAAGCGCTCTGAGTGCCTTAAAGGTGCAAAAGTGCTATACAAGACTGTGACAATTTACCATTTTAGATTAGACTTTAATGTCTTTGTCCAAAATACAACAAAACCTCGATGGAGCAAAACTACAACAGATTTTCAAGAAGGTTTCAGATGATGTCAACCAAAACATTTATGTGAAGCCAAACTAGAATAAAAAAAAAAAAAAAAAATCACCAATATGTATGTTGTTTTCTATGTCTATTCCACATGCTAACTTTGAATACTAACTTTACAGTTTCTAGCATAATCCCCACCCTGCGTCCGTAACACTTGTATCACAGCGGCCTTTCTTCTTCTCTTTCTTTAACACTGTGTTGTGATCAGTGCACTGAGACTGCCACATAGTTTAGTGCTTTACCTCAGGGCATGAATCTGCTAACTGCCACTGAGCTGAAACTTCTCCAGCACCACCGAGAGAACTGCATTTTTCAAAACAAAGTCAGAGCTGAATAGACTAGCACATGTAGCACTCAGAGTGATGGGAGTAAAGAACACCCATCATAACAACAGATATTTGATGAGACTGTCATTGGACCCTCTCAAGTCTTACACTCCCACTATGAGCTGCTCCTGTCCAGACACTGCTATAGGCGTCCAATAAAAATATGAGCCTAAACTGGTATGAAAACTCATTCCCCTTATATCAGTGAACCTTCTGAATTCAGGCCATAGAGGAGAGTGGTGCTGCTTTATGGAGTTTATAGTATTGTATTCGTTTAATGTCTATGTCTTGTTCTATGTCTTATGTGTATTTTTGTATGTAGCAGCTTGTGTGTCCAAGACAAATTTCCTTCAGGATAAATAAAGTAATCTTGAATCATAAAACTGCACTGAAACATCTTCAACTGCACCGAGAAAACTGAATTTGCCACTGCGCTAAAACGTCTCCAACTCCACTGAGAACACTACATTTGATACCGTGCAGAAACTTTTTTAACTTTACCCAAAGATCTGCATTTTCTACCCAGCTGAAATGTGTCCAACTCCATAGGGAGAACTGCATTTGCCACTGCACTGAAACTTCTCAAATTCCACAGAGGGAATTGCATTCTCCACTGTGCTGAAACCTGTACAACTCCAGGCCATACCAGCTTGTCAAAGCCTGATCCCGTAAGATCTCAGAAGCTCAGCATGTCCAGGCCTGGTTAGTACTTGGATGGGAGACACTGGGAACACCAGGTGCCACAGTCATTGTGTCCTTGGGCAAGATGCATAACCCACATTGCCTAGTATGCAAGTGGTGTGTGAGTGAGTGATGGTGGTGGTTGGAGGGGCCGATAGCGCAGATTGGCGCCTCTTTTCCATCAGTCTGCCCCAGGGCAGCTGTAGCTACAATAGTAGCTCATCATCACCGGGTATGGGGTGAATGAATAATGATCTGTAAAGTGTCTTTGTGACACTGTGAAAAGCGCTATACAAATAAAAACTTCCTTCCTTCGTTCCTTACTTACAGCACCAAGCTTTTCAACAAGCCACACGCCTCTCCAACTCCACCCAGAGAACTGTATTTACCACTGAGCTAAAACTTCTCCAATTCTACCCAGAGAATTGCACGCACCACTGAGCTAAAATGTTTCCACTTCCACTGCATTTGTTACTGAGCTGAAACTTCTCCAACTCCATCCAGAGAACTACATTTGCCACTGAGCCAAAACTTCTCTAACTCCACCCAGAGAACTGCTTTTGGCACCAAGCTGAAACTTTTCAACAAGCCACACCCCTCTCCAACTCCACCCAGAGAATTGTATTTACCACTGAGCTGAAACTTCTCCAATTCTACCAAGAGAACTGCATTTACCACTGAGCTGAAACTTTTCCAGCTCCATCCAGAGAACTACATTTGTTCCCAAGCTAAAACTTCTCCAACTCCATCCAGAGAACTGCATTTGCCTTCACCCTCTCTCCTCTTTTTCAGACTGACGGACATGTTTTTATATAAGAAGTGCCATATATGGAGAGGGATTTAGCATTTGATTTTGTTTGCTCAGAGCTGCGCCTCAAAAGCTGTCTCGGGTCTAGTTTCGCTATCAGAATCCAATCCCTCTGAAACGACATGACACTTCTCGCGCAGCTGTGGCGTCGTGATGCTATCTCCAGCTCAGATCAGTATCTACACATCGTGTTGTAGTCCTGAAAAGGATTCTCTAACTTATAAACTTGTGATACTAGTTCAGAGCTATACGTTCTTCTTCTTTTCTTCTCATTGCAGATATGATGGTGTCACAAGTTTTGCATTTCAGTTACTCAATTACGTTCACTATAACGAAGAATAATTTAGTATAAACAAGTACGTAATCAACTGTCATTAATAGCAGTGGTGGAAAAGGTACTCAAAGTGTTGTGTTACTCAAAGGTGCATTGTGTAAATTTTCTGGTGGAAAGCCTGTCAAATGCTTTTCTCCATGGAGATGTTATTGCTTTGTCTGGAATGTATGTATCACAGTATGGCATTAAACCTTTCTATCTTCATGGAGACCAAACCAGACCAAGTTACAGGTCAGATTTGTGGAAAGGTGACCCCGCTCACAGTCAGAATGCCTGATTTTCTAGGTATTTTTGAGCTTTAAAACCACCTGTAATTTAATAAATGTAAAGTAGAGCTGTTTAATGTCACACTGTGGAACATTCCAGACAGAGCAATGACATTTCCATAGAAACAAACAGATGACAGACCCAACAAAAAGTTACATAGTGCACCTTTAAGCAATAAAAAGATGTAATGAAATAAATACAAAATATATTTAATGCCATAAAGTGAGACATTTCAGACGTACCTCGTTCGAAATGACACAATGCGGATGAAGTGTCTTGCCCAAGGACTCAACAAAAACAAGACCCTGCTAGCTGTCTTGCAAGAGGAAAATGAACCAGAGAAAAGCTGCTACGGCTAGAAATATTAGATGCTTTACTGGCTATTTGAAACTGAAATTATTAAAACAACTCCGTAGAAGGTAGGGTTAGGTGAAGTTCTCTTAGCATAAGATATAAAATGAAATAGAATAGACTGTCTTTAATATCTCTCAAGGCTGAAATGCATTTTTAGCTCACCACATAAAACAGCATAAATAAGAGCAGCAGTAGCTCTAGTAACATACATTAAGTACAAAATAAAACAATCATTTTTGTGGCTCAAACATTTAAAGGTTCATTGTGTAACTTTTCCGGTGGAGGGTCCATCAAATGCTTTTCTCCATGGCGGTATTAAGCCTTTCTATCTTCATGGAGACCAAACCAGACCAAGTTACAGGTTAGGTCTATGGAGAAGTCACCCCCGTTCAGTCAGACCGCCTGTTTTTCTAGGTATTTTGAAGCTGTAAAACCACCTGTAATTAAATACATGTAAGATAGAGCTGTTTAATGTCATACTGTGGAACATGCCAGGCAGAGCAGTGACATATCCATAGAAACAAGCAGGTAATGGACCCCAAGTGCACTTTTAAGTCTGTATCACAATACAATCTGATGCTATTGAGGTAGAATTACTTAAATTTACAGTAAAAAGTTCTGCTTATGATCAGTTGGGCCAATTCAGAGGACTGAGGGCCAACAAAAATGAGTCTGAGGGCCGCATTAGACCCCTGGGCCATAATTTGGACGTCCTTGTTTTATTTCATGCTTTTGTGCATTTATGGAGAATTGTCATGTGGGAGTATGGGTGATGTAGGCTTGTGGGCGGAGCCTTGGACAGAATCTTAAAGCTAACTGTAATGAGGGTTTGAATAGGGCCCAGGAGAGATCGTCAAATTACTCAAACATGCATGGATGATTTCTAAAACCACTTTAGGCATGTTTTTGATGAAGGGGCAATTTTATAACATGGTAGAAAGTTTCAAAAAGTTCATTCAGCGTAGTACCCTCTCTTCGAAATGTCTGCTCTACTCAATCCAGCGAAGCCAAATAAGTTCATCTAACTTCTCAACCTCTTCACTCGCCCGAAGTTAAACAATCTTCAAATTGAGTTCATAATTAGCGTTACATAAAGTGTTATTTTCGATGAAGAATCCATTATGGGTGATTACTTCACGAGAAAATTGGGACATTAGCGCATCAGGTCGTTAAGTCTGTTTGGGTTCCAGGGATGTTTTGGATATTTCCCAGAGTTCATTAAGAAGGGCACGATGATGATTGACATTTCGCTAAAACACAAGTAGGAGCAGATGGGGGAGACAAACTTTGAGCCAGTTGTTTATCCAGCCTCACAATGTGGGGACAACAACAAGCAGCCATGCCAGATTTCCCCCTCCCCAGACACTTCCTCCAATGTCAGTCTAAACACGTGCAGAGATGGAGTGCAAAAGAAGTTGGATTCTTAAAAGTCTGTACGGTATTACTTTGGAATAGCGAGCAAGTAGTTTATTAAGAATGATTCAGGCTTAATAACTACTTAATTTAAGTATTATTACACTATTATGCTATTTTCTGATCTATGTTATAATGTAGTTTCCTCATCGCAAACATCATGTTGTGTTTTGTTTCATTTACACATTTTTAACACACAAATCCTGCATATTTAGGCTGAGTTCATCTCTCAAACAGATAATACTCAGTTCTACCCTGTGATGTCATGTGGTAATACAGGAAGTGCTCCACTGTGTTTTTAAACACCACACACCTTCACTAGAATCATTTGGATGATTTAAGTCCTGGAATTGCCAATCTCTGCTGAACAAAAGGTAAAAGGAGCTGTTAACTTGAAAACTACCGCTTCATGACATCACAAGGTGGAGCAGAGCATTTTGAGCTTTGGAGACAGACTAATAATGCAGGATTACTCAAACATGTGTGAATGAAACAAAACAGAACTCTAGGTCCGTTTTCTGGGGAGGTAACAACATTGTAACATGGCTTAAAGCTCACAAGAGTCAGTTTTGTGTATCATAGAACACAAGAGTCAAACACGTCATAATATAGAACATCAGGACGTCAGAACCTTTAGTGGCACAGGGGGAATAGCGATTGCCCATTATCTAGAAGGTTGATAGTTGTGACCTCACGACATCTGGTTAATTAAAGTTGTTCAGAATATTGTTAATGTCTGGGCCAATCTACTTTGTAATAGTTTAGAAGGTTTCATAATGTTTCAACTGTTTTCATAAAAAGCAGTTCATCTGTTACATGTAGTAAGTTAACTGTTTGGAACTAAACAGCATTTTTCAGTCCCTGCTCTAGTATCAGTTAATATTGAATATCTGCAGATACCAAAATCCAAAATATCAACATTGGTATTGGAACTGAAAAAGCTCTACCATTGCATCCCTTGCTGAAATCCCGTCGGTTTAAACCTAAATGCCTCTCTGATCTGAACGGTCACTACCTAAACCCCAGCACCTGCAGCCAGTGAGGGAATTCTGGAGGTTCTAAAATTTCACGTCGCCTCAAATTGCAAACACTATTTCCATATTTGTAACTTTGAGATTGTATTTCTCAGAATTCAAGCTAGCCTTAATACCTCTCTGTACATCGGCATTAACTGTTATCGCAAACACACAAAATGGCGGCACACATTTCCTGGAAAGCGTTGAAATCTGCTGTTAAATATTGACTTTCTATTCCGCATTCTCTCTGTGCCTATGCGGTAAGCCCACACCAGCATAAACACAGAATAATACCGTGCCCCCAGCCTATATTTTAATAGGGAGTCCGCAGTGAGAGCAAGGTAACACTAGATAGCTTAGAGGTAATCCTTATGAAGCATGGATATATTCACTGCGTACCGCATATAATCCCGCCTGGTTTTAAATAGGAGATGGCTGTATGGAAGAAAAAATGAATCTTTTTTTTTTTTTTTTTTTTTTTTCAAATGTATTCCCGTGCTGAAAAAATATGACAGTTCAGATAACATGTAAGGGGTTTTAGAGGTCATACTTTAAACGAAAGCTGTGTTAAAGGGTCCATATTACGCCATTTTCTCATCTGTTAGTTATAATCCTGTTTCCTCATCACAAACACACCTGGAGTTGTGTTTTGTTTCATTCACACATGTTTGAACACACAAACCCTGCATATTTAGGCTGAGTTCTTCTCACAACACTTTGTTTCACATTATGATGTCATGTGGTGGTGATACAGGAAGTGCTCCAGTGCGTTTTGAAACTCCATACACCTTCACTAGAATCATTTGGATAATTTCAGTTGAGGAATTGCCACTTATTACTGAACTAAAAGGAGCTGTTAACTTGAAAACAACCACTTCATGACATCACAAGATGGAACAGAGCATTTTGAGCTTTGGAGATATAGACAGACTAATAATAAAGGATTACTCAAACATATGTGAATGAAACAAAACACAACTCCAGGTCTTTTTTTTTTTTGAGGAGGTAACAACATTGGAACATTCCCTAAAGCTCACAAGAGTCAATTTTGCGTAATATTTGACCTTTAAAGTGCACATGACGTGTTTTCGTGTTTTTTTTTTTTATTCGGAATTGGTTTGGTGTGGTAAATATTTCTCGTGGTTATACATGAGTTAAGTGGCAGTTTGTGTGAAAGAAAAGTACAAAAATACAAAAGCAGCACTGAGTTCTAAAACTGAATGCCTCTACTTTACAGTTTTGTATTATGTTTTTGTATATTTATGGAGATTTGTCGTGTGGGAGCATGGGTGACTTAGGCTTGTGGGCGAAGCTTTGCACAGAATCTTACAGCTAACCGAGGAGGGTTCAAACAGGGCCCAGGAGAGATCACTAAATTACTCAAATATGCATGGACGATATCCAAAACCTTGTCAGGCATATTTTGGACATAACATGGTTGAAAGCAAAAAAAAGGCAATGTAGCTTAATGGAAATTGCAACATTTTTTATACAGCGCTTTTCCACTTTCAAGACTCAAAGTGTTTTTGTTTTTTTTTTACATCAAGGAACCCCTCACCCTTTCACACACACATTCACACATCAGCGTACGCAGACACTAGGGGCAAGGTGGGCTAAGTGTCTTGCCCACAGCAGTAGTCAACTGTGGGAGCTGGACTCTCACCGCTAACCAGTGGGTCAGTGGATCTGACCGCTCAACAAATGAGGTTTACGTCGAGAGCTGGATTCAAACCGCCAACCTTCAAATCAGATGATGAACACTCCCACTCGTTTAAATATAATACTCCCTCTTTAAATAGAATGAAATGAGTAGTCTAACCTGTCATATTCGCTTTAAAGGTTTATTATGTTTTTATTTGTGTTTTTTTTTTTAGCTTTCTACCATGTTATAACAAGCTTTTAAATGTTATCCATGCATGTTTGAGTAATCTAGCGATCTCTCCCGAGCCCTATTCAAACCCTTCTTACGGTTAACAGTGCGATTCTATCTCACTCTCAGTACTCAAGCCCACAAGCCCACACAATGATCTAAATATGTTACGTCTTAATACCCTCCAATTTAAAGACAGGAAGTGCGTGCAGATATAACGAGCGGGCAGATAACGCGTGGACACTTGAAATGAAAATATGAAGCACTGATGTTGTGTTTTCTGGAAAATAATGATTCAAACAAGTGAGAAATGTGGAGCCCGAGGGGAGGAATGATCGCTGTTTGAAAAATGGTCTTGAACGTGTTTTGTGTAGACCTGTACACATCTTTCAGCTGTTATATTAAAGCTGCACTGTGGAACCTTTCTGTTGGAGTTCTTCCTGTCTCTCTCATCTCTCCCTCTTACACACTCTCACTCTCTATCGTACTCTTTTATCTCTTCCTTCCCCTCCTCTCTTTATCTTTCTGTTTCTGTCCACCTCTCTTTCTCTCCTCACTCTCTCTCTCTCTTCCCCTTTTTATCTCTCTCTTCCCCTTCTCCCTTTTAATCTGTCTGTTTCTGCCCATCTCTTCCTCTCTCGTTCTCTCTCTTCACACTATCTCTCACCATTTTTATCTCTCCTTTTGTCATCTCTCTTTATCTCTGTGCTTCATCTCTCACTCCTCTCTCCCATCCCTTCCTTTCTGTTTCTTTCCATCTCTCTCTGTGTGTGTCTCTTATTTATCCCTCATCTCTTTCTCTCTCTCCTCAATCACTTACTCTTTTATCTCTTCCTTCCCCTGCCCTCTCTTTATCTTTCTGTTTCTGTCCACCTCTCTTTCTCTCCTCACTTACTCTCTCTCTTACCCTTTTTTACCTCTCCCTTCCCCTTCTACCTTTATCTTTCTCTCCTTCTCTCTCCTCCCTTCCTCTTCTCTCTTTCTTTCTGTTTCTTTCCATCTCTGTCTCTGTCTCTTATTTATCCCATCTCTTTCTCTCTCCTCACTCACTTACCCTTTTATCTCTTCCTTCCCCTCCTCTCTCTTTATCTTTCTGTTTCTGTCCACCTCTCTCTCTCCATCTCTTACCCTTTTTTATCTCTCGCTTCCCCTTTTCTCTCTTTTCTTTCTGTTTCTGTCCATCTCTTCCTCTCTCCTCACATTATCTCTCACCCTTTTTATCTTTCCCTTTCTCATCTCTATCTATCATCCCTCTCTCTCATTCCTCTCTCTACTCCCTTCCCTTCTTCCTTTCTTTCTGTTTCTCCCTCTCTGTTTTTCTCTGTCCATCTCTCTTTCTCTGTGTCTCTTATTTATCCCTCCTCTCTTTCTGTCTCTCTTCTCACTTACTCTCTTACCATTTTGATCTCTCCCTTCCCTTCTCTCTCTTTATCTCTTTTTGCGCTTTTTGTCGCACTTTTAAAAGACCGAAAAATCCTGTGCTGTGTGGCGCCTTTAAACAAACTTTACTGATCCACAAGTGAAATTATTTGGACACAGCAGCTCAAACATCACAATATAATATAATAATAATAACAAAGAGAAAAATATATAAATGGTGATAATTAATTCTAAATAAGTAGCGAAAAAGAGCAAGAGACTGATGTCAAATAAGGCATAATTATGTAAATGTATATGTACAAGTCAAATATCTAGAAAATAAATGTATAAATGTTCAACCTGATCATTTCAGTGATTGTCTAGACCAAAAACTCACTGTATTACAACACAAATCTGCATTTTAACAATAATGATTGTTAAAATGCAGATTTGTGCATTTTAACAATAATGATTTCAGCCCATCTGTATTAATGAATATTGGCCTACGGAATGTCGTGAGGTCATCTAAAACCCAGCAGTCAGTTTTGTTTCACTATTTTCAGCAGCACATGCCCTCTTCTCTGCTGCATCCATCCAAAACCCCCGCACCACCACGGCCCCTGCCCGAGCCGCGGCCCCTGCGCCTCTCCCGGTTTACCTGTTACTCCACAGCCCGTAGGCCAGCTCCACGAAGGTGATGGACAGGTTCTGACACAGGAAGAAGAGATTCCTGGAGGTTTTGTGCGTGAGAATGGGCCTGAAGATGCAGAAATAAACACGAGAAAGAGATTTTAGCCCGAAAATAAGGCAAACAAAACTGGATCTCAACATTAAGCATTTTATCAACCCAAAACACATTCCGATACATTAATAAACTGTTGTCAGGGTCATTTTAAGTGTTTAAGAAGTTAATTTAGTAAGGTTTTGCCGAGTTTAGCCGCTGTTAGCATTCCATTGTTCACTCAAAACAGCTGGCACTTAGCTGCTTTAGCATTTTAGCATCACAGGTGTTTTCATTCATGTTGAAAAAAATAACCTAAACTGTATCCCCGGCTCAATATACTGATTATTCCGGCTATAACAAAAATTGGAACAATGGGACAGACTGGCACATGATACTCCAGTTATACTCCTGTTTCTGCTGTGGGAAAACTATGGAATGTCCCAGATCTGAGTCATTGTCTGAGTCAGGATTTTAGAGAATATTGGGGAAGACTTGAAAGAGAAAGCACGCCCACCTTACTTAAAGACAAAAGTAGTTTTAGTAGTAAAAGTACTAGTGTATTTTCTTCAGTCATGTACTTAATCATGTACTTAATAAACTGTTTCAAACATTTCACATAAAACTATGACCAAAGGAGTTGAAGTGAAATCACTTCTGAATGCCTGACCCTGTTTACAAAAGATGGTGCCAAGAATACGGCTGTCAGCAAACAACAAGCAACAACTTGGATAACACAAAGGAAAAAAATATATATATACAATAATAATAATAACACCTACTCATGAGTTCAGTACAGCAGTTCTTTTGAGTAAACTATATTCCAATAAAATATGTCTTTAAATCGTTCTAGCGCTCTGATTTCCTGTTTCCTATAAAGTTTCACTGTAGTAAGCAGCTGACTTTGATTGTTTTTAGTTTTGAAAAATGACACAACATTTTTATGCATGACCTGGAGTCTCTCTTTATTTATTTTTTATTAAATGGTAATTAGTGTACTGACATAAAAACATATTAGGCCTTTTAAAGTTATTTATTAGTCATTACAGTTTACTTGCCCACACTTACAGCAGTATACCTGATGTGTTTTTATGTCTTCTAAACGGGAAAAACTGTTGAAAAAGTTGTGAAAAAAGTGAAAAAGTTTATCCATAACAACAACTAGCAAGCTAACAGTGGACTTCCTGATTCTCGGAGGATAAAACGCTGTATAATCAGATGCAGACAGCACACTATGGTCTCATTTCTACTAAGAGCGGCTTGTATCAGAACTGGGGGAAGACACATTTTCTAAAATACACAAAAAGCCAGAAGGATATTTATTTATCTCTTTTGTTTTTCTCTGTTTCTGTCCATCGCTCCCTCTCAGTCCGTCTCTCCAGCACTTCTTTCCACTCTAACCTTCTGCTCATTAATATGCTAATTAAAGTCATTAATGGATTATAGCAAATTAATGGAATTAGAGTACTTAAGAGGTCGGATCTGAGGGGAGAGAGGTCGAGCCGGGGGAACAAGAGGCAGCGCAGAGAATTCTGAAAATAAAAAAAAAGGTAATAGGTAATAGATATAAAAGGTAATAGGATAATAAATAATATCTCTCAGTAAGGAGGTTGTAGGATAGACTCTTGGTCTAGTGGCTACTATATCATCCAAATATAATATAACAACAACTACTAGGCAAGGCAAGGCAAGTTTATTTGTATAGCACAATTTGTACACAAAGTAATTCAAAGTGCTTTACAGAATAAGAAACACGTTAAAATCACAATACAAACAAATCAAAACATAAATAATCAACATAAATTAAAAATAGAGAGAGACATTAAGAGAAGAATGCAGAATGAAAACCTATCAGTCGTATGCACAGCTAAACAGAACCGTTTTGAGTCTGGATTTAAACAGTGTCAAAGTAGAGTCCTGTCTCACATGTTCAGACTGTTCCAGGTTTTAGCTGCATGAATCTGAAACGCTGACCCCCCGTGTTTAGTCCTGACTCTGGGCACCAACAGGAGGCTGGTCCCTGAGGTCCTCACAGTGCAGATGGTCCATGTGGCACTAACATGTCAGAAATGTACTTTGGTGCTCGGCCATGAAGAGACTCTGAGTCACAGGGGGCAGTGCAGAGACCTGAGCACAGGACTTATGTGCTTGTACTTCCTGGTTCAAGTTAAACTCAAGCTGCAGAGTTCTGGATGTACTGCAGATGTCTCACAGCTCGTTTGGACAGGCCAGTGAGCAGACCGTTACAGAAGTCTAACCTACTGGAAACAAACGCATGGATAAGTCTCTCTATGATTGATTTTTGCTGTTTTTTTAGATGGTAAAAGGCTGCAGATGTTATTGATTTGATGTGGCTATTAAAGTTTAAGTCTGACTCCATTATTAGCCCTAAATTTCTAGCTTGATTTGAAGGTTTTAGAGAGAGAGACTGGAGGTAACTGCTGACACTATCTCTTTGTTTCTGTGGGCCAAAGACTATGGCTTCTGTCTTGTCTGAGTTTAGAAGGAGAAAGTTGTTTTGCATCCATGCACTGATCTGTTGGATGCAGTGGCAGAGTGAGTCCACTGGTCCATAGTCCCTTGCTGCCAGTGAGACATAGATCTAAGTGTCGTCTGCATAGCTGTGGTAGGACACATTATTGCTGCGTATTAACTGGCCTAATGGCAGCATGTAGAGATTAAACAAAGGAGGGCCCAGGATTGACTCCTAGGGCACCCCACAGGTCAGGGCCATGTGATCTGAGACACAGTTTCCAATTTCAACAAAATACTTCCTATCTTCTAGATAGTGCAGTACCAGAGATGGCTACCCAGTCCTCTAGTCTCTGTAAGAGATCCCATGATCGACAGTGTCAAAAGCAGCACTCAGGTCTAACAGAATCAAGACTGAGACTTTGCCTGCATCAGTGTTCAAGCGGATGCCATTTGTCACCTTGAAAAGAGCAGTCTCAGTGTTGTTGTCTGCTCTAAAACCTGACTGGAAAACATCAAAGGAGTTTTTCATTTGGAGAAAGTTAGTAAGCTGTTGGTAAACAGCTTTTTCAAGGACCTTGCCAAAAACGGCAGATTTGAGATGGGTCGGAAATTTTTCAGTACTGTGGAATCAAGAATGCACTTCTTTAGGAGAGGCTTGATGACCGCAGTTTTCAAAGCTCTTTGGAATATTCCAGATTGAAGTGACATGTTAACTATGTGAGTGAGTGGTGAAAGCAAACTGTTGAGAACGGACTTTAGAAATCCAGTGGGTAACACGTCGAGGCAGCATGTGGATGAACTCAGACTGGTGATGGTCTCTATAACACTCAGTCAGTTACAGCTGCAAAGTGACTTAGCTCCAAGTGTCTCTGTGGCTGCATGCTTGCTATTTGCGTTGTGGAATTGATGGCATTTTGATGCCCTGAACCTTGTCATTAAAGAATACTGCAAACTCATTGCACTTAGATGTGGAAATTAGTTCTAATGGCAGTGGAGCTGGAGGGTTTGTTAATCTGTTCACTGTTGTAAACAGGACACGAGAGTTGTTGTTCGATTAATGTCCGAAAAGTACCTCTCTCTTGTTCTACCCAGACTGTGGTTGTACATATGCATCTTTTCTCTGTAAATCTCATAATGAACCTGGAGGTTTGACTTGCGCCATTTCCTCTTGGCACTCCAGCACTCCCTTTTCTGTGCCCTGAGTCATCATTCCTCCACGGAGCTTTTTGCCTGTCTTTAACCATTTTAACCTTCACTGGAGCAATGGCATCCAAACCATTCAAAACACTCAAAGTTACAGAGTTCAACAAATCATCAACATTAGAACATGAGGCATTTTCAAAGTGTATAATTTCCTTTAACAGTGCACCAGTGTTATCAGTTATGTGTCTCCTTAGAACAACTGTAGGACCAGCCGGTGGTTTGGGTCAAAGAAGACACAGAAATGATCAGACAGAGCAACATCAGCCACATTGACATTTAAAATAATTACACCCTTTGAAATGACCAGTTTCAGGGTGTGCCCTCTGTTGTGTGTGGGCTCACTGACATGCTGAATCAGACCAAAAGTTTCAAGGCCAGCACTGAGCTCTTTAGCATTTTTATCACACACAGTATCCACATGTACATTAAAATCACCTGTAATGGCGAAACCATCAAAGTCTGTGCATGCGACTGAAAGCATCTCAGTAAAATAAGGCTTTGACAGTGCTGAGGAGGTTTGTATATGACTATGTAGAGTATGGAGGGTTATTGTTTTAGCTCCATTTTGAAAGAAACATACTCAAATGATGATAACACCTCAAAAGACAACCTGTGTGTAATCAAATGATCTCTAAAAAAATGCACATACACCTCCACTCTTTTTGTTTGCTCGTGTTTCAGATTCAAATTTGAAATTGGGAGGGTTGATTTCACTAGCACTGCATTACCTGTGTTTTTGTCAAGCCATGTTTCAGTTAAAAAGAAAGTCAAGGTTAAAAGAAATAGAAATCATTAATTAAAAATTATTTGTTACATAAAGATCTGACATTGAGCATAGCAAGTTTCAGATTAGTTTCAGTAGGACTGGATGTTATCATCTTACAGGGAATGTGAACTAAATTTCTCTGATTAGACAGTCTAACTGTCCTTCTGTTAACCCGTCTACATGGTGTAAGTGGCGATAGAGCTCCATCGCAGGGCCCCAGCCTGATATTACCTTTATCATGACTGTATGTCCTGGGACAGCAGAGGCCCTGTGCGTCCTCTGCTATCCTCTGCTCTTGGTGATAACAGCTCTGGGGGAATGGGAAGGCGGGGGAGGGCAAACAGGAGAGAGTTTGGGTGAGGGACCAGGTGAGGGCCGAGGAGGTGGAGTAAGGGGGAAGTTTGGATGAAAGATTAGCGGGGATAGCTGGGAGGGCCTTTGGTGGTGAAACAGGCACCGTTTTGTATGGGGAAAAGTTCAACATAGTTGATGCCAGAACTCTTGACTGTGCTATATTAGGTGTGAGAGAGGAACCATCTTGATTCCTGATCTGATGAGGCTTTCTAGATGGTTGGGAAGGGCCATGGGTGATGGTGGAGAGGAGAAGGAGAGTGAAGAGTCTGTTGATGGAGTAGATGTAGCAAAGGGGACCCCGGGCTGGTCTATGGGCAGGGGAGGTGATGGTTGTGCTGCTGTGTCTGAGACCTCTGCTGACGCTGATGATGAATCCTTCACTGGGGTAGATGGAAGTGGTGGTGGTGGTGCTGCTGACTCTTTCTCTGGAACAGGGAGAGGTGGTGGTGCTGACTCGCTCTGTGGGGGAGAGGAAGGTGGTGCTGCTGAATCATTTTCTGGGGGATTGGGAGTTGGTGATGCTGCTGAATCATTCTCTGGGGGATTGGGAGTTAGTGCTGCTGCTGAATGAGGTGGTTGTGGCAGTGGTGGTGCTGTTGGTGGTGCTGACACGTTGGCTGGTTCTCTGGTTGGCGCAGCAGGAATGCTTCTCTCATTCCTCTTTTCTCTCACTGGCTGCACAGGACCCTGTCCAGGCTGGTGCCTCAGAGCATGGAGGAGGTTTTCCGTCAACACTCTCACTCCGCTGGGCCATTTCCTTCAAACAGGTTCTCTCATTTCCAGAAAAGATCAAAGTTCTCAATGTAGTGCAATCCTCTGAGTCACACACGCATTGAACAGCCACGTGCTCAGCTGAAGCAGTCGGGTAAATTTGTTTTTCTTCCTTAGGTCTATGTTAGGAAGATGTCCACTTATGAATGTCTTAACCTCCACTTTATTAAGCTCCTTGAATAATAATAAATCCCTTTTAAACACTTCACTCTATTCCATTCTGATGTCCACTGCACCCAGGTGCACAATCAGCTGTTTAACCCCTTGGTGTGTTGACAAATCTTTTGGCAGGAGTTTTGTAATCTCAGAAGTGGGGTAGCAGCATGTTTGGATTCCTCTGTGGCTCATACCACTGATAGCCCCGTCTCCTAGCAGCAGTGTATCTCTGACCTTGATGTTGGGCACAGATTACCCGTCTGCCTGCGCTCCTTTGCCAACTTCATTGTTCCTGTTTTGTGATGACAATTAATTTTCTGTTTGTACGTTAACATCAGTTTGTGCCAGTGGTAAAAATCTGTTAGCTTTACTGTGGGTGATATAAAGATATTAGCACTGTCTTTTATCACTCGCTGTGTTGGCTTAGCATTTTGGTCTGTACAAAGTTTTGAAAAGGACACCGTGTCCTTTTCACTCAGGTTTAAGTTGAAAGTTTTTTCACCCTCTTCTTTGGAAGTAACAGTAGGCTGCTCACCACTGGAAGTCACTGGTAGCGTCTGATGAAGTCCTTGTTCAGTTTCTAAAGCAAACATCTGTGCTTGTAGCTCATTAATTTCTTGTTGATATTTCCGACAGCGCTCACTGATGGAATTCCCTTGGTTTCTTCCCCCCGACATGTTACTGGCTCATCAGATGATTTGTTAAAAAATTGTTTAAAAGTCTGGGTTTACATGAAAGAAAATCAAAAGACACATTATCCGGAAGAGGTAAACTGATTAAACTGATTAAAAAAGCAAAGTAAAGAAGGAAACAGCAGGAGCAAGCAAGGATAGTGTCCGCACTCTTCAGGAGCAGGAAGCAGTTCTACTAGTTCTACTACTACAACTACAAAAGCATCTACAATAACAACAACAACAATTACTACTACTACTACAACTACTACTAACTACTACCAGAGCCTACTTCCACAGCTCCAATTACTACTACTGATACTACAGAGTGGTTTTCCTGTCTCTTCCTCTCAGTAAGGTTGTGGGTTTGACTCCAGATCTAGTGACTAGTATATTATCAACAACAACGTATTACTTACTTACGTATTAGTACTTCTACTACTACTACTACTACTACTACTACTACTACTACTACTACTACTACTACTAGAGCCTACTTCTACAGTTTCAGTTACTACTACTGGTAATAGAGAGTGGTTATCCTGTTTTCCACAGTGAGGAGGTTGTGGGTTCGACTCCTGATCTCTCTGATCTTCCTGTGTTACTGTGGCAGAGGTTGTCCTGTCTTTTGTCTTTTGTCTTTCGGTAATGAGGTTGTGGGTCACGATAACTGATAACCACCTGCACTGGCTGAAATATCTTGCCCAAAGACACACCAACAAAATGCCCAGTTGACAGATGTTTAGATTTGAATTAAATTGATCAGATTAAATTATGTAAATTAAACTTTAATGAAATTAAAACTTGACATTTTTGGCAAGGCAGTAGTACTAACAACACATTATCTTATAAGTAAAGAGGTTGAACTGTTTTGACCAAGAACATAACAACAGAATGCCCGGTTGACAAATGTTTAGATTCTAATTAAATGTTGATCAGACTAAATTATGTATAAATTCAATTAAAAACTGGGCATTTTGGTGAGGGAATAGTACTAACGTAAGTAGAAAGTAAGGGGGTTGAAGTGTCTTGCCTAAGGACACAATGCCACTACACTTTAGATACACAGTAGTAGACTGTTTTTTTTTTGTTTTTGTTTTTTTATTGAAATACAGGGTAGCTCCATTTTATTTCTACAGTATATTTATTCTACATGAATCTGGTAGGTCAAGAAACGCAAGGCTAGTTTTCCAATCTCCTTAAGTCTCCTGACTGGCTCCTGTCACCCCTGTCAGTGAGGAGGGGACGTGCCCTGTCACTTTTCACTTTTTAAAACACAGATTGACAAAAACACACCAGGAATCGCTCATATTAACAGGGGTTTTGTACAAGTCTTCAGCTCTCCCTCCGCTCTCTGATCACAAGTGATTTCAAAAGGAGTGTGAGTGAGGGAGACTAGGGCTTTAAATACAACACAACACAACACAACACAACACAACACAATACAATTTAAATGTTTTGTTTTTTTTTAATCTTTATTTAAAGGTGCACTATGTACTTGACCTGCTTGTTTCTATGGAATGTACCATTAATGTGACATTAAAAAGCTCTACCTTTTACATTTGGTTTTATAGCTTAAAAAAAAAAAAAAAAAAAAAAAAAAAAAGCAAAACAGACATTCTGACTGTGAGAGGGGTTGCCTCTCCATAGATCTGACCTGTAACGTGGCCTGGTTCGGTCTCCGTAATGATAAAAAAGTGTAATGCCATACTGTGAAACATTCCAGACAAAGAAATAACATCTCCATGGAAAAACAAAACAAAAAAAACAAACATTTATTTAAAGGACTCTTCACCAGAAAAGCTGCACAATGCACCTTTAACAGAATAAAGGTTTTTGGTTTTTTTGTATTTTTTTTTTTTTTTTGTATTTTTTTTTTATCTAATCTGTAATTTAGACTAGTTTTGCCCCTTGATAAATTCAATTCAATTCAAATTGTACAGTACAAACTACAGGAAGTAGCAGTGAGTTGTTTTTTTTTTTTTTTTTTTTTTGTATAATCTTTATTTAAAATTGCATTGCGTAACTTTCTGGTGTAGGGTCCATCAAATGCTTGTCTCCATGGAGATGTCATTGCCTTGTCTGGAATGTTCCACAGTATGGTATTAAACCTTTCTAACTTCATGGAGACCAAACCAGACCAAGTTACAAGTCAAATCTGTGGAGAGACAACCCCGCTCACAGTCAGAATGCCTGTTTTTCTAGGTTTAGTCCCTGATTTAGTCCCTGGTTTAGTTCTGATTTAGTACTTTGTTTAGTTCCAACTGTAGTCCCTGGTTTAGTCCTAGGTTTAGCTCCTTGTTTAGTCCTGGTTTGCCAGCAGGAAACATTTAAATTAACACAATTTTTGAACACATCGTCTGATCATGGGTGACGGTTGTGATTTCAAATGTAGAATGTGTCTGGGAGAATATGTCCAGACGCTGCTCAGACAGGAGACAGAAATCAGCGTCAGCACTACGGACAGCTTCTGCACCGAGTCACAAACATAAACAGATATACGGAGGTAATTAGCAATGCACTCAATCTGCTCCCACTGAGAAATTACAACTGTACACCCATTTGGTTTGTGTGTGATAGTGGTTTGGATTAGAATAATTAAAATGTGTTTGGATTTAATTGTTATCTAGACAATATTGTGTAATTAACATTAAATCAGATGCAATACACTACTATTAATTTAAAGAGTCCATATATTACGCTATTTTCTGATCTATGTTATAATGTTGTGTCCCTCATCACAAACATACCTGGAGTTGTGTTTTGTTTCATTCACACATGTTTAATGCACAAACCCTGAATATTTAGTTCTTCTCTCAAACAGAAAACACTCTGTTCCACCTTGTGATGTCATGTGGTAATACAGGAAGTGCTCCACTGTGTTTTTAAACTTCAAAAACCTTCACTAGAATCATTTGGATAATGTCAGTGCCCTGGAATTGCCAGTCTCTTCTGAACCAAAGGTAAAAGGAGCTGATAACTTGAAAACAACTGCTTCATGACATCACAAAGTGGAACAGAGCATTTTGAGCTTTGGAGATGTAGACTAATAATAAAGGATTACTCAAACATGTGTGAATGAAACAAAACACAACAACAGGTATGTTTTTGATGAGGAAAAAACATTATAACATGGCTTAAAACTCACAAGAGTCCATTTTGCTTTACAGTATTTTACTATTATACATGCCTCTATTTTTTTAAGTGTTTAAAAAATAAGTATGGTCTAATAAAACTCCCCAGAATTACATTAAATGGACAACTTCAGCACCACAGACAGCTCCTGCACCGCGCTGCATAGAGAACAGATATACTGAGGTAATTAGCACCGCACTCAATCTGCTCCCACTGAAATTACAACTGCACACTCACTGCGGTTGTGTTTTATAAATTACTCGAGGAGAAACAATATGGTGTAGTAAAATTACTACTTCATTTGATTACTTCTCCAAAAATGTTCCACAGTATGGCATTGAATTTATCTATCATATGTGCAGTTACATGTGTTCTTATTGCTAAATACCTTGAAAAACATGCATTTATATGTGTGGTGTAATAAAACTACTCATAGCCAGATAGAATATGGTCAGGTTCTGCTCTGGGAGGACACAGAAAACAGATTCAGAACCACGGACAGTTTCAGCACCATGGACCGTTCCAGGACCACAGTTCCGCCACCGCGCATACCTTTAGAACCATGGACAGTTCCTGCACCACATACAGTTTCCATACAGTTTCAGCACTACGGACAGTTCCTGCACTATGGACCGTCTCAGCACCAGGGACAGTTCCTCCACGACAGCTCCTGCACCATGTTGAATACAGAACAGAAACACTATGGTAATTACAATTGCAGACTCAGTTTGTGTGGGGTGAAGATTCAGATTGAATTAATAAAGCCATGCAGTGTTTTGTTTTAAATTGTATTTTTAAGAGACAATATAGACATTTTGTCAAGTATATCTCCTTCTTGAACCGCCATCTTAACGTGGTGGAGGGGTTTGAGTGCCCAGGAGCTATGTTTGTTGGGGGCTTCATACCCCTGGTAGGGTCACCCAAGGCAAACAGGTCCTGGAGGGCGGGTCAGACTAAGAGTCTCTTATGATGAGTACCACACTGAGGCCAGTTACATTGCATGGATTGGCATTCCCGGGACCTCACCCTGGAGCCAGGCCTGGGGTGGGTGCTTGATATCAAGCATCTGATGGCTGGGCCTTTCCCCATAGGGCCCAGGAGGAGGCCCCAGGGAAGATCTAGGACACGCTGGAGGGACTATGTCTCTCGGCTGGCCTGGGAACGCCTCGGGGGTGCGCCTCCTAGGGTGAAGGAAGTCTGGAAGTCCCTGCTTAGACTGCTCCCGTGACAGGGCCCCAAATAAGTGGAGGAAAATGGATGGATGGATGTTAAGAATCTTGGATTTTATGGGATATTTTACCATTTTGGTTCATGCTTGGAAATAAATAAATCTGTTGTATTTTAAAATAGGTGTTTTTATTACTAAAATAAATACATTAAAAACACAATCTGACCTGCTTATCTCCATGGTGACAGCTCAGTTTAATGCCTTGCTGTGGAACATTCCAGGCAAATAATAAAGCAACATCTCCATGGAAACAAGCAGTTGGCCAACCCTCCACCAGAAAAGTTACATGGTTCACCTTTAAATGTATTTTAAATGACTACATCTGATTGTATTATAGCATTTACATTGTAAATTAACCACTAGTAAACATCAGTATTTAATATTTGCAATACAGATTTTTTTTTTTTTTTTTCGTTATTTAGATGATTTATTTATAAACATTTGTAATCAATCATACCTCGGGATCGCGCCTTCATACCGCTCTAATAAACATATGGGCTGCCATTCTTGATAACATTCACTTCCTCTAAACTTTATTTTGAAAGGGCAGAATACAAATGGCACAACAAAATAAAGTATTCATGAAACTGCAGCAGCCTGGAGTCCCACTTTAGGCTGGAAAAAGTTTGAGAATTGTACCCACTGTTTAGGGATTATTGATCTATATTTTACAGTAAGTTTGTTAAAAATGCATGAAGTACTTGGAGTTTGGAGAAGATTCTATTTTTTTTTTTTTTCTTTACTTGTTGATTTGACCATTGCTTTGGCATTTCCTGACCCTGATGTGGCACAGCTGTGAACTGACAACCATTTCAGGAGACTTCATCATGAAGCTCATCGAGAGAAGGTCGGAGCTGTTGACAAAGCAAAGGGTGGATACTTTGCGGATTTGAATTAAAAATATAAAAAAAAAACATATTTAATTGAGTTAGTGAACTTTTTCTTTTTTTTTTTCTTTGATACATAATTCGGATGGATTTAAAGGTGCACTGTGTAACTTTTCAGGATGGGGGTCTGCTACCGCGGAGATGCTATTGCTTTGCCTGTAATGTTCCACAATATGGTATTAAACTTATATAAAATACACTTATTCAATTATGTGTGATTTTGTTGCTCAAAAATATACTTTAAAAACATGCATTCTTACTGAGAGTGGGCTCGTCTCTTCACAGATCTGAACTGTTAAGTGGCCTGGTAGTGTCTCCTGCTTGTTTCTATGGATTGAAGTTTAATGCCATTCTTTGGAATATTAGAGGTAAAGCAAGAACATCTCCATGGAGGTAAGTAACAGGTGGGCCCTCTACTAGAAAAGTTACACAGTGCGCCAAAAAAACAAAAACAAAAAAAAACTTGTCATTAAAATAAATGTATTTTTTACATTGTCATTGCCCACGTCTACCAGGACAGTTTGAACCACATAACAGACAGACAGACAGACAGACAGACAGACAGACAGACAGATAGATAGACAGATAGATAGATAGACAGATAGATAGATAGATAGATAGATAGATAGATAGATAGATAGATAGATAGATAGATAGATAGATAGATAGATAGATAGATAGATAGATAGATAGATAGATAGATTATTAAATTAAATGCAGAGGTCGGTAGCACACAGTTACATTTAGACAGCTGTATTTTATACTCCTACTTGAGAAATATTTTTATTGAAGTAGCAGTACTCTTACTTGTGCTTCCTCTCGTCCCACTGTGAGTAAATCTACAAGCGACAAAAGTTTTATGTGACAATATGAAATTATTTGAACATTTGTGTTTCTTGCAGCTCCTTCAGATGTGATTTAGTTCATCTCATTTTTGTGTCTGTCCTTTGAAAATAACACATTTTGTGACTTATTTTATGTTTCATCTTTCAAATTACACGCACATTAAATTATAAATCAGATGTTACGATAGTTACTCTTACTTAAGTAGTACTTTTTTTCCCGAAACGCTTTTTTACTCTTACTTGACTAATTTCTTGGACCACTCCTTTGTACTTCTACTTGAATAATGTTACTTTGAAATAATGTTACTCTTAATTTAGTACAAATATTAGTTACTCTACCCACCTCTGATTATGTGTGGATGAATTAACCATTTTATTATTATTATTATTATTATTATTATTATTATTATTATTATTATTATTATCATTATTATTATCATTATTATTATCATTATTATTATCATTATTAAACACCAGTAACAGACATTTTAAAAAGCCCCATCACACTTAGAATGTTTCATATTGCTAATGCTAATGCTAATGTTAACGCTAATACAGGGGTGGGCAATTATTTTTTCCATGGGGCCACATGAGAAACAGAAAATATTGTGTAGGGCCGGGCCAAAATGCTCAATTCTGCATAATATTCATTGTATTTCTTTATAAAAAGTGGTAAATATCATTGTTTTGACTCGCTGGTAAGAGTTTATGTTATGACTAAGCAATGAAAAAGTGAGGTTGTCTTACATAAATGTCATTAAAAAAAAACACTCTAAAATAAATGCAATGCAGCTTTAGTCCAAGCATGAGGTAAAATGATAAAATATGTTTATTTTATTCCAGATGAGCTTAAACGGGCCGGTCAGAGTCAACCAAAGGGCGTCTGTGACACAGGAGCTGGACAATGCCCAGGTTTGCTCTAATAATTATTTGGTCTTTGAGGATTTTCAAACGGAGTGACTGTTTGGAGCTGGTCGAGATTCCACTCACGTTTGGTCCCTGCTCCTCTGGCTCCCATTAAAGACTCCACTGTCTTTAAACAGCCTGCTAAGAACGAGGGAAAGGGAGGAGGAGAGGGAGGAGGAGAGGAAGAGAGGGAGAGCTCCACTGTCTTTAAATAGTGGACTAAGAACGAGGAAGAGAGGGAGAGGAGAGGGGGAGAGGAGGAGAGGGGAAAAGGAAGAGAGGGAGAGCTCCGCTGTCTTTAAACAGCCCACTAAGAACGAGGGAGAGGGAGGAGGAGAGGGAGGAGGAGAGGAAGAGAGGGAGAGCTCCATTGTCTTTAAACTGCCCACTAAGAACGAGGAAGAGAGGGAGAGGAGAGGGGGAGAGGAAGCACTAAGAATGAGGGAGAGGAAGAGAGGGAGGAGGAGAGGGGATAAGGAAGAGAGGAAGAGCTCCACTGTCTTTAAACAGCCTGCTAAGAACGAGTAAGAGGAGAGGGGGAGAAGGGAGAGAGGAAGAGCTCCACTGACTTTAAACAGTGGACTAAGAATGAGGGAGAGGGGAGGGTGAAAGAGGAGAGAGAGGAGGAAGAGAGGAAAAAAACAGTGGACTAAGAAGCAGAGGGAGGAGGGGGGGTAGGGAGTGAGAGAGAGAGAAGAAAGGAGAGAGCGGGAGAGAGGAAGAGAAGAGAGAGAGAGACAGAGACAGGAACAGCTCCACTGTCTTTTAAACATCGAACTAAGAGAGAGGGAAAGAGAGGAAGAAGGGAAAGCTAGAGAGGAGGGGGAAAGAAGGAGAGCGCCACTGTATTTTAAACTGCTGACTAAGAGAGAGAGAGAGAGAGAAGGAGAGCAAGAGGGAAAGAAGGAATGAGAGAGAAGGGGGTAGAAAGAGAGGAAAGAGAGGGAGTGGTAGATCTCCACTGTCTTTTGAACACTGGACTAAGAAAGCGAGAGTGACTGTCTTTTTTAAACTTCAAACTAAGAGAGAGGGAGATAAGGAGAAGAAGAGAGGGAGGGAGGGAGGGAACGAGAGAGCAAGAGAGAGATGAAGACAAGAGACAGGAGGGGGGAGCTGTAGATCTCCACAGAGGAGAGGAGAAGGAAGAAGAGAAGCGAGAAGAAGAAGGGAAGAGGAAGAACTCCACTGTCTTGGCATGGGGCGATAGATAGAGGAATAACAGAGTAAGAAAATACTACCAACTATTGTTTCTGCCTAATTTTAAGTGAGAGAGACGGAGAGAGAGATGAAGAGATAAAGATCATTCATTCATTCCTTACACCAGTCCATCTATCTATCTATCTATCTATCTATCTATATTAAAGAAGACATATTGTGCTTCTGTGTGTTCTGTTGTTATAATCTATCACAACCGTTATAATTAGCACATTTTAAATCACAATTTTCACCTAAAACGACATAAAAGAAACTACAGACTTCCGCATTAAAAACTGTGAGCTCATGTCGCCGTAAACGTCGCCACAACAAAAAGTGGTGAAGTTGTCGGCACCTCTGATAGATAGCTGCACATCATACTAGCGAGATTAACAGATTTATTTTTTCTTTTATTTGCAGCAAAATGACTACATGACCCCGTTGAATCCTATGTGTATCACCGATTCAAAAATCAAAACTGGAAAATGAAGTAAGAACGTCACAGATGTCGTGTACCGTACGAGTTGGGGTAAATTAGAGCAATGATGTTGTGAATTCAGGAGAGTAAAGATGAATCAAACATATCCACCGCAAATGAGAAGTGGTTTCCCTTCTCATTACAACATTTTACTTTCCTAAAATCAAAGAAATACTGTACATGGTGCTGTTGGATCGCACAATTTAGGGTTCAAACAGCACAGTTGATTACCTAGTACTAGTACGCTAAGTGTTATTTTTCTACTCTAATAAGTAAACAACAAATAAGAAACTATTTTTTAAGTATTGTATATATTTTTAAAATATATTTTTATACTGTTTATATTTTTATATATTTTTAATTTTTATATTTTACACTGATTTTTGTTTGATTTTTTTTATTTTTTAACCATAATTTCATTCATATTTAGAATGTTGACCAAGATGTAGGCTATAAGTAAACAACAAATAAGAAATTAACTAATAAGAATAAGAAATTAATAAATAAGAAATTAACTAAGTATATTTAATTTTTTTATTATTTTTTATTTTAATTTTTATATTTTACACTAATTGTTGTTTGATTTTTTTTTAACCATAATTTCATTCATATTTAGAATGTTGACCAAGATGTAGGCTATAAGTAAACAACAAATAAGAAATTAACTAATAAGAATAAGAAATTAAGAAATATATGTACTTATTTATTTATTTATTTTTTAACCATCATTTCATTCTTATTTAGAATGTTGAACAAGATGTAGGCTATACATACATCGATACGTATTTATTTATTTATTTTTTCGCACATATGGGAAAAAAAAAAAAAAAAAAAAATTCTTTGAGAGAGTGAAAGAGAGAGAGAGACGGTGGAGTGAAAGAACTGAGTGAGAGAGGAGAGAGCGAGAGTCCCGCTCCGCCCGCCGCTCTCCTCCGCTGGTCACACCGCTCCTCCAACTCTCCCTCTCTCTCACTCTCCTTCTACCCCTCTGCGCATCCACCGCCACACCGAGGAGGACGCGCTCTTCCCGGGGACACAGCACCGACCCGTCCCGCTGCTCTCCTCGCCCCTTCACCTGCTCCGTACCGGGATTGGAAACTGGATTCGCCCCGTGTTTCCGCCGCCGTCGCCCGCTGGCTTCACCACCGGATAGTCGCATTATTATTTTTCGTAAACTCAAACCAGCGCGCACGTACTTCTAGGAAACGTAGCGTCCCTTTTTTCCAACGACGCCGGGGATAAGAGTCTTCGTGCAAAGTTTGTGCAAAGCCAAGCGACCCGTGTGCGCTTTTTTCTTCGTACGACGCATCTTGGAGCGTTGGGTTTTCGTTTCGGAGTGGACTAATTCGTGAAATGAGTTCCAGACTATCCAGAGTCAGCGGAGATGTGGAATGTTGAATTGAACTTGCGCTACGGAGCGAGGTGAGTTGAAATCACGAAGGTAAACTAGAGCTGGAAGATATTAACAAAAACATATCTCATTTTTTGCGCTTTTCCCTAATGTTAGATACTCGCAAACAATCAAAATGACGCGAAAACGTGCGTAAAAATGTCAAAAATCAACTATGGTAAAAACTAAGTGGAAGATGCAACCACAGAATTGCGCAAATATTTTATTTTTTTTATTTCCAATCAGTTCTTTTTGCAGCATTGTTTAGTAGATTTTAAGCAGAGACGAAATAGAGTAAATTCGCGTTTGCATCTCCAAAACAACAATTGCGTTAAACGTACATTTTTCGATATATCTTCCACCTCTATCGTAAAGCGTAAAAACCTGTGGAATTTCCGTCTTTTTGTTGGTTTTTCGAGCAGTGCATGCGGTGTTAGGAGCGATGCCTCGTTATTACTAGTGGAATTCTGCTTTTCCGTTCACAGAGGCGATCGTAGAACCATTTTAGTCCGGGTTTAGTCCGGGCTTAGTTCTTGTACCGCTTTTGTTGTGGTTTATGTAGAATTTGATGTGGGCTAGTCCTGGTTTAGTCCTGGTTCAGTTCTGTTTTTGTCTTTCCCTGCCTGGTTCAGTCCTTGTTTCGTGTTTAAAGGTGGACTGTGTAACTTTTCTGGTGAGGGGTCTGCCACCAGCTCTATTGCCTGGAATGTTCCATAGTGTGGCATTACACTTACTAATATACGCACGTATGTGTTAAATTGCAGGTGTTTTTATTGCTCAAAAATGCTCAGAAAAAAACATCATTAACATGTTTCGGTGAGCGGGGTCGCCTCTCCACGGATCTGAGCTGGCCTGGTGACACATTTAATGCCATATTGTGGAACATCCCAGGTAAAGGACTATTTCTATGGACATAAGCAGGTAGCGGACCATCCATCACACAAGTTAGTGCATCTTAAGTCCAGTTACAATCCAAGTTTGGTTCTGGTTTAGTCCCGTTTCTGTTTCGGTCTTAGTTTAGTCCTTGGTACTTGGTTGAGTCCTTTTTTTTAGGTTCCATTTTACACAAACTGGACTTTTGTGAGTTTTTAGCCATGTTTTAATGTTGTTACCTCCTCAAAAACAGACCTGGAGTTGTTTTTTGTTTCATTCACAGATATTTGAGTAACTGTTATTAGTCTGTTTGCATCTCCAAAGCTCAAAACACTCTGTTCCACCTTGTGATGTCATGAAGCGGTAGTTTTCAAGTGAACAGTTTTACCTTTAGTTTAGTAAAGATTGTCAATTCCGGAGCTGAAATGATCCAAATGATTCTAATGAAACACAAACACATACAACTCCTTGTCTTACCACGTGACATCACAAGGTGGAACAGAGCGTTTTCACTCTGAGAGAAGAACTCAGCCTAAATCTGCAGGGTTTCTGTGTTAAACATGTGCGAATGAAACAAAACACAACTCCAGGTCTGTTTGTGATGAGGAAATCAGAAAATACCATAATATGAGCCCTTTAAAAGTCTGTCACCATGGAGATGTTACTGTTTGGCTGGAATGTTTCAGAGTATGGGGGTAAACTTGGTCTTTCATGGAGACAAGCTTGTGAAGTTATAGCTCAGAACTGTGGAGAAGCAAGCCCACTCGCAGTAAAAATGCACATCTTTCAAGGTATTTCTAAGCAATACAACTGAAATAATTGAATAACTGCAAGATAGATATGTTTAATGCCATAGTGGGGAATATTCCAGGCAAAGAAATAACCAGAAAAGTTACATAGTGCATCCTTTAGTCCTGATTTAGTCCTGATACGACACCAGTTTGGCTCCTGTTTCATTCTTGTTTCCTTAAAACTGCACTGTCTATGTAACTTTTCTATTTAATGGGGCTGCCACCTTCTTGTCTCCATGGAGATGTTATCGCTTTGCCTGGAATGTTCCACGGTAAGCCTTTAAACATACAGTATATATCTAGCCTGTATTTCATTAGAGGCATTTTTTATTGCTTAAAAGTAAATGAAAACATGCATTCTTACTGTGAATGAGGTCGCCTTTCCACTGATCTGACATGTAACTTGGCTTGGAAGTGTATACTTGTCACCCAGAAGATAAATAAGTCAAGACGCCATATTGTGGAACATCTACGTACAGGCCTGCCACGATAATTACAATATCGACAGTATAGGAAAGCTGGAACTATATATTTTAGGTCTCAGTATTTGTCGTGTATATAATTTGTTTGTAAAAGTGGGAGATTTGGGGTATTTTCGATGTATTACAATATGATTTAAGCTGTAGAGAGTAGAATAAATAACTTTTACAGATAATTATCGCTTCAATCTGCTGTTAATTTGCTGCAGCTCAAGCCTTTTAATGTTACCGTCTATTTAAAATGGTTTACTAGAATTACCTTGCTGTTTATCATCTGTTATTGTGTCAGTATCATAAAATAGTTTCAATGTAGGCTTTTGTAGTTATACTGTATTTAGAGACGCACTGATCCAGTTCTTTTAATTCCGATGCCGATATCGATAGTATGACTAAGTATCCGCAGATAACTGTTACTAACCGATACCAGCGTAGGGATGGAAAACGGCATTTATTTCCTTAAAACGCAGTTAACTTATTACACAAGAGATCCAATTATGTGATATAACTGTGACTTATCCTTCAAATAATTACTGAAAAGCTTTGTATGCATAGAAGTTTGGAAGTCCTAGGCCAAAATCAGCCTGAGAATAGACTTACTGTATTAAAGGCCCGACTAGGATATCGGCTGAACTGATGTCATGGAACCGACACCTGATCCAGCAGATTTTTCAGTACAAAACAATGCCTGAAAGCAAGTGAAAGACCTGCAAAACACCTGCTCCTTTAAGTCCTGATTTAGTCTTGTTACTGTACTAGTTTGGCTCTGGTCTAGTCCCTGCTTAGTCCTGGTTTTGAGTCAGTATTATCAAACATTCTCCAGAGACGTTTTGTTTTTGCGTAGCTCATCTATTATGCACTGTCTGCTACTATCCTCCACTACTGCTTTTGATTCCAAATGGTGAGATGCTTCTTCTGGTGTTAACATACAATTAATGTTTTTTACAATAAGGCTTTTAAACTGTAAAACTAATATAAAGAAACATTTATTGTTTTGTGTTGGAAATTACTGTATACGAGATTATATTTTCAGTAATTGTATCAAAATCAGTATGGCGTATTGAGGCTTTTCCTTAAATCTTAAATGATCCGATATCAGTGCCAATACTGAAAAATTTGCTAAATGGGATATCGGTTTCCAAATATCGGTTCAGTCGGTATCCTAATTTGGCATATAAATTATTTACTGTTTGTAACTGGCCCAGAAAGTCTCGTAATGTTTGAATTTTTATTTATAAAAAGTTGTTTTGTAGTTAACAAATAACAGTTTTCCAACACATTTGGATCAGTTTTGCCTTTTTATGTATTGTTCTCATTTTGATATCCATTTAATTTATAAAAAGTCCAGAAAAAATCCATAAAGATAAAGACAAGCAGGTGGTGGAGCCAGGAAACTTACATACTTACCTTTAAAGCTAATTACCCTTGTCATTACAGTACATTTTTATTTTTGTGTAAAGGAAATAAATGCTGTTTCCAGTCCCTGCACTAGTATCTGTTGATATCGGTGAAGATACTTAATTGGAAGTATCGGAACTGAAAAAGCTGGATCGGTGCATCCCTAATATTACCTTTTAATGTTTTGAAAATACCATATTTGTCGATACAATCAGTGCGCATTCCGCTAATGAAACTACTGCACATCGCATCAGGTTTGTGAAGTTTTGCATCTTGCTTTTATGAAAAATTGTTATATGCAAACATGGGTTTTGCAGGCTTTTCGGCTAAGCATTTTGCAGCTAACCAAATTCACTATTTTAACGTTCTATTCAAACGTGAGGTATTCAGCAGCTATAGATTGGAAGAATTGTATTTATGTTCTTATTTAGTTTTTTGTTTGTTTTATTTTCTACTTTTTCACTTTGATTGTCAAGCTGCATTACATATGTTGAAGACGCATGTTCGAAATAAATAAATGACAAATAAATGAAATAATAACCGTAAGGAGGGCTTGAATAGTGTCCAGGAAATATCGCTGAGGGAACTACATTATAACATGGTAGAAAGCTCCAAAAATGCATAATTCTGCATAATACCCCCTCTTTAATAATCATGTTTAGGATTTTAGAACAGCCATAACGCCAAACATTGCACATACGCTCATTAAGCCCTTATACAATATAAATAAAGACCTGCATTCCAACCTTGAAACACCATAACCTCGTATCTCTCGTCTCTGTAATTATGTTATTAGTGCTTTAAAAGAAGGCTAATGCATTTCTATAACATCAGTGCGTCTGATATGATGATCCTGTAAGCCTTAGTCATACTGTACATATTCTTATATTCTCATATACATACTGCTGTTTTTAGATAATAGAGTGTGATAATGGGAAGGCAAGAGCAACTCCTATTAATATTGTATTTTCTGCAGTGACTAGACCCTGGAACAGCAAAATTCTACATTATAACATTATCTGTTTTGTATTAAAGGTGTATTAAAGGACAAATATTACGCAAAATGTACTTCTTTGAGTGTTTAAACATGTATTGTTGTCTCACATTAAAAACATACCTGGAGTTGTATTTTTTTTCATTAATCTTTCATTAATCCATTACTCCATAGACATCTTCTCAGAGCTCTAAAAATTTTTTCATTTTGCCCGGATTGTTGCGTCACAGGTAAAAATCCGAACTTCTCCTGCGCAGTTTTTAAGCTCGTAAAACTTCACTGGACTCATTCTTTATCAGCACGGCATTCACTGGGGATAAGGGCTTCGTTTGTTTACCTATAGGTGTAGTTTATAGAATATATTATTACATTATCTCATTATTTTAAGGTGCATTGTGTAACTTTTCTGGTGGAGAGGGTCCGTCAAATGCTTTTCTCCATGGAGATGTTATTGCTTGGTCGGGAATGGCTCACACTATTGCAATAACCTTTCTATTTTTGTTTGTTGAGACCAAACCAGACTTAAGTTACAGGTCAGATCTGTGGAGAGGCGACCCCGCTCACAGTCAGAATGCCTGTTTTTCTACATATTTCTTAGCTGCAAAACCACCTGTAATTGAATAAATGTAAAGTAGAGCTGTTTAATGTCATACTGTGCAACATTCCAGGCAGAGCAATGATATATCCAGAGAAATAAGCAGGTGAAGGAACCCCTACCAAAACGTTACACAAAAAAATGTTCTAAGAAGGAGAATTAAAGCCACAAGAATCCATCCTGTTTGGGTAATCCTGTGTTATTTTGCATTTGAGGCTTGAGTTCTCAGTAAACTGTGTCCCTTTTTCCTATCACTGGCTGCATTTTTCCACGCAAATGCCGTTGTGTGAAAACCTTTAGCTCCAGGTCAGGCACAGAGGCTTCAAAAGTGTCGCATAGACATTTTTCAACAATAAAAATGTAAATCTGCTGCTCGCTACAGCGGATGAGTTCTGGAGTTTAAAACAGGACGTTAATTGCCTGGGATCCAGAATACACAAACTATTAAAGAATACGCTCTAATACTTTAGTACTGGGTTCAGAAGGGTGTGATTGACAGGTGGATTAGCCAATCACAGACACGCATGATCTGTCTGTATCAAAACAAATATGCCTGGTTATGAGGGAAAATTAAAGGAAAAACTGGGATTCTTTGCGGTGCCAGTCCAGAGAAGTTAATGAACCCTTTTTTTTAATCATTAAGACGTTTTAGAGTTTTTGAGGTTGTTGTTTACAAACAGTAAAGTTATGTTCACCATGTGCAAGTTTACGGAATAAAACATCACAACATGTCGTATTTAAAGGTCCTGGACATGTTTTTTTGCCCTTACATTTACGCAAAACTTGCCAAATCAAATCCATTCTGTACTGATTGTCTGCATCTCATTATCAAGTGTTTTACTATCTGATCATCAGGAACTACACAGTTAGCATGGCTGTGGTTGTTGTTGGAATTACTGCCACAGCAACACTCTGCTCTGGTTTCTGAAAGGTGTGAAAAACACTTACAAACTCATCGTGGTGAATAATTAGGATGCATAAGGTAATTAGCGGTAACTACTTGAACAATTGTGGTTTTCACATTTTTAAAATCGTAAAAATTTGATCCTAACGGTGGTCAGAAAATCTATACCTGAATACTCAAGACAGGATTAGAACTAATTTGAGCTGGAATTGATACTAACAACATTACACAGAGACACAGACTTTAATCATTCTGACACCGACATTTTTATCTAGTGTTTTTCTTTCATAATCATGTTTAAAAATGTACTATATTAACAAGAGTAATTATCTTAAAAGTATGCTGTGTAACTTTTCTGGGTCCACCACCTGCTTGTCTTTATCTTTAGAGAAATGTTATTGCTTTGCCTGAAATGTCCCACAATGGCATTAAGCTTATCTTTTTTTTATAATTTGTGATTTATTTTGTGTTTTTTTTTTTTTTCTTTACTTGTATGTATGTGTGTGCCTGTTTTATATATAGAGAGATCGCTAAATTACTGAAACAGCATGGATGACGTCTAAACCCTGTTGTAACATAACTGACTTTGTATTTATTATGTATTAAATAAATTGTGAGAAATTATCTAAATCTGACTCTTCTAGATTCCTGTGTTGTCACGATACAAACATTTCAAACTTGATTTCAAAAGTAAGAAATAGACTCGATACCGATTCCGATACCACAATGAAAATATATTTAAAAGAAACACGCTTTCATTAGACAATAGAATGTGATTTTCAACATTAAATCATACTTTTATATCATAGATTATAACTATAAAGCACACACAAGCACAATAGGTCTTCAACATGTATTAAACTGGTGGAAGAAGTACTCAGTTTTGTTGCTAAATAAAAGTATAAGTATACCACATATCAGAGCAATACTAAAGTAAAAGTATCACGTGAAAAATCTCTAAAAGTAGGAGTATTAAAGTACCTGTTTAAAAAGTTATTTTCATACAGATGTGTGTTGAATTTTGTTCAACAGAAACAAGTGAATCAATGTTTTGTTTTGCTTTTTTCTTAGTCATTTTTATTTGTATCATTGCGTTTGCTCAAACTATGAACTTGTTAAAAATAAACCCATCAGCCTTTTCAGTAGATCTCAAACAATAATTAAAAAATACTTTTACTGATTAAAGTGGTTTTATAGTTTTAAAATACTTAAAAAAACAGGAATTCTGACTGTGAGCAAGGTCGCCTCTCCACAGATCTTACCTGTAATGCAGCCTAATTTGGCCTCCATGAAGATAAAAAGGTTTAATACCACACCAAACAAAGCAAAAACATCTCCATGAAGAAAAGCGTTTGACGGATGCTCCACTAGAAAAGTTACACAATGCACCTTTAACCTATAAGATGTTTCCAAATAGTCAAAATTTGAATTTACTGAGAATACTTACATCCTCTTTCCCCTTTAGCAACTAGTTTATTTCTCAGTCAACACAATTTGAAACACCAAGTTGTAATTAATTAGAGCTGTCTTCTCTTAATGATGTCTGTAATGTGCAGCCAGCCTTGTAGTATCCTGTGCAGTCAACATTTCCACACAAATATTTTTTTTATCCCCTTTGGCGTCGTACGCAGTATCACATATCCAAAAAGTTTTATCTAACAGCAATAGACGAGCCTAATTAAATCAATAATACTTAGCCAGCCTTGTAAGTCCTCTATGGCGTTCTCTTTCACTGTCTTGGCACCTTCTGAGAATGTAGGACATGTTCCAGCTAGTATAGAAAGATAAAAACAAAGGCAAATGTATAGCGTAAATGTTTTGGAGAGAAGCGAGTTTTGATATAAAGCTGGTAAAGGCGCTGGATTTGATTTTTACTGCCTTAAAAAAGGTGAAAAACACAACTAGTTCATTTAAAACGGTTTGCAGTGGTCCAAAGTTATTCCTTATGCATTCAGAACATCCTAATTATTCACCATGATGAGTTTATAAGTGCTTTTCACGATAATTTTTCACCGTAATGCTAACCACAACAGCTGATTATTGGACTACAAAACGCTTTATAGTTAGATAAACACAGTACGGAGCTGACTTATTTTTTTTCCAACTGGTATCGGTTAATATCGGCACAGATAGAGACTTAAAGCTACGGTATAGAAATCGGTATTGGAACTGAAAAAGCCGGACCGAGCCCAAAGTTATTCCTCAGTTTGCATTTTGAACATCCAAATTAGAAGTGCTTGGTGCTTATAAGTGCGACCAGTCCTTTTGCTAGTGTTGGTAATACTAAAAACAGCTATCATGCTACCCACACGCTTCCTGATTCTCGGACAGTAAACCGCTTTATAATAAGATTATTTATTTTTTCCAGCCGGTGTATAAAGGCAAAAACAAACAAAAATTTATGTTGACATATAGTGAAGATGACGAAGCTTGTGATGTAAAAACTTACTGTGATAAAGTAAAAAGCGGTCAAAAAGTCCAACGCGGTAAAAAGCGGTCAAAAAGTCCGAGGAACTCTGTCGGAATTAGAATAAAAGTCCTTTTATAGTTACATGGGACAAGCCAACGCGTTTCGACACCCGTGTTGTCTTCGTCAGGGTCCTTATCCTTACGTTACGCGTCCTTATACATCCTTGAGGAGCACCTGTTGTGGACTTCTACTAAGACACCCTGAAGCTCTCACCTCCTCTGTGTTTTTATGAAATTTAAACTGTTTTAAAAGTATGAAAGTTCAGTTTAACAGTTTGCAGTTGTCCAAAGTTATTCCTCACTTACCTTATGCATTCAGCGCATCCTCATTACTCACCACGATGAGTTTATAAGTGCTTTTTACATCTTTGAAAGACCAGGGCGGTCACCGAGCCGTCACCGTAACCCTAACAACAACTAGAATGCTAACCGTGCGCATACTTTATGATTACAGTAAATGGAGGCAAACAGAATGTCTTAAGTTATTTTGGTTTTAAGGAAATAAATGCTATTTTCAGTCTCTGCAGTGTTATTGGTTAATATCGGTAAGGGAAGATACTTAAAACAATACCGATATAAACCGTACAAGACAGCGATTGGTTAATATCGGTATAGCGTCAATCATGTAAAAAAAAAAATCGGTATCGGAACAGAAAATTCTGGATTGGTGTGTCTCTAAAAGTTATTCCTCACTTACCTTATGCATTCCTAGTGTCCTAATTACTCACCAGTTAGTTTATAAGAGAGACCAGAGTGGAGGTTTGTCGTCATAATGCTAGCAACAACCAGCATGCCAACTGTGCACGTACTGGTTATTGGACACAATAATTAGATGAGCTGCTTATACAGTATATCTGCGCAAGTAGCTCTAATTAATACATGGGAAAATATTGGATTGTGTCATTCTCTTTGATCGTCTTGGCTTCTTGGAGAAATATGGGACATGTTCCAGCTCGCGTAGAAAGCCAAAAACAACATCAAATTTATAGTGTAATAATTTTGTGATGTTGTCCACTGGCCCTCGGTGAGAACTAAGTGAGTTTTGATATAAGGTTGTAACAGATTTTTTCTGTCTTGAAAGTCAAGATGTGCCAAAAATTGTAGGATCGATAGATTGTGATCTTCTCAACGATCTCGATGATAAGACAAGCGCAGTTTAATCAACAGTTCTACAGCCCATCGTGTGGCAGTAAGAGCGCGTGGAGCTGACGTGGATTTAACGTGGATTTAATGTGGATTTAACGCTGTCGTGTTTAGGACAGGCCTGAGCCACAGCGCGTCCCTTTATGACTCCTCACATTGTGTCTTTGTTTTCAATAAGATGTAAGAAGATCGAATCAAAAATCAAGATTGATCAATATGTAAAAAACAAAAAAAAAATGTGATTCTTTTTTCCCCCCTTCGCCCAGCCCTACTTAAAAACGTGAAAAACAGAACTGGTTCATTGTAAACATTTTGCAATGGTCCAAAGTTATTCCTCACTCACTTTATGTATTCAAGCGTCCTAATTAGTCACCGCAATTTATGAATTATAAGTGCTTTTCACAAGTTTCACAAGTTGGAGTTTGCCATCACAGTAATGCTAACAACATCTAACATGCAAAGACCTACAAGCATGCTAATCATGCACTTCCTGATTCAGGACTTTTGTAATTATATACAGACAGTACACACAGATAGTAACTGCGATATACTGGCCTCATTAGTCCCTAATACTTACCCGGTCTTGTAAGTGTCTTATAGTGGGATTTACTTTCTTTGTCTTGGCACCAAATCTATAGTGCAATAGTTATGATGATGTCTGCTGTATGATCTGAGCTGAAACTCACATTCACAGTGGAACTTAGTGACAATACTTAGTTACTTTAATTACAGTACATTTTTAAATATAGTATAACGCTAGTGTAAATCAGAGTTAAGTGAGTTTTGCTATATGTCTGCTTAAAGGTGCTGTACCTGATCTGATCTTAAAAACGTGGAAAACATAACTAATACATTTGCAGTGTTGCAGTGGTCCAGAGTTATTCCTCAGTTACCTCACTCCAGGGGTCTCCAGTCTGTAGCTCAGGAGCTCTACCCGCTTCCAAGCAGCTCGCCAAGGGATTTCTGAATTATACATATTGTGCTGAATGAGTCAAATTTGATTTATTAAATGCCTATTATAATTGTAAATGTATCACTTTGGTTTATGTTTTATAGGCATCTAACTGTACTCCATCTTATACTCAATTTCCTGTGACCACTAAAATTTGTTGCTCTTTCGTTTTGTAAAGGAGCTCACGGGATGAAAACAGTTGGAGACCTCTGCCGTACGCAGTCAGAGCATCCAAATTCAGAGTGTATGATAAAAATCTGTTGTGTATTTCGGCCTCAAAATATCAGCCTTGATATTGGCAATGAAAACCCCCGTATGAGTTGATCCGTAGTTAAGAGTTTGATCACAGATCCAGAGCGGAGGTGGGGAATATGAATGGTCACATCATTCTGAATACAACACTTTTCTAACTGGCCACAGAGCTCTCACTAACACAGATATGACTCACACCCAGACTCAGACTTTGAAGAAATCCTCTGCTCTGCTCAGGGAGAGAGACTTTGAAGCTGTGGGTTTGAACACACTCAGGCACTTGTTCTATATTTCTATATTTTACCCGGCTGTACTCAGAAAAAGTTATCTGGGGGGGGGGGGGAAGAAAAAAAAAAACTTGCCCAAAAGCATGACAACCTCTTTGAAATGTGTTATATTGCACACACCTGGATGTCTGAGAGAATCTTTATATCTTCTCAAATGTATGGCTGCATTCTTGATTTGCAATGTAAACACATATTATCCCTGTTTTCCTGTGTGTTCGCACTAGAGCCACAGGCCTTTAGTCGATTAATCGTTTGATAGTCTAGTCGACCAAAATGTGCTTTCGTCGATTAATGATGTTATTTAGATGATAAAGATTTCTATGGGACAACAGCAGAAACAAGAAGTGACTGAGTGAGGGAGTTCGATTCAAAAAGCTTTGGTATTTTTCAGTATTTTATTTGTTAAAAAAAGTCAAATTAAACTCATGATTCACAAGTTGAATCTGACCTTTATACAAGTACACTGTTTTTTTGTTTTTTTTCAGCATAAATAGTAGTTTGTAGAAGAACTCGCTCTGCAGGTGAAGCCTTGTGAGTGCAGTTCGGGTCAAAGACACAGAGTTCAACCAGGAACAAAGGTTAAAGTTGAACTTATGAATCTTTGTCCTCTGCATTTGACCCATTCATACGTGTGTTTGGACCTGTTTGGAGCAGTGGGACCCATCTCCGGATCTTGAGCTAGTTTTGGTCAGGACTATCTTAGCTGGAGGAACTGTTGCATGTTTTGGGTTGATGGGGGAAACCAGAGTACCCAGAGGAAACCCAGCCAGACACAGGGAGAACATGCACAGAAAGACCCTGGTGACCTACTGAAGAACAATATGCCCCAAAAAATATTACAATTTCCTTGAAGTAAGATTGTGATTTTCTCTATAAAGGTTCTATATTACACAAAGTTGACTCTTGTGAACTTTAAGCCACGTTAGAATGCCTCCTCAGAAACAAACCTGGAGTTGTGTGTTGATTTTTATTCTGATTAACCCTTTATTATTAGTCTGTCTACATCTCCAAAGCCCAAAATGCTCTGTTCCAATTTGTGATGTCATTACGTGGTAGTTTTCAAGTTAACACGTTTTTTTTTCTGAGAGTTCTGTTTCAGTACGATTATCACTCACAGAGTTGGGTGTACTTAAATTGCATTTTAAAGTACTTAGAACGTGCTTGTAATTACGATTTCTAATAAAACAGAGATTATTTCTGCTGTCACCACTTCAAAGACAGAGCTTAGATGTGACTCATTTCTATTACTGATGCCATTTGAGACAGTTTATACAACTCATTTGTCGGTTACCTTTTTTACAGGTCCTATATTACACAAAATTGACTGAGCTTTAAGCCATGTTATAATGTTGTTACCGCCTCAAAAACAGACTGGAATCGTGTTCTGTTTCGTTTAAGCAGTAAAAAACATAAAAGCACATACAGTATTTGATTCATTTATACAAGAGTACAAATAAAGTAATCCCAAAGTAATGTAACTTAGCTTTCTTAAGGTGCACTAGGTAACTTTTTGGTTGGGGGTCCTTCACCTGCTCATTTCTACGTATGAATATGTCACTGCTCTGCCTGGAATGTTCCACAGTATAACATTAAACAGCTCTACTTTACATTTATTCAATTACAGGTGGTTTTATAGCTCAAAAATACCTAGAAAAACAGGCATTCTGACTGTGAGCGGGGTTGCCTCTCCACAGATCTCACCTGTAACTTGGTCTGGTTTGGTAACAAGCAACTAGGATTGAGAAACTACTTTTTTTTTTTTTTTTCCAAAATAACTTCCTCAACACTGCTAGAGACTCTGAGATCATGGTTCATTTTTCTCACCACACCACGCAGCCCTACAGCCGCTACACTTCCTTTTATCTCTGCTTCATTTCTAATGGACCCAGCGCTTGTGAAAACGGGCTAAAACAGGGTCGCCAGGTGTTACAGAACAGAACAGAACCTCTGAGACGCTGTTCTAGTGGTGACAAAGCCCCATACCGGCACATGACTCATCCCGACTCAGGCTCATTTACAAGTCTCACTTTGAACTCAGACTCAACACATCCACTGAGCTGCCCACACTGATCCACAAGGCTCTGAAGGATCTGAAGACGCAGGGATTTGTGGAGCATGCAAATTTAGGCTCGTCGTCTATGTTTTTGGAATCTCCCGATATCGGTTTTCAAATGATGAGAAATGTGTGAAAATGTGCTTGAATATTTGAGAGAAGACTGAACTGATGAACTACAGTGATCAGACACTTTTCATGAATGGTCAGTTTTATTTTTATTTAAAGTGTATTGTGTTTCATTCATACATGTTTAAAGGAGTACTATGTAACTTTCCGGTGGAGGGTTTGTGTATCTCCATGGAGACGGAACCGACCGCAACCGTTCCCTTAAAACAAGAGAGACCTGTTATTCTTTGTCTGGAATGTTACACAGTACGGCATTTAACATAGTGGTGCCACCAGGCCAGGTCACAGGTCAGGTCTGTGGAGAAAAGAGCCGCTGACAGTAATAATGCATATGTTTCTTTATCTGTAACAAGGATGTTTAATGCCATACTGTGGAACATCCCATGACAAGATCTCTTTTTTTTTTTCCTTACACTCTAGAGCAGTATATTAGTTTGTCTTGTTGACGGTTACCACATTATAATATAAAAACAGTTTCCATTCACATTTGTATTTATTGACAGTAAAAATCTCAAATCAAGATAAAACGTAGAACACTTCAGCTCAGGTTCATGTATTTAAAATAGTTGTTTTCCATCTGTATTTCGTACCCGCACACAAACCCTCTCTCTTTTGTTCTTTCTCTCCACACTTCCTCCTGTCTGCGCTCTGCCTGGGGCCCCGGGGCCACTGTGTCAGGGGCCACAGCGGGGCCAGTGTCCAGCCCGACGCATCCATCTGACGGGTAGGGAACTCAGGCGTGTCCTGCCCAAAGGCACGCTGTCAGCTTGCATGAAACAAACCATCCTTCTGCTCGCCCTGTTCACCTGTTCTGTCTGAGAGAGGGGTGGGAGAAAGAGAGGGAAGAGAGGGAGAGAGAGAGGTCTGAGGGAATAAGAAGAGAGAGATAGGTGGGAAGTGGAAGGAGACAGGGAGAGGGAGAGAGGTGAAGAAGAAAGAGAGGAGAGAGATGGGTGGGAGAGAGGTGGCAGGGAGAAAGGGATGAGGAAGAGCAAAAGGAGGGAGAAAGAGAAGCAAATACATGAGCAGAGGGGGACAGTAAGGAGGGATGAGAGGGGAGCGATAGATGGACGTGAGGTGGAAGGAGAGAGAGAAATGAGGAAGAGAGGGAGGAGAGAGAGGTCAGAGAGGAGGGAGAAAGAGAGGGAGCGAAGGTTGTTATCAAAGGAGAGATGGGGGAAAGAGGCAGATATGTATAAAAAGACGGGTGAGGAGAGATGGAAATATGAGAGGAAGGGTTACAGATGGGGAGGAGAGAGAAGAGAGAAAGAAGAGGGAGAGAGAGGAGGAGAGGGAGAGAGGCAGACATGGACAGAAGGGGGAGGGTGAAGGAGGGAGAGAGATGCGGAAAGGAGGAGGAGAGAGGAACAGAGGGCAAGGGGAGGAGAGAAAAAGAGGGAGATGAGTGGAAGAAAGAGAAATGGAGAAGGAGTAAAGAATGCAAGGTAGTAGAGGAGGAGAGAAATGGCGTGGTGATAGAGAAGATGGAGGAGAGAGAGAGAAAGAGAGGTAAGTGAGAATATAGGAGGGAGAGAGGGACGAGAGAGTGAAAGAGAATTTTTTTTTATGGAAAAAAGAGACAGATTAGAGAGAGTAGGAGTAGGAGATAAAGAAGGAGAGATTTTGGGGTGGAGGGAAGAGCGAGAAAGACAGAGGAGATAAAAGAAAGGTGGACGAGAGGAGAGGCGAGATATGAGTTCCATTACAAAGTGTCCACTGTGCTCCACGCTCCAGGAGTCAGCCCTGAGAGAGCATTATCCCAGGAGAAGTGTGAAGGAGGGAGAGAGGGATAGAGAGAGAGCATTATCCCAGGAGAAGTGTGAAGGAGGGAGAGAGGGATAGAGAGAGAGCATTATCCCAGGAGAAGTGTGAAGGAGGGAGGGAGAGAGAGAGAGCATTATCCCAGGAGAAGTGTGAAGGAGGGAGGGAGAGAGGGATAGAGAGAGAGCATTATCCCAGGAGAAGTGTGAAGGAGGGAGGGAGAGAGGGATAGAGAGAGAGCATTATCCCAGGAGAAGTGTGAAGGAGGGAGGGAGAGAGAGAGAGCATTATCCCAGGAGAAGTGCGAAGGAGGAAGGGAGAGAGAGAGAGCATTATCCCAGGAGAAGTGTGAAGGAGGGAGGGAGAGAGCATTATCCCAAGAGAGGTGTGAAGGAGGAAAAGAGGGAGGGAGAGAGAGAGAGAGAGAGACAGCATTATCTCGAGAGAGATGAGAGAGGGAGAGAGAGAGCATTATCCCAAGAGAGGTGTGAAGGAGGAAGGGAGAGAGAGAGAGAGACAGCATTATCCCAGGAGAGGTGTGAAGGAGGAAGAGAGGAAGGGAGAGAGAGACAGCATTATCCTGAGAGAGGTGTGAGAGAGGGAGAGAGGGAGGGAGGGAGAGAGAGAAAGAGAGAGCATTATCCCAGAAAAGGGAGGGAGGTTGAGAAAGAGAGTGAGAGAAAGGGAGTTAGAGAGAAGGAGAGAGAGAAAAAGAGGCTGCATTGTCACAGAGGAGAGGCATGAATGAGGGAGATGAGGGAGAGAGAGCATTATCCCAGGAGACATGTGACGGAGGGAGAGAGGGAAGGAGGGAGGGAGAGAGACAGAGAAGAGATGTGAACGAGGAAATGAGGGAGAGAGAGAGAGGGATGGGAAGGGAGAGAGAGAGGCTGCATTATAACTGAGGAGAGACGTGAACGAGGGAGATGAGGAATGAGGGAGGGACAGAGGGAGGGAGGGAGAGAGAGAGTGAGAGTGCTAATATTGAACATTTTGGTGGATTGGCTTCCAGGACAGCGGTTCAGCCAGTTTCTATAAAGTGATGTAATAAATAGTTGTAATAAGAGAATTTACTGGATAAAATTGACCCAAAGCATCTCATAATATTAAATTTGTATTTTTACAGAGCCGTTCAGTTTACTTTAAATGATAAATAACATTTACAAACACATTTTTTACTTTTTTACTGTTTGTATTTAAAGGAAATCAGTCACTGTGTAACTTTTCTGCTTGTCTCCATGGAGATCAGTATTGAAATAAACTTGATAATCACAATGGAGACAGGTTAATGGTCAGATCTATGGAGAAGCGAGCCTGCGCATGGTAATACTTCATGTTTTTAAGGTATTTTTTTGTGCTATAAAACTACCTGTAATCAAATGCAAGGGATGTATGTTTAATGCCATACTGCGGGGCATTCCAGGCAACATCTCCATGGAGACAAAGCCAAAGTATCGACATTGGTATTTGAACTGAAAAAGCTGGACCTGTGCATCTCTAATTATGTTTTTTGGGTTTATTTATTGTCCTTGAATGAAATAACAATTTGAAAATTCTACATTAAGCTATATTTTTTACCTTTTCTTTTAATTTCACATTTTCTATTTGTTAAAGAGGAGGTATTTTGCTTCCACCATGTTACCTTTTATTGTTTTGAAAATGCTGTATTTGTTGAAAATAACATGAGCATGTTTTATGAGTTTAATTTTCGTTTTTGCTCTCCGTCTTAAGTCGCTCCCCCTTTTAGAGCGCTAATGAAACTACTGCACATTACATCAGGTTTGTCAAGTTGTTGTGTACTGTTTTGTGTCGTGTTTTTGTATATTTATTGAGAATTGTTGCATGGGAGCGTGGGTGATGTAGGCTTGTGGGCACAGAGGGTTTGAATAGGGCTCAGGAGAGATCACTGGATTACTCAGACATGTATGAATGGCATCTAACATGGCGTTATAGCATGGTAGAAAGCTAAAAAAAAAAAAAAGATTTGGCATAATTCTTCCTCTTTAACGTCTATTCTTTGGAAATAGTGGAAAACGTGCACCCTTATCACCTTAATACCCAAAATAAACCTGATAATAATAATAATAATAATAATAATAATAATAATAATAATAATAATTTGAGTCAAAACTTCCATTAACCGTCTTTTACAGTCTTAAAATCGTGAAAAACAGAACTAGTTCATTTGAAACAGTTTGCAGTGGTCCAAAGTTATTCCTCATTTACCTTATGCATCTTCCTTACTCACCAAGATGAGTTTAGAAGCACTTTTCACAATTTTCAGTGCAGCGTTGTGCCAACATGATAATGCTAACAAAAACTAGCATGCAAACGCACATTTCCTGACAATAAAGCTTAAAAAAACAAAACTGTGTATATGATGTTGTAATAGCATTATCTTTTTAGGCAACTTTAGCCCAAACTAGGTACATCTGCTGCTTTCTGGCCATTTTCAGTAGTTGGTGACATCACTCAGGACTGATTACAGACAGGTGCTTCTAAAGTGTGGATATCTGTTTGACCAATCACAATGTTCCTTACACCCCCAGATAGGACTGGGCGATATGGGGAAAAAAAAAAAAAACAAGCATGATTTTTCCCCCCATACTGATCAATTTTGATTTTCGATTCAATCTTCTTACATCTTATTGAAAACATAGACATGCGGACTTCAGGTATAAATCGCAGGGTGTCAGGATCACTACAGTTTTTTGTTTTTTTTGTTTTTTTTCAATAATTCCGGAGAAATTTGTACAATATATTAAACCTAAATTCTCCCACTTGCGATGTCCATGCGCTAAATGAGGTCTTCGGTTTCACTCATAAACGGTGAGAAAATAGTCGTTTATTTTCCGTAAGTTGGATTATAAAGATGAGAAGCACCAGAGGAGAAAAGGTGAGGAGCTGCAGCTGGATCAGAGCGAGGGACGGAGGGGGAATGGTCAGACGCCACCGCACACACAGAGGACCAATAATTCCGGAGAAATTCACATTTAAAGTTTGGAATAAGTTTGTACAATATATTAAACCTAAATTCTCCCGCGTTACCGTTGCATGTGCGATGTCCGTGCTCTAAATGAGGTCTTCGGTTTCACTCAAACGGTGAGAAAATAGTCGTTTACTTTGCGTAACTTGGATAATAAAGATGAGAAGAGCTGCAGCTGGATCAGAGCGATGCACCCTCCAGGTACTGCCCTGTTCAGTAGCTCTATTTGAAATGTACTTGTGAACGGATTTTTTGGCGTTTAGTCTCATTTTAACCTCAAGAGCTGCTTATACAATATATCTGTACTAAGGCAAGACGCGTTTTCTCAAATACATGAAAAAAAACAATCAATCAAGCGCCTGTAATTACTACAAACTCATTATTCTAATTTTGAAATCTTCAAAAGAATCGCAAATTATACTTTTACATCTCCCATCTCCACACTGAACACAATCCTTATTTTAAAACCACATTTTTGTCATAAAACTGTTGTATTTCCCAAACCGACTCACCTACTCTCACCCACCTCACACCACAACATTTCACTGATGCTTGTGTTGACAGATCTTTGTGTTTACAGGTAGCTATAGCCCAGATGACGCCGCCGCTCGTGGGTGTCATTGTTTTATAGAGAAAGCCCTGTCCTCCCCCGGCTGTACACACTCCACTCCCCCTGGTGGTGTGGGTGGTTTAGGTGCAGGCAAAGTGGAAGTGGATTTTTTTTTTTTTTTTTCCCGTGTGGGAGAGCTGTGAAGCAGATTGTGTAACATAATGAAGGAGTTTGATTCAAAAAGAAACCCGTATGTTTGCCTTTAAGCTAGCATCATCGAAAAAATACTAAGAAAATACTGTATATATATCGAAACTGAAATTTGAGTTGGGGTAATTATCAAGTTGCTAAGGCTGCAATTATAATTTTTTTTTATTAAAGAATTTACTCGGCAAACAACACAATATTTTGACTTTTACTTAGAGATGCAACAGTACTGATACCGGTATCGATATCGGTGCTGATTCTGGATACTTTAATGGATCGGTTCCCTATTTTCTGATACTGCCCCGATACTTCAGTTTGTCATTTTGCGAAAACAAACACATTTTTACCAACTTCAACGCAGTAAATACCTGATTTTAAAGCTTAGATCCGCCAGAATTCTGCTAATGAAACTACTGCACAACAAGTCAGGATTGTGAAGTTGTATACAACCTACCATGGGATAAGTATTTCCCATTTTCTAACTAAAAGGTCCGATATTACACAAAATGGACTCTTATGAGCTTTAAGGCATATTATAATGTTGTTACCTCATCAAAAACAGACCTGGAGGTTTGTGTGTTAAACTTGTGAACGAAACAAAACACAACTCCAGGTCTGTTTTTGTTGATGACACAACAATATAACATATACAGTATATAAAGCTCAAAAAAGTCAACTTTGCATAATCTGTGTCCTTTAATATATTTGAGTTTTAAACAGTCATGACCTGAAATGAAAAAATAATGGACCGATTTGACACAGAGCGGCTGCTATAAAACTGCTTCCTCTGTGAAATGTGTGAGTCTATATGCAAAAGCTACAGGCTACAGCGGAGAGAACAATACTGCAGAAAGAGAGATGGAGAGAGAGATGGAAGAGAGAGAGAGGTTTAAGGCCAGATTTTGTCACTATCAGCTCTGTATCCACATCCCATTATTTTATGATAATCTGCACACGAACTAGTTTCATTTTAGATGGAGAGGGGGAGAAAAAAAAAAGGGAGATAGAAGGGAAGAGAGGCAAGGAGATGAGATGGAAAGAGTTGGAGAGAGAGAGAAGGTAGACAAGGGGAAGAGAGAGAGAATAAAAGGGGATAGGTACACTAGATTGCCAAAAGTATTCACTCACCTGCCTTGACTCTCATATGAATTTAAGTGCCATCCCATTCTTAATCCATGGGGTTTAATATGACGTTGGTTCACCCTTTGCAGCTACAACAGCTTCAACTCTTCTGGGAAGGCTGTCCACAAGGTTTAGGAGTGTGTTTATCGGAATTTTTGACCACTTTTTTGACCACATTTGTGAGGTCACACACTGATGTTGGAGGAGAAGGCCTGGATCTTAGTCTCCGCTCTAATTCATCCCAAAGGTGTTCTATCGGGTTGAGGTCAGGACTCTGTGGAGGCCAGTCAAGTTCATCCACACCAAACTCTCTCATCCATGTCATTATGGACCTCGCTTTGTGCACTGGTGCACAGTCATGTTGGAAGAGGAAGGGACCATCTTCAAATTGTTCTCACAAAGTTGAGAGCATGGAAATGTCCAAAATCTCTTGGTGTGCTGAAGCATTCAGAGTTCCTTTCACTGAAACTAAGGAGCCAAGCCCAGCTCCTGAAAAACAACCCCACACCATAATCTCCCCTCCGCCAAACTTCACACTTGGCACAATGCAGTCAGACAAGTACCGTTCTCCTGGCACCCGCCAAACCCAGGTTCATCCATCAGATTGCCAGATGGAGAAGCGCAATTCGTCATTCCAGAGAACATGTCCCCACTGCTCTAGAGTCCAGTGGTAGTGGCTCGGATGCAGCTGCTTGGCCATAGAAACCCATTCCATGAAGCTCTCTACGCACTGTTCTTGAGCTAATCTGTAGGTCACATGAAGTTTGGAGGTCTGTAACAACTGACTCTGCAGAAAGTTGGTGACCTCTGCGCACTATGAGCCTCAGCATCCGCTGACCTCGCCCTGTCAGTTTACGTGACCTATCACTTCGTAGCTGAGTTGCTGTTGTTTCCAGTCACTTCCACTTTGTTATAATCCCACTGACAGTTGACTGTGGAATATTTAGGAGCGAGGAAATTTCACGACTGGACTTGTTGTACAGGTGGCATCCTATCACAGTACCACGCTGGAATTCACTGAGCTCCTGAGAGCGACCCATTGTGGCCATGGAAGTGATTGACTGAGTCAGACTGATCTGATTGATGACAAGTGAGTGAGTGACTGATTTTGATTATTTGGATGGGTGAGTGAAAACTTTTGACAATAAAAAAAGAAAGAAAGAAAGAAAGAAAGACGGTATATAGAAAGAAGGGGAGAGATGGGAAAAGAGTGAGTGAGAGAGAAGGACAACAATGAAAAGAAAGGGATGGATTTGAAATAAGGAAAAGAGAAAGAAAGGGATAGACAGGCGAGAAAAGAGGGAGAGAGACAGAGAGAAAGAAGAGAATAGATGGAAAAAGGGGGAGAGAGAGACAGGAAGACGGGGATGGATAGATGGGGAAAGATTTCAACAATACATTTATTATATGTTGCTTGTCACTTAAATAAATCACATAAAAATATATACACACGTCCAACAGTCTGGAAAGATGGAGAGCGAGGGAGAGAAAAAAAGAAAGGAATTGAATAATGAGAAAAGAGTCAGAGAGAGCGAGAGAAAGAAAGGGATAGATAGATGGGAAATGAGGGAGACAGTGAAAGAAAGAAGATCGATAGATAGATAGATAGATAGATAGATAGATATATAGATTGATTGATTGATTGATTGATTGATAAGAAAAGAGGGAGAGAGTGAAAGTGAAAGAAAGAAAGAAAGAAGGGTATAGATGGGAAAAGGGGTGGACAGAGGAAGAGGGAGATAAGAGAGAAAGGGGAGGGTCTGGAGAAGAGTGTAGAAGGGGATGAGAAAGAGAGAGAAAAAAAGATCGATAGATGGGAAGAGAGAAAGAGGGATGAACAAAGAGGAGATAGAGATGTGCAAAGAACAGCCGAAAGGAAAGTAAGAAAGACAAAATGTCAGAAAGCAAAAATAACAGAACCGAAACGTATCATTTCAGAGTGCTTTATGAGGCCTGGAGCGATGGAGAGAGGGAGGGAGGAGAGAGGGAGAGGAGGTCTGGAGAGATGGAGAGGGAGGAGAGAGAGAAAAGGCCTGGAGAGGTAAAGAGAGGGAGAGGAGTGAGAGGGGGGCCTGGAGAGATGAGAGAAGAGAGGGAGGAGGGAGAGGGCCTGGAGAGATGGAGGAGAGAGAAGGTCTGGAGAGATGGAAAGAAGAGAGCAGGTGAGAGAAAGAGGGATCAAGGTGTGGTGGAGAGGTGGAGGGAAGAGAGAAACTGTGTGTGAGAGATAGCGAGAGAGAGGGGGTGGAGAGTGAGTGAGAAAGAGAGAGAGACAAAAAGATTGATGGAGTAAGACAGAGAGATGTGAAAAGAACAGCCGAAAGGAAAGAAAGACAAAATGGCAGAGAAAGCAAAAATAACAGAAAGTCAGAACCGAAACATGTCATTTCAGAGCGGGTTATGAAGCCTGGAGGTGGAGAGAAAGAGGGAGGAGAGAGTGTGTGTGTGTTTGTGTGCGTTAGAGATAAAGCGCTGCAAGATAAAGTGCAATCAAATTCAAATTGCAGTTGGTTTTGCACTAAATTAAAGCCACAGTATGTAACTTTTTACCCAAAAAAGACTAAAATGTGAGTATTTTTTATACAGACTGCATAAAAACACACACATATACAGAGTGCATTTTATACAGAACCTTTGCAGTCACCATAGGCAATTTTATCTCCTCCTCTATCCCCATTACCTGTGGTGTGCCGCAAGGTTCTATTTTAGGTCCCATTTTATTTTCTATTTATATGCTCCCTCTAGGACACGTTATATCCCGTCATAACGTGTCCTTCCACTGCTATGCTGACGTTTTTGCTGATGGAACAACATTATAGAAAGCTACAAAAAGTAAATTTTGCATAACACCCCCTCTTTAAATCCTCTGCCAGCCACACATAAAAAGCTCTCCACAGTGTTACCAAACAAATATTGTCTTCTCTCAATTACCTTTGCTTTGTATTGTGTTCAAATGTGCACTGGGAACAAAATGTTTTAAAACTTGTTAAAACGCCTGAAAACACTAGCAATTATTTAACCTCTTTTCTACCTCTGTTAAGACGCTCTACCAGATTTTCACATTTCTAAAAATTAGTTCATTTTAAACAGTTTGCAGTGGTCCAAAGTTATTCCTCACTTATCTTATGTATTCAGAGCATCCTAATTATTCACAGTGATGAGTTTATAAGTGCTTTTCACAGCTTTGAGAGGCCAGAGCTGAATTTTGCGAGCATGGTTAAGGTTACAGCTAGCATGCTAATGTGCACTTCCAGGTTATCGGGCAATAAAGCGCCTTATAATCAGATGCAGACAGTTCATGGCAGATAAATGTTGACCTCAAGAGCTGCTTATACAATACATTCTGTCAAAAGCATGGTGCGTTTAATGTCTTGCCAAAGGACACACCAATGGTATCACGATGCTAGTACGAGCGGGATTGAACTACTAACCTTTGTGTGAGATACCGCTGTACCAACTGTGCCACCTAAATACCACATACATAGGGAACCAAATTACGCTATTTTCTGATTTATGTTCTAATGTTTCCTCATCACAAACACACCTGGAGTTGTGTTTTGTTTCATTCACACAAGTTTAACACACAAACCCTGCAGATTTAGATTTAGAATTTGTCTGTTCCACCTTATGATGTCATGTGGTAATTAGAGCTGGGCGATATGGCCTAAAAATAAAATCTCAGATTTTTTTACAAAAAATCCGATTTCCGATTTTAATCGATTTTTCTCTGCCCTACTCAAAAACAAATAACAGATGACAAATAAATGGCTCAAAACAAGTTTTAACTTTATTCTTTTTTTAAATTTAGGATTAAAGTGCAATCTGACAAGCAAAAAACATACTTGTAAGTGAAATGGCAGACCAGGCCATTGTAAACACTTTTAGAAAGGACACTTTTAGAAAGGACATGTCCAGGACATGTCCAGAGGTGTGAAAACACCCATCATGGCCCTGAATGGATATGCTAACTACTCACCCACTCCCACTCCATAATGAATAGACTCACCTGACTAACAGAAACTGTAAATAAATATGTGTTGTCTCAGAGTAATTTTCATTGTAATTAAGCTCCTCCCTTCAAGCAGATATAAAGCAGTGTCCGCCAGCATCTGACCAGAACTGAAGAAGCAGCTTGGATGAGCTGAGAAACGTATTCAACCAAATAAACTCTGTCCAGTTGACAAATCAATTTCTCCTTTTGCTACTTTTAGAAAGTTTTGATCATATTGCTGCCGCTGTCTGTTGTCATGCAGATGAGTCGGTCTTCTGCAAGTTTCCACGAAGTGAAAGCATCTTTCAATCCTTGCGCGATTAATCCCCCCTTGTGATCCTCGGGAAAATACACTGTTTGCAGACAAACGCTTCGCATCGCCCAGCTACTATTAACAAAATGTACCGTTAAACTCAAGTAGGGCTGCATCGTTCGGCTGGACCACAGGTCAGTCGTAGCAGAAAAATACGACACCTCCTCCGCTCCGCGCCCCGCTAACTTACCCGTGTAGAGCGCTGCAGCGCATTAGTTCCGCTTTCGACGCTTGCGTGTAAAAAATAATACTAATAATAAAAAAAATCGATTTTCATAAAAACACATCGTTCTGAACTGTAAATTCGAATTAATCGATTTAATCGATATATCGCGCACCTCTAGTGGTAATACAGGAAGTGCTTCACTGTGTTTTTAAACACAGTTCCCAGGCAAACCATCTGCTCCTGAACGTTGACAAGACCAAGGAACTGGTGATTGACTTTAGGAGAAAGAGGACCCCTGTGGAGCCCATTACCATCCAGGACCAGGACGTGGAAATAGTGGACTGCTACAAGTACCTTGGCGTACAGGTGAATAAAAGACTTGACTGGAGGGACAACTGTAATGCTGTCTACAAGAAGAGCATGAGCAGACTCTACTTCCTGAGAAAGCTCAGGTCTTTCAATGTGTGCAGCAAGTTACTGGAGATCTTCTACCAGTCTATGGTGGCCAGCGCACTGTACTTCGCTGTGGTCTGCTGGGGGAGCAGCACCAGTAAAAGAGACATTGGGCGGATTGACAAACTGATCTGTAAATCTGGACACGTGATCGGCTGTGAGCTGGAGACATTTGTCACAGTGAGGGACACGAGGACACTGGATAAACTGCTCTGCATCATGGACACTCCTGCTCACCCACTGCACCAGACTATAGAGGGACAGAGGAGATAATACTCCCTACAACTGTACAACAACTCACCCACTGCACCAGACTA